>JARQOD010000006.1:27153956-27189288 GCA_033576555.1 Oophaga sylvatica | reverse complement strand
TGTTTGACGTTGTCTGCTGTGGAAGAAACAAAAAGGGACAGTCAATATATTTCTATATTCCTTGTCCCTGGCTGAAAGAGAAAAACAAACATGTATTTTTATTGAAATGGGGATGTAATCTTTACTTTCTACTGGCTTCCCTCCTTGCCCGCCTCTCCTCCTCTCGTCTATCTCCAGCCGCCGCCTCCCCCTCTTCTTGACGTCTTCTGCTGTTAAAGTAAAAAGGGACTGTAAATTTTATATTCCTTGTCCATGGCTGAAAGAAAAGCAAACATGTAATTTACAGCAAAATGTGTGCTGTAATACTTACTTTCTGCGTGCTAGCCTCCTAGCTTGGAGGTCCTCTCCTCCCCTCTGCTGAACTTGCGCTTCAGCCGCCGCCGCGCCCGGTGAAGTCTTCGGCTGTTGAATAAGGACACAAAAACGGACAGTGAATATATCTGTATTCCTTTGCCCTGGCTGAAAGAGAAAAACAAACATGTAATTTAGAGCAAAGTGTGCTGTAATACTTACTTTCTGCTTGCTAGCCTCCTAGCTTGGAGGTCCTCTCCTCCCCTCTGCTCAACTTGCGCTTCAGCCGCCGCCGCCGCTCGTTGAATTCTTCTGCTGTTGAATAAGGACACAAAAAGGGACAGTGAATATATGCGGATTCCTTGTCCCTGGCTGAAAGAGAAAAACAAACATTTAATTTTTAGGCACATGGGGGATGTCATATTTACTTTCTACTGGCTTGCCTCCTTGCATCCAGGATCTCCTGCGCCCTTGGATCAGCAGCATCAATTCTTCTGCTGTGGAATTAACAGACAAAAAGGAATTGTGTTTATATGTATTGATTGTCCCTGTTTTAAAATATAACATTCAAACAAGGACATTATTCCGACCACATGCAATCATTTGTAGCCATCAACAGTACCATGGTTAAACCGTATCCCTGGACCAAAAAAAAAAAAAAATAAATAAATAAATAACAAATTAACAGTTTGAATCAACCGATCCCCAATAACAAAATAAAAAAACAGTACAAACATAATGATAATAAAAACATGGACATTTCACATACGAGCATGAGTAGATTTAAGGTCAGAGGCACCCAAAAAAAAAAAATTGCAACAAAAAGAAAAGTAGATCAACATTTGGATACTAAACACATGCAAATGTAATAGCACCATGAGTAGATAAACCGTGACAGGCCACAAAGAACAAAGATTGCAAACAAAAAAACATTAGCTACTAACATCAAAGACCAGTAATAAACGTGACAGGCCAAAAGAACAAGATGCAAACAAAACATTAGATACTAACAATGCAACCAGATATAACCGTGACAGGCCACAAAGAACAAAGATTGCAAACAAAAAAACATTAGCATACTAAACAAATGCAAGAGACCATGAGTAGATAAACCGTGACAGGCCACAAAGAACAAAGATTGCAAACAAAAAAACATTAGCATACTAAACAAATGCAAGAGACCATGAGTAGATAAACCGTGACAGACCACAAAGAACAAAGATTGCAAACAAAAAAACATTAGCATACTAAACAAATGCAAGAGAGCATTAGTAGAAAAACCATCACAGGCCACAAAAAATAAACATTGGCAAAAAAAATGGAGATAAACATTACCATAGTAAACACATGCACATTTCAGATAGTAGCAGGACAAGCAACCACATCACAGGCCCAACAAAAAAAAAAGATTTAAAAACACAAAAAAAAAAACATTATATGATACACAAATACATCAACATTTCATATTGTCGCAGGGAGACCAAGCACATCACTGCAAAAAAACAGTACCATTAGATCTACATTATCAACATTCACAACAGTAGCAGGGAATACACAATAAAGTTCCCAAACAAATGCATTTTAAACTCGGGGACCCACCCCATCATCGGCAATTTAATTTCATACAATACCAGGGGAACCAATCCCCATCACAGAAAAAACATGAAATATAAAATGTACCAGGGTGCCAAAAATAAACATCAGCTCACACAGCATTGGTGTCATATGTATTGTAAATTTTGGATTTTGGGGGGGGGCATATTTACCGTCTGTTTTCCTGGCGCTCCATGGTGCGGATCCTGGCTGCGAGTCTCCGGTGGCTGAGTGTCCGGTGGCTGAGGCGTCGGTGGCTGAGGCGTCGGTGGCTAGTCTCCGGTGGCTGAGTCTCCGGTGGCTGCGTCTCCGGTGGCTGCGTCTCCGGTGGCTGCGTCTCCGGTGGCTGCGTCTCCGGTGGCTGCGTTGTTGGCTCTGTGGCTTCTGTGGATGTGTCTGATGTCCCACAAAATTTTTTTTTTATATGTTTGCTGAGGGGTGGTATCTGTCTGGTATCTGTTTGTTGTGGGCTGGTATATCAATTAAAAAACCGGATGCGGCTACCGGATGCGGCTCAAGCCGGATGCGCGCATTGCGGCGTCCATAGACTTTCATTGTAAAAAAAAAACGCACGCGCCGCATCCGGCGCATGCGGCTTTTTCGCCGCAGACAAAAAACGTTACATGCAACGTTTTTTCCAGACACCGGACGGTGACCAGACACCGCATCCGGCACCAACCGGACGCGCCGCAGTGACATGCGGCGCCATCCAGCGCTAATGAAAGTCTATGGGAAAAAAAACGCATGCGGTGCATACGGTTTTGTGATGCGGCGCTACGGAAAAATGCCGGGGGCGCCGCAAGGAGAAAAACAGATGTGTGAAAGAGGCCTTAAAGGGAATCTGTCACCCCATTTTTGGAATGCTGTAGATAAGCCCCCAATGTCACCTGAAAGTGAAAAAAAACGAGTTATAAAATACTCACCCAGGGGCGTTCCGCCGTCTGGTCCGGAGGGAGTCGCGGTCCGGTTCGGCACCTTCCATCTTGTAGCGAAGCCGACCTCTTCTTTCCGTCCCATCGCGGTCCTGCGCAGGCGCACTGCTCTGCCCTGGTGAGGGCAGAGCACAGTACTGCAGTGTGCAGGCGCCGGGAAAGGTCAGAGAGGTCTGGCAACTGCACACTGGGGTACTCTGCTCTGCCCTCACCAGGGCAGAGCAGTGCGCATGCGCAGGAGTCGCAACGGGACGGAAAGAAGAGGCCGGCTTCGCTACAAGATGGGAGGTGCCGAACCGGACCGCGACTCCCTCCGGACCGGACCGGACTGTGGACCGCCCCTGGGTGAGTATTTTATAACTCGTTTTTCTTCACTTTCAGGTGACATCGGGGGCTTATCTACAGCATTCCAGAATGCTGTAGATAAGCCCCTGATGGCGGTGGCCTCAGCTTATAGGGCAAAAATGGGGTGATAGATTCCCTTTAACGAGCCTTGTCACATGACTTAAGATAAAAGCTAAACTAGAATCTCAGTTTGCAGACATGGTGCTTTGGAGTGTTAGAAAAAAAGGGGGGGAAGCCAGCGCAGCACATGATCAGCATGAAATAATTTAAGTGCATCTGCACATAATTCTAACTGTTTTTTAAAATTGAGACATTTAGCAAATAATTGATCAATTCTTTGAGCTACCCCGCCACGACAAGGCATTCTCATATGGGGCAGTACCTACTCTAAGTTTATCATTTTCACTGTGCCATTGCGGCCTCCTGAATAATTAAAAGCATAACTGCAAAAAACTGTAAAGCAAGACTGCAAAAACTGCAAAAGTACCTGAAGCATAACTGAATCACCCCCATGGTGCCAGTCAGACAGATGCAGGTAAAAATTATTTGCTAAATGTCTCAATTTTAAAAAACAGTTAGAATTATGTGCAGATGCACTTAAATTATTTCATGCTGATCATGTGCTGCGCTGGCTTCCCCCCCCTTTTTTTCTTGTATTGGTAAGTGGCTAACCACCACTGGTTGCCGTGCGCGCCGGGTTATGCATGCTATTTTATCTGTTTTTTTTTCTTTCTTATAATTGACTTAGGCTGCTGTACACACATACAGCAGCCCTGCCCTGCCCCTGCCCAGGCTATATGTAATTGTGCACCTGTGCCTGTGCCTGTTTCACTCTTTATCTGTGGTTGCTGGTTTGGCGGATGTGGAGGTCAGATCTGACATGTCCATCCTTGGACCTGGTCGGCCTTTTACCTGCATCTGTCTTACTGGCACCATGGGGGTGATTCAGTTATGCTTCAGGTACTTTTGCAGTTTTTGCAGTCTTGCTTTACAGTTTTTTGCAGTTATGCTTTTAATAATTCAGGAGGCCGCAATGGCACAGTGAAAATGAAAACTTAGAGTAGGTACTGCCCCATATGAGAATGCCTTGTCGTGGCGGGGTAACTCAAAGAATTGATCAATTATTTGCTAAATGTCTCAATTTTAAAAAACAGTTAGAATTATGTGCAGATGCACTTAAATTATTTCATGCTGATCATGTGCTGCGCTGGCTTCCCCCCCCTTTTTTGCTTTGGAGTGTTGCCCCTCATCATAGTCTTCTTTCTCTCGACAATATGCATATTTAATTTCCCAGAGGAGTATGCATGGCTTATAAGTCTTCTCACTCTGACATGCCAGGCTTGGCTTGGCTTGTTATTCTCCACAAGAAGAAATGTTTCCCCTTAGACCTCAGTCGAGAGCCTCTCACCTAGCCAAATCAGATCTCATGCTTTGCACTAATGAGGAGCACCACTATGAAACATGTGTCTGCAACCTGAGATTCTGGTTTGGCTTGTATCCTAAGTCATGCGGCAAGACTTATTAGTGAGTCGATATTGACTTTTAGAATCGCTGATTCCAATAGGTGGCGCTAGAGTTCTATTCCTCTTTGTCTCTTCAGAGACAAGTTGACGAACTGAGCAAACTGTTGGACAATGTACTGTATGTTAAATGTGTCACGTTTTATTTAGGCATTCATTTCGAAAAAAATTGCCAAGAAAAGTCAAACCACAGAAAACTTTTGTCAAGTGTTTCAAAAGTGCAACAAATTTAACACGGAAGAACCAGATGAAGATGGGGACGAAGCAGTCTCATTCAGACAGCAGTGTACAAGTGCTTCTCACTAAATTAGAATATCACCAAAAAGTGAAACTCAGATACTATATTGTTATGTTTCGTAGCTGAGGAGTGCAGGTAAAAAAGGCAATACACCAGAGCAGTTGGAATCTATGAGATTGCAGTACCCTGACTAACCACCACAACTAGAGGCAGCCGTGGAGCGTTCCTACGTTGGTCCTAGACGCCTCGTCACAGCCTGAGAAACTAACTACACCTAAAGATAGAAATAGGAAAGCTATCTGCCCCGGAGCAGAACCCCAAAGATAATAGAAAGCCCCCAAACATGTAATGGCGGTTAGACAAGAAGAAATACTGACACAGACAGAAAATAGTATGAGCAAACGTCGGGGCCCAAACTAACTAAACAGAAAAGGACAGGAAGGGTACTTACTGCAATCCCAGAAAACCCTGAAAAGCACCAACTCTACTAATTTCAAAAACACCTGAGATCACACGACCTCTACCACCTAAATCAGTTCTCTGGTGTAACAAAATCAAAACAGCAGCCACTGAAAAAACTGGAAAAAGCAAAAGTACAAACATCAGTGGCTGAACTAAACTGAGAGGGCAAAAGCCCCGGAGGGGACCCTGAAGGCCCCCACAGAAGTGCAGGACAAAATGCAAAAATGAAGCACAAAAACAAAAAGAAGAAAATGTCTTATCTGTTAGCAGGAGATGCAGACACGACACAGCAGGCTACAAGGGAAACAGGAATCAAGGATTGAGACCAGAACAATTGATCACCGGCAACCCTGATGGGAAGGCGACTCCCTTATATAAGACCAGTCAGTAATACCTGATTCCCAATCTTCACTGGACAGACCAGTACCGCTTGTAACCACCAGAGGGAGCCTCTGCTCAGAACACATCTCAAGCCCATTCACAACATTACCCCCCCTTGAGGAGGGGTCACCGAACCCTCATTTGAGCAACCAGGTCGGTCAGGATGAGTTCTATGATACGCACGGATGAGTCTCCTAGCATGGATGTCCGAAGCAAACACCCAAGAATTGTCTTCCTGACCATAACCTCTCCACTTAACCAAATACTGGAGTTTCCGTCTAGAAAAACGAGAATCTAATATTTTCTCAACCACATACTCCAGATTGCCCTCAACCAAAACAGGGTCAGGAGGCACAGCAGCAGGAACCACTGGCTCAACAAACCTCTTCAACAAGGACTTGTGGAACACGTTATGGATCTTAAATGTCCCTGGAAGAAGCAAACGAAAAGAAACAGGATTAAGAATCTCCATGATCTTATAAGGTCCAATGAACCTAGGCTTAAATTTAGGAGATGCTACTCTCATAGGAATATTTTTTGAGGACAACCAGACCAAGTCCCCTACTTTAAACCGAGGACCATCAGTCCTATGCCGGTTAGCAAACCGCTGGGCCCTCTCCTGAGAGAGGGACAACCTCTCCACTACCTGGTCCCAAATCTGTTGCATACGCTCCACAATAGAGTCAACACCTGGACAGACAGAAGCCTCCGTCTGTCCTGAAGAAAATCGAGGGTGAAACCCAGAATTACAGAAAAACGGAGACATCAAAGTGGCAGAGCTAGCCCTATTATTAAGAGCAAACTCAGCCAAAGGCAAAAAAGAGACCCAGTCATCCTGATCAGCAGACACAAAGCATCTTAGATAAGTCTCCAATGTCTGGTTTGTTCTCTCAGTTTGACCATTGGTCTGAGGATGAAATGCCGAGGAGAAAGACAATTGAACACCCAGTTTAGAACAAAAGGTCCTCCAAAATCTGGAAACAAACTGGACTCCTCTGTCAGACACAATGTTCTCAGGAATGCCGTGTAAACGAACCACGTGCTGAAGGAACAACGGCACCAATTCAGAGGAGGAAGGCAACTTAGGTAATGGCACAAGATGTATCATCTTGGAAAACCTATCACAAATCACCCAGATGGCGGTCATTCTCTGAGAAACAGGAAGGTCGGAAATGAAATCCATAGAGATATGGGTCCATGGTCTCTTGGGCACAGGCAATGGCATCAACAAACCACTAGAGCGAGAGCAAGGCTTGGAGCGAGAGCAAGTCCCGCAGGACTGCACAAATTCCCTGACATCACGAGACAAGGTAGGCCACCAAAAGGACCGACTAACCAGGTCTCTGGTACCAAAAATTCCGGGATGCCCAGCCAACGCGGAACAATGAATCTCAGACATCACACTCTTTTTCCACTGGTCCGGGACAAACAATTTTCCAACAGGGCAGCGCTCGGGCCTATCCTCCTGACACCCCTCCAGAGCAAGTCTCAAATTGGGTGAGATGGCGGAAAGAACTACACCCTCTTTCAAAATAACAGAAGGATCAGATAACTCAGGAGAGTCCGCAAGGAAACTCCTCGAGAGGGCATCCGCCTTAACATTCTTAGTGCCAGGAAGAAAGGAAACCACAAAATTAAAACGTGTGAAAAACAAGGCCCACCTGGCCTGTCTAGGATTGAGTCGCTTGGCAGATTCCAGATAAACCAGATTCTTATGGTCCGTAAGGACCACCACCTGATGTTTGGCTCCCTCCAGCCAATGTCTCCACTCTTCAAAAGCCCACTTCATGGCCAATAACTCCCGATTACCCACGTCATAATTACGTTCAGTAGGAGAAAATTTTCGAGAGAAAAAGGCACAAGGGTTACTTTTAGAGGTCTCTGGATCTTTTTGGGACAAAACGGCACCTGCCCCAATTTCAGAGGCATCAACCTCCACCTGAAATGGCAGAGAAAAATCAGGCTGCCGTAGAACAGGAGCAGAAGTGAATCTTTGCTTAAGTTCCTGAAATGCAAAGACTGCCTCAGGAGGCCAATTCACCACATCAGAACCCTTTTTGGTCAAATCAGTTAATGGTTTAACAATAACCGAGAAATTACCAATAAATTTACGATAAAAATTGGCAAAACCCAAAAATCTTTGAAGAGCCTTTAATGAAGTAGGTTGGACCCAATCACAGATGGCCTGAACCTTGACCGGGTCCATTTCAATAACAGATGGGGACAAAATGAATCCCAGAAATGAGATCCTCTGTACGCCAAAAAGACACTTTGATCCCTTCACATACAGAGCATTCTCTCTCAAAATCTGGAATACAGTTCGAACATGTTTCACATGAGAGTCCCAGTCATTAGAAAAAATCAAGATATCATCCAAATAAACAATCAGAAATTTATCCACAAAATCCCTGAAAATGTCATTCATGAAGGACTGGAAGACAGAAGGAGCATTTGTGAGCCCAAAGGGCATCACAAGGTACTCAAAATGCCCCTCAGGGGTATTGAATGCCGTTTTCCATTCATTCCCGTGCTTAATGCGAATAAGGTTATATGCCCCCCTGAGGTCAAGCTTGGTAAACCAAGTAGCGTTTTTCACCCTGGAAAACAGGTCAGAAATCAAGGGTAACGGGTATTGATATTTCACAGTAATATTGTTCAAAAGACGATAATCAATACACGGCCTTAATGAACCATCCTTTTTGGCCACAAAGAAAAAAACGGCACCTAAGGGTGAAGAGGATGGTCTGATATGACCCTTCTCCAAAGACTCCTTGATATAAGACCGCATAGCGTCATGTTCAGGTACAGACAGGTTAAAAAGGCGATCCTCAGGATACTGTTGTGAATGGGCTTGAGATGTGTTCTGAGCAGAGGCTCCCTCTGGTGGTTACAAGCGGTACTGGTCTGTCCAGTGAAGATTGTGAGGATTGGGAATCAGGTGTTACTGACTGGTCTTATATAAGGGAGTCGCCTTCCCATCAGGGTGGCCGGTGATACTGTTATGTTTCGGTAGCTGAGGAGTGCAGGTAAAAAAGGCAATACACCAGAGCAGTTGGAATCTATGAGATTGCAGTACCCTGACTAACCACCACAACTAGAGGCAGCCGTGGAGCGTTCCTACGTTGGTCCTAGACGCCTCGTCACAGCCTGAGAAACTAACTACACCTAAAGATAGAAATAGGAAAGCTATCTGCCTCGGAGCAGAACCCCAAAGATAATAGAAAGCCCCCAAACATGTAATGGCGGTTAGACAAGAAGAAATACTGACACAGACAGAAAATAGTATGAGCAAATGTCGGGGCCCAAACTAACTAAACAGAAAAGGACAGGAAGGGTACTTACTGCAATCCCAGAAAACCCTGAAAAGCACCAACTCTACTAATTTCAAAAACACCTGAGATCACACGACCTCTACCACCTAAATCAGTTCTCTGGTGTAACAAAATCAAAACAGCAGCCACTGAAAAAACTGGAAAAAGCAAAAGTACAAACATCAGTGGCTGAACTAAACTGAGAGGGCAAAAGCCCCCGGAGGGGACCCTGAAGGCCCCCACAGAAGTGCAGGACAAAATGCAAAAATGAAGCACAAAAACAAAAAGAAGAAAATGTCTTATCTGTTAGCAGGAGATGCAGACACGACACAGCAGGCTACAAGGGAAACAGGAATCAAGGATTGAGACCAGAACAATTGATCACCGGCAACCCTGATGGGAAGGCGACTCCCTTATATAAGACCAGTCAGTAACACCTGATTCCCAATCCTCACAATCTTCACTGGACAGACCAGTACCGCTTGTAACCACCAGAGGGAGCCTCTGCTCAGAACACATCTCAAGCCCATTCATAACACTATATAGTGTCATTACACACAGAGCGGTCTGTTTCACATGTAAATGTTGATGATTATGGCTTGCAGCATCATAAATAAAACTTCATTGTAAGCAGGGGCGTACATAGAAATCATGGGGCCCCATAGCAAAAGTCTGAATGGGGCCCCCCCAAAAAAAAAAAGCCAGAGCCATTGTAAATGTAAAGTGCCAGCACAGTGAGGAGACACATTTAACAAAAAAAATGTATTATGCCCCCATAGATGCTCCATAGATTATGCCCCATAGATGCTCCATAGATTGTGCCCCCATAGATGCTCCATAGATTGTGCCCCCATAGATGCTCCATAGATTGTGCCCCCATATATGCTGCCAGGGCTGCCACTAGGAATTTCGGGGCCCCATACTGGCAAAATTTATGGGGCCCCCTTGAGACTCCGCCCAGGCTCCACCCCCCAGTTCCGTATCCACCCTAGCTCCTCCTCCACCACATAAACCTTCCAAAATCCCTCCGCCCTTTCATGGAAAAACTTCACTTCTGCACCATGCTCTCACCAATGACACATTAACACCAATCACTCGATGAATATGCAGCATTTTGCTTGTTTAGTATAATACACCCCATAGTCCTCCATATATTATAATGTGCACTACATATAATGTATCCATAGTCCTCCATATAGTATAATACACTCCTAATAGCCCTCAATATATTAAAATACACTCAGTCATCCATATAGTATAATACACTCCTCATAGTGCTCCATATAGTATAATGCACCGCCATAGTCATCCATGTAGTACAATTCACTTCCCATAGTATAATGCACCCCATAGTTCTTCATATGATATAATGTATTCCCCATAGTCCTCGATACAGTATAATGCAGCCCACATATAGTATAATGCAGTCAGCCTATAGAGCATAATGCAGCCACCCCACAGAGCATAATGCAGCCAACCCACAGAGTATAAGGCAACCACCCAACAGAGTATATTGCAACCACCCCAGAGTATAATGCAACCACCCCACAGAGTATAATGCAACCACCCCACAGAGTATAATGTAAACCCCCCATAGAATATAATAGAGCCCCCTCAAAGTATAATGAAGCCCCCATAAAATATAATCTAGCCCCCCATAGAATATAATGCAGCCCCCATAGAATACAATGTAGCCACCTCATACAGTATAATGGAGCCCCCTCATAGAGTATGATGCAATCACCCCTCATAGAATATAATAAATATAATACAGCCCCCATAGAATATAATGTATCCCCGAATAGAATATCATACAGTCTGCCTCCCCAAAGGAATATAACGTAGCCCCCTATAGTATATTACACAGCCACATAGTATATAACACAGCCACCCTATAAAATATAATATATCCCCCAATAGTATATAACACAACCCACATAGTGTATAGCGCGGCCCGGATAGTGTATAGCACGGCCCACATAGTATATAGCAGGGCCCACATAGTATATAGCACGGCCCACATAGTATATAGCACGGCCCACATAGTATATAGCAGGGACCACATAGTATATAGCAGGTCCCACATAGTAAATAGCAGGGCCCACATAGCATATAGCAGGGCCCACATTGTATATAGCAGGGCACATATAGTATATAGCAGGGCCCACATAGTATATAGCAGGGCCCACATAGTATATAGCAGGGCCCACAGTGTACAGCAGGGCCCACATAGTATATAGCAGGGCCCACATTGTATACAGCAGGGCCCACATTGTACAACAGGGCCCACATAGTATACAGCAGGGCCCACATAGAATACAGCAGGGCCCACATAGTATACAGCAGGGCCCACATAGTATACAGCAGGGCCCACATAGTATACAGCAGGGCCCACATAGTATACAGCAGGGCCCACATAGTATACAGCAGGGCCCACATAGTATATAGCAGGGCCCACAGTGTACAGCAGGGCCCACATAGTATACAGCAGGGCCCACATTGGATATAGCAGGGCCCTATAGTAGACAGCAGGGCCCCCATTGTATATTGCAGGGCCCCTATAGTAGACAGCAGGGCCCCCATTGGATATAGCAGGGCCTCCATAGTATACAGCAGGGCCCACATTTTACAGCCCTCATCTCTCCTCCCCCCCAGGAATGTCCACACAGCAGGACAGATTTATAAAAAAAAAACACTCCTCACCTCATCCTGGTGCCAGCGCTGCTCCCAGCTCCTGTCTCCTCCTCTGCCCGGCACACAGTGAGCGCGCTGTGTCAGAGGCAGAGCAGGGAATGATGGGAGAGGGAGCGTCAGCTGACGCTTTCTCCTCCATTATCGCTTTGAACTGTGCCGGCTGACGCCGGTATAGTTCAATGCAGCGGCGGGGGGAGTCGGCGCTGGGGGCAGGCGGGCCCCCCTGCCACACAGGGGCCCCATAGCGGCTGCGTGATGTCCCGCTAGCTGGGGGCCCCTTGAGGTGCAGGGGGAGCCTCAAAATGTTGGGGGCCCCCGGGCCCGAGCGCGGACCTGCGTGCTCGGGCGGCGGGCCCCCCCTAATGACCGGGCCCCATACAGCAGTAAGGGTTCTCATGCCCTGATGGCGGCCCTGTATGCTGCCCCATAGATTCTCCATAGATTATGCCCCCATAGATGCTGCCCCATAGATAATGCCCCCTTAGATGCTCCATAGATAATGCCCCCATAGAGGCTCCATAGATAATGCCCCCATAGATGCTCCATAGATAATGCTCCCATAGATGCTCCATAGATTGTGCCCCCATAGATGCTCCATGGATAATGCCCCCATAGATGCTCCATAGATAATGCCCCATAGATGCATCATGCTCCATAGATAATGCCCCATAGATGCTCCATAGATTGTACCCCATAGTATAGGTCCCTTATACTGCTGCAGCTGCTGAAACCAAAAAAAAAAAGACATACTCACCTCCCGGTACCTGTGATATTTACCTGTCACCCGATGCAACGCTGACCGCCGCTGTCTTCTGGGTCCTCCACAGTGAATGCTCAGGCAGAGGGTGCGGCGCGCACAAACTACGTCATCGCGCCCTCTGCCTGAACATTCACAGCAAGAGAGGATATGCGAGCACACAGCAGCACAGCGGTGGAACGGGACAGGTAAATATCCCTTATACTCACCTCCTCCTGGCGCGGTCTCTGCCCTGCTCTTCTCCCGCGGTCTCCGGCGCCTGTGTTCAGCGGTCACGTGATACCGCTCATTAAAGTCATGAATATGTGCATATTCATGACTTTAATGAGCGGTACCACCTGACCGCTGAACACAGGAGCCGGAGACCGCGGGAGAAGAGCAGGGCAGAGACCGCGCCAGGAGGAGGTGAGTATAAAGCACACAGCTGCGCTTCGCCTCCCCCGCATCCCCCTGCCCTGGTAGTACTGTGTCAGCACAGCTGCCAAACCGCAGCGGCCGTCGCGGGCCCCCTCACCTGTCCGGGCCCCATAGCAGCTGCGTGGTCTGCTACAATTGACTGTACGCCACTGATTGTAAGCCCATTAATCTGATGACATCTGTAACATTTCATATAAAAGTTAAAGTCTTAATAAATATAAACTCGTGTTCAATGATTTTTCTGCACTGTTTTTTATGCCATGTAGTGCATTGACTGAATTTGCAACTTTTTAAAACATGGCAAATAATTCGGCAAAACCTGTCACTCCTATTAAAGGGAATCTGTCACCCCATTTTTGGACTATGAGATGCGACCACCACCATCAGGGGCTTATCTACAGCATTCTGTAATGCTGTAGGTAAGCCCCCGATGTCACCTGAAAGAGAAGAAAAACTAGTTATATTATACTCACCCAGGGGCGGTCTGCAGTCCGGTTCGGTCCGGAGGGAGT
Organism: Oophaga sylvatica; assembly: GCA_033576555.1. Lineage (NCBI taxonomy): Eukaryota > Metazoa > Chordata > Amphibia > Anura > Dendrobatidae > Oophaga > Oophaga sylvatica. The sequence goes on along the minus strand of JARQOD010000006.1, from coordinate 27,175,835 downwards.
CTCGGTCTGGTCCGGCGCCTCCCATCTTCTAGCGAAGCCTTCCTCTTCTTTGCTTCCCGTCGCAGCTCCGGCGCAGGCGCACTGCTCTGCCCTCAACAAGGGCAAAGTAATGCAGTGCGCAGGCGCCGGACCTCTTTGACCTTTCCTGGCGCCTGCGCACTGCAGTACTCTGCTCTGCCCTCAACAAGGCAGAGCAGTGCGCCTGCACCGGAGCCGTGACGGGAAGCAAAGAAGCTGACAGTTGTTACAAAAAAAAGAAACAAAAACTTGATAAATGAAAGCAAAAAAAAACTTTCAAAAGTCGGAAATCACTCCAAGAACAAAAATAACTTGTGCTGTCATATTATGCAAATTCCTTCAGAGAGGAAGAGGACTAGAACTCTAGTGTCACAATCCTAAAAGTCAATATCAATCCTTTAACAAGCCTTGCCACATGTCTTAAGATAAGAAGCCTAACCTAAAATTCCATTTGCAGAAACTTGTTTTGAAGTGTTTGCCTCTCATCAGTGCAAAGCAGGAGATCTGATTTGGCTGGTTGACAGTTTTTTAATTGGCATGTAAAGGGGAACATTAGTCTTTGGTGAGAGCACAAAGTTTAAGTAAAGAAACTTGTAGGCTATGCGATGCTCCTCTAGAAATGTAAATATGCAAATAACCTCTAATAGTTATATATTTGAATTCTCAGATGAGCATTGCATGGCCTATAGGTCTCCTTATTTCTGCTTGGCACTCTCCATATGGAGAAATTTTCCCCCTTATATGTTATTAAACTGCCATTATAAATATGCTGTATTTTTAGACTGTCTAGTCCCCATATGTCAAAGTCAAGGCCCGCGGGCCAGATCCGGCCCGCGATTTGATTATCTATGGCCCCCTGGATGATATTTAATTACTATTAGATCCGGCCCGCAGGCCACAGCCGCCTGCTGGTGTTTTGCACGCACCAACCAGGGCCGGCGTCAGCACCCGGCACACCCGGGCAAGTGCCGGGGCCCTGAGCAGGGGGGGGGCCCACTCGCAGTCTGGCACCCCCCGCCCGTTAGCGGAGGAGAGCGGTGTCAGCGCCGCCACTGGGCCCCCCCCCCGCTTGCTCAGGGCCCCGGCATCAGCTGGCACAATACTTACCTCTCCCGTGCCTCCGCTGCCGCAGCTCCGGGCTCCAGGGGCGCCGGCGCTTCCTCTCACAGCAGGCCGCTGAATGACGTCATCATTCAGCGGCCGGCTGCGGCACAGAGCGCGCGGACGTCGGACAGGTAAGACGTGTGTGTGTATGTCTCTGTGTGTGTCTGTGTGTATGTAGCGCGTGCTTTGTGTGTGTGTGTGTGTGTGTGTGTGTATAAGTATGTGAGAGAGTGCTTGTGTGCTGTCTGTGTGTGATGATGGGCAGGCATTGCTGATAATGGGGAGGCATTGATGATGATGATGGGGAGAAGATGATAATGGGCAGGCATTGCTGATAATGGGGAGGCATTGATGATGATGATGGAGAGAAGATGATAATGGGCAGGCATTGCTGATAATGGGGAGGCATTGGTGATGATGGGGAGAAGATGATGATAATGGCAGGCATTGCTGATAATGGGGAGGCATTGATGATGATGATGGGGAGAAGATGATAATGGGCAGGCATTGCTGATAATGGGGAGGCATTGATGATGATGATGGAGAGAAGATGATAATGGGCAGGCATTGCTGATAATGGGGAGGCATTGGTGATGATGGGGAGAAGATGATGATAATGGGCAGGCATTGCTGATAATGGGGAGGCATTGATGATGATGATGGGAGAAGATGATAATGGGCAGGCATTGCTGATAATGGGGAGGCATTGATGATGATGGGAGAAGATGATGATAATGGGCAGGCATTGATGATGGGGAGAAGATGATGATCGGCAGGCATTGATGATGATGGGGAGGAGATGATGATGATGGGCAGGCATTGATGATAATGGGAAGGCCATGATGATGATGGGGAGGCAATGATGATGATAAGGCGGAGTATTTCCACAGCGCCCTTTCCTGAGCTGTAACAGTGCAGAACGCAGTACAGCGCAGAGGAGAGCTCCATATTTTGTATGGAGCATTATATGGGGACCAGTATCCTGTATGGAGCATTATATGGGGACCAGTATCCTGTATGGAGCATTATATTGGGTCCAGTATCCTGTATGGAGCATTATATTGGGTCCAGTATTCTGTATGGAGCATTATATGGGGGGTGACATCCTGCATGGGGTATTATATGGGTGATGAGGGGGAGACTGTGGTGCCCATAATATTGTATGGAGGACTGTACTGTCCAGTCTGTACTGTGCGCTGTGAGGATTTGGCGGTTTTTGAGCTATTGTACAATTTACAATAGATATCACTCATGTAATGGAAGAAGAGAAGTATTTGGCATTGTGCTGTACCCATATTTCTCTGCTGTATCTGTGCATCATGAATCGTGGTCTGTGTTAAAGGGGCCCACTGAGGCTCTTTCGCCTGGGGCCCATAAAAACCTGGAGCCGGCCCTGGCACCAACACTACATTTCCCACAATGCACCGGTAGCAGGGCCGGCGTCAGTCCGGCCCTCGGCTTGTAGCAAATTTTTTTTTTTGGCCCTCGGTGTGTTTGACTTTGACATCCCTGGTCTAGTCGGAGTATGCTCTGTCTAAGAATTAAGCAGAAATGTAGAAAGCACCATGAGGCCAAGATGTTCCACTTGATAGACACAGGCTGTAATTCAAAATACAAGACAAAGGCCCTGATTCATTTAGACCTGTGATCTTCACGGTGGTCTTGATGAGGGGGTTTGCTGAAGTCAGACTCTCCAAATTCATTAAAAGGCGTGTGATTCATCAGTACTCTAACTCCAGTCAGGGCCTGGAGTAAATGTTATAGCATAAGGAACACCACAACTCATTATAAATTAGACAAGCAGGGGGGGCCTGCTCCCGCTACACTCCAGCTTCATCAATTTTGTCACAGCTGAGCAAGAGTGCCGTGAAAATGGCAAAAAATACTAAATTGTGCAACACTGAGTTGCGCAAAAATTTGCGACATTTTATAGCAATTTTTGACAAAATTCTGGGTAAGGCCTCTTTCACACATCCGTTGTGCGCCTGACGGCGCCCTCCGGCATTTTTTTGTCCAACCGCATCCGGCGAAATGTGATGTCGGATGGTTTTTTTTTGCATTGACTTTCATTAGCGCCGGATGGCGCCGCATGTCAGTGTGTTGTATGCGTTTTTGTCCGGATCCGGGGAAATGTACATTCTGGCGGCCGGACACAACGCAGCATGTAACGTTTTTATTTTTTGCCGGAGCTGCCTGATGTGCCTGAAGCGGCGCATCAGGCAGCCGCAAACAATAGAATTCAATGGAACCGGATCAGACTTTTGTGCAATCCGGCAAAAGTCTGATCCGGATTCTGGAAATCGAGGTCTACTACTACTACTACTACTACTACTATACTACTACTACTACTACTACTACATTTTTCCAGTGTCTCCGGGCATCAGAAACCCTCTTTTTGTGGGTTCAAAAGTTCAGGTCGGATCCTGCAAAAAAAACGGACGCGGCGCATCCGGTTTTCATACTGGATGCCGAATGCGGCGCTGCGGCAAAATGCGGGGGGCGCCGTCAGGCGCACAACGGATGTGTGAAAGAGGCCTTAATGAATTGGGGTCAATACACTTTCACAAGTTATTAAATCCAAGATTTGTGCTCCATTGTGGAATAAAGATCCCTAAAATAGCAATGTTTTCTTTGTAAGTGAAAATTAACCTTTTAATGACCTATTTTAAAAAAAAGTCTAGACGTCCGATTGTGATCTTCTAGTTTACAGACGTTACAGTCGTTAGGCTAATTCCACAATTGTATTGCATCTTACATCCAGATTGCAATGGAGACAGGGTCATCTCATGAAGGTGGAAGATCGATGGAGGTGACGCATGACAGGGAGGGGAGAAGACATGGTCGACAATGTATTAAAATAAATTTATGAATATTGAATGTTGTCTTGTCGTAAAATATAAAGTAGTCTGCTCACTGGCATAACTTGAAACTCTTGGGTCCCAAAGTAAAATCTCCAACAAGACCCCCATTTATCACATTGGGCTTCTCATATGGGCCAAAATGACCTTTTGGACCCCCCCGGACCAAGGGTATGGGTTGACTGCAACTCTTGCGCCCATTTTAGTTTTGCCTTGCTATATGCTCTGTAGTCGCTAAAATAGTGCAGCTACTAGACAATAAGTTCAAAAAAGTGTCCAAAAATTTTAGTGGTCAGCAATGGGACTGGGAAACCATGTCCTTATTTGCCAAACCAATATTATTTTCACTATTAACCCCTTAAGAACCTTTTTTTTTTTGTTTTGTGTTTTTTTTTTTTTCATTTTTGCGCTTATGCTTTTTCTTCACAATATTCCAAGAGCCATTTTATTTTTCTGTCAACATAGTCATGTGAGGATTTATTTTTTTATGGGATGAGTTGTACTTTTGAATGACACCATCCATTTTTATCATGTGATGTACTGGAAAGCAAAGAAAAGAATCCCAAGTGCAGCAAAGTATCAAAAAAAGCGCAATTCCGTAATCGTTTTTTATTTACATTGTTCATTTAAAGAAAAAAAATTACCTGGCAATATGTCTCTCAAGGTCAGTACAATTACAGAGATACCAAACATGCATAGTTTTTCTTTATTTTTTCTAAGTGGTAAAAAAAATTCAGAAATTAGCCCCAACGTAAGTGCTCAGTGGAGAGCCCAGAATAACTGTGACCTGAGCCTTGTTCTGATTTTTGAGAGACAGAATGAACAAATAGACAGCAGATTAGTTCTTATTTTTATTGTTACGCCATTCCTCGTGCGGTATAAGTGATTAGGCAAATTTATTTTTCGGGTCGGTGTGATTATAGCAATATCAGATTTATATCGGGTTTTTATGTTTTTTTTTTTTTTTTTGAATATGTATTTATTAACACACGTGTATAACACATATCAAGGGTATAAACAGTAACAAAACATGTCACATAATAATATAAGCCAAGCGTCATCATATCAGATCATGTCCAATAAAACAGAGCACAATATATATGAATGAAACAGCGTGATCGAGGATCACTACTAGTATTGCGTGAGATTTGGCACACAAATTGGGTTCCTGGACTAACGAACCCCAATAACATTCTACAAGAACAAGAACTAAGAACAAAATAAAACAAGGAGACACAGAAAATATAAGGGGAAATAAAGAAAAATAAGGGAATTAAATGAACCTAAATGAAAAATAAATAACTGGACAAAGAAAAAGGAAGAAGGTTAAAGGTAAGGGGAAGGAAGAAGGGGAGGGGGGGCGCCCTCGGTCTCCGCCCACAGCACACCACGTGGCAGAGAATCTTACATACAAAAATAGCACTCCAATGAGTCACTTACACTATGTAGGCGAAGGGGTATGAAAGGCAATCCACGGGGACCAGATGGTCTGAAATTTATCCCGGGTATGGTTGATCCATGCCGACAGGTCCTCCATGTCCCTGATATGGTCCACAGCAACAGTCCACTCCTCCAGAGAAGGCGCCACAGTAGACAGCCAATGCCTAGGCACTAGAAGTTTGGCAGCCGTCAACATAAAGGTCACCAGTTTGTGCTTAATGGGGTTGTAACCCGTCGCCGGCACCCAAAAAAGGACTGAGTCCCTGGGTAAATCACAAGGCAGGAGGCAGATATCTTTGATTTTTTGTCGTATCGCATTCCAGAAGGGTACAATGAGGGGACAATCCCACCAGATGTGAGCATAAGTTCCTGAGCCCGTCCCACATCTCCAGCAGATGTCAGAGGTCTGCAAGCCATGGCGAAATAGGAAGGACGGGGTTCGGTACCACCTGGCAATCAGTTTATAAGAATTCTCTTTAATGCGAACGCACCTAGAAAATCCCAGTGCGTGTCTTTTAATACACCTGGCGACTCGTAGGGACAATGGGTGCCCCAGTTCCCGTTCCCAGGCAGCAAGGTAAGTAGGCTCAGTATCAGAGCGAAGAGACATAAGCCATTTGTAAATGGTGGAGATCACGCCTTTAACAGGACTCTGTGCCAGCAACAGCCGCTCCAAGTTGGAGGCAGCCCGCAAGGGACGATGTTGCTCCATAAAGGTCTGACAGACATGATGTACATGTGCTAGCGATAAAAAGTTGGCGTGTGTAGGTCCGAGGATGGATGACAGGCCCTCCGCCGAAGGGACATTGCCTCCAGCAAAAAAGGAATTGAGAGGCGTTACCAGCTTGCTCCACAAACTCTGAAAAGTCCAAAAACCCTCATCCGAGCAGGTCAACAAAGGGAGTAAGCGTACAGGCATGAGCGGAGAAGGGAACTTACTCATAGTGTCATGATGTAGACAGTTCAGGCATGTGTGGAGCAGACCCTTCAGGAGAGGGGAGAAGCCTCTTGTACGAGGGATCTGAGTATGCACACCCCATAACTCAAGTGCCTCCCGAGGCGAAAGAAGAGCCGTTTCTAGGGAGGACAAGAAAGACCTTTTGTTCCAGCTGTTTATCTCCACCCAACGACGAAGATGGCAAGCGAAGTAATAGTTCTTCAGGTCGGGCATACCCACTCCACCTGCATCTGTGGGCAGAGTCAAAGTCGAGAAAGCGATACGAGCCGGACGTTGGTTCCATAGGAACCGTGAGAACAGAACATGTAAGGCACGAAAAAAGGAATTGGGAAAGAATATAGGAGCTGCCTGGAATAAGTAGAGGAATTTTGGGACTATATATGTGGACAGATAATTTTTTCGGCCCAACCAAGACATGAACGGTATTCGTAGACGCTGGAGCTGTGTCCTAACCGAGGAGAGTAGGCGTAGGTGGTTCAGAGCGTAAAGGCGAGAAATATCCCTCGGAATAAGAATGCCTAAATATTTTATATTGTCTGTCTTCCAGGTGAACGGTGACATTCGTTGGAGGCGGGTTGGAGTGTCCCTGGGGAAGCCATAGCAAACGCGACCGATTTATTATAATTGTTTTTGAAGTTTGAAAAGTACCAAAATGGTGAAAAAGATCCAGCACAGCGGGTATAGCAGTCTCCGGGTTAGTGATACTAAGCATGATGTCATCAGCGTATGCGGACACAAGGGCCTCGCCTTTAGGCGTGGACGCGCCTCGGATGTCTGGGTGTGTACGAAAAGCCTGTAACAAAGGTTCCAGGCACAGAGCGAACAGACTGGGGGACAAGGGGCAGCCCTGGCGGGTTCCATTGGATATAGAAAATGGAGCCGAAAAATAATTGTTCACCTTGACCCTGGCAGTGGGCGAGGTGTAAAGTGTAAAAATGGAGTCTATAAAGCGATCGGGAAAATTAAATAGGCGTAGGACCGACTTCATGTAGGACCAATCTATGCGGTCAAACGCCTTTTCGGCATCAGTACTTAACAACAACAAAGGCGTTTTTCGGGAAACTGCTCCATGGATTAGGTGTAAGATCTTTGTGGAGTTTTCCCTTCCCTCTCTACCCAGTATAAACCCAGTCTGATCGCTCTGCACCAGGAGGGGGACCAAGCGAGACACCCGGTTCGCCAGGACCTTCGCCCAGAGCTTCAAATCACAGTTAAGAAGAGATATCGGCCGATAACTACTACACTGTGCTGGATCTTTGTCTTCCTTATGGATTAAAGCTATATCCGCAGAAAGAGGATTGGGGAGGAAAGGAGGAGCCAGTCACCAATGCGTTAAAAAGTCGGGTGAGGTGTGGGAGAAGGGAAGCTTTAAACTTTTTGTAGTAGAGTATTGTCAGACCATCTGGGCCAGGAGATTTTCCCGATGGAGTAGACTTCAGAGCATCCTCCACTTCCTCCACCGCAATTGGAGATAACAATTCCGCGTGATGGGAAGGTTTCAATTTAGGGAGGTTCAGGGAGGAGACAAAGTCCACAATAGCAGGATAGGGGTCTGCAGTGGGGGCAGATTCATACATGGGGTTATGTAAGTTATACAAGGCGGTGTAATATTGATGAAAATCTTGCGCGATTTGCGCCGTCTCAGTGTGTGCGGCACCCGAGGGGCACCTCGTCTCAGCGATGAATGTACGCGGAGACGTTTCTTTGACGTAAGCGGACATAAGTTTCCCACCTCTGTCACCTGAAGCATAAAGACGGTGTTTCGCGTGTAAGAAATTTTTCGCAATTTTTAGGTTTAGGAGGGATTTAAGGGCCATACGCAAGGACAGGAGATCAGAGAGGTGTTGCTGGCACAGAGATCGCTTGTGGAGCGATTCCAATTTGCAAATTTGAAGGAGCAAGGCATCGGTTTGTTTCTCCCTAGATTTTTTAAGTCTAGAGGCCAGTGAGATGAATTCACCCCTGACAAAAGATTTGTGAGTTTCCCAGACGATGGGGATTGACATGCCTGGAGTGTAATTTCTATGGAAGAAATCCTGAAGAGGTATTTCAATGGCATTTATATTATCTTGAACGTCCAGTAGTGTCTCATTGAGTCGCCAGGTGTATCCGAGACCACCCACCCCAGGTAAGGCCAGTGTTAAGGATACAGGCGCATGGTCCGATACTGTCATGGATCCAATATCCGCCGTAGAATAACACCCCAGGTGGCGTCGGGATAGAAAGAGGTAATCAAGTCTTTGGTATGAGCGATGCGGCGTCGAATAAAACGTATAATCCCTAGTGTCAGGATGGAGAACTCTCCAGGCGTCCACCAAGGACAGCTCCGCCAATAGCAGTTTAAGTCTTCTGAGATTCCGAAAAGAGATGGCGGAGCGGCCCGTGGAGGAGTCCACGAGAGGCTCCATAGTGAGGTTAAAGTCTCCACCCAGTACCACTAGCCCCGACATAAATTGCTGTAAAAGACGTAGAGTAGATAGTAACCAGTCGACTGTGCGAACATTGGGCGCATAAATATTAGCAAAAGTCACTAAAGTGTTTCCCAGTTTACCCTTCAAGAAAAGATATCGACCATCTGTATCTGCCAACTGCGCTTGCAACTGAAAGTGAAGATTGCGGCAAAAAGCTATACTCACCCCTCTCGACGCGTGGGAGTCGCTGCAACTGTGGAACCATACTGGGAATGAAGAGCGAGACAGCTGTGGAACATGATCGTGGCGGAAATGTGTTTCCTGCATAAAAATAACAGAGACACCATCTTTTTTAAGGAGTCGCAAAACCTGAGCACGTTTCGCAGGCGCATTCATACCCTTAGCATTATAGGATTGAATAACAATATCACGTGGAGTCATCATGAAGGTGTACTGGGAGGATAGAGAAGCGATAAAGCGGTGTACCGTAGCAAGGACAGAGCGACCCCAAGGAAAGAGGAGTGTGACAGGGAGGACACAAGAGGGAAAGAACACAAACAAAAAAGAAAGATCAAAACAGAGACAAAAAATAAAGCACCATAGGTAGCGGTGCTTGTGAACATTTGGAGAAATATGAACTAGGCGGATCCACAAGGGGAGCCGGGAGACATTGCACCCCTCCTGAAGGAGGAGGGGGCAGTGGAGGCGATGCAAGGGTCGCATAAGAGCCCACCTGCAATAACCTCCAGCCAGCCTGTGGGACCCAAGAAAACCTGGGTCATAGTGAAATGTATTTGCCCAAAAATGGGGAGGAGAGTGGGGAGAGAGAGGTAAGGAAGAAAAATACGGGCCTGAGTGAACAGAATCATAAGTTGGATATAACCACAGTGAGTCAACAATTCAACAGGAAGGCTGCAAAGTGGAAAATGTAAACTTCAGGTTTCAGGTAGAAGGAGGACAGGAGACCTCCAGAACAAAGGTATTACACCGGGTCTGCCATGTCCTGGCAAGAACAACAGCAGCAAGCCAGTCCGGTAACAGCTCAGTCTCCAGCCGGGTCATCGCGGGCAGATAGAGAGCGACGATGTGACTTGTTCTTGGAGCGGGTGACTTGCCAATCGTCCGGGCGCGGCTGGATCGGTGGTATGGACGACTCCGGAACAGGCAGCCAGGACGGCACAGACAGTGAAGGGATGGATAAGGCCTTCCACAAAATAGGTAAGTCCTCTGGGTGACGTATAGTAACTTTCTTGTCGTGGCGTGTGACAAAGAGCCCAAAGGGGAACAACCATCTGTACTGGGCGTCATGTTCCTTCAGGTGGGTCAGAAGAGGCTTTAACAAGCGGCGCTTCTGGAGGGTAGAACTGGCCAGGTCTTGGTAGAAGGCCACTGGGGACCCGTCTAGCATCGGGGACCCCTGCTCCCTCGCAGCAGTGAGAAGCGCAGCAGTATGGTTGTAGTCCAGTATACCACAAATAACGTCCCTGGGGGGATCAGTGTCCCTGGGGCGAGCTCTGAGGGCCCGGTGGATGCGCTCCACAACCACAGCTTCAGCAGGTTCTTCCCCCAGCAATGCAGAGAATAAAGTGCGTGCCACAGAGCGCAGGGCCTCGGGGGCATAGGGCTCAGGGATACCTTTCATTCGCACATTGCGGCGGCGATTCCTGTTCTCAAGGTCCTCGGCAGCACCGAGGGCCGCATTAAGGTGCTTGGAGTGGTCCTGGAGCGTGGTACAGATGCCATCGCCGAATTCCACATAAGAAGTGTGGGCCTGCTCCAGCTCCTCCACACGGCGTCCCACGTGTGACACCTCCGCCTTAATGCTGGCTAGCTCCTGTAGCACTGGAGCAATGGTCCGGCGGATGAAAGAGCGGGTGACTTGGTTGGAACGCTCCGGCCTGCGGGGTGATTGCCCTGAGCAAGCATCAGTGTCTATATCCGAGTCCTCTGCGTCAGACAGAGAGAGGGTTCCGGGTGCCATCTTAGGTGAAAGCACTGGTGCAGAAGCTGGCTTTCTCCGGAGATAATGATCCAAATCCCCTTCTTTCTTGGGGGTTTTGGGGTGCCAGTGGAGTCTTTAGCCTTTTCTCTTCCTGATTTCCCCATTTTGGGCAAAAATACGCTGTGATAATGCTAAAGCTGGCTGGGTTGAGGAGAGGAGCTCACAGGCTCAGTTCCTTCCTCATGTGCAGCTAGGCTCCGCCTCCGGGTTTTTATGTTTTGCCGCTATCACACACTAAAAATGTTGTTTTTTTTAATAAAAAATCGTTTTTTCATCTCCATATTTTTAGAGCTGTAACTTTTTTATTTTACCAAACAGAGGCCTTATTTTTTTGTGTGACGAGTTGGAGATTTTTATGGTACCAGTTTGGGGTTAATATTTTTGGATCGCTTTTTATTCAGATTTTTCAGATGCAGAATGAACAAAAGGCAATGATTCCGTTATTGTTTTTATGCATATTTTTTGGCACCATTCACAGTGCCTTGAACGTGATAAGACCAATTTATTCTACGGGTCAGTATGATTATAGCGATACCAAACTTATATCGTTTTTTTATGCTTTACTGAGTTTACAGACTAAAAACAATATTTAACAAAAAAATAATTTGTTTTGCATTGCCGCATTCTGTGAGATGTAATTTTTTTTTGCTGAATGACCCATATTAGGGCTAATTTTTTTTGCAGATTTTTTTTATATAACCTTTTTTTACATATGAATTTTTGAACACTTTTTATTTAATTTTTTTGTGTCTCACTATGATGCTAAAGCTTAATTCTTGTGTTTTTTAATTAAAAAAAAGTTACGGTGTGCACTGTACAGAATAAGTAGCGTGACAGTTTTATAGTTCAGGTAATTACAGTCAATACAACTTATGTGTACTATCTATCACATAGGCTACATTTTTAGTGGCGGAACGTGTTTTTGTGATTTGCATTTTTTTCATTTTTTTACATATTTTATTCCACTTTTTCACTTAGTCTCACTGTGGGACATGAATATGTTTTACTGTGATGTCTGGTCTCATACACTGCAGTACTCGTGTACAGCAGTGCCGGAGACCTGTCATTGACTCACGGACACAGCCTTATAACAGGATCTAGCGGGCCATTGTACCCCAGGGTTATCAGATGACCTCCGGGTACTGTGTAGCCCTGGTGTCTAAGGCACACACAGTACCCTGGAGGATGTGCGGAGAGGTAACAGTTTAATGCTCGATATCCATTCACTCCATCACACACTTTAGACACACCCATAGTGTATATAAGCTAGTGACATTCAGCAGAGTGAGTTCTGTTTCCTGTCTTCGGACAGAGTAGTCAGCCAGATCCTGTCAGCGGTTCTTAAAGTGGAGGCTAGTAAGGGTGAGCCAATTCACCTCAGCCTAGTCAGAGCTGTGCCTAATCAGGAGATAGAGACAATTAAGGAAGAAAGAAGAGTTAGCAGCAGAAACTTCAGTCGCCTGTTCCAAGGACAGTGAAGTTCAGTCGACGTGCTCCTGAACTAGAAGAATACTGAGAATCTGTCAGCAAGCTCCAAGGAAGAAGCAAGAAAGGATTACCTTGTATTACTCTAGGAAGTGTGGAGTGCTTATGCTAAAAGCGCGAACAGGGCGAAGGGCGCAGTGGAAGAAACAGAGACGTGCTTTAGGTATAGAATTGCCTGCACAATTTCACCGGTCACTGGGGACCGAAGTGTCATTACAGCTTCAGGCGTAGTGATAGAAAAACCAGAGTCTTACTGGACCTTAGGTCGCAGAAAGCAGCCCTTGGAGTGTCGGTACGTAACAGGGGTCAGGGAGAGTGGGAACCTTGAGTCGATGCAGGACAACAGTAGGAACCCAGCTCTCTCAAAGGAAGGCTCCGACCACAAAACTGACCGGGCAGTACAGCTAAAGGAGTTAGCTGGAGAAATCGGAGTGAACTTAGCTCTATGCAGGTTGGACTCATAATATTGGAAGTAAAGGAGGCCCCTAACCTGTTCAGCTGTTATCTCGAAGCACATCCTCCACCCCAACAGCCTCCCTGGGACCTGCCTTATCATCTGACAAGTAAAAGGTATGGAAAGACACTGGATGGTGTGAGACTGATTCATTTATTTGCACCCTACACCATTAATACCATAGACTTTGAGGGACCAGTCCCACCTGTGGGGGACCCGTCATCTAGCTGCCACAACATCCCCTCAGAGATCTACTGCAGCGCTGGTCTTAGTGACTAGACAACTACAGGTGGCGTCACGAACTGTTATATACAAATCCCCTGTAAATAGTTCCCCTTTAACGCCTGACCGCCAGGGACACGGACCGAGCCACGCTACCAGTGACATTCCCTATAGAAATCTACAGGCTCGGCTCCGAGTACCCCATATCCCTGGAAACCCACAATTGTGGTGCGTGGTCGAGACACAAAACTTGGCGTCACGAACAGGATCCGAAACTTGCAGAATTGCGAGCCCTGTGTGCTTGTGGAGTGTTTTGGTGAAAAAGACTGTTGCTGTTGTTTGGCGCCAAATACCGCCATCTTTGCCGCCATATTCGCGCCCTGAGGCGCTGGAGAAGAAGGTGGGCGTGCATTCATGGGCGTGTACCCCCCCTGAGGCGCGAAAGTTATGGCCGCCCTCTCCAAGGCCTACTACAATGTGCGATACAGCCCTACAGCAAAGGAGATCCACCTCCTCTTCACCTTCCCTGCGAAGAGGAGGAGACGCAAACCCCGCCTCCACGGAAGAGACCAGACTGTTCTGGAAAAGAATGAGAGACGGACTTGGAGCATGATGGAGGCAGGACGTGTGCAGCCGAGCAGGGAAGCGGTGGAAGGCAGGCCCCGTTCCCCAGCCAAGCTGCCACTAGAACCAGAACCATCTGTGGTCCTGCACCTGCAGCAAGCCTTGCTGGAGATTGGAGAGGAAAATGCAAGGTTAAAGAAGATGATCCTGCAACGACCTGGCGAGGAGGAGATTGAGAAACGCCGGCGTAACCAGATACAGCGGCGGCTGTGGGACGCGGTGTTCTCTCCCTTCGATAACCCTCCGCCATTTGAATTGCCCAAGTTTCTGCTGCCCAAGGCTAAGGAGCAACCGGAGGCTACCCCAAGAGGACCGACCCTGATCCCACCGATGGAGCGGTGGAGGCGAAGGAGGTTGAGGAGGTCCAGCCCGTTCCGGAACGCCCGCCCGGCCAGGAGGCCGCAGCAGATGATTGTTCCCCGGTAGGGACACCGGAGGGATCCTGTCCATCGTTACCAGACGTCGACTGGGACGCGATGGAGCGTCTTGATGACGTCGCATATGCCGTAAGATGGGAAAGTGCGTGGCAGCAACGTCAGGAGGAAGAACAGGAGGCTCAGCACAACCGACAGCGGCAGCATGCAGAGCTCATCGCGGACAAGGAGACCGTTCGCCGCGATAAAGGTACCCGGAGGGAACCACGACGTCAGGGGTGCGTCACCGAATTCCAGTTCCGCAAGGGCTGGGGTTTTATCCGGGAACCGGGACTTTACCCAGGCGTGTTTGTGAGCCGACGCGACGTAGAGTCCCACCTACCACAAGGCCATCCGGGAAGGGACCTAGTTAATGGAGACATCGTCACCTACACACGGCACTGGGGTATGAAAGGATGGTATGCCCTTAATGTCACAATCGTCCGTGACCCCGTCCCTGACGCAGGTAACGTCACCATTGCCAGCGCGTCACAGTCCCGGGCTCCCGCTGCACCAGGCCGTGCCCTGGCATCATCCCCTGAATGTCAATTGCAGCTTGAAGCGCCCCCGGCATATTCTGCTCTGCCAGTGCCTCGCATCAAATCGCAACCCGCGACCCAATCTACATCGCAAACTGCGGTTAAATTTGAATCGCCCTCTGCTACGCAAACTGCGACGCAATCGGCGTCTCACAAAGAGAAAGCACCCGGCGTGCCCCAAGCGGTTCGCACAAGGACTGTAGCGACCCAAACCCTGATAGCAGGTTACGACCTGTTTGTCATGTGCTCTAAGGAGCATCGCATTGTTCCGGCCCCCGGGGTGGAAAATGTAGTTGAAGTAATTAAACAGTAAAGACCGGTAGGATCCAGACAGGGGTCTACCGCATGTAACGTTGTAGAAAGTTTGAGAATTTTTGCCAGATTTGCACTTTATTGCCAAATGTATCTATGTTTTCTATAATGAGTAGAATACCCGGCTGGGTACCAGAATGAAAATTTGAAAAAGTTGAGTGCATAGTTTTGCATCAAATACCCTGGTTGGGTAAAGTGAAATTAAAGTTAAAACAAGTATATATATAGATATATAATGTAAATATTGAAGTGAAAATATATATGTGTCTTTTATTATGTCATAGACTGAGAGGCTGAGGACTGTGCCAGCCCAGAACTTATCTTTGTACATAGTTGCGCTTCGGTGCATTATATTGGTTTTACATGAAACCACCACAACTACCTCTGAACAGAAAACCCGTGTGGTGTGGCACTGAGTGAGGTCTGCATTCAGATGTCCTGCAGCCCACCCAGGACCCACGTTGAAGGTTTGGTGCGGGTCCTTCACAAGAATGCTGTTTAATATGACATATTTATTGAAAGTATGTTTTTGTATTTTTCTATGTTCATTGTACATAATGCAACATTTAAGATTTCGTACCTCCCGGATGGGATGAGTTTAATGTTTATTGTTAATGCAAGACAAAATGTCTTTCTTCTTATATTTCACAGCCCGGGAGTGCTGTATTTTACCAAGGGGAATGTGTAGCCCTGGTGTCTAAGGCACACACAGTACCCTGGAGGATGTGCGGAGAGGTAACAGTTTAATGCTCGATATCCATTCACTCCATCACACACTTTAGACACACCCATAGTGTATATAAGCTAGTGACATTCAGCAGAGTGAGTTCTGTTTCCTGTCTTCGGACAGAGTAGTCAGCCAGATCCTGTCAGCGGTTCTTAAAGTGGAGGCTAGTAAGGGTGAGCCAATTCACCTCAGCCTAGTCAGAGCTGTGCCTAATCAGGAGATAGAGACAATTAAGGAAGAAAGAAGAGTTAGCAGCAGAAACTTCAGTCGCCTGTTCCAAGGACAGTGAAGTTCAGTCGACGTGCTCCTGAACTAGAAGAATACTGAGATTCTGTCAGCAAGCTCCAAGGAAGAAGCAAGAAAAGATTACCTTGTATTACTCTAGGAAGTGTGGAGTGCTTATGCTAAAAGCGCGAACAGGGCGAAGGGCGCAGTGGAAGAAACAGAGACGTGCTTTAGGTATAGAATTGCCTGCACAATTTCACCGGTCACTGGGGACCGAAGTGTCATTACAGCTTCAGGCGTAGTGATAGAAAAACCAGAGTCTTACTGGACCTTAGGTCGCAGAAAGCAGCCCTTGGAGTGTCGGTACGTAACAGGGGTCAGGGGAGTGGGAACCTTGAGTCGATGCAGGACAACAGTAGGAACCCAGCTCTCTCAAAGGAAGGCTCCGACCACAAAACTGACCGGGCAGTACAGCTAAAGGAGTTAGCTGGAGAAATCGGAGTGAACTTAGCTCTATGCAGGTTGGACTCATAATATTGGAAGTAAAGGAGGCCCCTAACCTGTTCAGCTGTTATCTCGAAGCACATCCTCCACCCCAACAGCCTCCCTGGGACCTGCCTTATCATCTGACAAGTAAAAGGTATGGAAAGACACTGGATGGTGTGAGACTGATTCATTTATTTGCACCCTACACCATTAATACCATAGACTTTGAGGGACCAGTCCCACCTGTGGGGGACCCGTCATCTAGCTGCCACAACATCCCCTCAGAGATCTACTGCAGCGCTGGTCTTAGTGACTAGACAACTACAGGTGGCGTCACGAACTGTTATATACAAATCCCCTGTAAATAGTTCCCCTTTAACGCCTGACCGCCAGGGACACGGACCGAGCCACGCTACCAGTGACATTCCCTATAGAAATCTACAGGCTCGGCTCCGAGTACCCCATATCCCTGGAAACCCACAATTGTGGTGCGTGGTCGAGACAGTACCATGGCAACCAGAGCTGGCTCCAGGTTTTCGTGGGCCCCGGGCGAAAGAGTCTCAGTGGGCCCCTTTAAAACATACCACAATTCATGATGCACCGATACGGCAGAGAAATAAAGGTATAGCACAATGGCAAAGATTTCACTTATTCTAATATATAAAGCTGAATGTATGTATGTGTGTATGTATGTGGGTATGTTTGTCCGGGATAGGAATCTGCACCGTTGTACTTACGGGCATGAAATTTTACACACCCGCACGTCTCGACCCCGGGAGCGTCATAGGCTAGGTTTTGAGTCGAAATTTAACCCCGCGCATTCCAAATCGGCAAATAATTTTGGCCCGGGATAGGAATCTGCACCGTTGTACTTACGGGCATGAAATTTTGCATGCCCGCACATCTCAACCCCAGGAGCATCATAGGCTATGTGTTGAATGGAAATTTTAACCCCCGCACGTTCCAAATCGCCAAACAATTTTGGCCCTATCTACATAATGGGGAGAAAGCTGAATGCTTGTGTGTATGTCCGGCATAGGAATCTGCATTTACGGGCATGAAATTTTGCACACCCGCACGTCTCGACCCCGGGAGCGTCATAGGCTAGGTTTTGAGTCGAAATTTTAACCCCGCGCATTCCAAATCGGCAAATAATTTTGGCCCGGGATAGGAATCTGCACCGTTGTACTTACGGGCATGAAATTTTGCATGCCCGCACATCTCAACCCCAGGAGCATCATAGGCTATGTGTTGAATGGAAATTTTAACCCCCGCACGTTTTGGTGTGTGATTTTTATGTGCAGAATAAATTTTTGTTAACATAGTCTATTTTGTTACAGCTAACAGCAGTTATTAATTAACCCGGGCGAAGCCGGGTACTACAGCTAGTTTCTTATATTACATGAGTGATATCACTAGCTCAGAAACCAGACAGTATAGTCCTCCATACAGTATTATGGGCCCCATATACTTCGCCATGCAAAATAATGGAACTCATATTATTATTTATTTGTATAGCACCATTGATTCCATGGTGCTGTACATGAGAAGGGGTTACATACAAATTACAGATATCGCTTATAGTAAACAAACTAACAATGACAGACTGGTACAGAGGGGAGAGGACCCTGCCCTTGCAGTCTTACATTCTACAGGATGGTGGGGAAGGAGACAGCAGGTTGGGGGGGTTGCAGCAGCTCCAGTGTTAATGAGGCGGTAGCTCCGGTAGTGGTGAGGAGGCAGCGGGGTCATTGCAGGCTGTAGGCTTTCCTGAAGAGATGGGTTTTCAGGTTCCGTCTGAACGATCCGAATGTGGTTGATAGTTGGATGTGTTGGGGCAAAGAATTCCAGAGGATGGGGGATATTCAGGAGAAGTCTTGGAGGCGATTAGGTGAGGGGCGAATAAGTGTGGATGAGAGAAGGAGGTCTTGGGAGGACCAGAGATTACTTTAAGGAAGATATCGGGAGATTTGTTGTGAATGGGCTTGAGATGAGTTCTGAGCAGAGGCTCCCTCTGGTGGTTACAAGCGGTACTGGTCTGTTCAGTGAAGATTGTGAGGACTGGGAATCAGGTGTTACTGACTGGTCTTATATAAGGGAGTCACCTTCCCATCAGGGTTGCCGGTGACCAATTGTTCTGGTCTGAATCCTTGATTCCAGTTTCCCTTGTAGCCTGCTGTGTCGTGTCTGCATCTCCTTCTAACAGATAAGACATTTTCTTCTTTTTTTTTCTGTGCTTGATTTTTGCATTTTGTCCTGCACTTCTGTGGGGGCCTTCTGGGTCCCCTCCGGGGGGCTTTTGCCCTCTCAGTTTAGTTCAGCCACTGGTGTTTGTGCTTTTGCTTTTTCCAGTTTTTTCAGTGGCTGCTGTTTTGATTTTGTTACACCAGAGAGCTAATTTAGGTGGTAGAGGTCGTGTGATCTCAGGTGTTTTTGAAATTAGTAGAGTTGGTGCTTTCAGGGTTTTTTTTGGGATTGCAGTAAGTACCCTTCCTATCCTTTTCTATTTAGTTAGTTTGGGCCCCAACGTTTGCTCATACTATTTTCTGTCTGTGTCAGTATTTCGTCTTGTCTAACCGCCATTACATGTTTGGGGGCTTGCTATTATCTTTGGGGTTCTGCTCCGGGGCAGATAGCTTTCCTATTTCTATCTTTAGGTGTAGTTAGTTTCTCAGGCTGTGACGAGGCGTCTAGGACCAACGTAGGAACGCTCCACGGCTGCCTCTAGTTGTGGTGGTTAGTCAGGGTACTGCAATCTCATAGATTCCAACTGCTCTGGTGTATTGCCTTTTTGCCTGCATTCCTCAGCTACCGAATCATAACAGTATCACCGGCCTAAAAAATTTAAAATTGTATGGTACTCACAGAAGGGAAAAAATATTGTGAAAGAAAAAAAAAAAGGTTGTCAGGGTTGTCAGAGATATTTTTCTGTTTGTTGCATTTTTTTTTTTTTTTTTTCCCTCTGTATCACTGGGTGCTGGGGAGGATTTTTTTTTCTCTCAATGGAGTTTGCACAGTTGTCTGGCTGTGTGGATCAGCTTGCCACTGAGGTTCGGAGTATTGCTATCTATCTCGCTAGGTTGCCTGTTGTGGAACCTAGGATTCCCATGCCAGATTTGTTTTTAGGGGATCGAGCTAAGTTTCAGAATTTCAAAAATAATTGTAAATTGTTTTTTGCCTTAAAATCTAAGTCCTCAGGAAACGCAGCGCAGCAGGTTCAAATTATCATCTCTCTCCTGTGCGGCGATCCTCAGGATTGGGCTTTTTCCCCGACACCTGGGGATCCTGTTTTGAGTGATGTTGATGCATTTTTTCAGGCTTTGGGGTTATTGTACGATGAGCCTAATGTCACTGATCAAGTTGAAAAAGCCTTGTTGGCATTAAATCAGGGGCTTGATGACGCTGAGTTATACTGTCAGAGATTCCGTAGGTGGGCAGTCCTGACCAAGTGGAATGACGACGCTTTGGCGGCCCTTTTTCGGAAGGGGCTGTCAGATAATGTAAAGGATGTTATGGTGGGATTCCCTGTCCCCTCTGGTCTCAATGATTCTATGTCATTAGCGATTCAAATTGACAGACGTTTGCGTGAGCGGAGAAGTATGCGTGGAATAGTGTTGCCTTGTGAACCTGCTTCTGAGTCCATGCAGTGTGATAGAGTGGTGTCTGGGGCACAGCGTCATGAGTTTCGAAAGCGCAATGGGTTATGTTTCTACTGTGGTGATGCCTCTCATGCTATTTCAGTCTGCCCTAAGCGGGGAGGACGTTTTGCACGCTCAGTTGTCTTGGGTAGTGTTCAGACTAAGTTTTTACTAACTGTCACTCTGATATGCTCTCTGTCCTCATTTTCTGCTCAGGCTTTCGTTGATTCTGAAGCAGCTATTAACCTGATGGATTATGATTTTGCTAAACGTTGTGGGTTTCCCTTGATACCCCTACAGAAGTCTATTCCCCTTCTGGGGATCGATTCTACCCCTTTGGCTGAGAATAAACCTCAGTTCTCTACTCAGGTGATAATGAGGGTTGAACCTGATCACCAGGAGTGCTGCAAATTTTTGGTTCTGTATAATCTGCATGATATTATCGTACTGGGTTTCCCTTGGTTACAGTCTCATAATCCTGTTTTGGATTGGAAATCTGTGTCTGTAACCAGTTGGGGCTGCCAATGTGTTAATACCAACACTCCTGTTTTTTCTGCCTCCCCCCAGGCTCAGGATGTTCCTGACTTTTTGTTTGATTTTTCTGATGTGTTTAGCGAAAGTAAATCTGCATCCTTGCCTCCCCATAGGAGCTATGACTGCGCTATTGAATTAGTGCCTGGTAGTAAATTCCCTAAAGGTCGCCTTTTTAACTTGTCTGTACCTGAACATGACGCTATGCGGTCTTATATCAAGGAGTCATTGGAGAAAGGTCATATCAGACTATCCTCTTCACCCTTAGGTGCCGGTTTTTTCTTTGTGGCCAAAAAGGATGGTTCATTAAGGCCGTGTATTGATTATCGTCTTTTGAACAATATTACTGTGAAATATCAATACCCGTTACCCTTGATTTCTGACCTGTTTTCCAGGGTGAAAAACGCTACTTGGCTTACCAAGCTTGACCTCAGGGGGGCATATAACCTTATTCGCATTAAGCACGGGGATTAATGGAAGACGGCATTCAATACCCCGGAGGGGCATTTTGAGTACCTTGTGATGCCCTTTGGGCTCACTAATGCTCCTTCTGTCTTCCAGTCCTTCATGAATGACATTTTCAGGGATTTTCTGGATAAATTTCTGATTGTTTATTTGGATGATATCTTGATTTTTTTCCAATGACTGGGACTCTGATGTGAAACATGTTCGAACTGTATTCCAGATTTTGAGAGAGAATGCTCTGTATGTGAAGGGATCAAAGTGTCTTTTTGGCGTACAGAGGATCTCATTTCTGGGATTCATTTTGTCCCCATCTGTTATTGAAATGGACCCGGTCAAGGTTCAGGCCATCTGTGATTGGGTCCAACCTACTTCATTAAAGGCTCTTCAAAGATTTTTGGGTTTTGCCAATTTTTATCGTAAATTTATTGGTAATTTCTCGGTTATTGTTAAACCATTAACTGATTTGACCAGAAAGGGTTCTGATGTGGTGAATTGGCCTCCTGAGGCAGTCTCTGCATTTCAGGAACTTAAGCAGAGATTCACTTCTGCTCCTGTTCTACGGCAGCCTGATGTTTCTCTGCCATTTCAGGTGGAGGTTGATGCCTCTGAAATTGGGGCAGGTGCCGTTTTGTCCCAAAAAGATCCAGAGACCTCTAAAAGTAACCCTTGTGCATTTTTCTCTCGAAAATTTTCTCCTACTGAACGTAATTATGACGTGGGTAATCGGGAGTTATTGGCCATGAAGTGGGCTTTTGAAGAGTGGAGACATTGGCTGGAGGGAGCCAAACATCGGGTGGTGGTCCTTACGGACCATAAGAATCTGGTTTATCTGGAATCTGCCAAGCGACTCAATCCTAGACAGGCCAGGTGGGCCTTGTTTTTCACACATTTTAATTTTGTGGTTTCCTTTCTTCCTGGCACTAAGAATGTTAAGGCGGATGCTCTCTCGAGGAGTTTCCTTGCGGAC
>JARQOD010000006.1:27139491-27153856 GCA_033576555.1 Oophaga sylvatica | reverse complement strand
CAGATTTGTCCAAAATATATCTCATATATTGCTCCATACAGAATAATGAGCCCCATATAATGCTCCATACAGTATAATGAGCTCCATACATTGCCCCATATAGTATAATGAGCCCCATATATTGCTCCATACAGAATAATTATCCCCTATATTGCTCCATACAGTATTATGGGCACAACATAGTGCTCCATAGAGAATAATGCACCCCATATATTGCTTCATACAGTATAATGAGCCACATATATTGCTCCATACAGTATAATGAGCCCCATAATTGTCCATACAGTATTATGGACACCACATAGTGCTCCATACAGAATGAGCCCTATGTATTGCTCCATACAGTATAATGAGCCCCATATAATGCTCCATACGGTATATGATGGCCCCATATATTGCTCCATACAGATGGGCCCCATATAATGCTCCATACAGAAGAGGACCCATATATTGCACCATCTTGCTAGAGAAAAAAATAAAAATTGCCTTTTCCAAGATGGCGCCGCCTGTGCAGTAGCATCTATTGGATTACAGATAGATGCTACTGAGCAGGCGCAGCCTGCGACATTTTCAAACTAATTGATTTTTTTTATGAATTTATGGATACCATCAAAAAGAATAATTAAATGCAAATTATAAATGCGTTTCATATGGTAGAGAAGGCGCCGCCGGCATCTTCCTGCAGAAGGGGATTTTTTTTTTAAATATATATAATATTCATTATGTAAACTGGGGGCAGGTCAGTGAGGGATGAGTAACCTGTCAGAAGCCACACTGGTGAAAAGCTAATCAGAGCACCACATAAAGCCCCACCCACAGGCCGCCCCGAAGCACGAGCATATTGTTAACTTAAAACTGAAAAAAAAGATTAAACAACTACAAAACGGATTTAATCACCCAGGTATCATTTTAATCAGTATAATGGCGCCACCTGACACTGTAGGTTACTGTGCACAATCCTGCTGACAGGTTCACTTTAACAGTATGTGTACACAAATGGAACCTGTCTGAAAAAGTATTACAAAAAGTGTCAAAAACAAAGAAGAGATGCACAGCAATGTCAAGTAAACTTACTGAGCATATGTACCATCTTTTTGAGTTTCTTTTAACCACTTTTGGCTTCAAGAAGCAGCTAAAACAAGTGACCTGACCATTCTCCAGGTGTTGGAAGCTGCTCAAAAGTTTATATACACAATTTGTTAAAAAAAAAAAAATCACTGCCGGTAAAGCAACTGAGAACACGGCCAGATGAACACCAAAGAAGCCACTTCATGAAAAACACCGTCAGTGCTGTCTTTAAGCGTCTTCCTTTGGTAAAACTCAGCAGGTACACTGACTTCCAGAAGATGCCGTATGCGCATGACATTAGATTTGCAGATGCTATTTTTAAACGTGTTTTTAGTCAATAATTACAAAAATAAAAAAAACATAAAAACAAAGCTTAAAACCAGTGCCAAATCCTACCAGACTTATTGCATTTGTGATACTACCGTTTGCCTAGTTAGTTATGAAAAAATTGCAGATTTGAGCATTAGAGGTCAGTCTTGTCTACTGAATTATCGCTTTATGACCAGCTCTTCTGCTTTCTAAATTTTCTTATTTTTAATAACTTTTTTACAATACACATGTATCTATATTATGTGGGAAACATATAAAAAAAGATAAAGACACAACAGCTATTAATAAATGATTTAGTATAATTAATAAGTGATGTCAGAACTATATAATTACTCTTGGGGCAATGGCGTGATTTTGCCGTTACACAGGTCGAGCAGCCAAAAATTGCTCAATGTCAATGCTACATTGATGATGGTGAATTGGGTCTCATTATGATCCGCAAGTAACCCCATTTCTGACGAGTGAGGCGCAAAACGTTGTAAACTGTTATATATTTTACAATTTGCTCATAGCCATAGGTGGATTATAATGAGGGCAATCTGGGCTACCTCCCGAGACTCCGGGGGGCCCATCGCCAGATTGCCCTCATTATAATGTTTTGTGTGTCGCAGACGCAGGGTGGCTGCATAGCTCCAGGGGAGCTTTTCCCTCGCCTCTGCTGGCGCTGAAGCGATTACATCATGTAAGCGCTGGCCAGACCACAAGTGAAGCCTCGGGGGTCTTCAGCAGAGCGTCAGTGGAACGGGAGCGAGGTGAGTATGTCTGTATGTGTTGTTTTTCTTTTTAAATAATATGTGTATGAGACGTAAGGGCTCCTACTGTATATAGGAGGCTATTTAGGGGCTCACACTGTATATACGGGGGCTTACACTATATACAAAAGGCTATATGGAGACTGACACTGTATACAGGAGGCTCACAGGGGCTTACACTGTATACATGATGATATACAGGGGCTCACACTGTATACAGGAGGCTATATGGGGGCTCACACTGTATACAGGAGGCTATACGGGGCTCACACTGTATACAGTAGGCTATATAGGAGTTCATACTGTATATAAGAGGCTATGTGCGGCCTCATACTGTATATAGGAGGCTATTTGTGGAATCATACTGCATATAGGAGGCTATGTGCAAGCTCATATTGCATAAAGGAGGCTATGTGGGGGCACATAATGTATATAGGAGGCTATGTGGGGCTAATTCTGTATGTAGGAGGCTATGTGGAGGTTCATTCTGTATATCAGAGGCTATATGGGGTTCATGCTGTACAGTCATGGCCAAAAGTTTTGAGAATGACACAAATATTATATTTTCACATGATCTGCTGCCCTCTGGTTTTTATGTGTGTTTGACAGATGTTTTTATCACAGACAGAAATATAATTGAAAACATATGAGTAACAAAAGCTTATATTGACAGTTAGAATGAGTTAATGCAGCAAGTCAATATTTGCAGTGTTGACCCTTCTTCTTCAGGACCTCTGCAATTCTCCCTGGCATGCTCTCAATCAACTTCTGGACAAAATCCTGACTGATAGCAGTCCATTCTTGCACAATAAATGCTTTCATTTTGTCAGAATGTTTCGGTTTTTGTTTGTCCACCCGTCTCTTGATGATTGACCACAAATTCTCAATGGGATTAAGATCTGGGGAGTTTCCAGGCCATGGACCCAAAATCTCTATGTTTTGTTCCCTGAGCCATTTAGTTATCACCTTTGCTTTATGGCAAGGTGCTCCATTATGCTGGAAAAGGCATTGTTGATCGCCAAACTGCTCTTGGAGGATTGGGAGAAGTTGCTCTTGGAGGACATTCTGGTACCATTCTTTATTCATGGCTATGTTTTTAGGCAAGACTGTGAGAGAGCCGATTCCCTTGGCTGAGAAGCAACCCCACACATGAATGGTTTCAGGATGCTTAACAGTTGGCATGAGACAAGACTGGTGGTAGCACTCACCTTGTCTTCTCCGAATGAGGCGTTTTCCTGATGTCCCAAACAATCGAAAAGGGGATTCATCAGAGAAAATAACTTTACCCCAGTCCTCAGCAGTCCACTGCCTGTACCTTTTGCAGAATATCAGTCTGTCCATGATGTTTTTTCTGGATAGAAGTGGCTTCTTTGCTGCTCTCCTTGAGACTAGTCCTTGCTCCAAGAGTCTCCGCCTCACAGTGCGTGCAGATGCACTCACACCTGCCTGCTGCCATTCCTGAGCAAGCTCTGCACTGCTGGTAGCCCGATCCCGCAGCTGAAACACTTTTAAGAGACGGTCCTGGCGCTTGCTGGTCTTTCTTGGGTGCCCTGGAGCCTTTTTGGCAACAATGGAACCTCTCTCCTTGAAGTTCTTGATGATGCGATAGATTGTTGACTGAGGTGCAATCTTTCTAGCTGCGATACTCTTCCCTGTTAGGCCATTTTTGTGCATTGCAATGATGACTGCACGTGTTTCTTTAGAGATAACCATGGTTAACAGAAGAGAAACAATGATGCCAAGCACCAGCCACCTTTTAAAGTGTCCAGTGGTGTCATTCTTACTTAATCATGACAGATTGATCTCCAGCCATGTCCTCATCAACACCCACACCTGTGTTAATGGAGCAATCACTGAAAAGAGGTTAGCTGGTCCTTTTAAGGCAGGGCTGCAATGATGTTGAAATGTGTTTTGGGGGATAAAGTTCATTTTCTAGCCAAATATTGACTCTGCAAGTAATTGCTGTTAAGCTGATCACTCTTTATAACATTCTGGAGTATATGCAAATTGCCATTAGAAAAAGTGAAGCAGTAGACTTTGTAAAAATTAATATTTGTGTCATTCTCAAAACTTTTAGCCATTACTGTATATAGGGAGTTATGTCAGTGCTCATACTCTATCTAGGTAGCTATATGGGGGCTTATACTGTATATAGGTAGCTATGTGGTAGCTCATACTGTATGTACAGGGCTGTGTGGAGGCTCATATTGTATATAGGGGGTTAAATGGGGGCATATTGCCTGGGCCTGTGAGCTGTGACCCTCATTGTAACACTGTCACGGGTTTACCGCGACAGAGAGGAGCCATAAGACAGCAGCATCTGATTTCTCCTACTCCTGTACAGATTAGTAGCACTTCCCCTTCATATTAAACAGTGCAGGTTTCTTTTAGCATTGCAAAGGTTAATCTGCACAGTTGAGAGCTCCTGGAAGCTTTCCAGCATTAAGGCTCAGCTGTTCACTGTTAGCCACTCCCATCTCCTATATAAGCTGGGCCTGGGCTAGCAATCATTGTCAGTATAAGAGATAAACCGCTAGCACAGCCAACGGGTGAGGTGCCTCCGGTAGGTTCCCAAACTGTGAGATATAATATTGCAGTGGATACCGCATTCCTGGCTATCCTGCTCCTCTCTTCACTTGATGTCTCCCACTTTACCGGCGTGTTTGTACCATTTTCTTATATAATGCATGGTTTACCTACCATTTTGCAAGTACGCACATTATTCTTCGTTTTACCACGTATTAGCACACTGATGAAGGTCTGGTGTAGACCGAAACATTTGTTGTGACTACTGTATGTACCGCACAATAAATTCTTTTCACTGCACTTTCTGAGTGTGCCTGGTTTTCTATGCTAGCAATCATTGTCAGACCTAGCTTTTGCTGCATGGCTGGAGGTTGTTGGTGGTTGTTAGTTGAGAAAGCAGCTGACATCAAGCCAGGGGGTTAGTAATGGACAGGCATCTGTAAGACACCACCATTACTAACCTCATAATCATAGGGTAAATAAAAAACAGCTTGAATAAAGTCCTTTATTTTAAATAAAGACACCAACAATTGTTTGTTTATTTAAAAATAAAAAAGCAAACTTATACTCACCTTTGCGCCCAATCCACTGAAGCCAATGTCCACTGTAAAAGAATTAAAATAAACAACCATATCCCTCACCTCTCCCCGACGTGAAGATAATCCTCTGATGCCCATATCCCCTGTAAAAGAGTTAAAATAAACAAACAACCATATTATTATTATTATAGCGCCATTTATTCCATGGCGCTTTACATGTGAGGAGGGGTATATACAGTATAATAAAAAAACACGTACAATATTCTTAAACAATACAAGTCACAACTGGTACAGGAAGAGAGAGGACCCTGCCTGCGAGGGCTCACCATCTAAAAGGGATGAGTGAGGATACAGTAGGTGAGGGTAAAGCTGGTCGTTCAGAGGTTTGGTGGTTACTGCCGGTTGTAGGCTTGTCGGAAGAGCTAGGTCTTCAGGTTCCTTTTGAAGGTTTTCATGGTAGGCGAGAGTCTGATATGTTGTGGTAGAGAGTTCCATAGTAGGGGGGATACGCAAGAGAAATATTGTATGCTATTGTGGGAAGAGGAGATAAGAGGGGAGTAGAGAAGGAGATCTTGTGAGGATCGGAGGTTGTGTGCAAGTACTGGGAGACTAGTTCACAGATGTATGGAGGAGACAGGTTGTGGATGGCTTTGTATGTCATGGTTAGGGTTTTGAAATGGAGTCTTTGGGTAATGAGGAGCCAGTGATTGGATTGACAGAGGGGAGAGGCTGGGGAATAACGGGGGGGGGATGAGTGGATTAGTCAGGCAGCAGATTTTAGAATAGATTGGAGGGGTGCGAGATTGTTAGAATGGTGGACACAACGGGAAGATAATAGTACATTTGACCATGGACAAGTATAGCTCTGCTACAACTAGTTGGCATGCTGAACACTGCCATAATGCGAATGTTCAGTATTTCAGGTAGCCGAGACAGTGAGCTACGCGAGCTTGTGCACATCAGTGCCTTGTTGTGACGGAAAAAAGATGAGCGGAGTTCATATCCAACGAACTCTGTTTACCTCAATGACAACAGCGTGAGCACCGTGGAAACTTTCCCATGGCGCAAGCGCTGACGTCAATGAAGTAAAAAGAGTTCATGGATATGAGCTCTGCTCACCTTTCCCAAGGCACCAAGAGGCACTGGGCTGCGCAAGCATGCACAGCTCATTGTATCAGCTGCCAGCCACAGGGCTGCCATCAGGGCATTATTGCCCTTACTGGCGTATGGGGCCTGATGAGCAGAAGGGGCTCGCAGTGGGCAAGAGTTAACAGCCGCTGGCCAATCACAGGCTGGCAGCTGACGTCAGCGGGCACTTCACCGGCATATGATGGGAACGACTATGCGCGCCTCAGATGTATCTAGCTGAGGACATTGCTGGAGCTCGGCCAGGTAAGAAAAATCTTTATTTATTTTTTTTGTAAAGCCACGGTATTGGGGTGCATTATATCCCTATGGGGGAGCATTATACACCAATGGGGCTGCATTATACCCCTATGGGGAGAATTATACACCTATGGGGCTGCATTATACCCCTACGGGGGAGCATTATACACCTATTGGGCTGCATTATATCCCTATGGGGGTGCATTATAATGTTATGGGGGTGCATTACAAACCCCTATGGGGCTGCATTATACCCCTATGGGGGTGCATTATACCCCTACGGGGAGCATTATACACCTTTTGGGCTGCATTATATCCCTATGGGGGTGCATTATAATGTAATGGGGGTGCATTATAAACCCCTATGGGGCTGCATTCTACCCCTATGGTGGAGCATTACACCCCTATGGGGGTGCATTATACCCCTATGTGGGTGCATTATATTATGAGGTGCATTATACCGCTATGATGCAGCATTATACCGCTATGGAGCTGCATTATACTGCTATATATGACTATGGGAGTGCATTATACTGCTATGGGGTTGCATTATACTGCTATATATGACTATGGGATGCATTATACTATTATGGATGACTATGGGGGCAATAGGGAGGGACATGAGGAATGGGTGGACACGTGGGGTCCAGAATGTGGGATATTATTACTGTAGGGGCTAATTAAAGGATATTATTTTTGAGGATACTGATTTCAGTGTGGGGGAGGAGAGGTCCTGTTACTGTGCAGAGGGACACGGTCGCTTTTTACTTCATCTGGCGTAGTATAGAGGTTGGGCATAAATTGGGAAATGTGCTCTAGATAACAGTGTTATTTTATGCAGAGGCGAGTCCTGGCTGGAAGAAGTGATGACAGTCTTAACTGGATAAAGAAGAAAAGCGAAGATGAAGGACTTCAACTAGAGACATCACCGGTGAGTCAGTGTGTTACCTGTACACTTACACTATCTACTGTTTACTATATACAGAGCTCCTGTGTATAATGTCACTAGTGATCACGGTATTACCTGTACACTGACACTATATACAGATCTCCTTTGTATAATGTCACTGGGGATCCCTGTATTACCTGTACACTGACACTATATACAGAGCTCCTGTGTATAATGTCACCAGTGAGCACTGTATTACCTGTACACTATATAGTATATACAGAGCTCCTGTGTATAATGTTACTGGTGATCACTGTATTACCTGTACAGTATACACTATATACAGAGCTCCTGTGTATAATGTCACTGGTGATCACTGTATTACCTGTACACTGGCACTATATATACAGAGCTCCTGTGTAGAATGTCACTGGTGATTACTGTATTATCAGTACACTGACACTATATACGGAGCTCCTGTGTATAATGTCACTGGTGATCACTGTATTACCTGTACAGTATACACTATATACAAAGCTCCTGTGTATAATGTCAACGGTGATCACTGTATTACTTGTACACGGACACTGTATACTAAGTACAGTTCTCCTGTGTAAAATGCCATTAGTATTTTGTTTGTTTTTTTATTAATGATCAGTATTGTAGTATTCAGTCTCTATGTGGTGGTAATATGTGGTCTGGTCATGGTGTGGTGGTATTTGTTCCTTGTATGTGCTATTATTCGGTCACTATGTGGTGGTAATATGTGGTCAGGTCACGGTGTGGTGGTATTTGTTCCTTATGTGTGCTATTATTAAATTATTATTTTATATGTATAGTCATTAATAAAATTTTTAGTTTCTGATGATGTATTTCATAGTTTTCAGATACCTGTATCTGAACACTATGAAATACAGCTAAACAGGTAAACTACACATAGAATAACAGTGTAAATGTTGATTAATTTCTTCTATTAGGTTTTCTTGTCTATAAATATAAGATTATTTAAAGCTCCAGGTGGTTGTTGTTTTGACAGTGTATATTAGTCAGGTATGTGTTCCCTGCAGTCTGACAATGACAGGAGAAAGGTAAGATTCTGCAGATGTTTCAAGATGTGGAATAAATCTTCCTGTTGGTTTTTCCTTATGGTGAAGCTAGTAGTCCTCAGATAACCTGTGATATCATTTCTTCTGATATGATTCTATCCTCTGCACATTAAACAGCTTGGGGTGCTTCTTGCCGCTGTGCAAGTTTAAAAGAAGCAGCAGGAAGCAGTGATGTAAACACTTGTCTTCAAGTGATTGACCATTACTGGTCATAATTATTTAAAAAATAAGGAAATTGACTTCAGTAATTTGTGTTAAAGAACATCTCACTCACATTTAAATCACAGACCCTGAGGCAAATGGAGAAAACTGAACAGTTTCCAATTCCAAATGTTTTAAAAATGATGATGTAAGCTATATTTTCACTAATTTTATTTGGCCCCACAAAAAAATCCTGTTGCTGTCCATTGTCTATATGCTTAAAAGGTCTAAACAGGTGCAAATTACAGTAGCGTAGACCAAGGAAAATTTATAGAGTGAGGTCCCAATCAAGCACAGAACCGAAAGAAAATGTAATCATAAAATTTTACTTTTATTAGAAAGTTAAAAAACTTGCAGGTTTATGTTAGCGAGATATATGAAAAACAATACCAAATGAGAAGAAAAAAGAGCAGGAATATTGGGGTACACCACTGAGGGAACAATGAAAACTACAATATGTGTGGGCTAGTGGAGCGCCTGCCAGGACCGAGGATTACTCGGTACCGGACTGCTTCTTAAAGGGGAAGTGTCACGTAAGCAGTGACCCGGTCCGTGGCCCTGGGCGTTCCATGAAAAACGGATTTAAAAGGGGAAAAATAAAGTTTGTGATATAATGGCTTAAATGTTCGTGACGCCACCCGTGGTATTCGGCAAGGGGTAGCCGACGCTGCAATGCAGATCTTCTGGGATGATGTTAGGGCAGCAATGATGGTTAAGCTCTCCACGGGTAGAGCTGTGTCCCAGGGCAGTTAGGATGTTAAAAGTGATGATGGTAGCTGTTGTGGTGAGTACGGTGCAGGACAGGTGAGGCGTGAATGACTCAGATGACACAGCAGGGTGCAGTTTCCAATGCTTTACTCACAGTTCACTTGTACACAGATGCCCGCTTAGTGCCGTGTCCTCCAGGTGAGGGGCCCAGCAAATTCCCAGGTAGATTGGTATGCACCTTCTGTGTGTTTCCCTCCTGGCCGTCTCACTGCGCTGGTTTCCGCCCTCCTACCCAGCACCTTCACAAAAAGTGTCCCAAGCCAGCAGCCGTGGACCTTGTCGGGCGACTTCCTCTGAGTCCCCTTGCTCCCATATGGCTGCCTATTCATCAAATGATTGTGGATGAGGCCGTGGTACGTACAGCTACCCCAGCCTCCGGCTTGCTAGCTGAGCCTTGTAGTACTCCACTAGTCTTAGGGGCCGGCTCCCCCACTGTGACCTGGTCCCTCCACTTCTGGATATGGGCCCCACGGGCAGTGGCGTAGCAACTGTTTGTGGCGCCCGGGGCGGCAAATTTTAGGCCACACCCCTAGCCACACCCATTTCACTGGTCACACCCATATCCACGCCCTGACCACACCCACTTAGCACTGCTGATCACACTGTTTCATAAACAATAATTATAAACACATACCTCTCAACCGTCCCGGTTTCAGCGGGACAGTCCCGATTTCGGGACCCTGTCCGCTGTCCCGGCCAGGCGGTTTACTTTCCGCATTAGAATCGTACATACGGAAACCCCGGGGACCTCCCACACATTCTGGCAGCCACAAGTCACATTCCATCGCTGACTTCATTTCCCAGGATGTGGGGATCTCACCAGCTATGAGGCGCTCCATTCAATACCCGGCTCTCACTGAGCGAGACAGGCAGGATCTGGGGATCTCTTCATCTGTTGAACAGATCCCATGTTGAGATCCCCACATCCTGCTTGTCTCGCTCAGTGAGAGTCGGGTATTGTATGCAGCGGTCCGTACAATACCCGGCTTTCACTCCAACAGATCCAGCGGCTTGATGTGTCGCCGTTCTGAAGACTCTCCCGAGAACGAGTTACAGTATCTGCTGCTGTAAGCTGACCGCCGGAAATGAGGTCAGCGGTCATTTCCAGCGTTCAGCTGACTTACAGCACGTCACCTCCGGTGGAACGTGACATGTGGCTGCCAGAACGTGTGGGAGGTCCCCGGGTTTCCGCATGTACGATTCTAATGCGGGAAAGTAAACCTCCCGGCCAGGACAGCGGGACAGGGACCCAGCCCTACACAGATAACTGCATTCACTCCGTCCCCACGCAGACCCATGCACATAATGGCACCCCTCCTTCCCCCCTGCAGCCCTCAAGCACACAGATCCCGCAAGTAACAGGACCCTTGAACACACACGGCTCCGCTCCACACACCTCACACGCACAAGGCTCCGCTCCGTACACCTCGTACACACACGGCTTCGCTCCGTACACCTCGTACACACACGGCTTCGCTCCGTACACCTCGTACACACACGGCTCCGCTCCGTACACCTCGTACACACGGCTCCGCTCCGTACACCTCGTACACACACGGCTTTGCTCCGTACACCTCGTACACACACGGCTCCGCTCCGTACACCTCCGCTCCGTACACCTCGTACACACACGGCTTCGCTCCGTACACCTCGTACACACACGGCTTCGCTCCGTACACCTCTTACACACACGGCTCCGCTCCGTACACCTCGTACACACGGCTCCGCTCCGTACACCTCGTACACACGGCTCCGCTCCATACACCTCATGCACACACAGCTTAGCTACATCCACACTGTAAACCCCTTATGATCAATCATATAAGCTTACCATCATCCGGGACAATGACGATGATGAAGACAAGTACAGCAGCAGCTTCCTGCACACAGGGGCCTGATCATGTGACACCTAACTCCTCCCCTCCTGTGACCTCATCACAGGTCCTGCTAGCATCTTTACAAAGCACAGCACAGCAATGGTAAATGCTGGCTGTGCGAAGTTGGGAGGCCAAGGAAGGGTGCGCCGCCCCCACACACAGGTGCCGCCCCCACACACAGGTGCCGCCTGGGGCGGACCGCCCCCCCCGCTCCCCCCACGCTACGCCACTGCCCACGGGTGGCTTTGGCACTTCCCGTGTCCCTAAGGACCCCTTCTGTACTCCTGGGAGCTTCCTTCTGTCTCTCCCTCTCAATTTTCTCTTCTCAAACTCTTTCCCGTCTAGGGACAAGCTCCTCACAGCTTGAGCTCCCCTTCTAGACTGTTCTCTCTCCACTGTACTCTAAGCTCCTCCCCTTTTTCCTACTTCCCCCTCCCACTCCCCAACACCCTTTCCTACCCAGCCTGGGATGAGGCCATCCTCCCTAAGGGTACAACCAGATGCCTCGACTGAACTGTTGTGTGTTGGGTGCGAGTGTTAGAGTCTTGGGTAGTGCTCCCTCCTTACCTGAGAGTGGAATACCACAACTCTGGATGGGGTGCAGTACCTCTGTGGCGACTGGACCCTCAGGGGCACCACACTAAGCATTCCCTCAAGGATAGTTTGGCACCTCTAGTTTCCTCTCCCAGTTTTGTGCAAATTACAGTACCATGTGCAGCTTCACTTGTATGGATGTCACCGGACCACATACTGCTGCTCCTTTGCTGTGTTTTACTGCTTCTTTGTTTGTTTATTTGCACCATATTCATCCTTAAATTTGCACCATTTTTAAATGCATTTTTATTTGGATTTGTATTTTTTATATTAGTTCACCATTTTGGCTTTAGGCTTTCATGATGTTTTCACCAAACTTATCGTTTACAACATTTTGAAAAGTGTTTGCCTAAATGTACTCCAGTCCCTTCCTCCCCCTCCTTGGAGTAATTTTATGTAAGTCAAAATGTATTTCTTTTTTGAAAAATGTGCGACACTTTGAGGTAAAATGTTGCAAAAAAATGTTAAAGACAAAATCAAAAACTATTTTTTACTTTGTGTAAAATTCATGAACCTCGTGTGCCATTTTGCATAGAAAGGTGACTAAAAAAAGGGCTAATGATGAATCAGGGTCTAGAGATTTATACAGAGAAGAGGGGGCCACACCTCACGTATGGAGAGGTGCAAGCACAAAAAAATTCAGGAGAATGGTGTCATCCACACCAGGTAAATAATGTATATGTTTATGACAAGTGACAGGTCCTCTTTAAGGGTATGTGCACACGTTCAGGATTTGCAACTGAAAATTTTTCTATAAATCTCAACTTGCTGGCAGGAAAAACTTTGCGTAAAATCCGTGTGTTTTTGTTGCGTTTTTTACATGCCTTTTTGTTGTGGATTTTTCCCCACTCATTAGTATGGTTAAATGTACAGCAACAACACTGAAAGAATTGACATGCTGCAGATTTCAATCCGCAAGGACAAAGAAAGCAACGTGGGCATGACACTTCAGGAATTCCATTAACTTTGGAATTAGAGAATCCTTCAGGTTTTGGGACAACGCAACGTGTTGCGCAGAAAAAAATATGACAAATTTGAGAAAACCACAACGTGTTCACATACCCTAAAGCTAGGGCATCAATAAAATAAAACCCCTTTAAATGAAAACATCTGCATTAAAGGGATGTTTTCATCTCTGACCTTTATGGTGTATATACAAAATATACCATAAATGTATAATATACAGTATGCGACTCCCAACAAACAGGAGATGCACATCCAGTTGATGTATCTGCTAGTGTCGACAGTCCTTGACCTGCCTCGCCTGGTCACAACGGCGACCGATGCGACCGCGGTTGTTGTGCCCCTGATGATCAACTTCGCCTTTGAAACATCATCATTTCTTCTAGGTACACTTGCACGCAATTTTGAGAAACTGGGCTGAGAGGTTTTTCCAAACATTTCGGAGAACTAACCACAGATCTTCTGTGGCTGTTGCTTGCGCAAATCCTTCTGTCACTTCATTTAATAACAGAATCTATGAAGTTGAGCACAAGGCTCTGCAAGGCCATATCATCATTTTGATGACTTTTTGTTCTTTTTTATGGTGAAGATAGTTCTTAATGTCATTGGCTGTATGTTTGTGGTCATTGTCCTGCTACAGAATGAACTTGGAGCTAATCGGATGCCCCTGATGGTGTTTCATATTGTATAATATCTGCCTGTAATTCTCAGCACTTCAGGTCCAAAAAATATACATTATTGATAAATCTGCCCCATTGTGTGCCTTACTCCTATGCATTAGGAAGATCAATATGATCATTTCTACAGAATTCAACAGAAAAGACCTCTGCATGCCTCTGCATGAAATCAGACGCATAAACGGGTACAGTAGAGCACCACAGAAGTAAGAGACTTCATGGAGCTGTAATATGCCCATGTGCACATGGAATTAGGCTCACAGTCATACGTATATGATTGTCATGGGTTAACATGCTCTTTCTAAATTGTTCAGAGTTAAAAAGTGTAGGCAGCTTGTTGGGCCAATAGATCATTATGGCAATACTTGATGTCTCCTGCCAGAATGCAATATTAATAAATCAAGTAAACAACAATCTGAGAATGAAACTATCTATAACTTTAAGAAATCTAGACAGGTTGCACATCTGAAAGACAGAGCAAGTGCTTCTTCTCAGATCTCTTTTCCCTGTAGTTTTCAAGCCCTTGATATGGAGATTAACCTTGAATGGGATTTTCATGGTATTTCATTATGAGTGAACTGTATCGCATGTGAACAGCTTGTGGTACAAATCAAACGAAGACTGTCCCAGTGCTGTACCATTATGTAAGAAGCTCTGAGGATTAGAAATGCAAAACAATAGATAAGATT
>JARQOD010000006.1:26981168-27139391 GCA_033576555.1 Oophaga sylvatica | reverse complement strand
GCAATGGCATCAACAAACCACTAGAGCGAGAGCAAGGCTTGGAGCGAGAGCAAGTCCCGCAGGACTGCACAAATTCCCTGACATCGCGAGACAAGGTAGACCACCAAAAGGACCGACTAACCAAGTCCTGGTACCAAAAATTCCGGGATGCCCTGCCAATGCGGAACAATGAATCTCAGACCATCACACCTTTTTTCCATTGGTCCGGGACAAACAATTTTTCCAACAGGGCAGCGCTCGGGCCTATCCTCCTGACACCCCTCCAGAGCAATCTCAAATTGGGCGAGATGGCGGAAAGAACTACACCCTCCTTCAAAATAACAGAGGGATCAGATAGCTCAGGAGAGTCCGCAAGGAAACTCCTCGAGAGGGCATCCGCCTTAACATTCTTAGTGCCAGGAAGAAAGGAAACCACAAAATAAAACGTGTGAAAAAAAAGGGCCCACCTGGCCTGTCTGGGATTGAGTCGCTTGGCAGATTCCAGATAGACCAGATTCTTATGGTCCGTAAGGACCACCACCTGATGTTTGGCTCCCTCCAGCCAATGTCTCCACTCTTCAAAAGCCCACTTCATGGCCAATAACTCCCGATTACCCACGTCATAATTACGTTCAGTAGGAGAAAATTTTTGAGAGAAAAAGGCACAAGGGTTACTTTTAGAGGTCTCTGGATCTTTTTGGGACAAAACGCACCTCCCCAATTTCAGAGGCATCAACCTCCACCTGAAATGGCAGAGAAACATCAGGCTGCCGTAGAACAGGAGCAGAAGTGAATCTCTGCTTAAGTTCCTGAAACGCAGAGACTGCCTCAGGAGGCCAATTCACCACATCAGAACCCTTTCTGGTCAAATCATTAATGGTTTAACAATAACCGAGAAATTACCAATAAATTTACGATAAAAATTGGCAAAACACAAAAATCTCTGAAGAGCCTTTAATGAAGTAGGTTGGACCCAATCACAGATGGCCTGAACCTTGACCGGGTCCATTTCATAACAGATGGGGACAAAATGAATCCCAGAAATGAGATCTTCTGTACGCCAAAAAGACACTTTGATCCCTTCACATACAGAGCATTCTCCCCTCAAAATCTGGAATACAGTTCGAACATGTTTCACATGAGAGTCCCCAGTCATTAGAAAAAATCAAGATATCATCCAAATAAACAATCAGAAACTTGTCCACAAAATCCCTGAAAATGTCATTCATGAAGGACTGAAGACAGAAGGAGCATTAGTGAGCCCAAAGGGCATCACAAGGTACTCAAAATGCCCTCAGGGTGTTAAATGCCGTCTTCCATTCATCCCCGTGCTTAATGCGAATAAGGTTATACGCCCCCCTGAGGTCAAGCTTGGTAAACCAAGTAGCGTTTTCCACCCTGGAAAACAGTCAGAAATCAAGGGTAACGGGTATTGATATTTCACAGTAATATTGTTCAAGAGACGATAATTAATACACGGCCTTAATGAACCATCTTTTTTGGCCAAAAAAGAAAAAACCGGCACCTAAGGGTGAAGAGGATGGTCTGATATGACCCTTCTCCCAATGATTCCTTGATAAAGACCGCATAGCGTCATGTTCAGGTACAGACAATTAAAAGGCGACCTTTAGGGAATTTACTACCTGGCACTAATTCAATAGCGCAGTCATAGCTCCTATGGGGAGGTAAGGATGCAGATTTACTTTCGCTAAACACATCAGAAAAATCAAACAAAAAGTCAGGAACATCCTCAGCCTGGGGGAGGCAGAAAAAACAGGAGTGTTGGTATTAACACATTGGCACCCCCAACTGGTTACAGACACAGATTTCCAATCCAAAACAGGATTATGAGACTGTAACCAAGGGAAACCCAGCACTATAATGTCATGCAATTATATAGAACCAAAAATTTGCAGCACTCCTGGTGATCAGTTCAACCCTCATTATCACCTGAGTAGAAAACTGGGGTTTATTCTCAGCCAAAGGGGTAGAATCGATCCCCAGTAGGGGAATAGACTTCTGTAGGGTATCAAGGGAACCCACAACGTTTAGCAAAATCATAATCCATCAGGTTAATAGCTGCTCCAGAATCAACGAAAGCCTGAGCAGAAAATGAGGACAGAGAGCATATCAGAGTGACAGTTATAAAAACTTAGTCTGAACACTACCCAAGACAACTGAGCGTGCAAAATGTCTTCCCCGCTTAGGGCAGACTGAAATAGCATGAGAGGCATCACCACAGTAGAAACATAACCCATTGCGCTTTCGAAACTCATGACGCTGTGCCCCAGACACCACTCCATCACACTGCATGGGCTCAGCAGCTGGCTCACAAGGCAACACCACTCCACGCATACTTCTCCGCTCACGCAAACGTCTGTCAACTTGAATCGCTAATGACATAGAATCATTGAGACCAGAGGGGACAGGAATCCCACCATAACATCCTTTACATTATCCGACAGACCCTTCCGAAAAGGGCCGCCAAAGCGTCGTCATTCCATTTGGGTCAGGACTGCCCACCTACGGAATCTCTGACAGTATAACTCAGCGTCATCAAGCCCCTGATTTAATGCCAACAAGGCTTTTTCAGCTTGATCAGTGACATTAGCTCATCGTACAATAACCCCAAAGCCTGAAAAAATGCATCAACATCACTCAAAACAGGATCCCCAGGTATCAGGGAAAAAGCCCAATCCTGAGGATCGCCGCGCAGGAGAGAGATGATAATTTGACCTGCTGCGCTGCGTTTCCTGAGGACTTAGATTTAAGGCAAGAAACAATTTACAATTATTTTTGAAATTCTGAAACTTAGCTCGATCCCCTAAAAACAAATCGGCATGGGATCCTAGGTTCCACAACAGGCAACCTAGCAAGATATGCAGCAATACTCTGAACCTCAGTGGCAAGCTGATCCACACGACAACTGTGCAAACTCCATTGGGAGAAAAGATCCTCCCCAGCACCCAGAGATACAGAGGGAAAAAAAAAAAAAAAAATGCAACAAACAGAAAAATATCTCTGACAACTTTTCTTCCTTCAAAATATTTTTTCCCTTCTGTGAGTACCATACAATTTTTATGGCCGTTGATACTGTTATGTTACGGTAGCTGAGGAGTGCAGGCAAAAAAAAAAAAAAATACACCAGAGCAGTTGGAATCTATGAGATTGCATACCCTGACTAACCACCGCAACTAGAGGCAGCCGTGGAGCGTTCCTACGTTGGTCCTAGACGCCTCGTCACAGCCTGAGAAACTAACTACACCTAAAGATAGAAATAGGAAAGCTATCTGCCCCGAGCAGAACCCCAAAGATAATAGAAAGCCCCCAAACATGTAATGGCGGTTAGACAAGAGGAAATACTGACACAGAAAGAAAATAGTATGAGCAAACGCTGGGCCCAAACTATCTGAATAGAAAAGGACAGGAAGGGTACTTACTGCAATCTCAGAAAACCCTGAAAAAAACACCAACTCTACTAATTTCAAAATCACCTGAGATCACACGACCTCTACCACCTAAATTAGTTCTCTCGTGTAAAAAAAAAATCAAAACAGCAGCCACTGAAAAAACTGGAAAAAGCAAAAGTACAAAACACAGTGGCTGGACTAAACTGAGAGGGCAAAAGCCCCCGAGGGGACCCTGAAGGCCCCCACAGAAGTGCAGGAGAAAATGCAAAAATATAGCAAAAACACAAAATAAGAAATTGTCTTATCTGATAGCAGGAGATGCAGACACGACACAGCAGGCTACAAGGGAAACTGGAAAGAAGGATTCAGACCAGAACAATTGGTCACCGGCAACCCTGATGGGAAAATGACTCCCTTATATAAGACCAATCAGTAACACCTGATTCCCAGTCCTCACAATCCTCACTAGTACCGCTTGTAACCACCAGAGGGAGCCTCTGCTCAGAACTCATCTCAAACCCATTCACAACAGTTCCTCCACTGTTCCTCCACTGTTCCTCCACTGTTCCTCCACTGTTCCTTCACTGTTCCTCCACTGTTCCTCCACTCTTCTTCCACACTTCTTCCACTGTTCTTCCACTGTGGAGTAATGGAAGCTGCTGCACGTTGATCTGAATAAAGACCTCTATTTTATTAGACATCTGAATAGACTGTAAGAACACCTGACTGTGGTCGTGAGTGGAAACCAAAATCTGTATTATCTTCTGTTTTTGAGCAGTCCAAGATATGTATTGTGATAGGTCTTCGAGGACTTTTTTAAGGCTTTTCTTTCTCGTTTTTTGTTCTTTCTAATATGAGACTATTTTTTTATATTTAATGTATTTTCTGCACCTTTTAGGTATAGTGAATTATTTATTCTCTGTGCCCCACAGTTTTATAGAAATTTATTCTGAAAAGTCCAAGGGTATGTTGCACACATCTTTTCGACATGTGCGTACCCGACAAGTTTTCAAGGATAATGGCGGAACCAGTGGTGTCTTTGTCCTGAAGCAGCTGTATTATAGGCTTCTTTTAGACTTTTTTTCTCCCTTGACATGTTTAGTCCCCATCTTTTTTAAAGATAACTTGTAGTGAGTGGCTTCAAAGCAGAAGCCGCATGAAGAAGGATCAGGTCACAGTGGAGATTGTCTAAAGGACCCCATACACATAAGATCAAAGTATGTTGCTTGTTGAAAGGATGTTGTCCGCCACATTTACATTGATGGCCTATCCTTAGGATAGGTCATTAATGTCTGATTGGTGGGGCTAGGACATACGACAACAGCTGATCATCAGGATGTTTCACACCCCTACTGGTCAGATGTTGATGATAGGTCATCAATGTAAATGTCCAGGACAACCACTTTAACAAATTTTCCCAATGCCGACACAACCTTAAGGACCCATGCACATTAGATAGAAGTTGGCCAATCTTGGTGGGACAAGCTGATTATCTGTTGTGTATGGGGGCCTCTTGACTAGAGATAAGTGAAGTTGAAGTTAAAAATTTGGGTCCCCATTGGAGTTCTGATTCAAGTTCTCATAACCAAACTTTGGAATAAAGTTTCGGTCCAGAAGTCGAACTTCCACGGGTCTGCTCGTCCTTACTCTTGACTGTTTCCCTGACACATGATGTTGGAAGAGAGAAGGATCGGGCTGTTGAAATTTCAATTCCTGATCCTTCTGCTTTCACGGTAGATAAACCGCGTCCTGAGGAGTCCTCACTCCTTCTCGAAAACACATGAAGCGCTCATGGGGGAGCCGGTAGAGGTCGTGGTCAGCTGCCCCCATCTCGTGTGGAAGTCCGGCTCACACCTTCTAGTGCATATTTAGACCATTTTGCCTGTTCTAATCATTGATAGACGAACTACCTTTGAACAGAAGAAATTCCGTCTGACTTTTGACCCAAATTGAACAGCGCAAATTTAATTTCAAATGATCAGTTTGTGATCCATTAATTAAAAGTATCGTTCACTCTCAAGTTTTTACCCGATGAAGGATGGTTTTGGTTGAAATGTATTAATTTAATCAACTTTAATAATTGAATATGTATGATGTACTTAAGAACATTTCAGAGCGCTGCCCATTGGACTGCAATGAAGAGAAGAAAAAACTGTAAGGGCCTGTGCACACGTTGCAGATTTATTTATTTATTTATTTTTTGCACAGATTTGTCACAAAACCTGAAGGTTTTTCCTGATTTCAGCAAAGTGAATGAGAATCCGGAATCTCGTGCACACGTTGCTTATTTTTCCTTGCACACTTATATCTTCAGCTTGTCAATTCTTTCACCGTTTTTGCTGCAAATTTCACCCATTTTAATGAGTGGGATAAACGCATGTAAAAAATGTATCAAATGGGCACCTATCGTACATGTTAAGAGATGCTGATCTTTCTGTACCAAATTCTTAACTTGTGCACGGACCCTAACGGTGGCGCCATCATTACCTCTGTACGGTCACTTATCTGTGGAGATGATACCTGCTTTAAAGCCGCTGTCCCAGATCTGTGACCTCTCACTTGCTGTTTTTTAAATTCACCATTTACAATTTCACAATATTCCTTTTATGTACTTTTAGACATTTTATGTTCTTCAGTCAGTACGGGGTTAAACAAAGTAAAATGCGTTAAAAGGCGTCCGACAATAATACACGTTTTGAAGTCTTGGCTTGCTTAAAAATAATGGAAGCATATTCACCTTCAGTGCCCGTGCGATCGCGTGGTCAGCTCTAGAGGTCTATGCTGGCGCCAGAAGCTGCGTTATCGATCCTATGATTATTTTTGGCCCCTTTTTCACGAACCTCATAAGACGATGATGGGTTTATTAAAGGTTTCCCTCACTCTGCAGTATATCTGTGACTCGGATATGACGGCTCTGGTCTTCGGGTATAACTTGGGGCAGGCTTGTTTTTCGTAGATGTCTGATATCCCACCATGTAACTGGTTGGGTCTACAGAGTCCGCTCTGGCCCGGCTGCCACGAAACCAACGCTTCATGGGTGATCCACTAGTGTCTTCTTCTCTCTTACCTGCACATCCGCTCGGGTTTGTTCAGGGCGACTTGTTTAGGGTGAGGTCACAGAGTCACCATTTATGTAAAGACCAAAGGCCGGTGTTAATCTTCCTACAAATTATTTGTCTTCCTGACACCTAATAATTAACGCCATGTCCTGTAGGCCCTTATTACATGGTGTCTCACCAATGCTCAATTATAGGGGGCGATCGCACAGGATCAGTGATGAGAATGCGATCGCTGAGATTCCCACCGTTTATGAATACGAGGGTCCCCAGCATTAAAGCACCTATCTACACGGTACAAGCTGATGGTCACCTAATTTATCAATTTATGGCTT
Organism: Oophaga sylvatica; assembly: GCA_033576555.1. Taxonomy (NCBI): domain Eukaryota; kingdom Metazoa; phylum Chordata; class Amphibia; order Anura; family Dendrobatidae; genus Oophaga; species Oophaga sylvatica. Next base: position 27,132,611 of record JARQOD010000006.1, on the reverse strand, counting down.
ATTTCTTCAGGAGATGAGAGGTGACGGCACGTAGCAGCTGAGGTCTCTTTTGCAGCTTGTATTCGGCAAATTTCCGGTTGTTTCCCGCCTGCACCTGGCACCCGACTGGGAGAGGGGTCATGGCAGCCTCTTTCCAACATAGGAACTGTTCTCTGAGATGTTACGTATCAGACACATCCTGTGAATACACAATAAATATTTCATCTGGCCATTAGAGTCTGTACAAAATCTGTATCCATGTTTGTACTGAATAGAATGTCTGAAGTGCAGTGAACACTGACACTGGAAGGACTGTGAGTCTAAAATAGCCCTAGTGACCAGTATGAAGTGCTCTCATTCTCTTTTTCTTTTTGTCTTTTTTCTCTTTTTCTCTCTTTCTCTTTTTTCTTTCTTTCCTCTATTTCTTTCTCTTATTCTTATTCTCTCTTTTATAATATTTTTGTCTTTTTCTCCTTTGCACGCTCAATCTTTTGCGCTCTCACTTCTTTCGTACTTTTTTTTTTTAAATAAAGTTTGTGACATGGATTTAAAAAATCATTGGCAAAAAAGAAAATATATTTCACAAAAAATGGAATTTAAAAATGTTCTGCCTTGATGGCTTCCCTTTAAATTCTCAGTGGGTGTGGATTTTCGTGACATCACATCCATTTTGCTTGAATTTTTAAATGCAGCAGATTACACACACACACACACACACACACACACACACACACACACACACACACACAAAAAAGCGTGGAAAAAATTCACAGTTTACATTACGTGGACACTTTGTCTAATATGATAGTTAGGGGGCAATAGATTAGTTAGGTTCAAAAATAAGCAAACTGGTGGCAGTGACTGTAGCTGTGCGGTCTCGTACCCTCCAGTCTCCAGGGACCTTTTTCTTTATCTCTGTGCTGATATTTAGACTAGTCCGTTTTTTTTGTCTTTTATTAGATGCTTCTTCTTATTAGGTTCAAGGAGTAACTTTGGACACTGTGGCCTCCGTCCTGGCAGTGTTAGTCTATTTCAGACATGCACAAAAACGTGTCAGACCATGCTCTGATATGTGCAAATGTCATCATGCAGAAAGGGGGAGAAGGTGAGCTTTAACCTCACTTATTGTGAATGGTGGATTTTGTGTTATTTATAGTGATGAGCGAGCATGCTCAGGTGCTAACAGGGCATCTTGGTTGTGCTAAAAAAATTTGTTTGAGTCCCCGCGGCTGTTCGATGGCCACAACAGATACAGGGGTTGCCTGTTTGTTACAACTCCAATTCTGCCACCCCAATTCTAAAAAAGTAATGAAATGTTTTGGAAATCTCTTAAAGGGCACCTGTCAGCAGGATTGTGCTCAGTAACCTACGCACAGTGTCAGGTCGGCGCCGTTATACTGAATACAGTGATACCTTGGTTTATGAAATCCGTCTTGTGGTTGTTGTTTAATCTTTCTTTTCAGTTTTGAGTTAATGATATGCTTGTGCTCCGGGTGGCCTGTGGGGGTCTTCATGTGGTGTTCTTCTTACATATGCATCTGTTTGGCTTCTGACAGGTCATCGATCGCTGACTGACCTGCCCTCTATTTTACATACTGAATAGAATATGTATTGAAAAAAAAAAATCGGCAGAATTTTTTTTTTCAGAATAAATACGGTATATCCCTAAATAAAAAAAATAATAATAATTTAATGCATATTATTGATGTGATCATGCTGTAGTGCAGCGCCTGCCTGCTGAATGTGTTTTTTTTTTTTTTTCATTACATATTATATTCACTATGTAAAATAAGGGGCAGGTCAGTGAGGGATCAGTGACCTGTCATAAGCCATATACAGATGAATACCTAATCAGAGCACCACATGAAGACCCTCTACAGGCCGCCCCGGAGAACAAGAATCTCATTAACTGAAAATAAAGATTAAACAACAACCACTAGACGGATTTCATTATTCCAGGTATCATTTTAATCAGTATAACGGCGCCAATCTGACGCTGTCTGTAGGTTACCCAGCACAATGCTGTTGCTAAGTTCCCTTTAAAGCAATATTTTTATTCAGAACAGTTGAAAGTTAGACATTTTTCCATATAAACTGGTAAAAACAAAAAAAACTCATTTAGAAATTCATTGCAGCAGCACATCTCAATAACTTTAGGACTGGGATAACCAAAGGCGGTAAAAGTGGTACTAATGAAAAGCAGCTAGAGAGTCACATGACTGTGTATGAAAACACAATGTTAGAGAGGCAGAGTCTCTCCGAAGCAAAGATAGTCAGAGGTTCATCGATCTGCGAACAACTGTTTCAAAAAAATTGTGGAACAATTGCAGAAAAATGTTCCTCAAATAAAATTGAAAAAGATTTGAACACTCCACCATCTATAGTACATAATATACCATAATCAAAAGATTCATAGTTTGTTTTTTTTCCACAATGTGCACCAGGGCAAGGCTGGCAGTCAATCTTGGATGCTCATGATGTACGGGCCTTTAGGCGGCACTGGATTATAAATACTCATAATTCCATCATGTAAATCACTGCAGTGGGTCAGGAATACTTCCTGAAATCATTGTCTTGGAACATGCATTGCTGAATTGCACAGCGAACTAAGTTAAGGCTGTGTCATATAAAAAAGAAGCCAAATATCAACACAATATAGAAACAATATGGAAACGCTGTCGTCTTCTCTGGGCCAAAGCTCATTTGTAATGGAATGAGGCAAAACTGAGTACTGTTCCATGGTCAAATGAGGCAAAATAGTTAATTCTTTATGGGAAAGCTTGGATGCTGTGTCCTGCAGACTCAGGTGGAGAGGGACCATCCAGCTTGTTATCTGGGCACATTTCTTGTATCTCTGATGGTATTTGGTTATATTAGCGACATGGTCATCTTACAAATATTGAAAGGCACCATCAATACTGAGCGCTATATAGAGGTATTAGAACATATGCTTATCTGGGCAATGTCTACTTCAGGAAAAAACTTGCATATTTTAGCAAGACCATGTTAAACCCCATACTGCATTCATCACAGCAGCATGGCTTCACAGTAGAAGAGTCTGGGGATGAACCGGCCGCCTGCAGTCCAGACTAGTGTTGAGCATTCCGATACCGCAAGTATCGGGTATCGGCCGATATTCGCGTTATCGGAATTCCGATACTTAATTCCGATACTTTTTCCATATCGTATACCGAATCGGAAGTTCCCATAATTCTTTGAGAGGCAATGTGATTTTAGTCAGCCAATGAGGAATCCTACGAAGTGTGGGCACATCCTGTAATGCTGCGGTCATCTTAACTAATGGCATGGCTGTGATTGGCTGCTGAAATGATGTCAGAATGCACTATAAAAGGCGCCGCCGCCATTTTAGCGTCACTGTGCTGTGAACTCAGTAAGGGACAGAACGCTACTCTGCTAACTCTGAGGGACAGTTAGATATTGCGATTTTGTGTACTACTGTGCTTGAGGCAGGCTAGTTTACCAACCGCTGTGTAAAGCTTCATTTTGCCAGTGTTGTTTTAACAGCTCTGTGCAAGGTGTGTGTGTGACAGTGCAGGTGACGCTGCAGTTTGCTCTGCATCCACCGCTGTTTGTAGGCATCTGCACGTGTCACTTTTTTTTTTTTTTTTTTTATTTTATTTAGTGGAATTGGTGCAGCTCCATTATATTAGAAAAAAATCAAATCTATTAGTGTGACGTGCTTCCATCCGTATACAATACATTGGTTGCAAACACTATAGAAGTACAGAAAGGAGCTTTTCACAGATTGTGGACAGTTGTGTTTCAGTGTTCACTTCAGTCTGTGTTTTTTACTTTTTTGAGTGCAGATCACGCTCCAGTTAGTTCTTCAACCACTGCCGGTTGTAGTCTGCTGAGCGTGTGTCACTGCCTCATCCTTCACATTTTTCTCTAATTGGTGCTGCTCCATTTTAGTGGAAAAAAATCTAATCTATTAGTGTGACGCGCTTCCATCCGTATACAATACATTGGTTGCAAACACAATAGAACTACACAAAGGAGCTTTTCACAGATAGTGAATAGTTGTGTTTCAGTGTTCACTGCAGTCTGTGAGGTTTTGATTTTTTGAGTGCAGATCACCTCCAGTTAGTTCTTCAACCACTGCCGGTTGTAGTCTGCTGAGCGTGTGTCACTGCCTCATCCTTCACATTTTTCTCTAATTGGTGCTGCTCCATTTTAGTGGAAAAAAATCTAATCTATTAGTGTGACGCGCTTCCATCCGTATACAATACATTGGTTGCAAACACTATAGAACTACACAAAGGAGCTTTTCACAGATAGTGAATAGTTGTGTTTCAGTGTTCACTGTAGTCTGTGAGCTTTTCATTTGTGAGTGCAGATTACGCTCCAGTTTGTACTTCAACCACTGCCGGTTGTAGTCTGCTGAGCGTGTGTCACTGCCTCATCCTTCACATTTTCTCTAATTGGTGCTGCTCCATTTTAGTGAAAAAAATCTAAATCTATTAGTGTGACGCGCTTCCATCCGTATACAATACATTGGTTGCAAACACTATAGAAACTACACAAAGGAGCTTTTCACAGATAGTGAATAGTGTGGTTTCAGTGTTCACTGTAGTCTGTGAGCTTTTCATTTTGTGAGTGCAGATTACGCTCCAGTTTGTACTTCAACCACTGCCGGTTGTAGTCTGCTGAGCGTGTGTCACTGCCTCATCCTTCACATTTTTCTCTAATTGGTGCTGCTCCATTTTAGTGGAAAAAAAACTAATCTATTAGTGTGACGCGCTTCCATCCGTATACAATACATTGGTTTGCAAACACTATAGAACTACACAAAGGAGCTTTTCACAGATAGTGAATAGTTGTGTTTCAGTGTTCACTGTAGTCTGTGAGCTTTTCATTTTGTGAGTGCAGATTACGCTCCAGTTTGTACTTCAACCACTGCCGGTTGTAGTCTGCTGAGCGTGTGTCACTGCTCATCCTTCACATTTTCTCTAATTGGTGCTGCTCCATTTTAGTGGAAAAAAATCTAATCTATTAGTGTGACGGCCTTCCATCCGTATACAATACATTGGTTGCAAACACTATAGAACTACACAAAGGAGCTTTTCACAGATAGTGAATAGTTGTGTTTCAGTGTTCACTGTAGTCTGTGAGCTTTTCATTTTGTGAGTGCAGATTACGCTCCAGTTTGTACTTAAACCCACTGCCGGTTGTAGTCTGCTGAGCGTGTGTCACTGCCTCATCCTTCACATTTTTCTCTAATTGGTGCTGCTCCATTTTAGTGGAAAAAAAACTAATCTATAGTGTGACGCGCTTCCATCCGTATACAATACATTGGTTGCAAACACTATAGAACTACACAAAGGAGCTTTTCACAGATAGTGAATAGTTGTGTTTCAGTGTTCACTGTAGTCTGTGAGCTTTTCATTTTGTGAGTGCAGATTACGCTCCAGTTTGTACTTCAACCACTGCCGGTTGTAGTCTGCTGAGCGTGTGTCACTGCCTCATCCTTCACATTTTTCTCTAATTGGTGCTGCTCCATTTTAGTGGAAAAAAATCTAATCTATAGTGTGACGCGCTTCCATCCGTATACAATACATTGGTTGCAAACACTATAGAACTACACAAAGGGGCCTTTCACAGATACTGAACAGTTGTCTGCAGGGTTCACTGTAGTCTGTGAGGAATAACCACACTTAGGCCTTAACTTTCTGACTTTCTTTATCAATCTACCAAGATGAAGAAGTCAGTGAGTAAGGCACGTGGTCGTGGTCGAGGCCGTGGATTTGCAGCAGGAGAGGACGTGGGATTCTGTGGCTGCTGCCGCACCCAGTGACACAGCATCCACCAGTTTTCCCGTGAGCGTTCCTTTATGCGCACTTTGTAGGAGCTCAGCGTACCCCCCTGCTGCGTGAAGAACAAATTGAAGCCGTTGTTGGTTGGATGGCAGCCAATGCATCGACTTCAATACCTTCCACCTCCTCTCAGGACCACAGCACTGTTGAACAACCATCAGTCTCTTCACCGCCTGCCAAATTGCCCAGGCAGTCAGAGAGCTCTGTAACGGAGCCAGCTGAGTCTCTGCTTCTGTTCTCAGAATCTGTTGGCTTGGAAACAGGGGCCCAGCCAAGCAGCATTCTGGAATGTGAAGAAGAGGCAGTATGCAGTGATGCGCAACAGCTGTGTCTCTCTGAATCTGAAGAGGCGGGTGAGCCAGTGCCGATGGTCAGCACACCGCAGAACGCATCTGATGATGATGAGACTCAGTTGCCAGTTTCTGTTGAGCATGGTGCTGGCCAGACCACCCAACAACAGCAGGTGTTGGAGAGGGTAGTGGTGGAGATGATGAGGTCCAAGACCCAACATGGCGTGAGGAACAGGAAGGTGGTGGGAGCAGCTCTGAGGAAGAGATTGCACCAACGGTCCAAACAGTAGGGAGAGGTAGGCTGCAGACTCGCTTGCCTGTAGCCTCCATTTGGCACCCGTTCGGAGCAGTTCTCTTACAACAGCCAAACCGGGCGCTCCCAGGACTTGCTCTGCGTGGTCCTTTTTTGATACAGTTCAGAGATATTTGCTATGTCAAATGCAAGCTGTGTAATCAAAAAATTAAAAGAGGTAAAAGTGTCAGTAACCTTAATACAACAAATATGTGGAAACATGTGCGGTCAAAGCACTTTGTGGAGTTACAAAACACACTGGAGATGTAGGCCAACCTACAGCAGCACCTACATCTTCAGCTCCTGTTGGAGCCTCTTCCTCCAGTTCACACACAGCTGGTAAGGCTTCCTCAAAGGATCGCCATGGAAGAACCTCTGTCACTGTTGTCCAGAGACACAGTGTTATTCCACCCACAGGTGGCAAGTTCCCTGTCATCCTCACACACCCAGGCCAAAAACAGCCATCGGTAGCACAGGCATGGGATAAAAGACGGCCATACCGGCAAACCATCCACGAGCACAGGCTCTGAATGCTGTCATTGCAAAACTCCTGTCCCTTGAAATGCTGTCATTCAGGCTGGTGGAGACTGACAGTTTCCGTGAATTAATGGCATTGGCAGTCCCACAATACAATGTGCCCAGCCGATTTTATTTCAGCAGGCAAGCCGTCCCTGGTTCTGCAAAAGCATGTTGAGGCAAAAAATTAAACATGCGCTACTAAACGCCGTCAGTAGCAAGGTCCACCTGACCACCGATGCGTGGACCAGTACCCATGGCCAGGACGATACCTTTCACTCACTGCCCATTGGGTGAATGTTGTGGAGCCGGGTACAGATCTTGCGAGTGGCGCTGTACGTGTTCTGCCAACTCCAAGGATTGCCGGAATCAAGTCTGTCCACATGACTCCTCCTCCTACTCCAGTTCCTCAGAATCACGCTGCAGGAGCCGTCACGGTCTACCTCCACATGGACCCGTGGACGCTTACCTGATGCGACCGATATGAGCACAGCCGTGGCCAAAAGGCAACAGGCCGTTCTGAAATTAATTCCCATGGGGAATCGAAGCCACACAGCGCAGGAGGTCTGGAATGCCATCAAGCAGAGAGCGACGTGTGGTTTTTGCCAGCGAATCTCCAGCCAGGTTTGGTAGTGTGTGACAATGGCCGAAATCTGGTGGCAGCTCTGGGCCTGGCAACCTCACTCACATACCATGTCTGGCACATGTGCCAACTTGGTCGTGCAGAGTTTTTGAGGGACTATCCGGATCTTGATGCACTGCTGCACAAGGTCCGCCTAGAGTGCGCTCACTTGCGACGTTCCAGCATGGCCAGATCGCGTATTGCAGCTCTGCAACGCAGATTGCGCCTTCCTGAACATCGCATCATATGTGACGTATCCACCAGGTGGAATTCAACGTTACATATGTTGGAGCGGTTGTGTGAGCAGCAGCCAGCAGTTATGGAGTATCAGCTGCATCAGGCGCAATCAACACGCAATTTGCGCCGTCCACACTTCACCATTAATGAGTGGGCCACTATGAAGGACATGTGCCACGTTTTGCGTGCGTTTGATGAGTCAACGCGGATGGCGAGTGCAGATGATGCACTAGTCAGCCTGACTGTCCCCCTTATCTGCCTGCTTCAAAAAACACTGCAAGCAATAAGGATGAGGTTTTGGAAGAGGTGGAGGATGAGGAGTCACAAATTCCATCACCTTCTGGAAAGTCAGCGCAACGTGGTTCCTCACAAAGGGCTGGGCAGGGCTCACTTTGTGAGGAGGATGAGGAGGAGGAGTCAATGGAGGAGGAAGACATCGCTCCAGAGGGAGGTACACAACGCTCTAGTCAGTATGTAGAGCGAGGGTGGGGTGATGCAGAGCAGGCAGAGATAACGCCTCTTGCAGAGGACAGCGTTTCTTTGCCAGTTGGGAGTCTGCAGCACATGGTTGATTTCATGCTGCAGTGCCTAAGAAACGACCGCCGCATCGCCCACATTCTCACGACGTCTGATTATTGGGTGTACACCCTCCTAGACCCTCGCTACCGGGACAACGTCAAAAGCCTCATCACACCGTTGAACCGGGAGCGTAAAATGCGGGAGTACCAAGACACACTGGTGCAATCCCTAATGTTCTACCTTACTGCCGAGAGCACTGCTGCTGCTACTGCTTTACAAAGCAGCTCTGTGCGTCGAGGCAGTGTAGAGAGCTCTGCAACAAGAGGGAGCACACGCAGTGCCTCTGCACAGGGAAAGACCAGTATGTTCAAAATGTGGCAAAGTTTTGTGGCAGCGCCACAAATGTCTACACCATCCGAGAGGGCTCCAGTCAGCGGGAGGCAACGTATCCGTCAGATGGTGACAGACTACTTGGCTTTGCCTCTCAGTGTACTCCCAGATGGCTCTTCCCCATTCAAGTTTTGGGTCTCTAAGCTGGATACATGGCCAGAGCTTAGCCAGTATGCATTGGAGGTGCTGGCTTGCCCTGCTGCCAGTGTATTATCGGAGCGCGTCTTTAGTGCTGCAGGTGGTGTACTAACAGACCGTCGCATGCGACTATCCTCCGATAATGTAGACCGGCTTACTTTTCTGAAAATGAACAAGGCATGGATCTCGCCAGAATTTGTCTGTCCGTTTTCAGATTAAATAACTGGTTCGCAACGTTATCCATGTCTCCTGTTATGTTCATCTTTCTACCACCTGAACTCTACTCCCTGGGCTCCAACACTGCCAGTTGCTGCTCAGAAGTGTCGTGTCCACAGAACAAAAACACAAGCTCTACTGTTAGTGGGGTTCAGTAACGCCAGCTGTTCCCCTGCTGTGTCAACGGCAAGAAGTCTCCTGTTCCCGACACATGGACAGAAAAACACATGACCAACATGCTCCAAATAGGGAAGAGCCGTCACCCTGCTTGTTATGCTGAAAACATGAAATTGTGAAGTTTTGCAGGCTAGAATGATAAATTTTTAAGAAAAATATGGACAAATAATAATTTGTCATCACAGCGCATATCTGCACATGTCTATTAGAAATGGTAACAAAAAATAAAACATAGTCTACTCTTCACATTTTAAATTAATGCATAAAAGTACATTTCAGACTTATGAATTAATGCTTTTAAAGGAACTTTATCTGTACCTGTAAGATAATGCACTCAATGGATGTACGAATCATTACATCCTCATCATCATCATCACGAGTTTTATTTATGACAGACATTATAAAATACACATACTGATGCCAACTGTAACTTCAAACACCATATATGAAATGGCCAGCATGTAAACATGGTAATAATGTCCAATAATAAATTATTACATCTAGAAAGTGCATCATGCATACTGACAATAGGTACTTATACCTGCAAGTGCTGTTGAAACAACCACAAGAGATATAAATTAATACTGGTATATAGGTATCACAGTGCATAGTTACTCATGGACAATGTTGATGTAATACTGTATCTCAATTAAGTCAGCGTCAACCATTAGGCTTGTTAGTCTTGTACATTGTTAAAGAGGGAACGTAATTTTTTGGTTTGTCATAGGTGTAGTATTACACATTAAATTATTACTGCTGTATTTTTTTTGCGTCCCTAGTGCGCAATAACGCAGCCTAACCTCACATTTGATAGTCAGCTAATTGCCACACGCTACCCTACCCTACGCGTGACAGTAGGAAGGTAGTGTTGACGGATAAAGCTTTGCGCAAACAGACATTCTTTTACCCTCTTCAACACTCTACAAGCAAAAAATGCATGATTTCAGCCGCAGACTTTATTGACGTACAGTATAACATCGGCATTACCCATCAGAGGCTGTCCACTGTGTGATACAGACATAGAATATACCTTTGCTATCCGTAGCCTTTGTTTCACCTACACTTGCAGGCACACACTTAAATTGTGACAAACAATGCCTAATGTTTTTTTAAATGGTTATTTTTTATTGTACATTATTGTGTCATCAATCACATTGATGAGTCCATGCTGGACATGTCATACATGCTATAGAAAGTTACGATTTTATGAACTTAAATAATTAAATTGTCTGTGACTGTCACATAAAATTTGCGATGATGATGATGAGTGACTATTACAAAATCCATTGTCTTCACTATGTTATAGTTTAACATTGCGTTCCTTAAGCATTATTCATAAAAAAAAAAATGTACTTTTATTCTTAAATTTACAACACTATATTTTGTTACCAATTTTTTGGGTGTTGTGTTGTTCCATTTATTTTTGGCATGTGCATATATGCGTTTATATTTGTATTTTCTTTATTTTTCCTTCTTGAAATTAGAAAACATGTGTATCTTTGTACCGTGTTAGCCAGTAGATAGAAAAATATTTAGACTTCAGAGTCAGCAGTGGTTCATACCTTTTTATGGATAACTGAAAAGATGGAAACAAATTGCAAGCTTTCAAGGCTACTCACGTCTCTTCATCAGGGAAAGACTAACTAAAAAAATTAAGCATCACATATTTCTATACACAACAGGACACAGGAATATTGCAATAGGTAAGACAAGTAAGTGACGTGTATCAGAACTGTCATTATCTCACAGGGATGAACATAAATATTCAAACAGTTCCTAGATAAGGATAGAAAGTTTGATTGCCCTCTCATTGGCGTATTTTTTGGGGTTTTCATGACCCTGGAAGGGCATAGACGCAGATTCCTTAATTGATATAGAATGACATAAATCCATGTGATCTATTCATTCCATCACTAACAGTGTCAAAGGTCATGATGAGCTTATATTCTGAAACCTTTGTACGTTTCTCATATTTGAAGTTATATTTTAATAACAGTAATTCCATATCCATGATGCTATGACCGGGCATACAAAAGTCTTTTGCCACAGCTAAATTCATTAATTTATCTGTGATTGTGTGGCGCTGATAATTCATCCTTGTTCTCCTTTTTGTTGCCGGTCTCCCCTCACTTGTCCCTCCCTCACTTGTCTTAGCTATTCCTGTGTCCTGTTGTGTGTAGAAATATGTGATTCTTCATTTTTGGCTTTACTCTTAGCCTGATGAAGACACCTGAGTAGTCTCGAAAGCTTTGAATTTGTTACCATATTTTCAGTTAGCCATTAAACGTTATCAACCACAGAGGACTGTCAAGTATAAATATTTTTCTATTCTTGTAATTGAAATTTATCATTTTATTGTTGTAGTAAAACTTCATTTATTCTTGTTTGAAGTACATACATTTGCAATGGCCACGTAACAAGGCAATAACTCAATATTTTATGCCTACACCCTCCTTGACCCTGGGCTCCAACACCGCCAGTTGTTGCTTGGAAGTGCTGTTAGCACAGTCTACACTTGCTCCTGTGTTACTGGGGTTCAGTAATGTCAGCTGTTCCCCTGCTGTGTGAACGGCAAAAAGTCCTGCTGCCTCCACCATGTTCTGTTCTCATCCCTGGGTTACAACACCGCCAGTTGTTTCTCGGAAGTGCTGTTAGCACAGTCTACACTTGCTCCTGTGTTACTGGGGTTCAGTAATGTCAGCTGTTCCCTGCTGTGTGAACGGCAAAAAGTCCTGCTGCCTCCACCCTGTTCTCTTCTCATCCCTGGGTTACAACACCGCCAGTTGTTTCTCGGAAGTGCTGTTAGCACAGTTAACACTTGCTCCCGTGTTACTGGGGTTCAGTAATGTCAGCTGTTCCCCTGCTGTGTGAACGGCAAAAAGTCCTGCTGCCTCCACCCTGTTCTCTTCTCATCCCTGGGTTACAACACCGCCAGTTGTTTCTCGGAAGTGCTGTTAGCACAGTCTACACTTGCTCCTGTGTTACTGGGGTTCAGTAATGTCAGCTGTTCCCCTGCTGTGTGAACAGCAAACAGTCCTGCTGCCTCAACTTTAATTTCCATGGGTACCTTCTGCTACCCATCCGGGTTCCAGTACCGTCAGCTGGTTCTCCGCAGTGCCTTTGGCGTAGGTGCCTCCATGTCGGTATCCGAGTTCCAGCAACGTCTGCTGGTCCTTGGTAGTGCTTTGGAGCACAGGTACCTCCTGCTTAGTAACCGTGTCCCAGTAACGTCAGCTGGTCCTCGGTTGTGCCATTGGCTCTTTTCCTTCTGCTGACCCTCCGGGTTCCAGCACAGTCAGCTGGTCCTCGTTACTTTCATTGGCTCTTGTACCTTCTGCTACTCATCCGGGTTCCAGTACCGTCAGCTGGTTCTCCGCAGTGCCTTTGGCGTAGGTGCCTCCATGTCGGTATCCGAGTTCCAGCAACGTCTGCTGGTCCTTGGTAGTGCTTTGGAGCACAGGTACCTCCTGCTTAGTAACCGTGTCCCAGTAACGTCAGCTGGTCCTCGGTTGTGCCATTGGCTCTTTTCCTTCTGCTGCCCCTCCGGGTTCCAGCACAGTCAGCTGGTCCTCGTTACTTTCATTGGCTCTTGTACCTTCTGCTACTCATCCGGGTTCCAGTACCGTCAGCTGGTTCTCCGCAGTGCCTTTGGCGTAGGTGCCTCCATGTCGGTATCCGAGTTCCAGCAACGTCTGCTGGTCCTTGGTAGTGCTTTGGAGCACAGGTACCTCCTGCTTAGTAACCGTGTCCCAGTAACGTCAGCTGGTCCTCGGTTGTGCCATTGGCTCTTTTCCTTCTGCTGACCCTCCGGGTTCCAGCACAGTCAGCTGGTCCTCGTTACTTCCATTGGCTTTTGTACCATCACCAACAGGACAAAGAAGGTTAAGACAAACTACAAGATACAGAACAAGAGACAGAAGAACAATAAGCAGAAGATCAAAAAGCAGAAGAACATTAAGTATAAGACCAAAATGAAGAGCAAAATATATGCTCTAAATTCTAAGCAGAAGAAGACTAAGCAGTGTATGGGGGTGAGTCCGTTCCTCCTCGTGGTGCCCCTGGAAAATGCCTGATGCTGCTGCAGGCTAAACTGAACGCGGACAAATACTGTTGTAATTAAAATCTTTCGTGACAGCAAGAACGGAAGGATGAAAATTCAGAGTTTTACAGATTACAAGTACAGGAATGTCTGTCACAAATAAGAATATGATGAAAAGGATGAATAGGAAGAAGATGAAGAAGTAGAATATGAAGAATAATAACTGTTTAATAAGAACAATATAAGTAATGTTAACAAAAAGATGAATAGCAAGAAGTTTTAGAAGATTAATAAGGTGAAGATGAAGAATAATTTGATGAGAAAGATGATGCTGCTGAAAATTATGAAGGAGAAAGTGTGTGAAAAGTTAAAAAGGTGAAGACCATGGAAGTTGTGAAACAGACATATTTGACAAAATAGAAAAAAGGTTAACAACATTGTCAATTTGTTCGTCAATCCGAACGTATTTCCTAAAAAAAAATAAATAATGCTATTCCATTGGATTGGGTCAAACATCTATGCCTTTAATGTCTCCTCAACCTCCCCCAATACATTCTACATTACTCTTTCTTGTTTTCCTTCATGTACAATTAACCAACAAGGCAAGAATGGGTTTTTTTTTAATTTCGATATTTTGTTCCCATAGACTTACATGGGACTTCCGGTATCGGTATCGGGTATCGCCGATATTTTAGTGATATCGGCGATACCATTACGATTCCGATACTTTAGGATATCGGAAAGTATCGCTCAACTCTAGTCCAGACCCTTCACCAATAGAAAACATTTGGCGTGTTATGAAGCAAAAAATCGGGCAAAAACACAGACAAAAAAATCCAACATCAGAGAAGAATGGGACAGCGTTCCTCTCCGATAGCTCCAGCAATTGTCCCCTGACAAAATGGTAGACATGGGCGTGCACCAACGCTTTGTGATGCGTTGTAGTTATTAATTTCGAAACTCGTTTATTTTATTCTCATGAAGTGGAAAAATGTCCATCGTTCACCACCTGATCTGTGTTCTATGTTCTGTTGTGAATTCAATATGGCTATAAAAGATTTCCAAATCATCATATTCCGGTTTTATTTGCACTTTTGCACAGCGTCTAAACTTTTATACAATTGGTGTTGTGCGTGTATATGGTGTTACTTTTTAGCTGGAATTTTTAAATTTGTCCTTTCCCATAGAAGTCGGTAAGTTGACTCAATTATACTGTGTCATAGCGTTCATGTACATGTCAAACATATCTCTAAATGCAGTTAATAGGCAAGCCCCCATAATCATGTACGGAAATGGGGGAAACAAATCTACAATTCTAAAATAAATAAAAAGATGAGAGAATTTTTTTTTTCAATAATTAATTTTATTAGTAAAAAATATGTGATATATATAAATTAATTTAGAGGTATCTTCATTCAAAAAGTATGATTATCTGCGGATGTACAGTTGTGCTCAAAATTTCGCATACCCCATTTCTTAATACCGTGTATTGCCCCCTCTAACATCAATGACAGCTTGGAGTCTTTTGTGGTAATTGTGGATCATGTTCTTTATTTTCTCAGGTGGTAAAGCTGCCCACTCTTCTTGGCAAAAAGCCTCTAGTTCCTGTAAATTCCTGGGCTGTCTAGCATGAACTGCGCACTTGAGATCTCCCCAGAGTGGCTCAATGATATTGAGGTCAGGAGACTGAGATGGCCACTCCAGAACCTTCACATTGTTCTGCTGTAGCCAATGACAGGTCGACTTGGCCTTGTGTTTTGGATCGTTGTCATGTTGGAACGTCCAAGTACGTCCCATACGCAGCTTCCGGGCTGATTAGTGCCAATTTGCCTCCAGTATTTGCTGATAACATGCTGCATTTATCTTTCCTTCAACTTTGATCAAGTTTCCTGTGCCTTTGTAGCTCACACATTTCCAAAATATCAGTGATCCACCTCCGTGCTTTACAGTAGGAATGGTGTTCCTTTCATCATAGGCCTTGTTGACCTCTCTCCAAATGTAACGTTTATGGTTGTGGCAAAAAAGTTTAATTTTGGTATCATCACTCCAAATTACCTTGATTCAGAAGCTTTGAGGCTTTTCTCCGTGCTGATTTGCGTATTGTAGGCGAGATACTTTGTGGCATTTGCGCAGTAATGGCTTTCTTCTGGTGACTCGAACATGCAGCCCATTTTTCTTCAAGTGCCTCCTTATTGTGCATCTTGAAACAGCCACACTGCTAGTTTTCACAGAATTCAATATTTCAGCTGATGTTATTTGTGGGTTTTTCTTTGCATCCCAAACAATTTTCCTGGCAGTCGTGGACAACATTTTTGTTGGTCTACCCGACTTTGGTTTTGTTTTTACAGAGCCCCTGATTTTCTATTTGTTAATCACAGCTTGAACGCTGCTGACTGGCATTATCAATTCCTTGGATATCTTTTTGTATCCCTTTCCTGTTTTATACAGTTCAACTACCTTTTCCCATAGATCCGTTGACAATTCTTTTGCTTTCCCCATGACTCACAATCCAGAAACGCCAGTGGCTGGATGAAAGATGCAAGAGTCTGTCTGGATCCCAGAAACTCACTCAGCTTTTATGCACACACACACTGATTACAAGCAAACATGTCACAGGTGAGGATGTTACCTTTAGTAGCCATTCAAAGCCATTTGTGTCAACTTCTGTGCATGTTATCAGGCCAAAATCACCAGGGTAAAGGGTATGCCACACTAAACAATATCGCTAACGGGATCGCTAAAAAAGTCACTATTTAGCGATCCCGTTAGCGATGTTGTTCAGTGCGGCAGCTTCCAGCGACGAGCTTCCTGCTGTGATCTCGCTCGTCGCTGGAATCGCTCCGGACCCTATTTCATCGCTGGCGCTCCCGCTGGGTAAGTATCTAATCGCTGTGTGGCACCTTTTCTTAGCGATTTAGCGGTACTTTTGTACCGCTAAAGTCGTTAAGAAGATCGCTAACGGCGATAGCGTCGTTAACTATATCGCTAAATGTGGCCGCATTTAGCGATATAGAAACAATCCCGCTAGCGATCTCATTAGTATGCAACGCTAACGAGATCGCTAGCGGGATAGCTTAGTGTGGCAGTACCTTAAGTGAACTTTTGATCAGGGTCATTTGGATGTTTTGGGTTGTCATTATGATTTAAAAAGGGAAAACACAGTACTTTGACAATAAATGGCTTCACCCAACCACTAACCATGATTGTAGAAAAAGTTTTGGTGTTATCATTCATATTCTCAGAAAAGAGGCCAAGAAAGCAAAAATTCTGCCGTGGTTTGTAAACTTTTGAGCACAACTGTAGTAGGATTAGTAGAGAAATCGATCCTTCATCTTTGGTGAAGCAGATCCCTGGACTCTATGAATTGGAATAATGTCTTTATTCATGTTTGGGGCCTGTCTGCATAAATCCCAGCAAAAAATAATGTATGGAAGCCATATATATTTTATCCTTTGTTTCATTCCCCTTGAATTGTGAAGTCTGAGCTAGGAGCGGGATTACAACATCTTCTTAATATATTATTAATGTGCAAATCATGTAACAGAATTGTAGGGGCAAGTTAATAATCCAGCTTCAGAGACCAGGGCCGCTCCTAATTCGTAACTGCATGTCTGTTCATTTTAATTAAAGGGGTTTTTTCCAGCTACCACTTCTGGAGTGCTGATGTGTAGGAAAAAAGCTGTGAAAGGGAAGTCCGTGCTGGCATAGCATTGTAAACCCTTCATTCTCAGGATTGATTGGTGTCGCAGTCGGATCCCCAGTGATTATTTTAGAGAGGTTGTCCATTACTTAAACATTGATAGCCTATAGGTCATCAATGTCTAATTAGCGGGGATGCGATGCCCAGCACCCCTGCTGATCTGCTGTTCCCGGTGGTGGAGGTTGCCAGAACTACTCGGTTACTAAACTGCACCGCGCCATTGACGGAATAGTAGCCACGGCCGGGTACTGCCCTTACAGATTTGAATAGGGGGGGATGTGCAGCACACGACCGCGACCACTATAGAGTTGATGGAGATGTGCTGTGCAATTTTGGTCGCCACCAAGACACAAAACATCTGATCGCTGAAGGTGCCTGATGCCGCACCCTCACCGATCCAACACTGATGATTTATCCTAAGGATAGACCATAATGGTAAAGTAGAAGTCAACCTCTTAAACTATTAGCATACGTTATAGGTATGCCATGACTGAATAGGAATACTCAATTAAGACCTAATTCAAAATGTCTTAAAGGGTTGATCTCATCTTGTTTCAAGAGCATACCTCTCCCCTGCCTCCTGCTTGCAAAGAGGCAGTGTGTTCCTGAAGATTGATAGATCAGCAGCGTGGTTGGCCCACGAGTCCGAACTGTGCGTTCTTCCACATTGCCTTCAAAGACAGTTTTAACTTTGCAGCATTAGAGAAGCGAAGAGGCACAGAAGCTGGTCGGTCCCAACGATCCAGTCAGCTTCAGAGCAGCGCATACGATCTCTAAAGCCAAGAGCTTGCAGGCTCTCTGCGCTTCTTTGCTTGAGAGAACGGTCACCTCTGATTGAATGCAGAGGTGACAAGTATCCTAGACAGCAAGCCGTAAACTATAGAATTAAAGGGGATGTCCGGCCTTGATTGCAGACTTGTGAATCCTTACATTGCGCACACTCCAAGCTGTGAGGATTTTCTTGTGCCAGGAGCGTATCCCCAATTGTGTGATTTGCATACTCCCGGCCACATTCCGACTAGACGTGTCCGGCCTCGTTCAGTACACTTGAATTGAGCGAGGCTGCACCCATCTAGTTGGCATGTGACTGCATATATGTAAATCACATACTTGCGGTCACGCAGCGTGCAGTGTGCGCGATGTAAGGATTCACATGTAGCCTAAGGCCAGACAACCCCTTTTTAAAAAGCCCTGTGTTCTTGAGAATGGAGAGGATTTTTAACCAGCGATAAATTGCAAAGTTTTTAAGGGGAACTGCACGGAAACTACAACCTTTACTACAAAAAGATGCCCGATTACAATCCATATTTCCAGACCCCCCACTACTGTGTTTTAGGCAGCCCCCAAATCTAAGAAGCATCATTGTCAGAAGTTCCCTGTCCTCCCCAACAGCTGCAGGAACCTTTCCTTCGCAACAAGAAGAAATGCAAAACCTGTCCATTTATAATGACCACGGACAAGATAAAGATCCCCAACTCCCATCAGGACTACAAGATACCAGGTACTTTCAGCTGCATCACATCTAATGTGGTGTACCTAATTATATGTACTAAATGTCCAACTGGGGGTCTGTATGTGGGGGAGACAGGGCAAAAACCAGGGTGGATTTGATTTAAATCAAACTGATTTAAATCACGATTTAAATCACGATTTAAATCACTAGTCAGTAAGGCTAGATTTAAATCAGTGATTTAAATCAAAGTTTCTACCAGACCGGTATATCTAATTTCATCAAGTGCGATATGCCCCAGACCGGTGTATCTAATCCCATAATGCGATACACTACACTCAGCCCTGTATCTAGATACATGCAGTGTGTCATGTGCTGTGAATAATCCCAGTGTGTGATACTCTCCACGTATCTGTGCTCAGTTTATAATACAGCGAGCAGCATGGACTAACAGAATAGATGCTGCCGGTCGTCCTCAGTGACAGCCTACTTGTCAGTATCACTGGCAGTCCCCAACAAAATGGCTCTGCTGTGTGAGCCTAAACTACATCCTCTGTTATTACAAACACCTAGTAACAGAGGAGAGAAGTCACACGTGATCATTTTCTTGTCTGCTTGCCCTTCCTCCTCCTCACACTTAGATTCACATTCTTCTTGTGTTGTGCAGATCTATTCCACTCCAAACAATCAGAAACATTGTCTAACTTCTTGGACTTGGCACTGAAGGGGTTGATTCTGTATTCATAGGTTTGTAGAACAATAGGATTAAGGTCTTTTTCTCAACTCTGTTCATGTTGTAACATTTTTGCCGTGAAGAAGAGGCTGGAGTCAAATTCCGCTTTGAGAACTGCGTAAGTAAAGCGAGCGTCTGTGATAACATAGGAGAGAAACTGCCCACTAATCCTACAGAAACCTCTGGAAGAGCATGGCATTGTGAATGTTACACATATACAGCCTTTTTTTGATTAAACCAGAACTCTGGGTGACATGTTTAAACATAGTTCCAAAATGGAACAGGGCAACTCTCTATCATTTAATATACCACAAAGAATTAGAGCTTCCAGCCCAAATAGAGACATGAGGCAATAATATATATAAAAGATACAAACTTATTTAACAAATATTACTAAAATGTTCACAATATTGTAAATTTAAGATGAGAGGTACAATGGTGAGTAGGAAGATATAAACACCTGTCGCACAAAAAATCAGCACATCTGAATCCAAAAAGTGGTCTATCAAGCACAGTATATCAGATAATGTTGAAATAAATCAGTCAATTTAGTATCCGGACAGGAAAACAATATATATTCCCAAAGTGGGGTAATATATCATTCCATATAATATGTGGGATAATTAATCCATCATATCCTGCCTGGAGCATAAATGTGCCAAAGAGTAAGACACACTGCCCCCCGAGGAAGCTCAAGGAGCGAAACGTGCGTCGGGGCACGTACCTGGTCCGTTACATTTCCCCAGTATGGGTAAGCACTTTCCAGCATCTTTTTCCGCAGCTGACATGGCACCTCACAGGAGCTGGTAGATGTGTGGGGGGGATTTTCTTTCTTTTTTCTGTCCCCCTCTTCTCTCTAATGCCATATCAGATCTATCTGTCTTACTCTTTGGCACATTTATGCTCCAGGCAGGATATGATGGATTAATTATCCCACATATTATATGGAATGATATATTACCCCACTTTGGGAATATATATTGTTTTCCTGTCCGGATACTAAATTGACTGATTTATTTCAACATTATCTGATATACTGTGCTTGATAGACCACTTTTTGGATTCAGATGTGCTGATTTTTTGTGCGACAGGTGTTTATATCTTCCTACTCACCATTGTACCTCTCATCTTAAATTTACAATATCACATATACAGCCTTTATTGTACTGAGTTAAACAACTCAGCTTTATCTCATGATGGAAGAACCTTTGGATGGTAAAATATTTTCCTCAAAAAGCAGTTTATTGAAAAAAATCCAATTTAAATCAAAAAAATCCGATTTAAATCAAAAAAAATCCGATTTAAATCAAAAAAAATCCGATTTAAATCAAAAAAATCCGATTTTTTTGATTTTTTTAAAAAAATCATTGATTTTTATCCACCCTGGCAAAAACTGAGAACAAGGATGAATTCTCATCGCCACACAATAAGAGAAAAAAGAATGGATCTACCTGTGGCCAAACACTTTTGCATCCCCGGTCATAGTATGATGGATATGAAATTACTTGTACTGAAAAGTGAGACATAGGAGAGTTTGCGAATACAAATTGATGGTGACCTTTGACACTCTCAATGCTGGAATGAACCTATCACATGGTTTTATGGCCTATTACATCAATTAAGGAATTTGCTTCAAAGACCCTCTGAGAACATCACAAAACATTACCAGACCCTAATCAGAGGGCAATAAAACTTTCACACTCCTTATCTATGAACTAGTCCAATATTTATTGCCACAACTGTTCATCCCTCTCCCATAATGACAGTTCTGCTTCACGTCACTTGTCTCATCTATTGCATTTTTTTTTTCTGTGCTGTGTTGTGTACAAATATGTGATTCTTCAGATTCTGTATTAGTTTAGCCTGATGAAGAGACCTGAGTAGTCTCGAAAGCTTGCAGTTTGTTACCATCTTTTCAGTTAGCCATTAAAAGGTATCAACCACTGAGGACTCTCAACTCTAAATATTTTTCTATCTACTGGCTAACACTGTACTAAGATATAAATCTTTACTGTATCAAAGTTTTTACAAGCACTTTTCAATTTCACCCATTTATGATGCTGAAAAAAATCCTTTTAAAAGCCATGGAATTGCAAATTACTTTCAAGGGTCCTATAAACTAATGATCACCCAGGATTTTCCTGAGAGTCAGTAGAAATTTTTGCACATTACAGAATATTTCTCATTTTCATGAGAGCTTCACAATTTGTTGCATGGGTAATTTTTTTCTTTTTTTTTCTATCTCTGGGTTTTGATTGAATCACAAAACCAAACATGCTGATCCATTTTGCATGAGATCCACAAACCACTCAGGATTCGTGCGGAGGCCGCCTCTGTCCTGGATGTGGGGAGGTCTGGTATAATTAGTCCTGCAGGGACTTGTAGATGGCGGATGATCTGTGCCCGGCCTGTCTCTTGCTTCTCATTTTAAGTAAATAATTCAATACATATACTGCTCACATTAAAATTAGACAATGGGGGGTGTACTCATATTAGAGCCTAACGGCGACCATGACCTGCTTTATGGCAATAGAAATACATTGAAACCTTTCCAAAAGATCACCTCTGTGTCAAGACCACCACTGTATCCAGACCAGATTTCCTATGGAACCTTCTCAGTTCCACCCTAAATTATGTATGTGATAATACCAGCCCCTTAAAAGTCTACGTTTCTTTACAATTTCGGGAGGTCGTCATTCATTTGCCTTAAATACCGTTTTTTTTTTTTTTGGTTTCCTAAAACTCTTGAATCTGTTTTTGTTTTATTTTTTTGGCCCACTCTTCCTTGCATTTAATTCTGTTCTTCTTACCCAAGGGGGTGTGATCGTAAAGGAGACAGCCATAGAGAACCTTTAAAGGCCAAGACCCATTGACTAACAATCAGATTTACATACAAGGAAGAGCGGGTAATTTCTTAGAAACATAGAGGTGCAGAATTTTTTAATTTCATAAATAGGGCACATTAAAATAATCAGCTTATTAATATCTTATCACAAAATTCTGCTTCTTTCTCCTCTCATAAAACCTGTATTCAATTAATACAGATTTTCCCATTACTGAAATAGATGAAAATTGGTACTTCTAAAATTCTGCTCCCAGTTCTCCTGAAACCACATTTACAGTTCTCCATAGAACTTAATTAGCACCAACTGCCATCACTACTTGATAAAATCAGTTTTCTCTGCTGCAGATCAATCAGTTCTCTGAATGCTGAGCTCTCTATAACTCCACCCACACCACTGATTGGTTGCATTCTGTGTACACGGCGTATAGGCAGAAAGCTGCCAATCATTGATGGAGGTGTGGTTGGGCCAAGTGGCACAAGACACCTAGTCCTGTAGTGATAATCTCCTGCTGATAAAATGCTCATTTTGTTGAAACAGCAAGCATCCATAGCTGGAATCAGGGCTTTTCCCCTACATCATGCTGCTCTCAAATTAAAATGCAAAGCCCCTTGACCATTTTAGATTTTTCTTTGTCTCAAACAATAATTGACTACGCGTTTCTTCCTTTTAAGAGAGATTTTCTAAAAGTTTTTTGGAAGAACTTTTACAGATTTCTTCATTTGAGTGACACTTGTGGAGAAACACAGACTGAGCAGAGGAGGAGTGCGCTGCAGAGAAGTAGGAGCAAGAAACTTTCGGGGAGGGGTTTAATATGGAAACTGTCAGTGGAGCGTGAAGGAGACCTCTCAGATGTTACATCGGTGGGACTCGTATACACCTTCTACGAGCGACTTGTTGTGGACAGTGGGAACCTCCACTTACAAGCTACATATGGAGAAAAGGCCGGGGGCTGCCTGTATGGCCGTACTGTGCGGGCCCCCCAGTTGTGGCACCGCCGGCTGCCGTGCCATTACTGCTTGTTATTACTTGTGTCAGGGAGGTGTACGGCTCGTGTGGGCAGAGGTTGATCTGGGACACTGGAAGCCGGCGTTAAGTAATGATTCATTAGCATTCTTAAAAACCTGAAAATCAACATTGGGATTAGCGCTGTCGCCCTTCTCCATCAGGACGTTCATTTCATGCCATTGATTAGTGCAGTTTTCTCGCCTTTCCCACCCCCACACAGATCTAGTCCTTGTTTGGTATGTGAAATGTGCCCGGCTGATCATTTTAGGTGAATTTAGCTCGTCACAGGTTTGTTTTTTAAATATAAAGATTTTGTATTTATTTTTTATTTATTTTACTTAATTATATAGCTCCACGATATTTCGCAGCTCTTTACCGACATCATCATCACTGCCCCCATTGGGGCTCACCATCTACATTCCCTGTCTTTGTAGTGTGGGAGGAAATCCACTCAAACGGGGACAACATACAAACTCCTGGCAGATGTTGTCCTTGGTGGGATTTGGACTCGGGACCCCTGCGTTTTGCAAATCAACAGTGCTAATCACTGAGCCACCGTGCCGGTCTATTAGGGTATCACTGCTGACACCTCAATCTTGTCAGGAAACCACGGTTCTAGAGTTCCCGATTTGAATGGAGCGGTGGTGCGCCATTAAAGGGTTATCCAGCCATGGTAAAGAATAGGAGCTCTGCTGCAGTAACCGGTGGCGGCCGCTGTACTTTGAATGGAGCCGCGCTCACAACTCCGAACAAGGTGTTAACATCTGGTCACCGCCGGAGCAAAAAGCTGATCGTGATGGTGCCAGACCACCCACTGATTTGCATTTGATCACCTATCGTGTAGATTGGTCATCAAATCGCCATGCTTTGACAACCCCTTTTAATGCTCTGTGGCATGGGGGCAGATAGCAGAGAACAGCTCCCCCCGGTATCTCCGCCCTTATCTAAGACTTTGAGTAAGTCGGTAGTGCACATACTTGACCGCCACTCCATTCATGCTGGAAACCCAACCGGGTGGCGAGTCCAAATTTTTCTTTTATTCTTCCTTACCTCCTTGTGGCCATTACTAAGTGGGATATAGCATTGTACAAGCCCTTTAATAGGAGGATGAGACTATGGAGATACTGTATTTTATACGCAGTGCTTGACTCCATAGATGCCACAGTTGCTGTTGACTAACGTTTGGATTCGGAGGTCGCCCAATTCCGGCTCTTGCAGTGGGACGTCAGCTGCGTATTACAGCCAGCACCATCTGCTGTTGGGCTTGACGGGACACCGGACATGCTATAAATGAACATTACATCCATTTTTGGAAAGAATACCTTTATGGTTTGTTAGATGGGGTTAGAGCCCTACGTACGGGCAGCACATGGATACAGGTCCACAATCCTAGAAGCCAAAACTTTACAGAAATATTGTGCCGTGTATCTACTAGAAATGATGAAAGGCTATGCTGGTCATCCGGTGTATTGATTAGGACAGCGGTCCTCCCACCTCAAAGAGATTGGTGGTCACTCTAGAGAGGCCGCGGTGGCGCTCTCCTCACTTGACGCATCGGGCTACACATCCCCTTCAGTGGCGGAGATATAGGACCACAGCCAGCGGATGGGATTGAACAAACAGTCCCACTATTCATGTTTTCTTTGATTCTTTGCTTGTAGATGTAAGGAATCATTAAAGTGACACATTGAGATTTGTCATCTGGAACATGCGTTTGGTGTCCATATTGCCCTTTGGGCTTTGTATTCCATATTAATCCTATTACTACGTAGCCCGGAGGCCTGCTCACCAATCAATACAACTCCGACACTTCACTCGTCCGCAGAACATCGATCTCTCGTCTGGTGCATAGTACACATAGCAATCAATGCCGTTAGCTGGAGGGCGATTGTCGCCGCCACGTTTTTTCTCTATTCATCTTTAAAGAGACATAGAAAAAGCTGATTGTATATAACGAATTCCTCTTACAATAATCATTTCCTAGAAGGTAGATTTTAAAATCAATGTTCTGATCCCAAAATGAGATGAGGAGGTGACAACTGCATCCAAGCCGTCCAGCATAAGTATTATTAGCGGGGGATCCTCCTCCTGTGTCTCCGGGGAGGTCTATGGGAGCCGTACAGGCAGGTATGTCTTATGCACAACGTGAGTTCAATTTATTTTAATAAGGAGATAATTAATGCTTTTTATGGTCATGACTTCAATTTTAATAGGCTTGAAAAATGTTAGAGAATGGTCTCCAATTCAGGTCCCTCATCGATTAATCCGAGGGAAATAGATCCTATTAATCCGAGTGTTCTAGATCCTATAAAAACATACGTGTTTGCCTCCCATTTAATAATGTCCCCCATCCCAGGTCCTTTTTGCAGTAATACCCTCCATCTTTGGCCCCTTTATTTAATAGTGTACCCCATCCTTGGCCCCTTCTTGTGATAATGCCCTCCATCTTGGCCCCTTTATTTAATAATGCTGTCCATCATCCTGGGTCCCTTTCTGTAATAATGTCTTCCATCCTTGGCCCCTTTATTTAATAATGTCCCCATTTAGGACCCCATCCTATAACATATGTCTCGATTACCGTCAAGGGCCCAGGATAAGAGACATTGTTATAGGTTGGGTCGATCTCAGGATAAATGTCCTCCACTGTTCTCCAACACATTAAAAAAAAAAAAAAAAAAAAAGATTCTTCTTGCCTTCCTCCGCTTCCATTACATGCCGTGTCATCTTCCATGGCCGGTTCTGGGGCTGGCAGCTTATTCCGGCTTGCCCATCACGGGCAGAGTATGACGTCATTGCCATGCGCCGCTTATGGCTGCTATGCCAATGTCAGCTAACTGGCTTTGATTGGCCGGCAGCGTGTATTGCGGTGCAGTGAGCCCACTGGTCTCTGCGCTGCCATACATTTCAGCTGAATGTGCGCATGAGGACGCATATCCAGGTGAAATATGCCCTGGAATTGGCGGGGCCCGATCGTTGTAGTGCCAGGTTCATTACACCCCTTAGCGTATCTCTTTCTGAAGCCCTCTGCACATCCGTGTTTTATGGACAAAGAAAATGGACCTTTCATAAGAACTGTGTAACGTAATACCTTACGTTTCCTGCAGGGGCCTTGGTTAGTTCCTGCTGAGTATATCCTCGTGGTACAGTTAAAGGGAACGAATCGGACAAAAAAATAATAGTATTCGTCTGCACCTGTTGTGGTAATCTGCAGGTAAATGAAATTTTATATGTGGCTTTCTATTTGGAAGTGCAGCTGCAGGAAGAAAATAAAGTTCTATTCCCCCTGCAGCTGCTCGCTTCCAGTCATGGGGCGGAGCTGGGGGCTGTGATCAGTTAGGACTCTGTGCGCAGTGAGTGTGCTTTATTGTCTCCCCCAAGACCAGTACCTTGGTGCTCTGCAGCATGTGAGCAGAGCAGGATGTTGGTCAAGGATATGCTTGCAGATTTCCACTGTGTCTGCAGGTAAATACTGTTTTTCTTTTTTTCTTTGCCGAAAAGTTCTCGTTAATCCCCGCAGTGCTCTCGGCACGCTGTGATCATCCTTTTCGGAGAGGGGTCTTCCTCAAGTCTTTTTAATTTTCACATGGGCCAGTAATCAGCTGAGTGCTTATTCCTGATATTTGGTCCTTGTAAATAAGGCAGCGATCAGCAGACAACAGGCAAGACACCGGATTGGCAGCATATCTCACTGTGTAACAGGCAATGTGCCGTCCTCTGTGTAAGCCCGCCAACACCACTGATTGGCAGCGTTCTGTGTACACTGTGCATAGGCAAAAAGCTATCAGTGCTGGGGGCGGGGTTATACAGAGCTTATGAATATGGAGGACTACCTGGCTGTGGGTTTGCTAGTCCTCTAGTGATAATCTACTGCTGAGATTTTTTTTTAAATCAAAACTACAGCAAGCAGCCCAGTAAGTGATACATCACTAGAATCAGGGTCTCTGTCTCTACAATATGCTGCTCTCAGATTAGGTGGCAAAAACCTACTGTTAGATTCCTTTTAATAAATATGAATCCTTTGCCTTGGTGAACAGTATTCATTGGGAGATATATTTAAAGTTATTTTTATGGACATATTTTATGGAAAAAATGTATACTCGTATAAGTATCATGAAAATAGTTCGAGGGGTAAAAATTTTTTTTCAATAAATCCAATAGTTTTCTAGCTTTAAAAGAATATTCCCATCTCCAAGATCCTATCCCTCTATGTGGTAAGTATAATAACTAGTGTTGAGCATTCCGATACTGCAAATATCGGGTATCGGCCGATATTAGCTGTATCGGAATTCCGATTCCGAGTTCCGATATTTTCGTCTTATCGGATACCGGAATCGGGATTGTCACTGTCACTGTCAGTGTCCGTCGGTCGGGTCTGTCAGGAGTCAGCGGCACTTACCTGGCAGAAGATCTCCGGCGGTCACGTCCTGCACTGCTTCATGGCCGCCATCATCTTTCCCCGGCGGTCACATGCAGTTTCTCGCGATAACTGCAGTGACTGCTGGGTAATCCCGGCCGTAAAGCAGTCAGTCCGATGACGTCACCGCCGGGGAAGCAGGTAATCAGCTGTGCTGCGTCGAGATGACAGGCTCTGCCTGTCATTGCGATGTAGCACAGCTGGATCGTCGTGGGACTATCGTTATGGACTGCGTCGGACAGGTGGTATACTGTTGGTTTGTTTTTTTTCTTTTTTTACAGGAGATCGATGGCGTCGCAGGAATGAGTGTATAATAAAAGAAATGAAAACTGTGTTGTCTCTTTTATTTCATTAAAATACTTTTTTCTTGCTGTGTCTTTTTTTTATACATTTAATAACTTTGGGATTAATAATGGATCGGTGTCTTATTGACGCCTCTCCATTATTAACCGGGCTTATTGTCACCGTGCAATCAACGGTGACATTAACCCCTTATTACCCCGCTTGCCACCGCTACAGGGCAAGTGGGAAGAGCCGGGTAAAGTGCCACAATTGGCACATCTTTTGATGCGCCAAATGTGGGGCTGCTGTAGCCTGGTATTATCAGGCTGTTGAGGGCCAAAATCCATGGGCCTTGACAGTCTTTTAATACCAGGCCGCAGCAGTCTGCATTTTACTTGGCTGGTTAACAAAAATAGGGGGGATCCCCACGCCGTTTTTTTTTCGAGGGGATCCCCTATTTTTGTTAACCAGCCAAGCTAAGCAGACTGCTGTGGCCTGGTATTATCAGGCTTGCAAGGTCCATGGATATTGGATCCTTACCAGCCTGAAAAACCAGGCCTCAGCGGTCTGCTTCATCTGGCTGGTTAACAAAAATAGGGGGGACCCCACGCCAATTTTTTTCGAGGGGATCCCCTATTTTTGTTAATCAGCCAAGATATGCAGACTGCTGTGGCCTGGTATTATCAGGCTGGCAAGGTCCATGGATCTTGGCTCCTTAACAGCCTGAAAATCCAGGCCTCAGCGGTCTGCTTCATCTGGCTGGTTAACAAAAATAGGGGGGACCCCACGCCAATTTTTTTCGAGGGGATCCCCTATTTTTGTTAATCAGCCAAGATATGCAGACTGCTGTGGCCTGGTATTATCAGGCTGGCAAGGTCCATGGATCTTGGCTCCTTAACAGCCTGAAAATCCAGGCCTCAGCGGTCTGCTTCATCTGGCTGGTTAACAAAAATAGGGGGGACCCCACGCCATTTTTTTTTCGAAGGGAACCCCTATTTTTGTTAATCAGTTCCCTCTGACGTCACTGATTGTGTCCCTGGCTGACCTGAAGTGAAAGTGGAAAGCAATCAATTAAGCTTTCCACTTAAGGGCCCGTCTCACATAGCGATATCGCTACCGAGATCGCTGCTGAGTCACTAGTTTTGTGACGCAGCAGCGAGCTCACCAGCGATATCGCTGTGTGTGACATTCAGCGACGATCAGCCCACCTGCCGGGTATCGCTGATCGTCGCTGAAATGTCAGGACCTTTGATCGCTGGTTTCCCGCTGACAGGCACACATCGCTGCGTGTGACAGGCGGGAGACCAGCGATCCGCTGGTAACCAAGGTACACAGCGGGTTTCCAGGCGCGGGGCTGTGCCTAGAAACCCGCTGTGTACCTTGGTTACCAGCGGATCGCTGGTCTCCCGCCTGTCACACGCAGCGATGCGTGCCTGTCAGAGGGAAACCAGCGATCAAAAAAAGGTCCTGACATTTCTGCGACGATCAGCGATACCCGGCAGGGGGCTGATCGTCGCTGAATGTCACACACAGCGATATCGCTGGTGAGCTCGCTGCTGCGTCACAAAACTAGTGACTCAGCAGCGATCTCGGTAGCGATATCGCTATGTGAGACGGGCCCTTAAGCGATGTTACCCGCAGTGTCGCTGTCCCAGATCGCTGCCTGAGCTGCCTGTTTGGCAGCTCAGCAGCGATCATGTAGCGATACACCAGCGATCCTGACAAGTGCAAATCGTTGTCGGGATCGCTGGTGTATCGTTATGTGACACCCAGCCTTTACTCTCCTGTCAGGCAGGAGAGGAACTCATTCATTTGGGGTTTACTGTGAGGCTGCAGCATTAGCTGCGGTCCCTGCAGTAAACATTAACCCTTTCTGAAGGATTACACCGTGGGACCTGACTGTGCATGGGATAGGTAAGAATAATTTTGCTTTTTTATTTTATTTTTATTACAGGAAATGGTTTTTGCAGTAAAATAAAAGATGGTCAAAAACATGTGTCTTTATTTCATTAAAATGATTTTTAATTAAAGTGTGTGTGTTTTATTTTTATTTCATGCAATAGGATTAATAATTGATAGTTGTCTAATTGACAGCTCTCAATTATTAACCTGGCTTAAGGTCACCTTTCAATAGCAAGGTGGCTTTAACCCCATATTAACCCATTCGCCACCGCTACAGGGCAATGGGAATAGACGGGCAAAGTGCCAGAAAGGGCGAATCTAATTATAGATTTGTCTTTCCTGGGGTGTCTGGGGGCAGATGTTAGTAGCCGGGGGGGGGGCAAAAATAATGGTCCCTCTCTGGGCTATTATTATCTGCCCCCACTCACTGGCTTTGTCTGTCTGGTTGCGAAAATAGGGCGGGAGCCCACGCATTTTTTTTCAGCAATTTTACACCTCATATATATATATACATGTCATTGAATTTGTGACACATATATATATATATTTATATTTGTAGTTCATACACTTCTACATAGTATAATAGCCGCTAATTCAATTGCCGGCTTTTGTGAAAATGCAGAACCCGACATGAAATGACACTTGGTGTACATAGGGTTAACCATGTCTTTTCATGTCCTTTGCTATCTAATTTGCACAAACAATTAAATCAGACTATGTGTGCAAAATTTCACACCTGTAGGGGTTAATTAAAGGTGTAAATTCGTAGCAAAAAAGTCCGTTTTTTTTACAACGAATTTACACCTTTAATTAACCCCTACAGGTGTGAAATTTTGCACACATAGTCTGATTTTATTGTTTGTGCAAATTAGATAGCAAAGGACATGAAAAGACATGGTTAACCCTATGTACACCAAGTGTCATTTCATGTCGGGTGACCCGACATGAAATGACACTTGGTGTACATAGGGTTAACCATGTCTTTTCATGTCCTTTGCTATCTAAGGCCGGAGTCACACTGGCGACAAAATCGGACGACTGCAATGCGATGAAATATCGCATTGCAGTCTGCCCTATGTTAATCTATGGAGCAGCTCCCAGTATCAGATTTTTTGTGGTCCGTTTTAAACGTCCGTGTACAATCGCAGCATGCTGCGATTGTCACCGATTGTGGGTCGACTATCGCCAATGCAAGTCTATGGGAGCGATGAAAAATCTGATTACAAACGGACCACACTGTGTGACTTGCGATGAAATCGCATCGGTGTCCTTTAGAAAAGCCGGCAATTCATCCCCGGCTATACTGTAAAATCACACTGACAGCTTTAATAAAGACTAGAAAGAATAGATATATACACATAGAACACATATATATATATTATATATATATATATATAACATGTCATTGTGACATGTATATATACATATATTTATAGTTCCTAGACTTCTACATACTGTAATAGCCGCTAATTCAATTGCCGGGTTTTGTGAAATCACAGAAGCCGACATGAAATGATACATTGTTTCCACACATTTAACCATGTAATTTCATGTATTTTTATATATGTTTGAAACTTACAATTACATGAGTGTATTTGTGCAAAATTTCAGACATGTAGGGGTTAATTAAAGGTGTAAATTCGTTGAAAAAAAATGCGTGGGCTCCCGCTGTATTTTCTCCACCAGACAGACAAAGCAAAGCGAGTGGGGGCAGATAATAATAGCCCAGGGAGGGTGCATTTTTTTTGTGCCCCCCCTGGCTACTAACATCTGCCCCCAGACACCCCAGAAAGGGCAAATCTATAATTAGATTCGCCCTTTCTGGCACTTTGCCCGTCTATTCCCATTGCCCTGTAGCGGTGGCGAATGGGTTAATCTCACCTTACTGTCACCTTGCTATTGAAAGGTGACCTTAAGGCAGGTTAATAATTGATAGCTGTCAATTAGACAACTATCAATTATTAATCCTATTGAAGTAAATAAAAAAAACACACACACTTTAAGAATAAATAATTTTAATGAAATAAAAACACATTTTTTTGACCATATTTTATTTTACACTTAATCCGTGCGAAGCCATTGATCTCCTAAAATAAAGAAAAAGAAATAAAACAACATTATTCTTACCTATTCCGCCGATCTGTCATGTCCCACGCTGTAATCCTTCACAAAGGGTTAACTAGCTTTGAGCCAAGCAGTGCAAGTAATCCTGCATGCTCAGCTCAAAGCTCATGAATGAATAAGTTCCTCTCCTGGCGACAGGAGAGGATGTGTTTCATGAATGAAGCTTAATTGATTGTGTCCACTTTCCCTTTAGGTCAGGTCACTACAGTTAAATTGCCAATAAATCAATTAAGCTCCATTCATGAATCTATTCCTCTACTTTCGCTGGGAGAGGAAGTTATTCATTCAGGGGAATACAGGTCTGAGACAGCATTATTAGCTCTCTGCGACCTGTAACCTGTTAACCCTTTCTGATGGATTACACCGTGGGACCTGACTGTACATCGGATTGGTAAGTATAATTTTGCTTTTTTATTTTATTTTTATTACAGGAAATGGTTTTAGCAGGAAAATAAAATATGGTCAAAAACTGTGTGATTATTTAATTAAACTTATTTTTTATTAAACTGTGTGTGTTTGATTTTTCTTTCATACAATAGGATTAATAATTGATAGTTGTCTAATTGACAGCTATCAATTATTAACCTGGCTTAAAGTGACCTTTCAATTGCAAGGTCATTTTAACCCTTATTAACCCATTCGCCACCGCTACAGGGCAATGGGAATAGACGGGCAAAGTGCCAGAAAGGGCGAATCTAATTATAGATTTGCCTTTCTGGGGTGTCTGGGGGCAGATGTTAGTAGCCAGGGGGGGCACAAAAAAAATGTACCCTCCCTAGGCTATTATTATCTGCCCCACTCGCTTGCTTTGTCTGTCTGGTGGAGAAAATACAGCGGGAGCCCACGCATTTTTTTTCAACGAATTTACACCTTTAATTAACCCCTACATGTCTGAAATTTAGCACACATATACTCATGTAATTGTATGTTTCAAACATATATAAAAATACATGAAATTACATGGTTAAATGTGTGGAAACAATGTATCATTTCATGTCGGCTTCTGTGATTTCACTGAAGCCGGCAATTGAATTAGCGGCTATAACAGTATGTAGAAGTGTAAGAATTATAAATATATGTATATATATATGTCACAATGACATATATATATATATATATGTGCTCTATGTGTATATATCTATTCTTTCTTTTGGCATTTAAATACTATTCTTTTGGATCCATTATATGTCAGTTTTGCAAGCCTGCGAGAAAATCTCGCAAGTCGGATGAAAATCGGATGTTACAAGGTACACACACATGCGATTAAATCGCATCTTTGAAGGAAAATCGGATGCCAGAAGGATGTGTGATGTTTTTATTTTGATCCGATTGTCGACCGTCTAAAACGGACCGATTTTTTGTGGTTGTGTGTGACTCCAGCCTAATTTGCACAAACAATTAAATCAGACTATGTGTGCAAAATTTCACACCTGTAGGGGTTAATTAAAGGTGTAAATTCGTAGCAAAAAAGTCCGTTTTTTTTACAACGAATTTACACCTTTAATTAACCCCTACAGGTGTGAAATTTTGCACACATAGTCTGATTTAATTGTTTGTGCAAATCAGATAGCAAACGACATGAAAAGACATGGTTAACCCTATGTACACCAAGTGTCATTTCATGTTGGGTGCTTCTGTCTTTTCACTGAAGCCGGCTTTACCCGGCAATTGAATGAGAGGATATTTTACTATGTAGAAGTGTATAAACTATACATATATGTATATATATATGTCACAATGACATGTATATATATATATATATGTATTCTATGTGTGTATATTTAGTGTTTACAAGGAAAGAATGGGTTTTTTTTAGTTGCGATATTTTGTTCCCATAGACTTACATGGGACTTCCGGTATCGGGTATCGCCGATATTTTAGTGATATCGGCGATACCATTCCGATTCCGATACTTTAGGATATCGGAAAGTATCGCTCAACTCTAATAATAACATTAAAAATACCTGCACTAGCTAGTTGCTAGTTATCGTATTCGTAACCCTGGATACCTAAGGTCCTGCAATGCCTGCACATGAGGAAAGAAACATGGCAAATCAGAAAAACTATACTACATTTCTAACTGGAGGTATTTGCTAATATTATTATAGGATCTTGGAGATGGGAATACCCCTTTAATAAAATGTTGGAATTAAAACGGTGAAGTTTTGTATCTGGTGTATTTAGACTATAGACAGATAGATTCATCCCCAGGGGCTGAATTTCGTGTCCTGTTTGTGTGGTTTGGTTTTTGCGGCTTTTTATGCTGCCTTGGAGGACTACAAATAATAGTGTTATTAAAAAAATGCAAAACAAAGTTTTCCCATACAGTATGAGAATAAGCGTTGGGCATTTTTCCCACAACTGCAGCACGTGTGTATTTCCATACTCCTGCACCTTAGTCGTGGCGGCATACATTATGTAGACCCTTCCCCTTAATAAAGAGAGAACAGGTTATTCCAGATCCTCGTAGTGGCAGATACTGTGTCATTATATCCGGTTTGCTGTGAATACAGTGTAAGGGAATATGTAGGAAGTCGCTCAGCTTTACAGAACTGCGGCTTTACAGGACGGCTCTGACAATTTTACCTTGGAATAAAAGCCGTCCTTGTAGTATCCGCTCTTAGTGAAGTCGCTCTAACCTGGGCACTGTAGTATGCCGCGGATTAAATTGAGAGCAAATTATAGTTAACGAGGTATTTCAGCTCATTTCGCGGCCCTTGTTATGTCGCTGTCAGGATTCATAAAGGGCAAGTTGTTGAAATACTACACAAGCTATCAAGTGCAATAAAAGACATGAAGCTGCGGGTTACGCGAGGGCAGCGACGTATCACTGACTGCAGCTCAGTCTCCCCTTTGTATGAATAAGTCCTCATTATGTAGTGTTCTGGTGTGATTCCCCAGGCTTTCTCAGGTATTGTAGATTTGTCTTTGTAGTGCCTTACCGACATACATTTTTTCCCAGTAGATAAAAAATTTAATTTTTGGCACCGTTCTGCCCCTTTTTGTGCTGGCAGCGTTCTGCCCCCGCTCTGTGCTGGCCCCGTCATGCCCTTCGCCCTGTGCTGGCCCCGTCATGCCCTTCGCCCTTTGCTGGCTCCGTCGTGCCCCCCACCTTGTGTTGGTTCCGTCGTGCCCCCTCGCCCTGTGCTGGCTCTGTCTTGCCCCTCGCCCTGTGCTGGCTCCGTCGTGCCCTCTTGCCCCCTCGCCCTGTGCTGGCTCCGTCGTGCCCCCTCGCCCTGTGCTGGCTCCGTCGTGCCCCCTCGCCCTGTGCTGGCTCCGTCGTGCCCCCTCGCCCTGTGCTGGCTCCGTCGTGCCCCCTCGCCCTGTGCTGGCTCCGTCGTGCCCCCTGGCCCTGTGCTGGCTCCGTCGTGCCCCTCGCCCTGTGCTGGCTCCGTCGTGCCCCCTCGCCCTGTGCTGGCTCCGTCTTGCCCCTCGCCCGTGCTGGCTCCGTTGTGCCCCCTTGCCCTATGCTGGCTCCGTCGTGCCCCCTCGCCCTATGCTGGCTCCGTCGTGCCCCCTCGCCCTATGCTGGCTCCGTCGTGCCCCCTCGCCCTGTGCTGGCTCCGTCGTGCCCCCTCGCCCTGTGCTGGCTCCGTCGTGCCCCCTCGCCCTGTGCTGGCTCCGTCGTGCCCCCTCGCCCTGTGCTGGCTCCGTCGTGCCCCCTCGCCCTGTGCTGGCTCCGTCGTGCCCCCTCGCCCTGTGCTGGCTCCGTCGTGCCCCTCGCCCTGTGCTGGCTCCGTCGTGCCCCCTCGCCCTGTGCTGGCTCCGTCGTGCCCCCTCGCCCTGTGCTGGCTCCGTCGTGCCCCCCTCGCCCTGTGCTGGCTCCGTCGTGCCCCCTCGCCCTGTGCTGGCTCCGTCGTGCCCCCTCGCCCTGTGCTGGCTCCGTCGTGCCCCCTCGCCCTGTGCTGGCTCCGTCGTGCCCCCTCGCCCTGTGCTGGCGAGGATTTTCTGTTTGTAAGGCGGTGATTTCTCTGGGGTGTATTTGCAAAACTGTTTGTCGTTGCATCGTCGTCACTTACCACCCAAAAATCGTGGTGGCAAGTAGCACACAGATTTAACCTATAGTCGTCCTGTTGATTTCACCATCCGAGGACTTGTTCCCATGACTGAATTTCCAATCAGAGTACTGCCCCGTGAAGAAAACGGACCGCACTCGGCTCAATGTTATTCAATAGGGCAGTGCAGATGAGCGATTTTTCTTAATTTTTTTTTTTCCACTGACTAACGTCTGAAAAAAAAAATTGCAGCATGCACTAGTTTCTTCTGTAAATCGGGTGAGTCTCACCTATCCAAGTGTATGGATGCGCAAAAAAAAATCAGAGCCATGCGGAGCCACAGTACAGAGTCAGTTTTTTACAGATACAATGCAATTCTGAAACATAGAAAATGGTAAATGGGGCGAGAGAGTCTGAAAAGTAAGGAAACAGGCAGGGAAGAGACAAAAAGATTGTGCTGAGCTTTCGAACAAGTCTTTACCTTTTACCTTGCTCCAGAGATGGATTCTCATGTGCACTGCTCAGTACTGCTGTATGATGATCTCCATACTACTGCTACTTCTATGTGTAGTAAATAAGGAATACAGAGTAGGAATCCATCACTGTGTGTTGGGCTGTGTATGAGAGAAATCACTGCAGAGAGGTTACGGTAACTCCCATCAGCTCAGAGTCCATAGCAAATTTAGCGATGGAGCTTACAGAGGGAAAACCTGTGAAATTGCAGGATACGAGTCGGATAATGGCCAGAAATAGTGTTATTCCTCCTGTATATAAACATTGACAGCTTATTCTGAAAAGTGATTTGAAAGTATAGTTGAGCTTCAACCCTATGTTACTACCTACCCTTGGAATCTGAGCTTGCAGACCAGGAGTTGGGGCTGCTGTTGTCCTGGTGCACTGCGGCGGCATCCTTGGTGGGAAGTGAAGTTTACTGTACGTCACACTCTGTTATTAAATTACTATGGAACGTGACCTCTTCTCGTCATTTTGTCATACGCTTAGGTCCTAAACTGTGCTTAATTTCCTTATCTTTTCCCTCCAGGATACCAGATGGCTCATGAGTTTGAGTCATTTCTGGTCCTATAAATTGAGTAAAAGCACAAAAGGTTTTCCTGTGAGCCGCGTGCTTCGTCACCTTTTCTGCTCAAATCTCGCATATGCGTGTAATCAATAATGGCATCAGCCTCTGAGAAATAATAAAATAAATCTAAAGTTTGTAAAAAAAAAAAAAAAACTTGTGCAGAAATGGAAAAATAATTTAAGTTAGGATTGTGTTAAAATTAAATTACTGTGGTCTTCTCCGATCTTGGTCCTGCAGTGATGGCATGCCGATCGTGTGCACGTGACCACTGCAGCCAATCCCTGTCCTAGCATTGATGCTTATGTGTATGGCACTAGACCTCTGAGACCAGTGATTGTCTGCAGCGGTCACATGGGCACATACTGCACATCATCACTGCAGACAAGTATCAGACCGGCGTGTTGTGTGTTTGTCGGCCATTGTATTTATGGGGTTAGATTTAGATGACCATTTAGATAGATAAAAACTGTTCTGACCCACGGCGAGATGAAACGTCCTGCGTGCAGCGCAGAGACAGAAAGCTTCATTAAATAAAGTCTGACATTACATATATTGATTTTTGTAGTCCGGCTCACTTTCCTTTTCCATTACTCAGCCTGATGTATCGGCCCCTGATTTATGATTCAGCTAAAGGTTACGTATAAAAGAATCGCTCACAGCTTAATTGGAGTATTATTCTCGATCGTCTCCCGCTCCTGCCCCCATCGCCTCTGTATTCTTCCTGGATCGCATGAAAAATGTCTTTACTGTGTAAAGTAGCCGTTGTGTTAGCGGCCGGTGCTATAATTGCGGTGTCACTCACACAACATCTTAAATATTCATCTACCGCCCGATAAGTTCCCTTTTCTGCCGGATGATTGGTTATGTTTAATTTACTAGACGGGCCCTAGTCATTAGATTTTGTTGCCTTTGTGGATTTCAGCTCGCGCTTCATCATTGTAGATTGGCTTGGATTTTCTGTCTTATCTTGTTGTTGCTTTGGGAGTAAAAGGCTCCGATGGTGTCAGGGAGCTGCTTATCTCTCCGTGCTCTTGAAATGTAAAATATTCCTATTTGGCAAATCCGAATATGTATTTTAGTGAATCATTTGGGAGGGTTGATTCATTTTTATTTTTTTTTGCCAGGTTATGGTGTGGCCAAAAAGCCTTCAAAGGAATTTGCAATTAATCTGTTCAATGGTGTCCATGTAGTAAGAGGTTGACCAGATGGGACAACTCCTTACTGCTACAAATACACATTGCATGGATCTGGTCGGTTGAGTCATGTTGCGGTCACCTTATAGAATGGAGCATGACTTTTGTTGTTGGATCCTATCATTTTCTTCTCTTTGACTTCCTAATTAGGGGCTGTTCAGATCCACCAGCCTCAATGCTTTGATGTAGATTAGACTAATGTTGGCCCAATCGCTGATGTTGACAGTTTCATCCGACAATCTATGGGGTTCACTAACTATACCCCGATAGCTGATGTTTGTTTGGGAATGATAATATTCGCGCATGTCTGATTTTAGACTGGCAATCCTTTTCTTCTCTAAGAAATAAGCTGCCGCCAGAGATGTCCGACAGTGGCTCTTTCATAGAGAACAGAACAGAGGAGCTCTCAGCTTTATAGAATAGTCAGGTTAGATAGCTGACATATGACCCATCGTTCGGCCGATGGCTTGAAGCCTCCATCATTTTAGATGGCTATCCATACACGGATATTTCTCTTAACACCCCCATGCACGGGAATGATCAGCTTGGCTAAATTTCCTGTGTTCTCTATGAGCGGGCCAGTGCAAGAAATGCCTGAAAGGAGTTTATCTCCCCAGCACTATGTGTCGGGATACAGTTGTGAGACCCCACCACCAGGCCGGGCCGTCCGTCGCCATGACGCAGCGCCAGGGCCGTCCGTCGCACATGAACGCAGCGCCAGGGCCGTCCGTCGGCACATGAACGCAGCGCCAGGGCCGTCCGTCGGCACATGAACGCAGCGCCAGGGCCGTCCGTCGGCACATGAACGCAGCGCCAGGGCCGTCCGTCGGCACATGAACGCAGCGCCAGGGCCGTCCGTCGGCACATGAACGCAGCGCCAGGGCCGTCCGTCGGCACATGAACGCAGCGCCAGGGCCGTCCGTCGGCACATGAACGCAGCGCCAGGGCCGTCCGTCGGCACATGAACGCAGCACCAGGGCCGTCCGTCGGCACATGAACGCAGCGCCAGGGCCGTCCGTCGGCAACATGAACGCAGCGCCAGGGCTGTCCGTCGGCACATGAACGCAGCGCCAGGGCCGTCCGTCGGCAATGAACGCAGCGCCAGGGCCGTCCGTCGGCACATGAACGCAGCGCCAGGGCTGTCCGTTGGCACATGAACGCAGCGCCATGATTAGTGATCAATTCTAATGTTAGGTCAGCCCATATTGAACCTACAATTCTTAGTATGTCCTTAACAAGAGGTGCTGGGAGATGTTGTTACCACCTATCATCAGACTGTAGACCGTGCAGGAACCACAGCACTGATGAGAGACATGCAATATCACAAATAATTACATACAGGTACCTTATAGGTGACCTCTTCTTTAACTCAAGTCGTTCCCATCTCTTTTGTCTCCATGTAGTATAGATGTAATTATGAGATTTCACGTCCATAGCTCGTCTTTGCAGGCTTCTCTTTTCACCATCTTCAGCAGCACTTACTGACACAGTTCCCTTAGAAATAAAAGTATCTTTATACTGCCCCACAAGTAAAAATATCTCATATGCTGTGCCCCTGAATAAATAAATGCCTCTCACTGTGCTTCCTGCACAAAATAGCACCCTCACGCTGCTCTGCTCCATAATGCCCCCCACACTGCACCTCTCCATAATATCCCCTACTCACAACCCCTTTCCATAATATCCCCCACACACAGCTTTTCTCCATAATGTCCCCCCACACTGCCCCTCTCCATAATATCCCCTACTCACAGCCCCTCTCCATAATATCCCCTACTCACAGCCCCTCTTCATAATATCCCCTACTCACAGCCCCTCTTTATAATAACCCCCACACACAGCCCTTCTCCATAATGCCCCCCACACTGCCCTACCCCTCTCATCCTCTCATAATATCCCCTGCTCACAGCCCCTCTCCATAATATCGACCACACACAGCCCTGCTCCATAATGTCCCCCCACACTGCCCCTCTCCATAATATCCCCTAATCACAGCCCCTCTTCATAATATCCCCTACTCACAGCCCTTCTCCATAATATCACCTACTCACAGCCCCTCTCCATAATATCCCCTACTCATAGCCCCTCTCCATAATATCACCTACTCCACAGCCCCTCTCCATAATAGCCCCCACACACAGCCCTGCTCCATTATGTTCCATCACACTGCTTTTCCCCATAATGCCCCTCCCAAAAAACTGCACTATAAGCAGAGAGGCAGTGTGGGGGAGATGTTAATGTCCCCCCACTGTACACTATACTATGCCCTCTTTCACAATCCACCCAAAGTCGCAAATTGCCCCATAATGTCCCTCATAGCTCCATAGTGTCCCCCCATTTCCCCATGGTGTTCCCCATTGCCCCACAGTGGCCTCTACAGTGTCCCCCCATTGCTCCATAATGTCCCTGGAAAGTAACGTCAATCAAAAAACAAAAACTCTTCATCTTCGGCTGCTCCTGGCATGCTTACCAGTGCCTTCCGCATCCTCACCACCTCTGCGGCCCGACGCCAGCAACAGTGTAATGATGTCATCACGCCCATGCCCGTCGGGGCCTGGGCTGACTAGAGCTGCTCGGCTCCTGTCCCGGCGCCGCAATGTTCATCTGAAAAATGAGAATACATTTGAAGTTGGGATGGAGGGTTTGGGTCTCCTGTGCAGTTCAGCGGGCCGCACAACATACTTTGGCGGGCCCGCGGGCCATATGTTGCACAGGCCTGCCTTAGTCAGTTGTCAACGTGCAAAGATGAGGACAAACCACTGATTTCCAAACTTAGGAATCCTATACTTTTTAAAGTAGACAAAAAAGAGGTTTTTAAGTTGTGAAGAAATGTTGTAAAATGCATCCTTGTTCACTTTACCCCAGACCACAGCTTCATTTCTGTGGTGTCGTTTGGTCATGGCAGAGAGGTTAGTACCTTGCCTCGCTCTAGTGTTTCAGTGCCCGGTTTAGCACAGTAGTTTCCTTTCCTGTAAGCTAACACTCCTTTCATGTTGGGCTATTCAGGTAGCAGAGCTGCGGGGAATGTAATGAAATGTGGTAATGAAACTTTGGGGGGATTTCACACTCAGCAGTTTATTTTTATAAAACGCCACTGCGGTTTACACACATTTTATGTAAAAAAAAAAAGTTTTTAATGATCGGGCAAATGTATCAATATTGCTTAATTTTTGGACCATGCAAACCTAAAGTTAAGCATTCCTAAAATTTGGCAGATTTATCTCAGTCGCTTGAGTTGTTATGATAAATTTTGGTGCATCTTTAGGGCGCAGTCAGATGGCCGTATAAATCAGAAAGAGATGGGAACGCTCTGCATGGACTGGCCGGCGGCTATCCCGACTCGAGCAGGACCGCTGCATAGAAGTACATGAAGCTGTCACACTAGGTAGGGAGAGTGGCCGGCCAGTCCATGCACTGCGTTCCCATCTTGGTCTGATGTATGCGGCCATCTAACTGAACCCTTAGACTGTCTCGTCTAAGTTTACATCGCCAATTAGTTGCCAAAAATTTACTTGCACCAACTTTCCGCTAAACTACACCCTGATTCAGTGAATCCGTAGATAAAGAGAATGAAGTGTCCACTGTCCATAATAAATATGGCGCAGGGCACAACAAACCGTTTATTGGTGCACGTTCCTGTGTTTAGCTTAGTAAATCTCTCCCTATGTCAGATGCCTCCATGGATTCATTATTCTGCTTGTTGGGTATAACAAGTCTTGCCTTACAGAATGATATTGATATTCGAAGGCTGCTATCTGTTAGAACCCTCTTGTTAGATTTTGTTTCAGTTTGCTGGTCACATGACCTTTTTTCCCTATTTGGTCTGGCTCCGCCCTTCTGGCTTTGCTGGACTTCATTGTATTATCTACTCTTTTTCAAAATAACTTTATTATAATTTTTAGCAATGAGAGTAGGGTATTACAGTCTTACGTCTCAAATAGAATATAACTTTCCATACTTAACAGTACTAGACATCAATCGAGTTAATCATGGAGCTGAAGAAATCTAACTGTAGAATATGTCAAGTAGCTCGACAGTAAGGATATTAATAAATAATAATAACATAACCATAACAATAACATTACTAAACTAACAGTAGAGGATATCAATTGCTAATCAATCAAAGAGAATCTTTGCCGTGAGAGGATATAGGAGAGAATCAAGCCAACATAAGCGAGTTTAAGAGATCAAGTCTTGCCAAGGATTCCATTTTTTACAGAAGGAAGTAAAGCTGTTATTAGCCAGTGCATGGCTTTTCTCGTAGTATTATCTACTCTTAAGCTAGCCGGGTGCTTAGGTGCCTTACTCTGTCAGTTTTGCTTAATCTTAGGATCTCGTAGTAATTTGTTTTCTGTTTAATTTTCCCTGCTACAATTTCTGTTAGGAGGTGTCCACCTTTTCTCCCAGTCCCTAGATCTTGTAGGGATTCCTCCCTCGCAACTATAGGTCTTCGTTCAGACTAGCTGAGGACTTTAGCGGGTCTGGTCGCAGGATCAGGTTCCCCATTACATCGTAGGGATCAAGCTCAGTTTTATTGTAGGGACAGAGTTCCCATCTTTCCTTAGTGCTTGTAGCAGTTCATAACAGTAAGTCCAGCCAAGAAATAAAAAAAAAAAAATCTCTAAGGAAAGATTTTCTGTTTCCATCATGGTGTCGGTTCGGGATTTGGCTGAACGCCTGCAGGGTCTCTCTCTGGAGGTGGCTGAAATCCAGCAACACGTGAGTAGTTGTTCTGGAGCACATTTCGTGGAGCCAAAGGTACGTTTGCCTGATTTATTTTTTGGTGAACAACAAGATTTTTTTTCTTTTAAAAATGCTTGCTTGTTGTATTTCCGTTTGAGACCCAGATCCTCTGGTGATGAATCACAGCGCATAGGGTTTATAATATCACTTTTGCGCAAAGAACCTCAGGACTGGGCCTTTTCTCTGCAGCCTAGTGATCCATGCTTTGGATCAGTGGATGTTTTTTTTTTCTGCTTTGGGGTTGTTGTATGACGATCCGGATCGTGTTTCATCAGCTGAGACAGAGTTGAGACGTTTGAGACAGGGATCGGGTAATGTGGAAAAATATTGTACTCACTTCCGTAGGTGGTCCACTCAGGTGGGCTGGAACGATTCGCTTTGAAAAGTTTATTTCTTGCAGGATTAAGTGAAAGGGTTAAAGATTTGCTGATTGCTTATCCTATACCTGGTAACTTGCAAGAGGCTATGCAATTGGCCATACGGGTGGATAGGAGACTGCGTGCAAGGGTTAATGAGAGTAAGTCTGCTTTGTCAGCTTCAAGTTTGGAGAAGGAATGTGCTGACATTGCAGAGCCGATGGAAATTGGAGCAATGGCACCTCACTCTCGGGAAAAAGAACGCAGGTTTTTGTTTCTACTGTGGTAAATCTGAGCATTTCATTAAGAACTGTGCGCTTCGAATGAATAAA
This sequence comes from Oophaga sylvatica, assembly GCA_033576555.1. Lineage (NCBI taxonomy): Eukaryota > Metazoa > Chordata > Amphibia > Anura > Dendrobatidae > Oophaga > Oophaga sylvatica. Next base: position 27,089,206 of record JARQOD010000006.1, on the reverse strand, counting down.
GAGAAAAAAAAAAATGAGGTCAGTGTCGCCCGCATAGCTTGTTTAAACAATAAAGATGTCTTTCTTTCTGCTACCACTGGTGTTGAGGAGGAATTAATGGAGTTTTGGGTATTTGTGGATTGTGGTTCAACTCTCAATGTGATTGATGGAAATTTTTGGAAAAACTAAAATTAAAACCCAAACTTCTGTCTTCCCCTATTAATGTGGTGTCTGTGGATGGTTCTCCCTTGAAAAATGTTACTCACCATATCTGTGAATTTCCTCTTACTATTAATGGTGTTCATCAAGAGAATTTGGATTTGGTAGTTTTGAATAATTTGCCCTCACCGGTGATTTTGGGGTTACCCTGGTTAAAATTGCACAATCCGGTACTGGATTGGTCTACCAATGAAATTAAGTCCTGGAGTCCTAATTGTTATGACAAGTGTTGTAACGGGCGTATTGCTGCTGTAGTTAAGGGGGGGTTACCTGTACCTATTCAGGATTTTTGGAAAGTTTTTTCTGATAAGGAATCGCAGGTATTGCCTCCTCATAGAGATTATGATTGTGCGATTGAATTTGTCCCTGGAGCAACTCTTCCTAAAAGTCGTTTATTTAATTTGACTATTCCTGAGAGAAAGGCTTTGGAGGAATACATACAGACAAGCTTGGCCGTCGGTCACATTAGGCCTTCCAAATCTCCTGTGGCGGTTGGATTTTTTTGTTGTTAAAAAAAAGGACGGCGGTTTACGGCCTTGTCTAGACTTTCGTGAGATTAATAAGATTACTGTACGCAATCCTTACCCACTGCCATTGATTCCTGATTTGTTTAACCAGTTAGTGGGGGCCAAGTGGTTCTCGAAAATTGATCTTCGAGGGGCATACAATTTGTTGCGCATGAAGGAGGGGGATGAATGGAAGACTGGGTTTAACACTCCACTGGGTCATTTTGAGAATCTGGTTATGCCTTTTGGGCTTTCCAGTGCTCCGGCATTTTTCAGAATCTTATTAATGACATCCTTAGACCTTTGATCGGCAGAAGTGTGGTTGTATATTTGGATGACATTTTGATTTATTCACCGGATTTGGAGTCTCATTGGAGGAGTGTGCGTGAAGTATTACAGTTACTGAGTGATAATTCACTTTTTGCCAAACTAGAAAAATGTGAGTTCGCTGTACAGAGACTTAGTTTTTTGGGCTACATTGTCTCCAGTGAAGGTTTTGAGATGGACCCTGTGAAAGTGCAAGCTGTGCAGGATTGGCCTAGACCTATTGGTGTGAAATCAATACAGAGGTTTTTGGGGTTCGCCAATTATTATAGAAAATTCATAAATTTTTCTGTGATTGCCAAACCTCTGACCGATCTCACCAGGAAAGGTGCTGATGCGGTTCAGTGGACTACTGAGGCCATTGAGGCTTTTGTGTTGCTAAAGGAGAGGTTCAGCTCTGCTCCCATCCTTACGCAGCCTGATGTGACTAAACCATTTTTGGTTGAGGTTGATGCTTCTTCTGTGGGGGTCGGCGCGGTGTTGTCTCAGGAAAAGACGGATGGAGTACATCCCTGTGCTTTTTTTTCAAAGAAATTTTCTGAGTCTGAACTAAATTATGATATCGGTAATCGGGAATTGTTGGCAATTAAACTCGCATTTGAACACTGGCGTCATTTTTTGGAGGGAGCGGAATTTCCCGTTCAAGTCTTCACCGATCATAAAAATCTGATCTACCTTGATGCTGCAAACGCTTGAATGCCCGTCAGGCTAGGTGGGCACTGTTTTTCTCACGCTTTAATTTTACCGTTACTTACATCCCAGGTACTAAAATGCTAAAGCTGATGCTTTGTCTCGCAGCTTTTCTCCTATGGTGGGTACTGAGGAGGAGGAAAACATTTTGCAAGAGGGGGTTGTTATTGCGGTTTTGGACTCCGTGTTGGAAGATGAGATTCTTAAAGCACAGGAGAATGCCCCATCTAACACGCCGCATGGGAGGTTGTTTGTGCCTGGTACCCTGAGGAGAGATTTGTTTGTTGAATGTCATGACTCTCGGTTGGCAGGTCATCCTGGAATCTCTGAGACCAAGAGACTTGTGGGTCGCAGCTTTTGGTGGCCTGGATGGCAGAAGGAAGTCATTAAGTGGGTGCGTCAATGCACTGTGTGTGCTAGATCTAAGTCTTCTCATACTCCTGCTGCAGGGTTGCTTTGCCCTCTGGAGGTCCCTAGTGCACCTTGGACACATTTGGCTATGGACTTTATTACTGACCTTCCCCCCTCTGAGGGTTTCACTGTCATCTGGGTGGTCGTGGACCGTTTTAGCAAGATGTGTCACTTGGTTCCTTTCATCAAATTGCCCTGCACTAAGACTCTCGCTAAGGCCTTTGTCAAGGAAATAGTCAGACTACATGGTGTTCCTACTGACATTGTTTCTGATAGGGGACCTCAGTTTGTGGCTCGTTTTTGGCGCGCCTTTTGTGACAGGTTGGGAGTTCATTTGTCGTTTTCATCCGGATATCATCCTGAGTCTAATGGCCAGACAGAAAGGAAAAACCAGGATGTTGAGCAGTTCTTGCGTTGTTTTGTGACTGATAATCAAGAGGAGTGGTCTGAGTTTCTGCCACTTGCTGAGTTTGCTCTTAACAATCATACATCCGCTTCTGCTGGTTGTTCGCCTTTTTTTTGTTGTACTGGGAGACATCCGTCTTTTGGCTCATTTTCCAAGTTGGGATCGGCTGTACCTGAAGAGGAGAATTTTTCTGGTGTGTTGGAGAGAGTTTGGATTGATGTGCGTGGTAATCTTCAGGAGGCTAACAAAAGATCCAAAGTGTATTTTGATAGAAAACGACAAGAGGTTTTGTTTGCTATTGGTGACATGGTTTGGTTGTCCTCTAAGAATCTGCGCTTGAGGATTCCGTCTAAGAAATTGGGTCCCAAGTTTGTAGGGCCCTTTAAGGTGCTTCAGGTTATTAACCAATCTGCTGTTAAGTTGGAGCTTCCTACCTCCTGGAAGATTAATCCGGTGTTTCATGTTTCTCTCTTGAAAAAAGCTGAGGTCTCAGATGGAGACGTCTCGGCCACTGTTCCCCTGGTGGTGGAGGACGGGCAATATGAGATTTCCCGCATCCTAAATTCTAGACGGTATAAAGGGAGTTTGCAGTACCTCGTCGCTTGAAGGGTTATGGACCCGAGGATAACTCATGGGTGAGGGCGGATGATGTTTCTGCGTCTAGACTTGTCAGAGCGTTTCACAAGAGGTTTCCGGATAAGCCTAAGTCCTAGGGGATCCGGAGGATCCTCTTAGAAGGGAGGGTACTGTTAGAACCCTCTTGTTAGATTTTGTTTCAGTTTGCTGGTCACTTGTCCTTTTTTCCCTATTTGGTCTGGCTCCGCCCTTCTGGCTTTGCTGGACTTCATTGTATTATCTACTCTTAAGCAGCCGGGTGCTTAGGTGCCTTACTCTGTCAGTTTTGCTTAATCTTAGGATCTCGTAGTAATTTGTTTTCTGTTTAATTTTCCCTGCTACAATTTCTGTTAGGAGGTGTCCACCTTTTCTCCAGTCCCTAGATCTTGTAGGGATTCCTCCCTCGCAACTATAGGTCTTCGTTCAGACTAGCTTAGGACTTTAGCGGGTCTGGTCGCAGGATCAGGTTCCCCGTTACATCGTAGGGATCAAGCTCAGTTTTATTGTAGGGACAGAGTTCCCATCTTTCCTTAGTGCTTGTAGCAGTTCATAACACTATCGACACTCGCTCAATATATGCCGAACTTTGAGGCTTAAGGTACTGCCACACTTAGCGATCTCGTTAGCGATCACGATAACGACGCAATCGTTGGTGTGATCTCTTTTAGGTCGCTAGTAGCTGCCAAACAGGAGATCTCATAAACGACACATCAGCGGTCAGCGATCTCTTTAATGACTTTGGCGGTCGTTAGGACGTCATTAGCATGTACTGAGCACTTCTGATTCATAGGAATTTCCAGCATCGCTCCTGCTCTCTGCGTCCTGCTAGCCTGCTTTGCAACTTCTGCGATCCTCTCTGTGACGCAAAAGAGAACTTACAGATATTGCGATCCACTCCGTGACGCAAAACAGTCATATGCGTCACAAACGAGGTCGCTCGTCGTTCGCAAAAGGTGCCAAACACAGCGATTCAGGCTCACCAGCGGGACGCCAACGATCAAAAAACGGTCCAGAACTCTAGTGAACGATCAGCGACATCACAGCAGGGGCCACATCGTTGCTACATGCCACACACAACGAGGTCGCTAACGAGATTGCAAAATAGTGACGTTTTAGTGATCTCGTTAGCGATCTCGTTTGCGATCTCGTTTAGTGTGGCATACCCTTTAGGAAAGAGAAGCACCGTGTCACCGGACATCAATCAGAAAATGTCTCTGATGTGTAGATCTGTGGAACAAAGCTGTCACTTCCAAAGCCTTCTTCTCCTGTGAAGACTGACCCTTGGTATTCCTATTCTGTAATTCTGATGAGTTGAGCTTTGGAGACCAAGTCCCAGCCGTCCCCTGTGACCTCTCCGGGCACTTGTTTCCAAGGCGGTAACGCAAGTTAGCAATTACTTTTATAGTACAGAACTTGTTCTGGTGTGTCCACACACATAATAGACTGGACTGATTCATCTTCTAAGCTGGATTTTTTCAGGACATGTGTATATATAAGTGAGCTGGATGGTCTTCTAAAGCTCAAATACCTCGTGGATAGCAGTGGGGGAATCTTCTGGGCACGGTAGGACTACTTGGATATCTTTCTGGTGGGGAGGCACTAAAACCTTAACTAAGCGGATGCATGTGGATAGACTCTAAGGAGTTAACCCCATACATACCTAATTTCCTGTTCATGTGGGTGAGTTTTTTTTTTTTGGTCAGGTTTTTTTTGCATATTTGTTTTTTTTGTTTCCCAGATGGGTAGCTGGTTGGCATGCTGACCAGCTCACATTCCAGACTGAGTGGAATGTGAGAGGAGGGAGCGCAGTGTTCACGAAATAAAGGGCCATCACAACAAAGGGATGCTTGTCACCGCCAGTCCTCCTCGCTGTCTTTTCAGGAAAGGGACCAGGGTTGGGGCTGAGAACACTTTACGTCCATTCATAAAGCAGCAGTTCAGCTGCAGACACCTGTAGTGGCCTCCATGAATTCGTTCTGGCATTAAAATGCATGGGCATACTTTTAGAAACATGATGGAAAATGGGAAATATATATGTTTTTTCTGTTGTTGATCAATTACTTAATACTTATCTGACTTGCTTAGTTTTAATGATCTCTAAATACCCTATATATGTTGGAGAAAGGTTGAACAAACCCGTCATGGTCAGCGTGACCTGTCACCAATTTTATGTGACCAAGGAAGTTTTGGGGAAAAAAACGTATTGTCTTGTAAAATTTCAGTAGTCCATTCTTTTGTCTTCAGCGGTCAATGGGGTCCTGCAGCAGATTACTACCATCTTTTTGTTGAGCTGAACTAAGCATGTAAAGGTAGTTGTTGGTGGAATTCACGTTAAGCATGTGAGACGGGCATCTGCTGAATGGATGTTTGGATGGCAACCGTCTATCCCGACCTCCCCCACCGGATTAACAGGGGATGAGGGTCTTCTAGCAGCGGCTTATCGCCCGAAAACATAAGGATCAGCCATAGGCATTTGTCAGTTGGCAGTTACCTGTCGGTGGAGAGTCAGGAGGCACCATGCATCAGATGGTTGGCTGGTCCTGCAGAAATCATCATGTTTGGTCAACTTTCATCGAGGGCAGTGGAGTCGGTAAGACAATCCTGTAACTCAGACTCCTCAATTTCCATGACACCGACTCTGACTCCACCAAAATGGACTCCGACTCCACAGCCCTGCTTTCATCCAATGTGTATGGTGGCCTCTTGAAAGACAGCTATTAGGAGTGTATGTGCAAATTTAAGGCTATGTTGTCGGGATGAGCTTTTGTTGAGTACTCCTGATTGGAGTAAGATTTGTGGTGAGACACATGCCACTTGTCAGACATGCCTGATTCGGTAAGCAGGTAGAAGATAAACAGGTGATTGCTGTAAATGATGCTTGTTTTAATTAAATACAAAATAGTAATTCACCACAATGCTGGATATCATGACATAAAGCGATAGGTTACGTTTCAACCCAACCTGGGTCTTTTTCAAACATCGCTATGTCCAAATATTGTAAAAAAAATTGGATTCTATGCGCGACCCACAGTAATGTGGCATCCCAAAATGGGCAGGGGACGTTTGATAAGATGCCACGAGGATCAGGGGTAGAGCGCAGTGTGATAAATTGGGGTCAAAGTCTTTTTATCTTAATGCCATACCAACAATTTTATTTTATTTTTTGTGGAGAACCTTTTTGAATTGGGGGTATTTTTCCTTTTTTCATTTTCTTGGTATTTCTGCCTTGGAATTGACCGGAATAGAGCATTACAGATCACAGCAGCAGAGGAGTGAGTTGGTCTTTTAGTTGCCAATGACTTGTCCATTCATGTTAGTGAAGACCAGAACTGCGAAAAGCAGGTGCGGGATAGCCACAGGAACATAATGGCAGGCGCCCATAGGAGTTCTGACGGTACAGAACTCAAAAATTCTTCATAAATCCATCTCTTATATCAAACCCACAGAAAACACAAAATCCTGATTGTATAAGTAGGTCATTTTCTGATTATAACTTTCCTTTAAAGCAACGTATCATAGCTGGATGTTCAGTGATGGAGTTTGTACTGTGGCCGAAGTAGAAAAATTAGACAATTATGTGCCCCCGTTTTTTTTTAACTCCATTCGGCAATACAATCCCTGGATTACTCTGCATTTGAATTTGTCACTTCTGCTCTCGTACAGCATGAATGGCAGCCATAAAGGATCACATTGGTGGGTCACAGGACCCCACATGCTGGCTGTGTGTCTGACATCTGTCACATACCCAGAGCACTGGCTTCTGCCCCCGCTAATTATAGGATCGGTGACCGCAGAGCAGCGCAAGAGCCGCACACTGAGCTCCATTGAGACGCGGGGTCACAGATGGGGACATAAAAGGATCATTTAGTGTAATTTGGAATAAGAATTACCAGTATATAAGGGAGTTGTTCTTCTGGTGGATTTTCTCAAGTCTTTCATCCTATCTCAGGACACTCACTTTTCTTGTTAAACAAATATGTCAGACAGAATTAATAGTTAGAAAAAAAATAGTGACTATAAAGTAAAAAAATATTCCAATTCTCACCATGTACTACCCAAATTAATGAGGGAAATGTATTCACCTGCATCCCACACATTGTCTCCAAACCTACAGCAATAGGCACCACTTCTATCAGTTCTGGTCCGCGAGGTCCGTGACAAGCAGGGCTGTAGCGTTTAGCTTAAAGAGGTTGTCGGGATAGGATAATTTATTGGTCATGGGGATCTGCATCGGTTTGCAGAATGGGGCACTTTTATCTCCGTTAGGATGGAGCGGCAGTGCGCATGATTGACCTCTGCGCCAGTCACTGTCCATGGGACTGCCGAGTGCTTTCCCGGGCTTTATCCGACAGAATGAGTGGTGCGGCGGTCGGGCATCCAACCTGCCATACTGTTTTTTTTACAGGAATAAAAGTTCCCCATCCAGCTGATTGGTGGGACACCCTCTGATCAACAAGTTATTGCCCATCCTGCAGACAAATAGTGGTAGGACAACCAAGATGCGTGATAACTTGTGGCCACTAGACTACCACTTTTATGTTTCCCGAGAGCGAAAGTCACTTTGGCATGTTATAAATGTTTAAGAAGTGATGTTTTGGGGTTCCAGGACCTCCCACCAATCTCATAAACCCATGACTCTTACTACTTTTTGGGACGTAGGACAGGACATAGTCGGACACCTTAGTGCTTATTCACACGTTGGTTTTTGTCAGACATGTTCTATGTTTTTTTTTAATGAAGAGTATAGACGCGTAAAATTAATTGACATATTCGTATGTTGCCCAAAATAAAAAGGCATTTCCTATTTTGAGCTGATTTATGGATTAAAGTCACCCATTGAAGTTAAAGGGTCTGTAAAAAAAAAAAAAAAAAAAAAACGGCAGGTGGATGTCATCCATGTGTCATTTAAGTGCTGTTTGCTTATCAATAAGGGTTTAAAAAAAATAAATAAATCAGACTAGATAAGTTGCTGACATGTAACCTCTTGTGTGATTGATAGAAAGCATCAGCCCCTTCTAAGGTTCCATGGTTTTTAGGACAGCTAGACACCAATGGGTAAAATTCATTTGTGGGACAATCCCTTTAAAGGAATATTAATCTTAGAAATAACTATCTGAATAAAACAAGAAATCTAGTTGTCCTCACTGTTAGTCTGCAGCATTGTTAGTAACCCGGAGTGGGTGATAAATACTGAAGTGGTGATGTGTTTCTATTATATTTTTCCTCTGATTGTTCCACTCCTGACTTCTACTTACAAATACTGATGTAAAATACTGACCAAATACTGAATGTGTGAACATGGCCTTACAGTAATCCGAAGCAATACAAAGTATGACATAACCACATGGTATACCTAAATATATGCATGTCATGTATTCCATGTGTGTATAAGGATAGTAATGCCTATCATCAAATATCATATAGAGAGATTGAAAAAAGATGATCAAAAGGCCAGTATTTAAATAGAAAATATCAAAATTTTATTACAATTTATATTAGACATCTCATAAAACACACATCTCCAGCATGGGGAGTAAAGGGAATAGATAAACACCTATCAGTGTGATTACATACATATACACACACCCAAAGGGGCACTCTCATCCAGGTATACAATGTAGTAAACTGTGGACTCGGAAAGGCAAACCTCCGACTCCTCAATTTCCATGGCACCGACTCCCCCAAAATGGGCTACGACTCCGACTCCACAGCCCTGCTTGTTCCACTTCTAGCTGGTGGCTGCTCTTCCCTTGGGACAGGGCTTTGGGACCCTTTGTCCAGCTGAAGCCAGGACCGTAAGGAGATGGAGGGGGGCATGGCTGAGTTCTCGAGACACAAAGAAAAGATTTCTTTTTTCTATACCTCAGTTTTTACTATGCAGTTGACCTCAGAAGAGGACAGGAGCTCTAGTGCCACCTAGAAGTATCAATGCTACAAGTCCATATCGCTGATTTAAAAGGCCTTGTCACTTATCTTGGAATAAAAAGCCAAAACCAGAAACTCCATTTGAATACACATATTTTGGACTGTTTGATCCTCATCAGTGCAAAGCAAGAGGATTGGTTTGGCTGGGTGAGATGAGAGTAGGGTCTAAAGGGTTAAATTTCTCCTTATGGGGAGTAACAAGTCGGTGTAAGGAGACTTATGGGATATGTAGTGCTCCCCTGGAAATTAGCATGGCCTATAAATCTCCAAACAACTTGATGCTCTCCACAAGGAGAAACGTTACCCCTCGGACCCTCTGTTTTCATCATAATAGGGGACAAAATAGGATCAAAGAAAAGGAGGAGATGAAGGAAGGAATTGCTGGGATATCTTGAATTGTCTGTGTATTGTACCTTATAAATGGGGAGATAGTTGTACTGTGTGTATAATTGGAATCTATACCGTAATTGGGATTTTAACTCCGCAAAAAAAAAATTAAACCTATCCATAGATTTTCAATCCAAATTTAAGCAAAATTCTTTAAAAAAAAAAAATCACCTAAATGATCTGTATTCTGTTTTTTACAGTGTGACCAAAGTCTGCTTGTGTCTAGTGACCTCTCCCAGCAGGTCCAGACGCAGCGTGCCGTAATAGTGTGGTAATTGCATGGCTGACTAATGACAGCAGTAGACTCCTAGTCACAGGCGGGGTACAGGGCGTGTGGTAGGCAGAGGGCTGCATTGCCAAATGACTGCTTGTGTCAGTTCTGTTTGCTTTCATTTTTCAGTAGGGTAACATTTTACATTGTTCAGATGATATTTTTATTTAGTGAATTATGCAGGGTGTTACTTTTATTCTTCATGAAATGACACTATGATAAAATTGTCAAATCTGCAGCATCTTTTCTTCCATTTCTTCATTTTGCCTTTCCTCTGTTATTCATCTAGGAATTGATAAATTGACATATATATACCGGTGTATGTGTATTTATAAATATCTATAGAGATATATACATATATATCTCTATAGATATTATATATATATATATATATATATATTGTGTATCTATATCTAGATATAGATACATATATAATTTTTTTCTTTTTAACTCGGACAGTGGTCGCACACCTTTTCTTGACTGCCAAACTCATAGAAATTGTCACGAACCACATTCTATGAAAAGAAATTGTCAAAGTCACAATTTGCTTTCATCTGTGCTGATTGTCACCCTGTCTAGGGTGCGCCATAGCTCTCCCTTCTCCCCGGATTACTTCTGAAGGTGAAGAAGCCGGGGCCACGTACCTTGCCTTAGCTCCTGAATCCGCCCTCAGTCTGTACCCTTCCCCCACCCAGTGAAGAGGGGAGTAGTAGTGTACCCTAATACACCAACCAGACTAACAAGTTAATACGAACGGGGTAACGAAAATTACCAAACATACAAATATACTCACACATATAACACAGGAATGGATTGGAGAGTGGAGGATGGGTTAAAGCGAAGAAAGGGAATTATTACACACGCAAAACCTAGCAACAGTCACAGATAAACACACCAAACTCCTTCTCCAATAATAACCAACAACAACCTCCAGCCATGCAGCATAAGCTAGCCCTGACAATGAGTGCTAGCCAGGGCCCAGATTATATAGGAGATGGGAGTGGCTAACAGTGCACAGCTGAGATCCTTAATGCTCCAGGAGCTCTCAACTGAGCAGATTAACCTCTGCACTGCTGAATGAAATTTACACCATTTAATATGAAGGTTAAGTGTTTCTAAGCAGGGCAGGAGTAAGAGAAATCAGATGCTGCGGTCTTCTGGCTCTCTGTCGCGGTAAACCCATGACACATCCTCTGCCAACTAATGGACTTTATATAAGCTGACAAGACAAACTAGGACACAAAGGTGTTAATTGCTGTGAGCTCATTTCTGGCTCTCGGACATGGATGTGACTACACAAAGCCATGAAGCCTAAGTCGGGCATACCCCTACTTTTTTTTTTTGTTTGCTTTCATTGCTGCCTTTTTTTTATTGTACATCAAAAATACTTTAGAATAGGTAAACTTTCCAAAGTGCATCACATTAAAATTGTTTTAGACACTTTCTGTGGTTTCTTTGACAAACAAACTTGACTTTGTTGGAAAGTGGAATGGCTCCACAGGATAGCTGCTCAGCCCAGTGGGTGACACTGTGCACCAAATTCTGGCACTAAATAAAAACCATTTAATAAGTGGTGTAAATTTTGATAAAGCTATCTAAAGATGCGCCAAAGCAGGAACCGGTACGACTAATCTTATAGTTAGAAGTATATACCCGGCACTCCAACTGTGTGGGCGCACAAGTATAGTTCCTCCTCAATGATAGAGATATGAAGAACTTGACACTTGCCAAGTTTTTCTATAATAAATCCTGCACATTTTAAAACTGTTTAGTTTGTTTACACCATTTTGAAGAATTTTCCCCTTGTACGTAAATGTGCTTTCTATGGTTTATCGGCCTGTGCTTGCTGGGGAAACTGGTTTGCGAGCCCCGTAGACCAGGATCCATTCTGTATACATTGGCACTTAATAATGTGTTGCAAATAAAAGGTAAATATAAATTTTGATGGATTTCCAGAAAACCGTAGCTGATAAATGATGCAGTATGTGGGCTGTGTTCTGTATGTGAATTCTTTGGAAGAAGCAGTTTTTTGTTGGCCGGATGCGCCGCACCATGCTGAATAGGTCAGTAGTGTCACGTAATATCGCTCTGTGCCAGGGGGAGTGCGGTGCTGGAGACACTTAAGTGAAAGTGGTGAACATTGTGTTCATCGAGTATGTACTTTACATAGAAGTAATGATTATAAGAAGGCCGCTTGTATGCGATGTGTACGGCTCACAAGGATTATTGTTGCATTCTGCAGCGTCATATTCAGCTCTTGGAATATTAATCCATTGTCGTATAGAAATCTTTACACTGAGTGTGTCTGCAGCAGTCGGGTCCTGTGCCATCGCGCCCTCGTCTTCATTAGGAAGCATTGCTGCTCAGGGATGAGGGTGAATACTGTATTATTGTAGTCATTGGATTTTGCCCCACTTTTGCAGAATGATTTGTGTGCGGCTTTACTTTATCGGTTATACTTGTTCATTATTATTATGTACTAGGCAGTGTGGTGAGCTGATACATTGAGTGTCTTTTTATTCTTTTTGCTTTGGACACCGCATATGTAGATTTGAATTACAAGAACAGCCAATTAATTTAAACGAGCATATGTAATGCTTCATTTCTCCTGTGGCGCTGTAGGATAATTGAATAAATGATTCTAATTTTCCTTGCCATTCACAGCTGATTTATAGGAATACTGTCTGGAAAGCTTATTTTACAAATGTATGAAGATTGTGGAAAGTAGAAAACTCACTTAGAGGTTAGCCGGGACTTCTTGGGTTAGGCCTGCAATATTAGTTGTTTCAAGTTTCAAATTTGGAACCTTAACAATTTGTGTTAATGACTGGAGTCATGGCTGGCATTGATGGTGGAAGACAACTGGGCACTTGCCTAGGGCAACTATCCCCAAAAGACCTTTACAAGCCAGAAACTGCTCTGATAATGCCATTCATGCATTATCGGTGCAGTTCCCAATGTTAGGCTGGGGTCACACACAACATCTAAAAAATCGGACCGTTTTAGTCGGACGATTATCGCACAAAAGTTTCATGAACATTGATCCGTCTGTCATCCGATTTTCCGGCGATGATGCGATTTAGTCGCATCTGAGCGTACGTTTCACATCCGATTGACATCCGACTTGAGAGATTTTGTCGGTGGCTAGCAAAACCGACATATAATGGATCCAAATTAATAGTTTTTAAATCACAAAAGAAAGAATAGATATATACACATAGAATGCATATATATATCATTGTGATATATATATATATATATATATATATATATATATATATATATATATATATATATATATATATATTTATTTATAGTTCATACACTTCTACATAGTATAATAGCCGCTAATTCAATTGCCGGCTTTTGTGAAATTACAGACCTGACATGAAATGACACATGGTTTACATACAGTTAACCATGTTATTTCATGTAGTTTGATATATGGTTTTCACTAACAATTACATGAGTGTATGTGTGCAAAATTTCATACATGTAGGGGTTAATTAAAGGTGTAAATTCTTTGAAAAAAAATGCGTGGGCTCCCGCGGTATTTTCGCCACCAGACAGGCAAAGCCAGCGAGTGGGGGCAGATAATCTTAGCCTAGGGAGGGTGCATTTATTTTGTGCCCCCCCTGGATACTAACATCTGCCCCTAGCCACCCCAGAAAAGGCAAATCTATAATTAGGCAAATCTTTCTGGCACTTATCCCGTCTATTCCCATTGCCCTGTAGCGGTGGCGAATAGGTTAATAATGGGTTAAAGCCACCTTGCTATTGGAAGGTGACTTTAAGCCAGGTTAATAATTGTGAGTAACTGTAGTGAGCGATGTCAGCAGAGTGGAGGAAGTGATGTGTGCACTTGCTCCTGCACAAAAGTCTGCCCATGCTTAAAGTCTGTCTCGGGCGAACCAGCGATGTTATCCCATCCCGTACAAGGCTAGATGGTTACTTTGAACAGTTTATGGGATTGCTGCCATTGTAGTTTCCCCTCTAACAGTTTCAAGAGTGAGTTTGGCTTTTTTCTACCCAACAATAAGCTTTTATCACCAGGTAAAGTCTCATCTGGCTAAAATGTAGCACTACTTGGTGGCCAGTCCAATGGCTAATATATGGAATCCCTTTTTTGTGTTTTTGTTCCCTAATACATTCTATGGACAGGGTGTTATGGTGAAACCACCAATTTAGTTTTCTAGGTATAGTGGAATAGTGAAATACTTTGTGCATTTTGCGCCCAGTCCTTACAGAGCCTGAGACCGCGGCTGGTGTATGAAAATGTTTAGTATGCGAATATTCCTTTCATCACCATTTCTATTTTACTATTGTATTTTTTCTTTATAAAATGAGGACTATATATTATTCGTTATTTGCACTCGACATAACAGAAAAGTGATGTATGGTGTACCAAGCTCCTCATTCCACCATAGTGCCCCCTTGTAACCGTTCATTATGGAGATCGTTATAATAAAGACTAACAATAATGAATCTTTTGCTTTTTTTGCTGCGAGCTGTGTATTTGCTGCGCACCGTTCAGGCTGTTGCCTAGCAACATGTGTGGCTGCGGGTGACTGTGGTTGATCTCCATCCCTCGGTGGACGCCGGCCCAGTGACCTTCCGGCCTGTAGAAGCCGTGATCGTGATTATTGATGATGCGTTACTGGTACTTCTCAACCTATGATTTGTCTTTCAAAGATCACGGTTGGCTGCGCTTTTAAGGATCCGTGTAGTTGTATGCGAATGCCCTGATGCTTTTTCCTGGCTCATACCTGCTATTTTATAGCCATTATATTAATCAAAATCTGTGAATGTAAACCCATCCAGCTTCACTTTTCTTTGCGACCCAGCTGACATCTTCCACATCAGGGAGACGAGATCTGACTATCAGTACCTCTTCCGGACCTTGTGCTCTGCAGCATCTGCTTCTTAGAACCTGCCTCCCTGTCTGTTCAGCCTTCCTTCTCTCCACTCCATTCTCCTTCACTGAACTTGTTCCTGTGCTGTGTGAGTCATGGACTCTGACTAGCTTTGTACTTGATGGAGTACTAGTCTCTGACTAACTATAACTTGGAAAACATTTTCTATAAAGCTGCTTTTGCCCCTTCTAATTGATGATCTAATCCCATGGTTAACTATTTAGTGTCCTATGCAGTGTAATGCAAACGGTGTCGCTATCTGCTTTATGGTGTATGGTTCCCCTAGCGGACAGACCTCCCGCACTCCCAGTGACGGCCTTACAGGCAAAGCCTGCAGTAGAGCCGAAGTACAACAACTGCCATGGGGACATATATAACCTGACTTTTTATTACACAAAACTATTAACATATCACACGTATAAAACACACTTAACCCTTTTCTTGACTCTGCGTCGTCTTCTGCCCGCCACGGTCATTCAGAGGGTCTACAACCTCCAGCATGACTGTTGTCTTATCCATAACTGAGCAAAGGCACCATCTTTTCTGTAACTGAGCTTTGGCCCTGTCATGCAAGTGGCTGGATCAAGGCGACACCTTGCCTGTAGCTGGGCCAGTACATGGTCTAACCCATAGCTGGGCCAGGACGCCATTTAGCCTTTAGCTGGTATATCTAGGAACCGGGGCACCAGACGTCCTTCTTTTGGTAATTTTATTAGGGCCTTTATCAAGTTGTAGAAAAAGAGAGATATGCATGGGCCAGGGCGCCGTCTAACCCGTAGCTGGGCCAGGACGCCGTCTAACCCGTAGCTGGGCCAGGACGCCGTCTAACCCGTAGCTGGGCCAGGACGCTGTCATCCCTGAAAGCTGCAGATATTGCTGATTCCCGTTGTAGAGATTTTGCTGCATGTGGGTGATTGATATTTGTGCGGTGAGTTCTGTACTATGGAGGATGTAGAACAGGGGGTACCGCTTTTTTGAGCTATGGGATTTGAATTTAGCGAATACGTGATTGTCCTGATCCTATAGAATTTATTCCAGGAGGACCCCATGGATTACTATAACTGATGGGTGAGTATAGTGTGGCTCATTTTTCTTGTCTTTCGGGTGGCATCGGGGTCTTGTCTGCAGCGTTGCAGGGTGCTGTGGATGGGCCCCTGATGGCGGTGGCCGCATATCGTGCTCCAGAAATGGAGTGACAGATTCCCTTTAAAAACATTTCCAGAATCCGTCCCTTCCTCAGCCCTAATCTACTAAATCTCTTGTGCATGCCCTCATCATCTCCCGCCTTGATTACAGCAACACCCTCGTCTGTGGCCTCCCCATCAACTCCCCTTGCACCACTCCAGTCTGTCCTCAACTCTGCTGCCCGACTAATCCACCTCTCCCCTCGCTACTCCCCTGCATCTCCCCTCTGCAAATCCCTCCACTGGCTCCCAATTCCCCAACGAATCCAGTTCAAACTGCTAACACTGACCTACAAAGCCGTCCACAACCTGTCTCCTCCCTATATCTCTGAACTAATCTCCCAATATCTTCCTTCACGTAATCTTCGATCCTCCCAAGACCTCCTACTATCCTCCACACTTATTCGTTCCTCACACAACCGCCTCCAAGATTTCTCCCGAATATCCCCCATCCTCTGGAATTCCACGCCTCAACATGTACGATTATCCACCACCCTTGGATCCTTCAGACGGAACCTGAAAACCCATCTCTTCAGGAAAGCCTACAGCCTGCAATAACCATTCTGCCACCTCGGCACCACCACCGAGCTTCCGCCTCGCCACCACCACCGAGCTTCCGCCTCGCTGCCACCACCACCCGAGCCGCCGCTCACCACACCACCCGAGCTGTCGCCACCACCAGAGCTGCTGCCTCGCCGCCACCATCCGAGCTGCCGCCTCGCCGCCGCCACCACCATAGCTGCCGCCTTGCCGCCACCACCACCAGAGTTGCTGCACCCCCGACCTTCTGTTTCTTCCCCATTATCCTGTAGAATGTAAGTCTGCAAGGACAGGGTCCTCTCCCCTCTGTACAAGTCTGTCATTGTAAATTTGTTTACTGTAAACGATATCTATAACTTTGTATGTAACCCCTTCTCATGTACAGCACCATGGATTTAATGGCGCTATATAAATAATAATAATAATAATAAACTGATGGAGGAGACATGTGTCCTCTTATCATTATATGCACTATGACGCCACTTATAGCAATGTCCGTCCTGCCCTTCCGTGTGCATGAATACAATGGTGGCGTTTAGCTTATCACACAGATTTATAGAATACAGGAAAGCCCCGTGGAGAATTTAGGTACAATAGGACAACTGGCCTGGACTTTCAGGTATTTTTTTCCTTCGTAGTAGACGGAAAGGTCTTTGTGAATGGATGTTTTACAATAACCCCTTGTGATTTATCCTATTAGGACATGTTTCATCATAAATGCCTTGGTGCACCCAAATATACATATATAACTGCAGTTTATCTAGATATTGTACAGCAGCAGAAATCCCTCTTCTGTCTTATTTCTGATTGAATCACCGTTGAGAAAAGAACTGTCAAGTAATCATACTTTAAGGGTATATTCACACAGCACAGTTGTTTCCAAGACTACTGTAAAAAAAAAAAAAAAAAAAATTGCCCAAGCATTTTGCAAAAGCACAATAAGATCTCAAGATTTTTCTTTTGATGCAGTTATGGGAAAAATCCACAGTTCAATTGCGCTGTGTGAATATATCTTTATAAAAAAATCGAGAGGAACATTGAAATGGTGCAGTCAGATTGTGTTTTTGCTGGGAAAATGCAGCATAATATTTTTATTTTCATTTTTTTTTCAATGACCGCAAAACCACAGCAACCGTAAATTCAGTGAACCATATACTGTATATGTACCCTATACAGGGGCCAATAGGTGTCTAAGAAATGGTCACCATCCATCTGGAATCCTTTTTAACTAATCCGTGGCAAACATATAGTAAACTGTATTGAGCTGTTTTCTAAAATAAAAAAGTATCACATACAGATAATAATAATCTTTATTTTTATATAGCGCTAACATACTCCGCAGCGCTTTACAGTTTGCATACATTATCATCGCTGTCCCCAATGGGGCTCACAATCTAAACAGTAAAAAAGGACGTACAGATGACAAACTGAACGCCATAAGAATAAAAATATTTTTTTTTCTGGATGAAAAACTGATGAAATCTCATACACTCGTGTGAACTTAGCCGAACACTGATATTCTTGATAATGTCATGCTTTATTTTGAGGTTTGGATAAAATGATGAGCTTTGATGAATGATTCCGATTGTGAGAGTAACATGTGAATAAGAGTCGCATGATGATATTTTTGTGTACCGTAATTGGATTTGTGTGACCGGATACTAGAATACAATTATAGTAATAGTCACCTTCTCATTGCTTATTTTGCTGATTATTGACTTCAATTTCACATATTTTTTTTAAATTAATTTATTTTTTTTCTAGGTGAGAGGCATAATGTCTGAAGATTCCTAGTACCCATTCCATACCTGGAGCACATCTGCTTCTCTATAAAGGGACTCGGGTAAAAGACTATTTTAATTTCAGATATTTATTCTAGGTGAAGCATAAAAAAACCTGAAGAGGACCAGCCATTTGCCACAAATATGTATTTTTCTTAACCTGGTGTAAATGCTGCTGGTTTCCTGACTCTGGTGATATTTTTATTTTATTCCTGTGTTTCTTTATCCCTGATATATGGCCCCCTCTTCTCTGTATATAAATATTCTTTATTTTTATTTTATTTACCGTATATACTCATGTATAAGCCGACCCCCCTAATTTTGCCACAAAAACTGGGAAAACTTATTGACTCGCATATAAGCCTAAGGTGAAAAATGATTATGCCCCCATATGCTGCACAGATTATGCCCAATATGCTCCACAGATTATGCCTCCATATGCTCCAGATTATGCCCCCCATATGCTCCAGATTATGCCCAATATGCTTCAGAGATTATGCCCCCATATGCTCCAGATTATGCCCCCGTATGATCCACAGATTATGCCCCCATATGCTCCAGATTATGCCCCATATGTTCCACAGATTATGCCCCCATATGCTCCATATTATGCCCCCATATGATCCAGATTATGCCCCCATATATTCCACAGCTTATGCCCCCATATGCTCCAGATTATGCCCCCATATGTTCCACAGCTTATGCCCCCATATGCTCCAGATTATGCCCCCATATGCTCCAGATTATGCCCCCATATGCTGCACAATTATGCCCCATAGTATAGGCCTCATATGCTGTTGCTGCTGCTGCTGCTGCAAAAAAAGACATCCTCACCTCTCGTCGCTGGGGGCCAGGTGCCGGTGTCACCGCTGGCTCAGGACACCGGCACCTGAGATATTTACCTGTCCTCTCTGCACCGCTGCACTGCGTCCTCATCTGACTCCTCTGGCTGTGAATGATCTGGCAGGGGGCGGGACGCGCACTAACGACGTCATCGCGCCCTCTGCCTGATCATTCACAGCCAGAGGAGTCAGACCGAGGGAGCAGCGCGCAACGGTGGCACGGGGACAGGTAAATATAGCTATACTCACCCCTCCGCCGCGCGTCCCTGCAGCCTCTCCTCTTCTCCCGGTGCTCTCCGCAGCGCTTCAGTCCTGCAGCGGTCACGTGGTACCGCTCATTAAAGTCATGAATATGTGCATATTCATGACTTTAATGAGCGGTGCCATGTGACTGCTGCAGGAAGGAGCCGGAGATCGTGGGAGAAGCAGGGGGGCTGCAGAGACCGTGCCGGCGGAGGGGTGAGTATGATCCGACACCCCCGCTCCACCTCCCCCGCTGACCCCCGTATATGACCCGCGTATAAGCCGAGAGGGGGACTTTCAGCCCTAAAAAATGGGCTGAAAATCTCGGCTTATACATGGGTATATACGGTATTTTTTTATTAGCCAAGTGGGCAGAGTCTTCAAGAAGATTCCGTAGTGAAAAGTTGATAACCACGCCTACTTGGCTTTCAAAATTTAGGTTCACGTGCAGGAAAGAGAAGGCCATATCTCGTGAACGGAGAGGTGCAGGAACGAAAGAAAAACAACGCCGGATTCAGGAGAACAGCGACATTTACACCAGATAGTGATCAGTCCTCGATTTTATATTACAGGTTGTTCACAGTTAGGACGCATTTACACATCAGTTTTTTTCATCTGTGTGCAATCCATTTGTAAAAGAAAGCGCGTACAGACCCATAGCGTTTAATAGAAGTATAAACCTATCTGTTTTTCTGACGGATCCATGTGTCGGTTCTATGAATCCCTCTGCATGTCCTATTCTCATCTCTTATGAGGTTCCCGTGATCTATCTGTTTTTAACATGTCCGTTTTTCTGCATCCATAAAAAATCAGACAGGATTGCAGAAATTTGTGCTTAGTAGCATGCAGCCGAGCAAACTAATTATAGGTTATCTGTCGCCAAACAGACCCCATGTTCTTAGGTCACCCCTTAAAGGTATTGGCACCACATAACATGTATCGTCTCAAAATGATTTTTTTTTGCCCTTTATATAAAGGATTTAGGACATTTTTTTATACTTAATGTGGTGACATCTAGTGATCAAAGTGTATAGCAATGTGCTATAATGACTGCTGGTGGCCACACATTCTCAAAGCCTGTTCTTAGCCTAGAGGTCACAAGGTCACTGTCAACAAAAATACTTTGGAGGGCAGAAGCTCTCCAATGAACTGGTGACATCTAAGACCAGACCTGACTTTCGGGAATGTTCCTGAACATCTGTGACCGGCAGCACTCTGCTCATTAGTTGGACCTGCACTCTGCTATGCACACTGTACACCAGGTGGCGCCATTCCATGTAAGTAATTGAATACATAACTTTTTTAACAGCATATAAATTGCAAATATTTTTCATTTTTTTACAATGTATACATTGGATGTGATAGGTAATGGTGGCAAAAACAACCTATAACAAACCTAAACAATTATCTGAGAATGCTCTGCCAGGCACATTAGTATACATTGCGTATAAAGTACCGTAATGGGCGTTTTGGTGACGTCATGTGACTTACAAAAGCACCTTCCATTGGCTTTATCCTGTATATAAAGTGCATATCAATAAGTGTATACTGTTTTACTACAGTACTACTGCAGTATTGCAATGTAGTCTATAGGCAATCAAGCAATTGCAGGTTTATAGGGACTCTGTCCAGGCGCTCGATGGTTCATGGCGGGGTCAGTCATTTTACTACACCTTCCCACCTGCTTGGTTTCCATCTATCTTCCCCCACCCTCTTCCAAGATTAACAGCTCTGACATCATATAACCAGTTTAGGGGAAAGATAGCTGAAAAACAAGCAGATGTGAAGGTGTATGTAACTGATTGGCCCCGACATGACGCATCGAGTGCCTGTGCTTTGTTTGAACAGTCATTCTGCGCTGACAAGAGTCCCTTCAAAACTTATCACAGTACAAAACTAAAAGTGCAAAAACACATTAAAATATAGTTTTAAAAAATATTTAAAAAACTATCAATGTATAAATCACTCTCCGTTTCCCCAAACTTAAATAGCAAAAAAAATAAATAAAATAAAATGTTGCTATTGCCACTTGTTTAATTGGTAATGACATAAAAAAAAATATTTATTTCATAGGTAAACACCCCCACCCCCCAATAAAAGATAAACTCCAAAGTTGCTGAATTTTGGTTTCGCACTTCTTACCAAAATACAATAAAATGTGATAAAAAAAAGTGTTTGTACCTCAAAGTGGTATAAATAAAAACTAAAGCTCAGTGCACAAAAAAAAACAAAACCCTCATACAGCTCAGTAAAAGTAAGGATAAAGATGTGTACTGGTCTCAGAAAATGGTGACAGATGCTAAAATTATTATTACTGCTATATATTTTTTTAAGAAAGTCTTGCATTTTGTGAACCAGTTCTTTTATATGTAAAGTTTACATTTAGTAACTCTTTTATTACACTGACCTGAAGATTCAGGTTGCCAGGTCATGAATTCCATAAAAAAAAAAAAAAAGTTGGAATTGTTTAGTTTTTTTTTTAACCACTTCACTACTGTTTTATGAATGGAGTCGATTAAAACTACAACTTGTGCTGCAAAAAACCAAAAACCCTCGTTTGGCCTAGTCTATGTACAAAATTAAAACATATGGCTGCCGGAAGAATAGGTGGAAAAAAAAATTGCCAAAGAAACAAACACAAATCCCACTCTTAATAAGGGGTTAATTCCCTGTCTTGTAAGCCGTGGACTTTTTAGTTGGGTGTTTTAATATCTGATTTGTTTTCTGCTTTCTATAGTCAAAGATGTAATAATTGCCCCATTTCGGCAGTTTTCCTCGTCGTGTGACTATTATCTGTCTGGAGTCAAGATTTGATCTCTGAATCTTGGAAACTTGTCTCAATCCTTACTATCACTGGCGTCCACACAATGCCTTTCCCTGGTCGCTATTTCCATCATCGGTGTTGGCGGGATCCGAGTTTTATTTTCGAGTGCTGCCATGTATCTTCTTAATCACACTTGTAAAGCTCAGCAGCTCGGTTACTCGAAATATCCGTTTAATAATAGCCTCTCCAGATGTCCCGAGCCGTCATCCCCGGGCACCTCTGGTCCGGTGCCAGTTTCCCTGCTGCAATGGTGGTAGTATCTGTGCTGGTCCTATTACTTGGCTGTGACCAGATGAATGAGTGACGACATTAGATGTGTACCCACACTGGGCTAACACATCCAGGACGAGTGTGCATTTCCATGGCCGAGATCAGTGCCCAAGTAAAATGCTATGAATATGATCTAAAATATTTTCCAATCATCCCAATGCAAATTACTGATATTTTGCATGAGATCTGAAGGGCGGCATGTTTCTTGGCATCCATTGTGTACCCATTGCTCCTGTTACTAAAGACAATGTATTAAAGGAATACTTAATCCTGAAAATGCAGTAAAAAAAAAAATCAGCACTTTTTCCCTTAATCTCCTTTTTAATGTTGTTTTGTCTTCTATTACAGATAATATAAAGATAAATCTTTGCCTTTGTGGCTATAACCCCCTTCTAATTTTCATTACTGTTCTGTATGTAACTGTGAGGCTATGTGCACACGTTGAGGATTTTTCACGTTTTTTTAGCGTTTTTGCGGCAGTTTTCCGCTGAATAAATGCTGAAAAAACGCATGCATTAAGTATCCTATTAGTATAATGCATTCCGTAATTTTTGTGCACATGCTACGTTTTTTTCCGCGAAAAAAGCATTCAAAAAAAACGCAGCATGTTCATTCTTTTTCCGGAATCGCGGCGATTCCGCCGCCATAGGAATGCATTGAACCGCTTACTTTCCGCATGTGGCTATGCCCACCATGCGCAAAGAAAGCGGTTCATGTGCGGATGTTACCCAGGGTCTGTAGGAGAGGAGACTCTCCTCCAGGCCCTGGGTACCATATCCATATTAAAACAATAATTAAAATAAAAAATAGTGATATTCTCACCTTCCGGCGGCCCTGCAGCCTTCCCACCTCTCAGCGACGCTCCCGGCCAATCTCGTTCCCAGGGTCCTTAGCGACAATCACCCCAGATGATGTAGCGGTCTCGCGTGATGCTACGTCATCTGGGGTCATTGTCGCTAAGCATCCCTGGGAACGGGATTGGCCGGGAGCGTCGCTGAGAGGCGGGCAGGCTGCAGGGGCCGCCGGAAGGTGAGAATATCACGATTTATTAATTTATTATTTTTACATTAGATCTTTTTACTATTGATGCGGAAATAGGCGCATCAATAGTAAAAAGTTGCTCACACTTATCAAACACGTTGTCTGACTCGTGTGACCAACCTGTCAATCAGTTTTCCAAGCGATGCTACAGATCGCTTGGAAAACGCTAGCATTCTGCAAGCTAATTACGCTTGCAAAACGCTAATTTTTTGCGGGAATTTGCATACCTATAAAATGCGTATTTCCCGCAGCAGAGAGGTGCGGGATTGCCACGAAAATTTCTGTGGCAATTCCCGAACGTGTGCACATAGCCTGAGACAACTGGCTGCAGGAGGAGCCTCTCCCTCCTGCCCAGTCTGCAGTGAGAAAAAAAATGACTAAACTCTGCCTGTGGGTGGGGGGTAAGAGGTTAAAGGGAAGCTGTCAGGCATTTTATGATGCCCAGACCACAGGCAGCTGCATGATTGTAGCTAGGCATATTATTCTGGCCGGCTCTTCCCAGCACTGCTGCAGATGATTGACAAGTCTCTCACTATATACATGTAAGGGAGAATCCCATCAATCAGATGCAGCAGTGCTGGGAAGAGCCGGCCCGAGGCACCACGGACTGGTCTTGTCTCCTATTATGGTCCCCAACTGAAATGTCAAATTTTATTTTTTCTGAAATGCCGGAGCGATCACGCAGCCAGACGACAATTCAGTGTTCTGTTATGTGATTTGGGGTATGTACACACAATCAGGAATGGCTCAGGATTTGACGCAGGTGAAATCTGCACTTAATCTGCATCTGTGGTCACTGACAGGTCAACTGCGTTTTTGATGCGTTTTTTGTCACTTGAAATAAAGCTAATTGAAAGTTGGCTTCTGGGAAGGAAAAAAAAGTGATTTCCTGCGTCCAGCTGTTACAGCATAGTGGATGGGATTTCAAGAAATCCTATGTCCACTATGCGTGCACCGATGCCCGCGGGTCACCCGCAGAGACGGGCATGCGGCACGTCTTTCCAGACCGCAGCATGTCAATTTATGTAGCGGAGATGCTCAGTCTCCGCTGCGTAAATTACCCATACACTTTCATTAGATGCGGTAAAACCGCATTATCTTCTTAGTAACGTGTATTAAATGTGGGAACACCGTTTACTACACATGTGTACTAATTTAAATAATGGTGAATTTTGTGACACAGCCGGAATTACAGGACACAGGTAATGGAAGAAAGCACAGAGAGGTCCCCTCCCTTTTAATAAATAATAATTAAAAAAAAAAAATAGTCTGGGGTCCCCCTATATTTGTTAACCAGCCAGAGTAAAGCAGATTACTGGGACTGGTATTTCAGGCTGGTAAGGATCCAATATCCATGAACCTTTCCAGCCAGATAAAACCAGGCCGCAGCTGTCTACTTACCTTGGATGGTTAGCAAAAATAGTGGGATCCCCTCCAAAAAAAAATAGCATGCGATCCCCCTATATTTGTTAACCAGCCAGAGTAAAGCAGACTACTGGGACTGGTATTTCAGGTTGGTAAGGATCCAATATCCATGAACCTTTCCAGCCAGATAAAACCAGGCCGCAGCTGTCTACTTACCTTGGATGGTTAGCAAAAATAGTGGGATCCCCTCCAAAAAAAAATAGCATGCGATCCCCCTATATTTGTTAACCAGCCAGAGTAAAGCAGACTACTGGGACTGGTATTTCAGGCTGGTAAGGATCCAATATCCATGAACCTTACTAGCCTGATAATACCAGGCCTCAGCAGTCTGCTTACCTTGGATGGTTAGCAAAAATAGTGGGATCCCCTCAAAAAAATCGCATTATTTTTGTTAGCCAGCCAATGAAAAAGCAGACCGCTGGGGCCTGGTATTCTCAGGCTGGTGAGGCCCATGGATTTTGGCCCTCACCAGCCTTAAAATAGCAGCCTGCTGCCGCCCCACAATTGGCGCACTTTCCCCGGCTCTTCCCACTTGTCCTGTAGCGGTGGCCAGTGGGGTAATATTTGTCGGGTCGATGTCACATTTGTATTGTCTGGAGAAGCGTCTATATGACACCTATCCATTACTAATCCTATAGTTATACGGTAAATAAAGACACAGCCAGAATAAAGTCCTTTAATTGAAATAATCTCAGAGACTCCTTTAATAGATCTTCATTAAACCATACTTATTGCATCGCCTATTACACCGAAGCCCTAGTTCATAACTACATAAATTGACATGGTGCGGTCTGGAAAGATGTGCCGCATGTGCATCTCCTCAGGGAAGCCGGAGGTGTCTCAGGACGCATAGTGGAGATGGGATTTCATGAAATCCCATCCACTATGCTGTAACATCTGGCCCCTGCGGGTTTGACGCTGTGAATCTGCGCAACGTCCAACCCGCAGCGTTTACTGACCGTGGGAACATACCCTTAGTGTTTGAGCTACATGGGCATACATATACATCCACATGTTAGGAAATTGCTGTAAATACTATTCTTTATTATAGAAAGCAAATTTCCTGATGTTATTGCCATTGTGTTTGCAGTATATAGGAAGTAATGAGTCCGCACATTATTAGAGCGAAGAACAACGTGATGATGAGCGTTGGAGATTCATTTAAAGGGAATCTGTCAGCAGCTTTTTGCTTCCCAGTCTGAGGTCAGCATAAAATATTGGCAGAGACCTTGATTCCAATGATGTGTCACTTACCAGGCTGCTTGCTGTAGTTTTGATAAAATCACTGTTTTGTCTGCTGCAGCTCGGCCGGTTCTCTCAATGATGAGCTCAGTATAACCTCACCCACACTATTATTTGATAGTGTTTTGCCACCTAGACTGTGGCTAGGAATCAAGCTGCCAGTCAGTAGAGGGGACTAGTAATAGCCGGATTATCGAAGACTTCATGGCAGGAGTAGATCACTGAGAGGACTAGAAGACCTGCAGAAGATATAAAACCGTGATTTTTCGAAACTATAGTGTCACATTGCTAGAATCTCTCTGCTGCTACATTGAGCGTTGTTTGTGAGGATCTGACAACATTTCTATCATACCCAGCACGAGACTAGAGTCTTCTACAGACCCAGCGAGGAGCACCATTATTGCCTAATGGTGACTTTGTCCACTGTACTATACATGTTTATAGGTTCCAGATCTTCCCATCGACGGAGATTTTCGATTTATGCTGGGCAGTTGCCATACAGTTGAATGGACAGTGGTCCAGTGTGGCACATTGGAAGATCTTTGGAAGATATAGTCAACAAATACCCCGTAATTTTCGAAATGGGATTTTGGAGATTGGTAGAGAACCATTTTGAATTAGCTTGAAGGTTTTCCTCCGATTGAGAATCAACAATACTGAATTTCGAAAAAATGAGAAGATAATACTTTTGTTTTTTTTTTAAGTGAAAGGTTACTAATAGCCCAAATTTGCATTCACTGCTGTTTTTTAAAGGATCCGATGTCTTCAGCGGTTTTCCTTGCATTGGTACTTTGTGCCAAGTTCAGCAGTTTTGGAGCCTGGCACTGGTGCGGCACTAATATTTTATGTTACTTCCTAATTAACTGCTCAATTTTCTTGAAACTCTGAAAGCTTAGCAAGAAGCGTTTTAGAAGCGCAGCATATTCACTGGACAAGATGTCTTTTGGCAAAAGAGTGCAGCTAACTTCACCGGCTGGACCACGGTGTCCATAATGTCCTGGAACATAAAAGTGAGAGCGCAGAATACTGGAAAGACAAATTCTGTCAACTGCTCATTAATCTCCAATTAGGCTTGATGGAGCGTCGGGTGATGCAGAGCAGGCTAAGCGTCTGCCTGATGTCAGGTTCCTTGAAATGAAATATTGCCACCATTTGCTGCAATGCAGAAAATGTGGATGAAAGGATAGGAAAAAAAAGACGAAAAAAAAGACAGTTCAAATTTCGAGATCCTTGAGTCATCTTCTTTTGTTAGAGCGAATCTGGTGGCTTTTGTGACTTTGCTTTAGTATTTCCTGCAGGTAATTGGGTGCCGGCCTATTTATATAAGCGGACTGTCAATGCAGTTTGTACAATATCAGATGGTGTGGAGACTCATCCCAAAGGGGTGACACCCAGTCATTAATATATTACATACATTTCCAAGAGGAATAAAAAAAAAAAACATTTAAGCAATGTACGTTTCCAAGAAGAGCTGCTTCAGCATTTAAGAGAGCTGACCTACCAAGGCCTCATTCAGACACCTGTGTTCTACATAGGTGTTTTATTCGTCTTTTTTATGATATCACTATTCCCATTATAGTCTATGGGATTGTTCACATGTCCTTGTATTTTATTAACCAAGTTTACACAAAAAAAAAAACCAAAGAATGAAATGTGGTCCTGTCAATTTCTGACCTTAATAACGGATGCAAATTAGCGAACGTAAGTCTATGGGTCCATGAAAAACTTGGACGGCACACTGATGATATCCAAGCTGCAACTTAAATGCGATCTGTCTGAAGGATCAACCACCCTAAGCCGTCTATATGCTGAAGTCTTAGTCTTTAGAAGATGAATAAAATGATACCTTGATATTGGCAATCTGGCATCTTTTTCCAGAGAATTCCTCATTTTTCTTAATTTGTTAAGATCAATGGGCCTGGCATAGATCTCCCAGAGAATCTGCCTCCAGAGCTACCTGTGTGAGACATGTAGATCAGGAGAGCAGACTGTCAGTCATTACATGTCTCACACTCGTAATGCCTATTTTCTTTTAAAATAATCACTGGTGGCAGATTCTCAAGGAGACCTATGTCCGACCCATAGATCTTATTCTTTATAGATAATTTACATATTAAGAAACAAGTGGATTGCTCTGGAATAAGGTATCGGATCGCATATATCAATGTATCATTTTACTCAACTTTCAATGACTTCCATGCCCATATAAGTGACTTAAGAAGTTTGATCCTATTGATACATTCCCTTTATAGCTGTCCATTTTTTACTGACTAATACTTGGAGAAGCTTGAGAAACCTCCATCAGTTTATTTTTTCATTTCTGCACAAGAGAACCCATTAAAACACTGATAGTAAAAATTGATGTACTAACCAAACTCTTAGGAAAATCGATGCCATGTAGTGATTGTGGGCACACAATCCCTCGAACTAGGGGCACCCTAATCTATCCCTGTCTCCGGATTACCCATGATGTTGAAGACGCCGAGGTCACATTCCTTGCTACGCTCCTATATTAACCCTTAGGCTGTGTTTCCATGGTCAGGAAACACAGCGCATTTGACGGAGCGGAGATTCCGCTCCGTCCTAAGCCCCGCCCCCTTTCTGACGCGCGTTCTTTCCGGAGGTGTTCAGGACACCTCCGGAACACCTCCGGAAAGAACGCAGGGCTACATAGCCCTGTGTCAAATTCCGTTGCGGCGACGCAGCGTCGCCGCAATACGCTAGGACATGCTGCGGTCTGAAAAGACACACCGCATGTCCGGATACGCAGGTCTTCCGCCTGCGTGTTGTTACGCATAGTGGAGACGGGATTTCTTGATATCCCCTCCACTATGCTGTAACATCTGGACGCTGCGTGTTTGGCGCTGCGCCAACGCACAGCGCCAAACACGCAGCATTTCGTGATGCAATACTGATCGTGGAAACTCACCCTTATATCTGTTCCCCCTCCCACCCACGGAGGTGAGAGGCAAAGTGTATAGGATAATCCTAACCAGACAAAAAAGGGGAGACAGACAGGAATAAATGAAAACTACAACCATAGAAAATACACTCACCAAACAACAGAGTAGAACACAGGGGCGGTAAAGGATGATGAAACCAAATAGGAGAAGATGCGGATGAATACACAAACAAACTCCACATAACAATCTCTTGAACAACTCTCCAAACACCTACTCCAAACACGACCTCCAACTCCTAACCAGGCAGTAAGAGCTATCACTGGCAATTCCCAAGTTCCAGTGGCGAGCATATATAACAGAGGGGGAGTGGCAAACACTGAACAGCTGAGAAATTCCAGGTTGGCGGGCTCCAGTTGATCAACTGAAGTGATGAACCATTGCACTGCCAGCAGCGAAAAAACTTGCACTGTTTTATAAGATGGTGAAGCAGTTCTAATCCGTGCAGGAGTTTGTGAAACCAGATGCCACGATCCTGTGGCCCCTCTCTGTCGCGATATCCCTGTGACAATTGGTCTGTGTTTAAAAAAAAAAAAAAAAAACGGTAGTCAACCTCGAATCACTCATTGATACAACAAAGAAATGCTTTTGTTGATACAACAAAGAAATGCTTTTGTGGTCCTCTTAGTTTTTGTTTATTAGTCGATACTGGCTGCGGTGGTCATCTGATGGCTGTTTTTAAAGGGGGGTGATCAATGATCAGAGAATCTGTCCGGGATTTGCCGGCATTTGCAGTTATTCTTTGCTTTCATTTCAGCAGCAAGTGATTACACTCTGCTATGGTGGATGTTTTCTGCCAAGATTTTGTCATCTGTTGCTCCTTTAATGACCCTTTATAAAACCTCTTTATTGTTGTCTGCTCCAGGAGAAATTTACATCTGTTCTTTATGACCCCCTTGACCAGACTGCAACATAAAGGTCCAAAGCTTGAGTGATAAGCAAAAGAACCTGCTCATCTAATCTGGACACTAATCCCATGAGGTTTTATATCCTTTCTGCTAATGGCAGTCAGACCTTTGCAGGGATAGTTAATTTAATTCAATTATGCTAATTAATTGATTCCCAGGGTCAAGCACTGGCTTCTTATGCCTATACACACCATGTTACATTTACTAATTGTTGCAGTTGAGGTTACCTACAGAGCAGCAGTGTGTGGACTAGTGGCCATGACTCTTATCACATTGGTAATGCCTTTTTAACCCTATTTTAGATTGTCATGTTGCAAAACATGGCCATGCTGACCTAGTAATATTGAAAGCAGTTAATTGAAAAGGACACCAATTGCAAGAAAAACATCACAGTAAAAAAAAAAACTAGTTCCATATGTACCAATACCTGATCACAAGATCAATATACAGCAGGAAGCAGCAGGCCTCCATGATTGAAGGTGGAGGTAGCACAAGTGCAAGTTACTGATGAACAACCTCTTACACACTTAAGGCTCATGCAGATGTCCGTGCAAATCGGTCTAAGTACGGAAATGCACGGACTGGCTGTGGCCCTCTCAACCCGAGCGTCACAGTCTGATAGACCTATGTGAACCTCTGACGCAGCTAATCTGTGTATTGTGGTCCATGCTCGGACCGATTTGCATGGACGTCTGCACAAGTCCTTTGGCCTCATTCAGACATACGTTTTTCGCTTACGAGTGTTTGCTGTGTTTTTTTCAGGTCTGTGGGGCTGTCAATATGTTCTTGATTTTTTGCAGACCGAGAGGTCCGTGGACAATCGCGGAAACATGTCCAAGTTTGATCCAAGGGTTAGATCAGAATCAGCAATGCAAGTCTGTGGGTCAGGGAAAAAAATCAGACGGCGCTTGGATGACTTAGATTTTCAGAATTGTCAGAAAGGAGAAAGAAGACAAACCTTTTTTTTTTTTTTCCCTCTACATATGAAAAACTACTAAAACTTGGCCTAATTGCAAACGACCGAGAGAAAGGAGCAAAAAGAATCCCAAATAAAATACATCAAAAGTTTTGTTAAGAAAAAATAATATAGTCTAACAAAATAAATTACATAAATCACATGAAAAAAGACAAAGTGGATAGTTAATAAACACAGGTGTAAAGCGACTGGTCCCAAAAAGAAATAGTAAAATGGAACGGAAAAAAAAACAAAAAAATAGCAGCAATTCATATAAAGTGCCAGTGCAGATGCAGAGATTACTCTCACCTAGTAAAGATAGTACCAGTCCATGTACCTCAGTTATATACCAAGTAATGAGGTGTGTATCGCTTTAAGAGAGCACGGACCGCAAATATTAAAGCTACATTCAGTTCTTACCCTTAGTATCCATTAGGGACCAAGCGCTCTCAGCCCCAACGCGCGTTTGCGTGGGCTTCCTCAGGGGAAACTTGGTCTAAGTCTGAAAATAATAATCGGTCTGTTTTCCTCATACATGGGGAAAAACAGACATTGAATGAGGCCTTAACCATGAGGGTGTTGGGGTGGGGATTGTATAAGGTGCCAGTTACACTGATACGTGTAGTGCACCATTCTGGCTTACAGGCCATTAGTGATCCTCAAACTATTAGATCAGCGTTATGTAAGTGATACTACAGGTCGTGGCAAAATCCTGCAAAGATGAGAAAAGAAAATAAGAATTAGTTGATATTTTGGCCAAACTAAGCAAGCTTGCAACCCACGTGCCCATTGTCTAATTGAAGAGCAAACAAACGTGGTCACCTAATATTGACAGTAATCCCAAGAGGTTTTTATTTCATCATCACTATCAACAGCCTGAATTTTGGAGGTACAGTGAAATCAATTTAGTTAATTGATTCCCAGGGTCAAGAATTGACCTTTTCTTATTAGTGCCTATAAACGCCATTACATTCACTAATTTGGGCAGTTTAAGTCATTGATGGAGCAGCAGTGTGGACTATTAACCATATCGTCTCCTCTCATTGCTAATGCCCTTTTTCCCCTTCTTCTACGTTGGCGTCTGCACAGAGCAGATGGGCACGTTGCATAACCTGCCCGTACTGACCTCATATAGTTTTTACAGCTCTCATACAATTTTTCACCCATTGTAAATAGATTTTGTTGTGTAGTAATGCACCCTTAAACCTCGTAACTGTGCTGCACTGCCATTTAGGAGTCTGGGAATACTAGGTGACAACTCCTATAAGAGCTATAATGGTCATTATACCAGTTGTCAAAAGAACAAATAAAACATCTATTTACTGGCTGCAGAATGTTGACCAATATATTACCAATGATCATATACTGTACGAGTTAATATAGTACCGCCCATAGTGGCCATATAATAATACCGGAACACGCTAACATACAAAAATACCTGCCATGTCGTATACATCCCATCGGCTGGAGCTTTGCCTGATTCTATCATTCATTGTCGACTTCCACCATGATCCCGCAGGAAGTCAGACGTAAGCAGCCGATCACAGACTTCACACATTTCTCTTTCTCTTCCCGGGCGGAAGAAGGCTATACTATCCAAGGTGGACAGGTGAGCGCCCAGAGGCTTCATTGGCCAATGGGAACGTTTTGACCTTGCTTGGTAAGGGCCTAATTCTCGTTCTTGCAATTGCACCTCATCCAAAAAAATAACAGTCCACATACGGCCACATCAAATCACTTCAAAAGGCTGCAATAAAACTTGAGTGTTTTACCGTCTGAGTCATGAGTGTGAAAATTGCAAGATTTCTATTTTTTAATACAAATTGTATGTACAGTAAAAAAAATAAACCCTTAAATAATATATTAAAAAAAATAAAATAGAAATCTTTCAATTTTCACACTGGCTATTGGGGATTTTTTAGACTCTTCTCGTACATAGGGTCAGGGTCTGACTATAGTGCCCATGTCCTATTTGGAAATGTGTAATGAGCTTGTGCAAAGGTCATTGTGAAGGAACAGGAGCAGGAGGGGTTGTGACATCACCTATTAGGATTGCTGGATTGTGTATTAGCTGAGCATAGAGGTGTTATCAGCCCTTGTAATCGTGCCTCTGATGATAAGGAGCCTGCTGAAGACAATTCTTGAAAGGACAGGAATTAGAATCATAGAATGGTAGAGTTGGAAGGGACTTCCTGGGCCATCTGGTCCAACCCCCTGCTCAAAGCAGGATTCTCTAAATCATCCCAGACAGATGTCTGTCCAGCCTCTGAAGACTTCCATTGAAGGATAACTCACCACCCCTCGTGGCAGCCTGTTCCACTCATTGATCACCCTAACTGTCAAAAAGTTTTTTTCTAATATCTAATCTGTGTCTCCTCCCATTCAGTTTCATCCCATTACTTCTAGTCTTTCCTTGTGCAAATGAGAATAAAGATGATCCTTCTACAATGTGACAGCCCTTGAGATATTTGTAGACAGCTATTAAGTCTCCTCTCGGTCTTCTCTTTTGCAAGATAAACATTCCAAATCCTGCAACCGTTCCTCATAGGACATGGTTTGCAGACCGGTCACCATTCTTGGCGCTCTTCTCTGAACTTGCTCCAGTTTGTTGATGTCTTTTTTAAAATGTGGTGCCCAAAACGACACAGTATTCCAGATGAGGTCTGACCAAAGAGGAGTAGAGGGCAATAATGACCTCACGTGATCTAGACTGTATGTTTCTGTTGATACATCCTAGAATTGTATTTGCCTTTTTTGCTGCTGCATCACACTGTTGACTCATGTATACTTAGTATACCCAAGTCTTTTTCACATGTGCTGTTACTTAGCCCTATTCCTCCCATTTTGTATATGCTTTTTTCATTTTTATTGCCCAGATGTAGTACTTTGCATTTTTCTCTGTTAAAAACCATTCAGTTAGTTGCTGCCCACTGCTCCAGTTTATTTATATCTTTTTGAATCCTCTCTCTCACTTCTCTAGTATTAGTTACCCCTCCTAGCTTTGTGTCATCAGCAAATTTGATCAGTTTACCCTCAATTCCTTCATCTAAATCATTGATAAAGATGTTGAACAATACAGGGCCCAAAACAGAGCCTTGTGGTACCCCACTTGAGACATTCTTCCAACTGGATGTGCAGCCATTTACGACCACTCTTTGGGTCCGATCACTAAGCCAGTTATGAATCCACCTAACAGTTGCCTTGTCCATTCCATACTTAGTCATTTTTTCAATAAGGATTGTGTGAGATACTTTGTCAAATGCTTTGCTGAAGTCAAGATATACTATATCTACAGCATTTCCCTGATCCACCCAGTCAGTGATTCTGTCATAGAAGGAAATTAAGTTAGTTTGACATGACTTATTAGTTACAAACCCATGCTGACTCTGTTTAATCAGTTCATTCTTATCCAGGTACTTTCATAC
The DNA here is from genome assembly GCA_033576555.1 of Oophaga sylvatica. NCBI lineage: Eukaryota > Metazoa > Chordata > Amphibia > Anura > Dendrobatidae > Oophaga > Oophaga sylvatica. Next base: position 27,054,920 of record JARQOD010000006.1, on the reverse strand, counting down.
ATGTTCTTTAATAATTTGTTCAAAGATCTTTCCTGGTATAGAAGTCAGACTCACCGGCCTGTAGTTCCCAGGGTCCACCTTCTTCCCCTTTTTGAAGATCAGGAACAACATTTGCTCTTCTCCAGTCTTCTGGAGTCTTCTTTGCTCTTCTCCAGTCTTCTAAAGTAGCCCCAGTGGCCAGTGTGAAAATTGCAAAATTACATATATATATATATTAAATCCTAATATGACAAAGTCAGTCATTTTTAAAAATGCATATAACAAAAAAACCTGATGTAATCAATAGGTTATTTTCTGTAGCTCCCTTCCCTTTAAATGCCCAATAGATTGGAGTCCTGAAAGTGGAACCTGCACTTTTAGGACGAATGGGGGTCCCCATCTAGCTGAAAGTTTGAGGGACACTACTGTTATCTACATGTGAGAAGCCACTTCCAGGCACACGTCAGTGACAACATGGTCTTGGGCCTCCCAGAATGGCATCAAAGGGCCGCAGGTTTTGAATTCCTGATGTAGGTGGTCACAATACCTGCGATGTACCATCCATATTGGCCATGGACCGCATGTGCCGATGTCACTAACCAACAATTCAAAGATAATTTACTGGAGGTTAGGTACCAACTTATTCTTGGGTTTACCCCAAAAGACGACTTTTTTTTTCTCCCCTCACTCCCAAAATCCATCACATTTCACATAGATATAAATGTAATAGTGAAAATGGCTTTGACGGTTGCACCTCACAACGTGAATCAGCTCCGGCGTTCCCAGCATTTGATAACACGGTGCAATGTGTTTGACCTTGGTAAATGCTTCTCCCTTTGGCACAGCACATGGATGATTCTTCACAAATCCCTTCTTCTGCTGCTTCCACGCTGGAGACTCCCTGCAATTAATCAGCTGGTCAGTAACACTGTCCTCAGCCTTGATGCAGACGATTATTTATAGACCTGTACGTACATCACACAGCACCGTGTCCGTGAATCACAGACCCTTAGATCTTGTTCACGTTGGGGTATTACTAATTAATTATCAGTGGTCGTCCATTGTGTCCGCCCTCATAAAGAGTTGTAGACGGGTCCTTGTTTCCTACCTGGAATGTTTCGGCACATACATCGGACAGGTGCACGATACCCGCTGATCACACCGGCGTTCTGGAAGACCTCTGCTATCACAACGTCGTAAGTGCTGCTCACCTCCCGTTGTGGCAAGGCCCTTTTTAAAGGGTCGATATTGACATTTAGGATTGCTACATCTAGAGTTCTAGTCCTCTTACTTTATGAAGAGGCCATTTGCATATTAAAATTCCCAGAGGAGCATTGCATGGCCTATAAGTCTCCTTACACCAGCTAATTAGACCCTATGTTTATTTAGATAGATATATATTTGCAGGTACAGACAACTGTATATTCTCTTATTCAAGAGAATCGGGTCAGATTATGCAAACCACACTCTTATCAAACTCTGATCATGGTGTGATATGATTCTTTTGAATGAGGAGAAGATGGAGAGAAAAATTCTCCATTCGTCAATGCTGGGAAATCGACTGCACTTCAATGTCATCCGAGTGCAGTCTGATGTTTTCCATAGACACATTGACTTGCGTGGCCGAGTGCAATTTGAATATTGGATGAAACTCTGGCGTTGTGCAATTTTTTTTTTTTCCTTGGATAGACTCCATCAGAGGAAACATTTGGACGTGTCCACGGCCCCATAGACTAACATTGGTCCAAGTGCGATCCTGACTTTTATCGGACCGAAAATACGGTCGTCTGCACCTGCCCTTACACATGATTATTTTTCTTCAGCTTGTACATGGGATTTGTAAAAATTCCAATCTACTTTGCTCTCACTGTGTTCTGCTGCTCATTTTCTGCCCGCAAATCTGGACAGAAAACTCCCAGCGTTTCCGCGATGTTTAGATATTGTCTAAATGTAAATTAAATTACATTACGAGCCCATAGAGGGGTCCTTAGACTGCGAGATTCAGGTGCGGTTATGGGGGATCCTGTCATTCCAGAAATTGTGCGCTGTGCGTATGAGAAGGGTGCATGCTATGAATTTTTGGGGGTCTGTGTGGAAAATTGCACGTATGGTGGGGCACTGACATTCGTTGGTCACTGTGCTGTCCATATTTCGCAGGGTTGTCAACTGTGTAGAATTTTCTGAGCAGCCCGTAAAAATAGAGCAGATTTTCCCTCAGACAGAAAAAAAAATTTGATGTCCATGATTTATTTATTTATTTATTTTTTAAGGTTGGAGACATTTGTACAGGTCATTATGACTGGAATTTTTGGTTTCTTGCACCTCTAAAGGGATTTTTCCAGTCATAGACAGTGATGGTGCTCACTGGTAGAGTCAGGGGGTTGATGCTGTGCTGCAATGCGGGTGCGGGAGCGGCCCACTCTTAGGAGAACACTAATAACCACAGCTGCGGCCTCTTCGTGTTCAGAATCGGCGGGGGCTAGCAGTCGGACCCCTACCATTGAAAAAGGGATGCCACACCCTAACTAGGTGTATCAAAGTGGTCTAAAGGAAATTCTGTCTTTGTTGCCCATAGCAACCAATCAGAACTCCGCTTTCATTTCTTAAACTGCTCCGGTAAAATGAAAGCTGCGCTGCCATTGGTTGATACGGGTAACAAATTCATTGTTCTTTTTAGTCAGTTTAAGAAATGAAGCCCAATGTATTATCCTGTATTTTGATAGCAATGTGGATGGCATCGGGTTTGTCGTGGCCACCCGGCTCCATAGGACCAATCCGTTTAGCTATGGGACCTGTTGGGGCCCACGAGCTTTAGGTTCCATCACTGATAGGTTGCACTTCCGTAGGGATCAGTCAGTGTCCCCATCTTGTGCCCCAGGCGGAGAGATAAATGTGGGTTTTATAGATGTAACCTGTGTCTGAGCCGCAGCTAATCTTCCCGAATACAAATAGGAGCCACAGATTAACTGACTGCTGGGAAATTATTCTTCGCCACAAAGGGCTGATGATTAATGTACCTTGTGTGTCTGCCCCTGGTGAGAGCGGCGGCTGAAGGATTTGTGTGTTGTAAGCTAAAATGGAACGCAGAAAACAAATCACTGTAATAATATCCAGACTGGGAGCGCTGGTCCCCAGTATAACACTGTCACCAGTATAGCACAGGCACATTAGCGCCCTCTGCTGCCCCAGCGCAGAACTGCACAATGTCACACAAGACCAGATTTTATAAGACCAAGACTGTCTATTTCTCAAATATATCTACATTCTATTATATTGTGCTCCATTTTATAAGGACGTAGCTGAATTAGTGGGTGCAGAGCGACTTGGGGTTGTTCAGTTTGGAGAAATGATGTCTTAGAGATGATCTTATAATGAGGGGACAGTATAGAGATCTGTATAATGATTTTTTTACATCTAGGCCTGTTACGATGACAAGCGGACATCCTCTGCATCTAGATAAAGGAAGGTTTCATCATTACATATGGATATTCTTTACTGTACGAGCAGTGAGACTATGAATTCTTTACTGTAAGAGCAGTGAAACTGTGGATTCTTCACTGTAAGAGCAGTGAAACTATGGATTCTGTACTGTAAGAGCAGTGAGACTATGGATTCTTTACTGTAAGAGCAGTAAGACTATGGAATCTTTAATGTTAGAGCAGAGAGACTATGGATTCTTTACTGTAAGAGCAGTAGACTATGGATTCTTTAATGTTAGAGCAGAGAGACTATGGATTCTTTACTGTAAGAGCAGTAAGACTATGGATTCTTTAATGTTAGAGCAGTGAGACTATGGAATCTTTACTGTAAGAGCAGAGAGAGACTATGGATTCTTTACTGTAAGAGCAGTAAGACTATGGATTCTTTAATGTAAGAGCAGTGAGACTATGGATTCTTTACATGTAAGAGCAGTGAGACTATGGATTCTTTACTGTAAGAGCAGTAAGACTATGGATTCTTTAATGTTAGAGCAGTGAGACTATGGATTCTTTACTGTAAGAGCAGAGAGACTATGGATTCTTTACTGTAAGAGCAGTAAGACTATGGATTCTTTAATGTTAGAGCAGTGAGACTATGGAATTTTTTACTGTAAGAGCAGTGAGACTATGGATTCTTTACTGTAAGAGCAGTGAGACTATGGATTCTTTAATGTTAGAGCAGTGAGACTATGGAATCTTTACTGTAAGAGCAGTAAGACTATGGATTCTTTACTGTAAGAGCAGTGAGATTATGGATTCTTTACTGTAAGAGCAGTGAGATTATGGATTCTTTACTGTAAGAGCAGTGAGACTATGGATTCTTTACTGTAAGAGCAGTGAGATTATGGATTCTTTACTGTATAGAGCAGTGAGATTATGGATTCTTTAGCTGTAAGAGCAGTGAGACTATGGATTCTTTACTGTAAGAGTCAGATGAGATTATGGATTCTTTACTGTAAGAGCAGTGAAGATTATGGATTTTTGCTGTAAGAGCAGTGAGACTATGGATTCTTTACTGTAAGAGCAGTGAGATTATGGATTCTTTACTGTAAAGCAGTGAGATTATGGATTCTTTACTGTAAGAGCAGTGAGACTATGGATTCTTTACTGTAGAGCAGTGAAACTATGGATTCTTTATTGTACGATGTTGTAACGGTTAATTCACTACAAAAGTTCAATGAGTCCTGGATGCCTTTCTTGATAAATATAATATTGCAGTTTGAGTCTATGAGTACTAGATTCTGAGATGGGACATTGATCTAGGGAACCAGTCTGATTGCTGTATGTGGAGTCTGGGAGGGCAATTAGCATCTTCTTCACGAGGTTTCTGCCATAACTAAGAACCCTCCAATATCATACATTTGTAACGCGTAGACTTCTATGACTATTTTTGAACTTTGATTATCTACAGTTTTTAACATTATGTACTAAAAAAAAAATATATATATATATATATATATATTATTTATACCTAGAAGACGAGTGCTGGAACTTAATTTGTCTTGCCACTGTGCGGTATCCATTAGCTGGGGTCTTTTGCCTGGTACCATCCACAAATTATCATACTGCATGAACTGCTTTTAATATTTATGTCCAAAAAGTTGAGCTGAGAAAAAAAAAATCTCTCCCCCTTATGTCATAAAGGGGGATCCCTAAGTCGGCTTCTTTTTTCTTTTCGGCTTCACAGAGAGGGTGCTGATCTCTGTTGTTGCTTACCCGAGATGTAGTTATATTAGGATTTCATTCACCCAGGACAGAGCTTCAGTTCACTGCCTTGTTTTGTATCTAAATACGCTGGTGAAGACAAAGTGGCTGGTTGCCCCCCCTGCACCCGGGACATATGCCCTTATTTTACGCCCTTGATAAACACTACGTAAACTACATTTTTCACCAATAGCAAGCACTACAAGGGAATTAAGTGGCCATATTGAGCTACACCTGCTGGTACCCTGATGGTGGAGAAGCAGGACTTAGAACGATCATCTGATTGACAGGGCAGCTTCTTTCTAAGAATGGGTTTTCTACATGTGTCAAAGTCCATTAAAGAGGAAATTTCGGCATTCCTGACATCTCATTTTTAAAATCTTGTAACTTTTCTGGAGCATATTTGCTGACTCGCCGTGACAGCTGTGACATCAGAGCCTCCAGGGCTGACTACCTGTGGCACGCACAGAGAGGAGGTAACGACAAGTTTAGGAAGCGGACAGTCCATTCAGGTACAAGGCCAGGTGACCAGAGGGTCACATCCTGGCTTCTTCGAACAGCTCCATGTAGCCAGGTGACCTCCTGTGGGTCCCAATCCTGACTACCCCAAACGTATCCATGGTTCAGTTATGGTCAATAGAACAGAGCTTTATTCTTTCATTTGGGGCTGTGGTCCCTTAAGCTGGCATCCTGTAGAATGTCAAATCTGTGTCCCTTGAGAGGGAGCCATGATCTGGCAGCTATCTTGTAAGTGTTACTGCCTGTGGTTTTGTAAAGAGTCTCTGGTTCTTTGGATTTCTGAATCTCTTGGCTGAATAAGAGGCATATCCCACTTATATAGTCCACGACTGTTGTCCTTTAAGCCATTATCCAGAGGTCAAAAGAAAGTTGTCATGAAATTAACTCCTTGTTGGAGTATTTATAGTTTAATCCTTCAATGTTTGCAAGTCAACAAACTAGCTGGCCTGGAATATGCATAATCAACATATCAGCAAACATCAATGCTCAATTACCCTGCGTATCGGTCATCAAGGATAACAGGTCAATATGTTAAAAATCAATATTACAGGCTTATACGAACAAAAGTCTGTGTTTTCTTGACCAACCAAAGAACAAACACATAAATCCAAAAGTCAACATATAGATAAAAGTCTATGCCTCCTGGCCTACTGAAAAAAGACGTCTGGAAAAATAAGATAAAATGCTGTGTTGTCAGTGTCATTTTTACCCCCCCCCCCCATACATTTCCAGGAGGAATAACTGAGGGACAACACAATAAATGTTTGTGAGAAAAGAAGTTTCAGAATAGTTTTTCTACAGGAAATCTAAACATTATCTGGTAGGAAATGAGGTAGGAGCGTTCTTGCAGGAGATTCCTATCTCCCTACTATATATTTTGGAATATTTTGGCAGTAGATCCAAAGCTAGTAGGGGCTGGATAAAACACGGTAACAATTATTTGCCTTCTTATTGGAATCATGAACTGTGTACTTTTTTTATATGTACCTTTTCTCAGGATGTGACCTGACATATTTATATAGGTCATATCCTGTCTAATAAAAAGTTTCAGCAAAATATAGCAAATCCTGGAATCTCCAGTTTACAGAATTTCCAGTCTGGAATGTGAGTTTTCACGAAAAACGCATTTTTCAAATTTTCCTATTTGTTCTTTAATAGTAAAGAAATGCTCGAACATGAGGCACAGAAGCGGTGATTTGTGGCTGTAGCCGGCATCGGGGCGTTCCGTCTGCTCATGTCATTGATTGTTAGAACACCATATAACTTTCACGGATGAAATACCTTTATGGATTTTCCAGATCCGAATTGCTCCAAAATATAGGCAGAATATCAATGCGTGTAGTGTCCTTAAAGATTTAGATTTTTGGCAGGGGGATAAAATGTAGTTAATTCTGTCTAGACTGAGATATAAGGCACCGTGATTACTCAGACACAGAGCTGTTTCATCGCCGCACTGGGGACGTCGGAGGGCACAGGGGGGCATTGCTTTGGCTTTCCCTGTTCTAATGAGATTTGCCCTTTAAATAAAAAAGTATAGAACAAATTGTAAAAAATGACATGCAGAACTACAGGGGGACTGTAATAATAGAACATTTTCTTTCTCCATGATTACTCTTGAACATTACATTTGTGGCATTCTGTTTTGCTAAATAGCAACTTTTATGCTATTGTTTTTTCTTTATATTATTGATAGGGGTAGATAACCCCCAGCAGTGGCGGTAAGCCAAATAGTCGGCGGTAAGCCAATTAGTCGGTCAGGTATATACTTTACTGATGTAGTTCAGTTATTCTAGGTGCTAGAACATCAGGCGATCACTTGGATCCTGGGTTCAAGAGGAGGAGATAGTTTCTTGCATCTGGTCTAGACCAGTGCTGTGTATGAAGCTGGCTGGCTTTTTTTCGTTTTTTTTTTGGTTTTTACTCTTTATTCTTCATCTTCATGAAATATATAAAACAAAGCACCCCTGAGGAAGCGATACGTGTTAGATCCTCATCCCCTACATGATGTGCTTTTCATTATTTTACACATCTTATGTAAGCACAGTAGTACAGTCATGGCCAAAAGTTTTGAGAATGACACAAATATTATATTTTCACATGATCTGCTGCCCTCTGGTTTTTATGTGTGTTTGACAGATGTTTTTATCACAGACAGAAATATAATAATTGCAAACATATGAGTAACAAAAGCTTATATTGACAGTTAGAATGAGTTAATGCAGCAAGTCAATATTTGCAGTGTTGACCCTTCTTCTTTAGGACCTCTGCAATTCTCCCTGGCATGCTCTCAATCAACTTCTGGACCAAATCCTGACTGATAGCAGTCCATTCTTGCACAATCAATGCTTTCATTTTGTCAGAATTTTTAGGTTTTTGTTTGTCCACCCGTCTCTTGAATGATTGACCACAAGTTCTCAATGGGTTAAGATCTGGGGAGTTTCCAGGCCATGGACCCAAAATCTCTATGTTTTGTTCCCTGAGCCATTTAGTTATCACCTTTGCTTTATGGCAAGGTGCTCCATCATGCTGGAAAAGGCATTGTTGATCGCCAAACTGCTCTTGGAGGGTTGGGAGAAGTTGCTCTTGGAGGACATTCTGGTACATCTTTATTCATGGCTGTGTTTTAGGCAAGACTGTGAGAGAGCCGATTCCCTTGGCTGAGAAGCAACCCCACACATGAATGGTTTCAGGATCTTAACAGTTGGCATGAGACAAGACTGGTGGTAGGCTCATCTTGTCTTCTCCGAATGAGGCGTTTTCCTGATGTCCCAAACAATCGAAAAGGGGATTCATCAGAAAAAATAACTGTACCCCAGTCCTCAGCAGTCCACTGCCTGTACCTTTTGCAGAATATCAGTCTGTCCATGATGTTTTTTATGGAGAAAAGTGGCTTCTTTGCTGCCCTCCTTGAGACCAGGCCTTGCTCCAAGAGTCTCCGCCTCCAGTGCGTGCAGATGCACTCACACCTGTCTGCTGCCATTCCTGAGCAAGCTCTGCACTGCTGGTAGCCCGATCACGCAGCTGAAACACTATTAAGGCTAAGTGCACACGATCAGGAATAATTGCGTTTTTTTCGCGGTTTTTCCGCTATTTTCCGCGGTTAAACCGTGAACAAAACGCAAGCGTTAAGCATTCTATACGTTTTAATTGATTCCGCATGTTTTGTACACATGTTGCGTTTTTTTTCCGCGAAAAAAACGCTTCGCGGAAAAAAAAGCAACATGTTCATTAATTTAGCGTAACCGCGGTGATTCCGCCGCCATAGGAATGCATTGAACCGCTTACTTTCCGCATGTGGCTATGCCCACTATGCGCAATGTAAGCGGTTCATGTGCGGATGGTACCCAGGGTCTGGAGCAGAGGAGACTCTCCTCCAGGCCCTGGGTACCATATCCCTGGTAAAACAATAATTAAAATAAAAAATAATGATATTTTTCACCTTCCGGCGTCCCACGCAGCTTTCCCGCCTTCAGCGACGCTCCCGGCAACTTCCGGTCCCAAGAGTCCTTTGCGAGAATCACCCAGATGGCATAGCGGTCTCGCGAGATGCTACGTCATCGGTGTGATTTGTCGCAATGCATCCTTGGGACCGCGAGTTGCCGGGAGCGTCGCTGAGAGGCGGAAGGCTGCGGGGGCGCCGGAAGGTGAGAATATCATTATTTATTATTTTTTTTATTATTTTTACATTAGATCTTTTTACTATTGATGCGGCATAGGCGGCATCAATAGTAAAAAGTTGGTCACACGTGTCAAACACTGTAGTGTGACCAACCTGTCAATCAGTTTTCCAAGCCATGCTACAGATCGCTAGGAAAACGCTAGCATTCTGCAAGCTAATTACGCTTGCAAAACGCTATTATTCTGGCGGGAATCAGCATACAAAAAACGTGCGTATTTCCTGCGGGAGAAGTGCGGGATTGCCCTGGAAATTTCCGCGGCAATTCCGCAACGTGTGAACTTAGCCTAAGAGACGGTCCTGGCGCTTGCTGGTCTTTCTTGGGCCCCTGAGCCTTTTTGGCAACAATGGAACCTCTCTCCTTGAAGTTCTTGATGATGCGATAGATTGTTGACTGAGGTGCAATCTTTCTAGCTGCGATACTCTTCCTATTAGCCATTTTTGTGCATTGCAATGATGACTGCACGTGTTTCTTTAGAGATAACCATGGTTAACAGAAGAGAAACAATGATGCCAAGCACCAGCCTCCTTTTAAAGTGTCCAGTGGTGTCATTCTTACTTAATCATGACAGATTGATCTCCAGCCATGTCCTCATCAACACCACACCTGTGTTAATGGAGCAATCACTGAAAGAGGTTAGCTGGTCCTTTTAAGGCAGGGCTGCAATGATGTTGAAATGTGTTTTGGGGGATAAAGTTCATTTTCTAGCCAAATATTGACTTTGCAAGTAATTGCTGTTAAGCTGATCACTCTTTATAACATTCTGGAGTATATGCAAATTGCCATTAGAAAAAGTGAAGCAGTAGACTTTGTAAAAATTAATATTTGTGTCATTCTCAAAACTTTTGGCCATGACTGTACACACTGTTAACAATAAAGCTATATTCACAATTTGCATTTTTGCAGCTTTTTTTTATGCAAATTTTCAGCTGTTTCACAGTGCCGGCAATGACTAAGATTTCAGAAATCTCACGCACACACCTTGTTTTTTTTCTGGTTTGTCAGAGACATCTTTCAGTGTTTTATTTCAGCATTTTTTGCACATTGAAAGCAATGGCTAGTGCTAAAAAAAAAGCTGCAAAACACGCAGGTATCAGGTTTTGCTGCGTTTTTGGTGCCAAAACCTGATGAAGTTGAATCAGATTATTTTTTTTATGCACCAAACTTTATCAACATGCACAAGAGACAAATGTTCCCCTACAAAACTGCAGTTAAAAAACGCAGCGAAAACTCAGCAAAGCCTGTTTTTTATATATTGCTTCTTTACTGCCAAGAGAAAAAAAAGCATCAAAAAGGCAACGTGAACATAGCCTAATGCAGAAACCATAATCTAGGATTATAGGGAAGCTGGGAAGGCGAGGAAATAATACTAGCCTCCCCCCCCCCCCCGTTTGTCATAGCCAATGTTAAGACCGAGAAGGAGGTTCTCATAGGTATTGAAACTTTACTCTGTGTCAAACACAAGATGGAAGTTGAGTTGCGAGGACTGGAACAGATATCTGATCATTAGGGAACCTGACATAGTTAAATTTCATTAGCAAGTTATACGGTCTACTTTTTTAACTGACATTCTTTTTTTTTTTTCTTTATATAAAATTGTTTTGGACAACCCCTTTAAGATATAGCAGCTGAAATAAGCATTGAACACATCATCAATTTTCTAAGTAAATATATTTCTTAAGGTGCCATTGACATGAAATTCTCACCAGGTGTCGGTAACAACCCATCCAGTCCACACAGGCAAAGAGATCAAGCCATAGATGTCCATAGATTAAGTTATAATAATGAGAAAATGAAACTAGGAAGAAGTATTGAACACGCTTACTGAAATTTATTTAATACTTTTGTACAAAATTTATTTAATACTTTGGTGATGAAGCTTCAAGACTCCTCCAGTATTGAGAAACTAGTCGCATGCATTGCTCACGTGTGATTTTTGCCCATTCTTCCACACAAACATTTTTCACATCCTGGAAGTCCTGTGGGCTCCTTCTATCAAGTCTAAGCTTTAGTTCCTTCCACCTTCCATACATTTTCTAGAAGAATTATGTCCAGTGATTGGCTCTGCCATTCTAGCAGCTTTATTTTCTTTCTCTGAAACCAGTTGAAAGTGTCTCTGGCTGTGTGTTTGGGATCATTTTCCTGCTGAAATATCCACCTCCATATCATTTTCATCATCCTGGCAGATGGCAGCAGATTTTTTTTTAAAGAATGTCTTTGTACATTTGTTCATTCATTCTTTTTTCAATATGAAGTTAGCCAAGGCCATATGATGAAAAAACGCCCACAACATGATATCTCCATCTGCAAACGTCACTGTTGTTGTGTTGGGGGTGATATGCAGTAACTTTTGGCCTCCAAACATGGTGTGTATTATGGCATCCAAGGAATTCAATTTTCATCTCATCTGGTCAGACTATATTCACCCAACATTTTGCAGGCTTGTCTAGATGTTGTTGAGCAAACTTTAAACGCGTTTGAACCTGCTTTTTGTTAAGCTATGGAGTCTTGCGTGGTGAGCGTGCATACAGGTCATGGAGGTTGAGTGCATTACTTATAGTTTTTTCTTAGAAATAATTGTACGTTTTGATTCCAGATTTTTCTGTAGCTCTCCACAGGTGGTACTTGGCTCTTGGACACCTCCTCTGATAAACCTTTTCACTCTTCTGTCTGAAATCTTGCATGAAGCACCTGGTCGTGGCCGGTTTATGGTGAAATGATTTTTTTTCCCACTTCCTTATTATGGCCCCATCAGTGCTTACTGGAGCGTTCAATAGTTTAGAAATTCTTTTGTACCCAATTCCATCAGTATATTTTGCAGTAATAAGGTTGTGAAGGTCTTGAGACAGCTCATTGCTTTTACCCATCATGACATGTTTCTTGTTTAGCTCCTTGGTAATGAGACTTTTTTATGCACCATCAGTTGAACCAGCTGATATAATTGTTCACTAAGTGGCAGGATTGCTTTTTCATTACTGATAGATTTCAGCTTGTGTCAGGACTTTCCATGGCTTTTTGCACCTCTCTTTCTTCATGTGTTCAATGCTTTTCACTGTGTCATTTTTTTTATTACACATAGCTTAATCTATGGGCATCTATGGATTGATTTCTGCCAAGTGTGGATCGGATGGGTTGTTACTGACGTCTGGTGAGAATTTCATGGCCAAGTCACCTTCAGACATATTGATGCCATGGTCAATAGTCAACAGTATGTAGGTCTATTAAAATAGCCATGCTCAAGTCAGCTATGCTGTTTTTTGTAACTCCCATAGAAATGAATGGGAGTTGCGGAAACAGCATAGTACAATGAGCTATGCTGCTTCCGAGTTGCTTAAACAGAGTAGTATGCTGTCTTTGTAACCCCTATTCATTGATGTAAGAATTACTGAAGCAGGGTAATACTTCTGTGCCCGTCTATTATCGCTGCCCCTCCTCTGGTGGCCGCCACCTGGACCCCAGTCATTCCTGTCTTATGAATTCACCTTCAGTTGGCTCCCCCTAGTGGTAGCTGTAGGTAGATCACGTAAGCAACAGATACGAGATAAGTAAAATCAGCAAAAATACTAACTTGGTTTTTCTTGACGTTTTTATTTTATTTTTTTAAATCTGCCAAACGATGCAGAAAATAAGAGCACGACATGTATTCTCCCGTGCATTCTTTATTTGTAAGGAACTCTATAGGTACATGAAACCTTTCCCGGAGTCCGGAGAGTTCCTGGACATGGACACCTTTTTAGAAGTTTTCTTACAGGTGCTTTGCTTAGGATAGCAGCTCGGGTTCACTTAAGCCTATTATATAAGTGTACTGTAGCTATTAAAACCAGATGTAATATCTTTTAAATCCATATTCCGCACGGTGAGACGCGCTCGTGGGATCGCCATCGCTGGCAGTGTCTGTAATTGTGGATTTAGGACAAATGGATGGGATTTGTACAGCGGTTCTGTGCACTCGGAGAGGCCAAGTAAGATGATTGCGCTGCCGAAAACCCGCTCCGCCGTTAAAGTGTTCAGTCTTTTTTTTTTTTTTTCCTAGAGGTGATTCAGCCCTGAGAAGATGCAGGCAGTGTAGAAGCTGCATTGCTTGGATGCTATTCAGAAACATGCTGCTTTTTATTTCCTACACGAGAACAAGAGGGCCGCCGCTTTAAGTGTGTGGTTCTAGTTGAACAGCAACAATCTTGTGGTTTTGGAGAGCGTCTTGTGAGTGCGAGTAATAATTGCTTTCATTTCTTGGAAGAAGCGGAGGTTCTGGAGGTCGTTGGGGTAAAAAGCTCTGCGTATAGGGTTCATCTATATATCTGCGTGACTATACGGCGAAATGTACAGTATGTATACCAATACAGTATATTATACTCCTATGTGCTTACATACGTGAGCTGCCCAGGTTTTATTTCAGCACCTGGTGGAGAAACCTGTTGTCACTTCATCAACAATTTATTGCTCAGCCGATTTGCAAACGGCACAGCCACAATGATGTTCCATTCGATTTTTGCAAGAGATCACTTTGAAATATTCATATGATGTTTGAAAACACTTAAAGGTGGATCTGTCTTCTGATTTCACTATGCATAAATGGTCAAATAGATCTTTGGGGCCCCATGAGACTGGTGTACTTACTTTGAAAATCTATGCCAAAATAGCAGGACTCATTAAAATGCTCATATTAATATTAGGATTATACAGCCAAAGTGTGAGAGCTTGCGAGTCCAATGTACTCAATCTTCAACCACCCAGACACACTGCAGTTAGCACTGAGCAGTGCGAGATCTCAGCACGGAGGAGGTTCACTGAGGAGCTGTCTATCAGGCTACGTGGGCAGAGACCAACTTTAAAGTTTCAAAAAAGTATTATGCAGCCATTTTGACATAGATTTTCAAAGTAAGTACACCAGATATAGCAGGTCTAACAGTTTCCTGCTTCGTGATGCGCTTTTACAAAATGGAATGGGTGTCGGTTTATAAAGCAGGTGCCGGCTGTGTTATACTGCCAACACCTGCTTTTAACAGCAGCAACCTGAGCTAACTTTTATCGCTGCTGTTTAGTTTAACTACTTAAAACAAGTTGCAACCAGGGGTTAGGGGTTTTCTGAATTTGCAAAAAGACCCTTGCAAATGTTTCCTAGTGTGTTGGATTTTCTATTGGTCACAAGTTGCTTGCAACTCGTGTGCCAATGCAAGTCTCATGTGGCTGCGACTTGTGTGTGATCCAGCTGCGATTTTTTTTTTTTTTCTTCACAGCTCAAAATAGAAAGTTGCACAGATGTTTTTGGTCTCACAACTTGTCTGAGAAGTTGCGTGAAAAATATCTGTAGCCCCAGCCATAGAACGGATTTCATCATGAATCCGCCCCAAAGAAGTAACATGTCACTTCTTCTGCTTTTTTTATTTTTTTTATTTCCTACTTAACATTTTTCAAAACCTGAACAGTGAAAAAAAAAACGGTCCTAAAAAACCTCCCTATATAATCAGGGGTGGATTTTACATATGAATGAATAGGAAAAGTGTTACAAGCTTTTCCCCAAGTGTACTGTAGGGTATGTGCACACATTCAGGATTTGCAGCAAAAATATCTGTTGGCAGGAAAAACGCTATGTAAAATCCGTGCATTTTTGTTGCTTTTCTTTTTTTACATGCTTTTTGTGTTGCAGATTTTTCTCTATTCATTAGTACGGGTAAAATCTGCAGCAACAGCGCTGAAAGAATTGACGTGCTGCAGATTTAAATCTGCAAGGAAAAAAAAATGAGACTTTAGGAATTTCATTGTTCAATCCTTCCAAGTTTTGTGACAAAACTGCAGAAAAAAAAGTGACAAAAACGCAACGTGAGCACAAACCCAAATTTTGAAGCAGATCTTCTTAAAAAAAAAAAAAAAAAAAAGGAAAACCAAAATAAATGAAAAGCCAGCCTAGGTCAGACTCAGATCATCCTATATCATGGTCCAAGGAACGGACTGCAACTTCGGGGATGATCATGCGTCAGAAGACCTAAAGTCGGTCCTTACATAGACCGTGAAATACGGTCATCTTGACCAGCCCTAAGAATACAACTGTTCTTGCTGCTGAACCCAGAAAATTTACATTAAAAACAAGTTTTTCCTGAACTGTATAACAAAACCAAAACTATCACATATTGCACTGCCGTAATGGAGCTGGAAGCAGGACGGTATGGATGAGACATGACAGATTTTGTTCTTAATAAATCCTGCCGGAAATTGTGGTTTTGCAGCGTCCCAGGAGCCCCGTGTCGGGTGGTTATGAAGCTCTGGAAGCCCCTCGGATGTGTCGGCTGCATAGAGGGTCCTCACCACTAGATGGCACAATTACCACAGGAGCCTGAGAGGTTACTAAGGGCCTGGTGGAAATTCAACTATGCATCACTGCATTTAACATATCACTGTTTCCACATAGTAGAAGCCAAAAAAAATCTGATACAGTGTGATATATAGAAGCAAGGAACAACTGGAATAATGAAATTTCAAAAAGAAGTCTTTTTAAAGGCTGGTTGTAAGAATTCTGCTGGGTATTGTAAATGCTTCAGGTGCACTTGATACTGCCGTTACGTTCCTGGCTTTTGCTTATAGTTTTTATGGAAAGATGGATTGAAGTTCAATTTAAGAATATTCGGTAATCCCTCTCAGGACATACTGTAACAGCTGGTATTTCTGTGCTGCAGCAAATCGATTCCATACAGCAGTCACTAATACTCCTGACTGGCTTCTGATACCAAATTCCAAAGGGTCCGCGGGTATCCGGGCCAACCAAAACAACATCATCAGCGCAAAAATGTGCAGGGCTGGAAATACGGAGGGTTCAGACGAAAAATATATTAAGATTTCACTGGTCGGTATATCATCGGGTCGTTCCTTTTTACCTTGTCTTGGGGTATAAGTTATACACAAGGCTTTCGTTCGAAAGGCAAGTTTGGTTGTGAAATCAAGTGTAAACGTGTTTTCTAGGATTTTATTATCACTTTTTTTCAGTGTACAATGGCAGAATCCTTGGGCAAAAATGGCCACTGGAAAAACAGGCCTCGTTGCCTATGACAACCAATCAGAGTTCAGCTTTCATTTCTTACACTGCCCTAGAAAATTGAAAGCAAAGCTGTTATTGGTTGCTCTGGGCCAGGCTCCTCATAATTGGGTTATTATAACCGAAAACTGGAAAATTAAACCCATAACAGATAAATTCTATTAATTATTGGAGTTACTAAAAACGCCAAGCCATAATCATATACCATAACTACCACCAAGTTAATAGAGTGCAAGACAACAAATGTCAAAATATATGAAAACCTCTTTTTTTTTTTTTTTTTTTACAAAAAATTAATTATGCGCAAAAGACGCATTAAAGAAACCCCATAAAACCCACATAAAAGGAAAATTTGGGCAGTGTGGATAATCTAGTAATTGGCATAGCTGACGGCTGCTGGTAAGCATATATATAATATTGCACAGTTGTGTGAAAATACCAAAGAAATGTAAATATTAGACAAAGATAATACAAGTAAACACAAAATGCAGTTTTAACTGAAGGTCTTTGTTATTAAGAGGAAAAGAAATCCAAACCTACAGGGCCCTGTGTGAAAAAGTGATTCCCCCCTAAGCATAATAACTGGTTGGGCCGCCCTTAGCAGCAACAACTGCAGTCAAGCGGTTACGATAACTGGCAATGAGTCTTTTACAACGCTCTGGAGGAGTTTTGGCCCACTCATCTTTGCAGAATTGTTGTAATTCAGCCACATTGGAGGGTTTCCGAGCATGAACCGCCTTTTTAAGGTCATGCCACAACATCTCAATCGGATTAAGGTCAGGACTTTGACTAGGCCACTCCAAAGTCTTAATTTTTTTTTTATAAAGTCATTCAGAGGTGGACTTGGTATTGTGTTTTGGATTGTTGTCCTGCTGCAGGACACAAGTGTGCTTTTACCTTGAGGTCACGAACAGATGGCCAGATATTCGCCTTCAGGATTTTCTGTTAGCAGAATTCATGGCTCAATTTATCATAGTAAGTCTTCCTGGTCCTGACGCAGCAAAACAGCCCCAGACCATCACACTATCACCACCATATTTTACTGTTGGTACGATGTTCCTATTTCTGAAATGCTGTGGTACTACTACACCAGATGTAATGGATATACACCTTCTAACTTTTGTCTCGTCAGTCCGCAGAGTATTTTCCCAAAAATCTTGGGGATCATCGAGATGTTTTCTGGTAAAACTGAGACAAGTCTTTATGTTCTTACTGCTCAGCAGTGGTGGAACTCTGCCATGCAGGCCATTTTTGCCCACTCTTATGGTGAAATCATGAATACTGACCTTAACAAAGGCAAGTGAGGCCTGCAGTTTTATTACTGTTGTTGGGGGGTCTTTTGTGACCTCTTGGATGAGTCATTGCTGTACTTGGTGCAATTTTGGTCGGCCTGCCACTCTGGGAAGGTTCACCACTTTTCCTTGTTTTTGCCATTTGTGAATAATGGCTCTCACCGTGGTTCACTGGAGTCCAAAAGATTTAAAAATGGCTTTATAACCTCTTTATAACCTCTTCCAGAACGATAGATATCAGTTACTTTGTTTCTCATTTCTTCTAGAAATTTTTTGGATCACGACATGTCTAACTTTTGAGGATCTTTTGTTCTACTTCACTTTATCAGGCAGTTATTTCTTGATTGAGAACAGGTGTGATAGTAATCAGGCCTGGGTGTGGCTAGGGAATTTGAACTCTGCTTCCCAAAGATGTGAAAAAACCACAGTTAATTTATCTTTTAATGGGGGGGTTGGGGGCGCATTCACTTTTTCACACAGGGCCCTGTAAGTTTGGATTTCTTTTCCCTTAATAATAGACCTTCATTTAAAATTTGAATTCTGTGATTACGTGTGTTTTCTTTGTCTAACATGCAAAAGAATAGGAAATCAGGAAGGGGACACTTTATCACACAACTGTGTGTGTGTGTATGTGTATATATGAAAGTATGCCTGAATTGCCTTTCTCCACACACACACTATACATGTACATACACCAAAATGGGTCAGACAATTTTTTCAAAAACTATTGCGTGTAAATAATTTTGTTTCTAGCATGTGATGCTCGTTCAAATTCACGTGTGACAAGTAACAGGTGTGGTTAATATGAAAATAACACCTGAAACTAGATAAAAAGAGGAGAAGTTGATTAAGGCCGGGATCACACATGCGAGTAAGTCATCCGACACTCGCATGTGAAATCCCAGCTCTGGCGCCGGCACTCGGGAGTGGAGCGAGCAGCTGCATGTAGTTCTATGCAGCCGCTCGCTCCACTCCCGAGTGCCGGCGCCAGAGCTGGGATTTCACATGCGAGTGTCGGACGACTTACTCGCATGTGTGATCCCGGACTAACTCTTTGCATTGTGTGTCTGTGTGTGCCACACTAAGCATGGAGAACAGAAAGAGGAGAAGAGAACTTTCTGAGGAATTGAGAACCAAAATTGGTGAACAATATAAAAAAAATCTGAAGGTTACAAGTCCATCTGCAGAGATCTTGATGTTCCTTTGTCCAGAAGTTTACAACCCATGGCATGTAACTAATCTCCCTGGATGTGGATGGCAGAGAAAAATTCATGAAAAGTTGCAATGCAGGATAGTCTGGATGGTGGATAAGCAGCCCCAATCAAGTTCCAAAGTAATTCAAGCTGTCCTACAGGCTCAAGGTGCATTACTGTGAGCGTGAACTATTAGTCAACATTTGAATTAAATTAAACGGCCGCACTGCTGACACAAAGATATAAGAAAGCTAGACTGCAGTTTGTCAAAATGTATGAGAGTAAGCCAAAATCCTTCTGGGAAAGCATCCTGTTGATAGATGAGACCAAGATAGAGCTTTTTGTTAAATCACATTATTCTACTGCTTACTGAAAAAGGAATGAGAAAGAGCACAGTACCTACAGTCAAATATGGTGGAGGTTCTAAGATGTTTTGAGGTGTTTTTGCTGCCTCTGGCACTGGGTGCCATGACCGTGTGCAAAGCATCATGATATGTGCAGGATTTTGGGTCACAATATAGTGTCCAGTGTCAGAAAGCTGGGTTTGTGTCTTAGGTCATGGGTCTTCCAGTAGGACAATTCTTTGAGCAATGGGAAAGCAGAGAAGGGATCCCCAGAGCAGAGAAGCTGAAGTGTAATGAGGCAGACGGTGGATTCATTGAGCAGCATTGTTGAGAATGGTTTGGGCGTGCGTCAGAGTGTTAACAGGGTACTACAGAGATGGACTTTGAATTAGCTTCTGTGGAAGATGATGACCTGTACTAGCTTCCTTTTTTTAACTCAAACTTTAGGATGATTCACTAATGAAGGGGTAATGACTTCTTGTGGTGATGTTCACTTTTTGGTATCAGACTTTTCCATATTTCTTAAATTCGATCCCAGGTCTTATAGAACATCCATTTTTTTTTTATAAATTTTGAAGTAAATTGGTATAAATTATTATACATTATTACCCAAATAAATGCATGGGCTTATGTACCATAGAGGCAGTCTATGTGCCTGTTTTGGGGTTCATGGAGAGTGGAGGATCATGCCATGTTGGCTGCATTCCATATTTTAATGGGTGGTCAGAATCTTTTATGGGATCCCTTCAAGCAATGCTGCAAGATATATGTCCAAGGATCACTTAAAGAAAATGCAGATGAGCAAAGACTACGTCCCCTGTTCCAGAAGGTTTGGGGGTGTGATGGTGATAATCTCCGTTTTAAGAAAGCCACTTTTAATCGGGAAGTTAGACGTGTCCTACATTTAGGACATATTCAAAGATGCTTTGCGGCTGTTAGCTAAAAAAAAAAAGGAAAACGCAGAATCTGTGCAATTTTTTGCAGGTTGGTATTAATGGAAATGAAAAAAAGTGTATGGAAAATGAAAGTCTATCATAAAGAGGAAAAGTGATGTGTTCTGCTTCATTAGAACGTCAATCATTTTCCCACATAAAATAATAATTCTGTATGCCTAGTTAAAAATATAGGAAAGATGTGTATCTTCGTACCGTGTTAGCCAGTAGATAGAAAAATATTTAGACTTGAGAGTCCTCAGTGGTTGATACCTTTTAATGGCTAACTGAAAAGATGGTAACAAATTGCAAGCTTTCCAGACTACTCAGGTCTCTTCATCAGGCATAGACTAATACAACATCTGAAGAATCACATATTTATACACAAAATAGCACAGAAAAAATGCAATAGGTAGGACAAGTGACATGAAGCAGAACTGTCATTTATGGCAGAGGGATTAACATAAATATGACTAGTTCATAGATAAGGAGTGAAGGTTTTATTACCCTCTGATTGGGGTCTGGTATTGTGTTGTGATGACCCTAAAAGGTCAGGGAGGCAGATTCCTTAATTGTTGTAGAACGACATAAAACTCTGGGATATATTCATCCCAGCACTAAGAGTGTCAAAGGTCATCATAAGTTTATATTCCCAGACTTTTCTATCCTTCTCAGATTTGAAGTTAGATTTTAATACAAGTAATTCCATATCTGTCATGCTATGACCGGGCATACAAAAGTGTTTGGCCACAGGTAAATCCATTCTTTTTTCTCTTATCGTGTGGCGATGAGAATTCATCCTTGTTCTCAGTTTTTGCCCGGTCTCCCCCACATACAGACCCCCAGTTGGACATTTAGTACATATAATTAGGTACACCACATTAGATGTGATGCAGCTGAAAGTACCTGGTATCTTGTAGTCCTGATGGGAGTTGGGGATCTTTATCCTGTCCGTGGTCATTATAGATGTACAGGTCTTGCATTTCTTTTGTCTGCAAGGAAAGGTTCCTGCAGCTGTTGGGAGGACAGGGAGCTTCTGACAATGATGCTTCTTAGATTTGGGGGCTGCCTAAAACATAGTAGTGGGGGGTCTGGAAATATGGATTGTAATCGGGCATCTTTTTGTAGTAAAGGTTGTAGTTTCCGTGCAGCTCCCCTTAGCATCTCCAGACTTGGATTGTAGGTGACCACTAGAGGCACCCGGTTATTTTCTTCTTTAGCTTTGTAATGTAGCAGGTGATTCCTTGATATTCTGGTGGCTCTTGTAATTTGGTTTTCAATTGTTCTTGGATGGAAGCCCTGGTTCAAAAAAGTCTTTCTGAGGCGACCAAGGTGTTCATCTCTATCCATGGGGTTGGAACATATACGGTTGTATCTGATGGCTTGGCTGTAGACAATAGAGTTTTTTATGTGTTTAGGATGGAAACTGTCCCATTTAAGATATGTTGGACGGTCGATTGGCTTCTGATACAGGGATGTCTCTATTTCATTGTTCTTTAGCTTAATGGTGGTGTCTAAAAAGTTAATTTCAGTGCTGGAGTAGTTAAGTGTTAAGTTGATGGTGGGATGAAATTGATTGAACTGTTCATGGAACGTCTTTAGCTGTTGTTCAGACTCCGTCCAGATGATTAAAATGTCATCAATGTAGCGGTAGTAGGCCCGAGGCCTGATGGGGCAGGAGGACAAAAATTTGCTTTCAAGCTTGGCCATGAAAAGATTTGCATACTGTGGAGCCATTTTACTTCCCATAGCTGTGCCAGTCTCCTGAAGATAGATTTGAAAACCAAATTACAAGAGCCACCAGAATATCAAGGAATCACCTGCTACATTACAAAGCTAAAGAAGAAAATAACCGGGTGCCTCTAGTGGTCACCTACAATCCAAGTCTGGAGATGCTAAGGGGAGCTGCACGGAAACTACAACCTTTACTACAAAAAGATGCCCGATTACAATC
The DNA here is from genome assembly GCA_033576555.1 of Oophaga sylvatica. NCBI lineage: Eukaryota > Metazoa > Chordata > Amphibia > Anura > Dendrobatidae > Oophaga > Oophaga sylvatica. Next base: position 27,032,820 of record JARQOD010000006.1, on the reverse strand, counting down.
CATATTTCCAGACCCCCCACTACTATGTTTTAGGCAGCCCCCAAATCTAAGAAGCATCATTGTCAGAAGCTCCCTGTCCTCCCCAACAGCTGCAGGAACCTTTCCTTGCAGACAAAAGAAATGCAAGACCTGTACATCTATAATGACCACGGACAGGATAAAGATCCCCAACTCCCATCAGGACTACAAGATACCAGGTACTTTCAGCTGCATCACATCTAATGTGGTGTACCTAATTATATGTACTAAATGTCCAACTGGGGGTCTGTATGTGGGGGAGACCGGGCAAAAACTGAGAACAAGGATGAATTCTCATCGCCACACGATAAGAGAAAAAAGAATGGATTTACCTGTGGCCAAACACTTTTGTATGCCCGGTCATAGCATGACAGATATGGAATTACTTGTATTAAAATCTAACTTCAAATCTGAGAAGGATAGAAAAGTCTGGGAATATAAACTTATGATGACCTTTGACACTCTTAGTGCTGGGATGAATATATCCCAGAGTTTTATGTCGTTCTACAACAATTAAGGAATCTGCCTCCCTGACCTTTTAGGGTCATCACAACACAATACCAGACCCCAATCAGAGGGTAATAAAACCTTCACTCCTTATCTATGAACTAGTCATATTTATGTTAATCCCTCTGCCATAATGACAGTTCTGCTTCATGTCACTTGTCCTACCTATTGCATTTTTTCTGTGCTATTTTGTGTATAAATATGTGATTCTTCAGATGTTGTATTAGTCTATGCCTGATGAAGAGACCTGAGTAGTCTCGAAAGCTTGCAATTTACCATCTTTTCAGTTAGCCATTAAAAGGTATCAACCACTGAGGACTCTCAAGTCTAAATATTTTTCTAGTTAAAAATATATATTTATTTTTGATACAGGAGATATGACTCAGAGTTAGGTTTCTTGTAATGCTTGATTTTGGCATCGATCAACTGCTGTCACTTGGTCACTCGCCAGTAATGTGCTGATTCCTCTGAACCATGAATTACACGTTACACAGAATGACCACTGAGGGATTCTGCCTTCAATGCCTTCCTGGAAAAAACACCATCAGGTAAAACTCCCAACTGCTCAGGAGAAGCTGTGATACAATAAAAATGCCAAAATTAAAGGACTAAATTGACTAAAATTTGCAGGTTGACTGTGTTCAAACGACAGTTTTTTTTTTTTTTTTATAAAAGAATACAGTCTTATGAAAAAGTCCATATCTTGCCACACATACACAATGTGTTCAGTACCATGTGAACTTTTGATTATCACACCTATATGAGTTTTTTGGACATTCCATTCCAGAACCATGGCCTTGAATCATCCAGTCGTAGACCAAAAAAGTAAAAAAAAAACAAAAAACAAAAATGTGAACAAAATGGCTATACTTTCGTCTCTCCCCCAGTGATCCAGAGCAGAAGTTCCAACTATCCCCCCGTTTTGTGCTTACAAGTGACACGTGAGTGCTGTAACCAGTCAGTGGCTTAAGCGCTCTTGTGGAGAAATGGGCGAACCCTGAACGGTAAAGTTCAGGGTACGTGCACGGACCTCCAACACGGACTTCTCCTGGAAGTCCGTATTACTGTTAGGGTTAGGCAGCCCAAACAAAGCTTGTTGAAAGGCTAGAGTACAGCCAATCAACAAGCTTTCCTGTGTGGGCACTTCCATGTCAATCACAGCCATATTTAAATAAGTTAAAAAAATTTGGTGGGGTCAGCCCCATTTTTGATAACCAGACAAGCTAAAGTAGACAGCTAGGGGCTGGTATTCTGAAAATGGGAAGGACCCATTGATATTGCCCCCCCCCCCCCCTTAGCCTAAATATAGCAGACTGCAGCAGCCCCAGAAAAGGTACATCTGTTAGATGCGCCAATTCTGGTGCTTTGCCTGGCTCTTCCCACGTGCTTTGTGGCTTTAGGAAGTGGGTTAATAGTTTTGGGGTTTGTCAGCTTTGTATTGTCAACTGGCATCAAGCCCAGAGGTTAGTAATGGAGAGGTATCTATCAGACGACCCCATTACTAATCTCGTAATCAAAAGTAAGAAAGACACACACAGAAAAGAGTCTTTTAATTGAAATAATCACTTCCCGAACCTCTTTTACCCATTTATTAATATAAAAATTAAAAAAATCTAATTTATACTCACCTGTCCGCCGATAATCCATATGTCCCACAACGATCACCAACTCTACTACGTCTAGTTGCATGACTGAGCGGTGTCAAATGAGACAGCTCAGCCCTGCAACCAGATCTCAATGAGCTGAGTGTGAGAACATGGCTGCATGTGACAGGCGGTGACGTAATTAAGGTTACCGCTGGTCATGCGCAGCTGCGCTCTCACATTCAGTTTGATCTGGTTGCCGGGCTGAGCGGTAACATTTTTCACAGCTCAGCAATGCAACTAGATGTAGCAGAGTTGGTGATCTTTGTGGGACATATGAATTATCGGCGGACAGATGAGTATAAATTAGATTTTTTATTTTTCATTATTAAATAGGTAAAAGCAGGTCAGGGATTGCTATATTCGGTTAAAGGACTTTTTTCTGTGTGTCTTTCCTACTATTGATTACGGGGTTAGTAATGGGGGCCTCTGATAGACATCGCTCCATCACTAACCCCTGGACTTGATATTAGCTGATATTACAAAGCTGACATCAACGCCAAGGCAAGTGGGAAGAGCCGAGGCTAAGCACCAGATTTATCTGCCCTCATTATCAACAATAAAGGGGACCCAACGCCATTTTTTCTTTTATTAGATAAATAGACAGACGCCGGCTGGTAAATAGACTCATCATTGTACCCCTGCTCTCGCTGCTATCATTTAGAAGACAGTTTCTTCCAGCAGTGGTGCAAGAGATCTGCATTATTCTAGAAAACCGTGATTTTTTTTTTATGCAGGAAATTGCTTTATCGCAGCATTGAAGTCTCCACTGCTCGGCTGCTAGTAATGTCCTTAAAGATGAAAGAATAATGGCATGAAAATAAACAACTGAGATGGAAAAACTATGTTTTTCATTTAATTGTATAATTATTTTGCATAATAGTTGCCCAATAATTGTGCACACAGAGATATTCTAATACAAACAAATCCTGTATTTTGCTTTCTTAAACGTTCAGGTTAATTAACCTTTTGGATTGACCTACAGCGCTGTAGTTGTTTAATAATGAGATTTAATTATCAAAAATACAGGTTGCCTAATTGTGCACGCAGTGTAGATGCATAAATAAATATGCATATACACACTACAAGGATTGCCTATTTGTTAGACGGCCACAACACTTGCAGGCAGGGTGGATTTGATTTAAATCACTAGTCAGTAAGGCTTGATTTAAATCGGTGATTTAAATCAAAGTTTCTACCTAAACTAGTTCTTGCTACTTTAACATGCAAGTAGATGAAGATTTTTAGAATCACTTTTTATATTACTTTTTTTCTCCCAGTTTAATGGGTTAATCATTCATATTTGGACACCACTGTTCTGTTGTACTTAGGAAGGAGAAAAATAATCCTGACCTTAATAACAATTTAAATAGATTTATTCAACTGAAACAATAACATTACAGCATAAGTTATTTGCTTAAACAAACATCCATGTTTGTTAACTAATTTGGCTAAACAAAATATATAATATTTTAAGAAACTTAGACTGTCAGCCCAGCCGACACATGAAAAACTTAAATACTACTGTCCCTGCTGTCCTCTGTAGCTCACTCGTCGTCATCTTCATCATCATCTTCTTTGTTCCTATTCATAATCTGGAAAAGAAAAACAAGCTTTCCTGCTTTATTGGGTCCCAACCGATTTCTCAATTTAGAATGAATGAGTCCAAAGGAAGAGAATATTCTTTCAACGCCTGCAGAAGAAGCTACTGCTGTTAAAAGTGAAATCATTACTTGAACAGTCTCTAAATCTAAGTGACTTCCACCAGTTTACTGGTGTGACCTTCCTTAAAATATCTTCAGCAAACATATATTTCTTGAATGGTTTCCCCTTAGCTCTGAAGTTTATTATAGTTGGCATTAAAGATGGATGATTGCTGGATACCCATGTCATAGCTAACTCCTCCTCCTCAGCACTTAGGTTTTGACCCTGATATTGGATATTGACAATATTTGCCAAAAAATGAGCTGGAGTCAGTGCTTGTCCCATTTGTTTGTTTACTGCTTGTAATTTAATTCTGTCCATGTGTAGTTCTGTTTTTAAGTGTTCACTCAGTTCCTTCCAAATTTCAACAGCATCCGCAATAAAACAGCTATTTTTCTGTATTTTGTTTAAAGCTTGAGAGATGGGTTTCAGGAAGCTCAGCATATGTTCAACATTTCTCTTAAGCCCAATGTTGAGGATTTTGGCTGTGACAGTGCCATCTATTTTATCTCGATTTTCTTCACAAAGTGTCATCAGAATAGGCCAGTTTTTGATATACTGCTCAAAACAGTCCACCACAGAGTTCCATCTAACATCTTGTGGGAGCGTTAGCTTGGTTCCACCCATCCTTTTCAGAGCTGCTGCAGCAAAATGATTATTACGGAAGTATTTAGCAATTTCAACGGCATTAGCCTTTATTTCTGGAACACTTAAGTCTTTGGCTAAGAGGTGCAGCAAATGAGCACTGCAACCATATGTTATTATTAGCTTTGCATTCCCTCCCTGCTCTTCTAAATTTCTTCTCATCTTGGATACGTTTGCAGCATTGTCAGTGACCAAACTGCGTACTAGACATTTGAATTTTTGTTCACATGTTGTTATAGCTTTTACTGCCACTTCTTGTAAGTATTCGGCTGTGTGTGCATTTCCTGTATCAGTTGTTTGTGCAAGGAAGACTTTACCTTCTTTCTGTTGTTATACAAGCACATACAATAGGATCATTGTGGACATTACTCCACCCATCAATACTTAGGTTAACAATTTTACCCTCCAGAGCTGTTGCACATTGCTCCATTTCTCTGTCATACACTTGATCCAGCAGTTTCCCTGCAACATCAGCTCTGCTGGGTGGACTGTATCCTGGTCTCAGTGACTGAACCATATTAATGAAATGTGGGTTCTCAGTCAGATGGAAAGAAGAGTTTGTTGCATAAATAAACTGGGCAATTTTTTCATCAATCAACTCTTTTTCTAATCTGCTAGTTCTTATCACAAACCTATCTATGGTGGTTCCAGGAGGTAAAGGTTTTTTCTTCCTTTTGGGTGATGGTGATATGTGGCTGTGGGTGTCTGATGATGCTGCTGCTGCTAATGAAGCACTATCCTGGATGGATAACTCTGAAACTGTAGAACAGGATGATGGTGATCTTGGAGGTGGATAGTTTCCAGAATCCATGAATTCCCCTAAACAAAAAAAGTCAATGCTGTTATTTTATTGTTTATACAATTTCTGCTTATTGTACACAACACAGCACTGCCCCAAAAGGAATATTTGTTTTTCTTCATAACTGTACCAAATGACAGTAACATGCAGTAATAATAAGAAATATAATTTTTCTCACACATGACAGTTCAGTCTTTAGAAATAGGATTCAATAAAAATGTTTACCAACCTGAAGATCCTGCCTGTTCAGAAGTGTTTCTTTGGTCATCTTCATCACCGCACTTCTCATGATGTTGCCTCATTCGCGCCACCAGGCCTTGCATCTCTTTGTTGCATCGTTTGCATTTCAGCAGCAGATGAAGGAAGGGAGACACACTAGTCATTACTAGTGGGTAGGCGGAGCCCACATAGGATAGAAACACCTCAGATTAAAAAAGTGTTGACCGGCCCCTCCAGCTTATAGGGCTCCTCCTACTCCAGCTCTCCAGTCTAAAATTTGAGGTCACAGAGGATAGTCGCTGCTGGAAGCAGCTCCTCAGAAAAATTTTTTATTTTAGTCGGACAGAGACTTGGACCGCCAGTGGTCTAGAGGTCTCAGGGGTCTCAGCGCTGCTGGACCCCCACCTCTCCCTTGGCGGATCTGTATTACCCTGTAAGGTGGTCCCTGCAGAACCCTGCCGGCCCTGGGGGATGAGGATTGCTTCCCTGGCGGGGACGCAAACCGCGCTTCTGGGGTCACTGCGTTCCCCGCCCTGTGGGGAAGCTACGGGCACAGCGCCACAAATCTCTGAGGGGTCCCTGTGGCGCTCAGCTGGGTGAGTACTCCACATTTTAATGTGTTTTGAGTGCTTCAGCGGAAGCTGCGGCAGCCGCTGCTACATGTATTCATGTGTGGTGATTGTGTACTTTTGTCCGCAGGTGGATACCTGCAGGACATGGGAGCGGGAGCGGAGTGAGTCGGGCGCTTTTTTTGAAACCGGCGGGGGGCGTGGCTTCGCGCTTTCCCATTTTTTCGTGGGCAGGAAGCGCTCTGAGCGCGTGCTTTTCCCTGCCTTTTTCTCTTCCGGCTTCTCTCCTCTAGCGCGGCGCCCATTACTGAAGGCCTCCTCGGGCTCCTCACTCTCCGCTCCCCCCGACCAACCGAAAGGAAGACACTACACCGCGGCCAGCTGGGTGAGTCGCTTCTACCTGTCAGGGCAGAAGCTTGACCCCCTCACACCCACAGCGCAGGAGGTACTGTCACACGGAACGCTTCCGCTACGATCACAATAGCGTCGCTTAATTTTGCGATCGTTTTTTTTTTTGTCATCGTTTTAATGTCGCTAGTAGCTGCCACAGTGGGCGATCTCATTGACGACGCATAAGTGATTAGCGATCTCCTTAGCGACTTTGGCTGTCATTTCGATGTACAATTCAGCGCAATATGTTAGCGATCTCGTTGGCGTTCTTGTTTAGTGTGGCATACCTTTGAAACACTGTCCTGCAGCTGTTACCTCATAAGAGGCACCTGGGGCTCGCACACCTTTTTCATTACACAAGGGTTGTGGGGAGTCTGCGACATTAACCCCTTCTTTGGCGGTTAACCCTTTATTGGGAGACAGCTGGGGTAGCTCTCTCTTTAAGAGCTTAACCCTTCAGCGTACGTTTTGCCTTTGAAAACCACACTGTTCTAGTTGCTGACAGGTTTTTGACCTGCCATATACTGTGTGAGGGCATGTCGGATCAGGGTCCAGGAGGTGCGGACTGTCTCCCAGATCCGCTACAGGATCAGTCTCGCGTATCTGACACGCAGACCTCGACGGCATCAAGCGCAGCGGTCGGAGGTGTCAGTGATGACAAAATGGAGGCCCTCGCTCGTTCTATTAATGGCCTTTCTGACCTTCTAGGTTATTGGGTGTCAGCTAGATCCTCTCATGGTAGGAAGCGACACAGGCCGGTGCCTTCTTCCCGCGTAGCGACTCGGAGATCTCTGGTATGGAGGGTTCCCCTTCAAGCTCGGATGGGGAGGTGTCCGATTCGGATAAGGAGGATCGGCAGAGACACTCTGCCTCTCTTTTGAGCCGTACAGAGGCTTTTATTGGAGCCATGAGGGAGGCGTTACAGTTACCGGAGGAGGTAACTAGACGTCCTGGTAAGTCGGCCCGGATGTTTCAGGAGTCGCATAGGTCGCGATCAGCCTTACCATCTCTGGACGAGCTTAATGAGGCAGTGGAGAAGGAACGCCTGTGTCCAGATAAACGTTTTCAGGGGACACGGTTTTTTGAGACGCTATATCCGTGTACGACAGAGTTGATTGATAATTGGATTCCTTCTCCTGAAGTGGATGTCCCTTTATCCCAGCTTAGCAAATCCTCATTGCTTCCTGTTAAAGGGAAGGCGAGTCTGCAGGATCCGCTGGACAGAAAAACGGAGATGGCAGCGAAATCCATCTACGAGGCCGCGGGTCATGGATTCAGAGCAGTGCTAGGATCCATGTGTGCTTGTAAAGCTTCCCTGAGCTGGTTAGACCGTCTACGGACGGCGTGGCAAGATGGATCCCCACTATCCGAGGTAGAGGGGCTTTTCAAGTCATTGGAGGATGCAGCACGATATGGCAGTGATGCAGGTTTGGATACTGCCTCACTGCTGTCCAGGGCACAATCCTCGGCGATCACAGTCAGGAGGCTCTGTGGCTTAGACAGTGGACCGGAGACGCGGTTTCCAAGCAAGGTTTGCTTTCTTTAGCTTACAAGGGTGGTCAGCTATTTGGATCTGACCTCACGGAGCTGATTGCCAAGGCAAAGGCAAAAGAAACGGCTTTACCGCAGCGAAGAGCTGTGTCTTGTGCGGCTGGCAGGCATAGTGCCGGTACTAGTCGGCGGTCCTTTCGGTCCAGGGGACGGTTCGGTCAGCCCTCTTGGGGATCGGGGCGTCCCTCTTTTTCGGGAAAAAAGAACGCTCAGAAATCCCGCACTTCCTGGAAACAGAGCTTCCGCCAAGACAAGCGGGAAGCTGACAAAAAGCCCGCTAAGGCGGACTGACGCCAGGGCCTCACTCGAGGGCTCTCGAGTGGGAGGTTGCCTTCTCCAATTCGAACCGATTTTGGGCTTCCCGCGTGTCGGACGCCTGGGTGACGCGGGTTGTGTCGGCAGGCTATTTCATAGAGTTTCTTTCTCGACCCCCAGGCAGTTTTTGCCAATCCCGCATTCCGTCAGAGCCCGAGCTATATGCCGCTCTACTGCGGGAGGTCGATTCCCTTCTACAGAAGGGTGTGGTGGTACCAGTTCCACCGGAGGACCGGGGAAGAGGGTTTTATTCCGACCTCTTTATGGTCCCCAAAAAGGAGGACAAATTTCGCCCCGTTCTAGATCTCAAAAGATTGAATCGGCATGTCCGCTCCCGGAAATTCCGCATGAGTCACTTCGCTCCGTTGTGGCGGCCTTGTCGCAGAACGATTTTTTGGTGTCAATCGACATTCGCGACGCTTATTTGCATGTCCCCATCGGAAGGGCCCACCAACGCTTCCTTCGTTTTGCCATAGGCCAGGACCATTACCAGTTTGTGGCCCAGCCATTCGGGTTGGCCTCAGCACCCAGAGTTTTTACAAAAATTCTGGCTCCTCTCATGGCGATTCTGCGAAGACAGGGGTTACGATTCTTCCCTATCTGGACGACCTTTTGATTGTGGCGTCCTCAAAGGAGGAGGCGGTGACGGCTCGCAATCTATCCCTTCAGCTCCTGGAGGACTTCGGGTGGCTGGTCAATTGGGAGAAGTCGTCTCTGGAACAGTCGCAGTCAATCCTGTTTTTGGGAATGCATTTCGACACGGTACGAGCAGTGGTGTCTCTGCCTCCAGACAAGCAAGCGAGTCTTCTTCGTCATGTACAGGTTATGAAGTCTGCGACAGCAATGTCCCTTCGAAGGTGTATGCGCCTTCTGGGTTTGATGGTGGCGTCAATGGAAGCAATTCCATTTGCCCAATTTCATTCCAGGGCTCTCCAAATGTTCATCTTGAACCGTTGGGATCGATCGCAGTTTTCACTGGATTGCAGTGTCATCATCTCCCACAGGGTGAGAGAGTCTCTAGAATGGTGGTTACGTCCGGAAGCGTTATCCCTGGGGAAGTCCTTCCTTCCTCCGAGGTGGTCGATCATAACCACCGATGCCAGCCTGACGGGCTGGGGGGGTGTCTGGAACGATCTCTGGATTCAGGAGTATGGTCGTTGGAAGAGTCTGTCCTGCCGATCAACATCCTGGAATTGAGGGCAATTTTCCTTTGCCTCCAACACTGGACGGTCCCTTTAAGCGGTCTACCAGTCCGAGTGCAGACAGACAATGCGACGGCGGTCGCGTATATCAACCATCAAGGTGGGACGAGGAGCTTCAGGCTCATGATGGAAGTGTCTCGAATTCTGGTATGGGCCGAGGCCAGAGTGCCAGCCATCTCTGCGATTCACATTCCAGGAGTTCAGAATATCACAGCGGACTTCCTCAGTCGGAAAAGATGGATCCCGGAGAATGGAGTCTTCATCCGGAAATTTTTGCACTGCTGTGCTCCCGTTGGGGAGCTCCCCAAGTGGATTTGATGGCATCCAGGTTCAATGCCAAGTTACCGACGTTCATGTCCAGGTACAAGGACTCGAACGCTGTGGCGGTGGATGCTCTGGTGGCTCCTTGGGACCAATTCGAGCTAATCTATGTGTTCCCGCCGATATCCTTACTTCCTCTGGTGTTGCGTCGGATCAGACTGGAGAGAGTCCCGGCTATGTTGATAGCCCCAGATTGGCCAAGGAGGACGTGGTTCTCGACACTGGTGTCGCTTATGGCAGCGCCTCCACTTCCACTCCCTCTTCGCCCGGACCTGTTTACCCAAGGGCCCGTTCGTCACCCGGACCTGAAGTCTCTGCATTTGACGGCGTGACTCTTGAGACCGAAATCTTGACCCGTCAAGGTTTTTCAGCCGAAGTCATTGCCACTCTGCGAGCTGCCAGAGGTCCGGCTACTACTAGGATTTATCACAAGACTTGGGAAGCCTTCTTTTCGTGGTGTTCGGGTTCTTCTAGGAACCCGAGGATTTTTTCCATTCCCAATTTGTTGGCCTTTTTGCAGTACGGGCTGGACAAGGGTTTGGCAGTTAGCACTCTGTAAGGACAGGTTTCTGCTCTGTCCTTGCTGTTTCGGAAGACTATCGCCTCGCGTAGGGACGTACGTTCCTTTTTTCGCGGGGTAACCCGTCAATTTCTGCCGCGGAAGGCGCCTGTGTCTCCTTGGTGGCTCAATCTTGTCTTGGAGGCTCTTCAACATGGGCCTTTTGAGCCTATGGACTCTGTTAATCTTTCCTTTTTCTCTTGGAAGGTTACCTTCCTAGTGGCGGTCACTTCTTTGAGAAGGGTTTCTGAGTTGGCGGCTCTTTCTTGCTCGCCTCCTTTTCTGGAGTTTCACCCAGATCGCGTAGTGCTTCGCACACGGGCGACTTTCTACCTAAAGTGGTGTCACAGTTTCATGTTAACTAAGATATTGTGTTGCCCTCGTTTTGTCCGGAGCCAAGGAATGCGAAGGAACGGGCCTTGCACACATTGGATTTGGTGCGGGCTTTGAAGTTCTATTTGTCTATTACTCAAAGTTTTCGGAAGTCGGATTCTCTGTTTGTGATTCCAGGAGGTCGTCGACGTGGGCAACGAGCTTCCAAGGATTCTATAGCTCGTTGGATTCGGTCGCCATTTTAGGGCGGCGACCTGGCGCTCCGTCCACACATTTACAAAATTTTATAAGGTGGACGTCAGTGCTTCCGCTGATGCGGCCTTAGGACGTAGGGTCCTGCAGGCGGCTGTAGTTTAAAGTTCTTGTGAACTTGTAGTTAGCGCTAGTTGCGCATTTATTTAGGTTGTTGGGTATCTGCCTCTTTTGTTTTTTTTGCCCACCCTTATTTTTGGACTGCTTTGGGACGTCCCACTAGTAATGACTAGTGTGTCTCCCTTCCTTCATCTGCTGCTGAAACACGGATTTTGGTAAGAACTTACCTGTAAAATCCTTTTCAGCGAAGAAGGAAGGGAGACACACATCCCTCCCATGGCAGAAGTGTGTTGTTGTGTTTTCCAGATGCGGCGTGACCCTTCTCTGATAGCGATTATCTGGGCTGAGGTCGGCGCGCTAAGGCTCTGTTCCAGCATTGCCAGCTCATCGCAGTGGTCAGGTTCAGTGAGTAGTACCTGAGACTGTGTGTTTTTTTCTGTTATATGCATAACCTGTCTCCTTGTTTTTCTCTCTGAAATCCTTCAGAAGGGGTTATGTTGCTCCGCTGGTGATATTTACTCTTCCTTAGCTTGGGTACGACTGGAGAGCTGGAGTAGGAGGAGCCCTATAAGCTGGAGGGGCCGGTCAACACTTTTTTAATCTGAGGTGTTTCTATCCTATGTGGGCTCCGCCTACCCACTAGTAATGACTAGTGTGTCTCCCTTCCTTCTTCGCTGAAAAGGATTTTACAGGTAAGTTCTTACCAAAATCCGTGTTTTGCATGCATGCCTGCCTTACCGATAGGCGAAGGAGCTTCATTAAAATATTCCCAAACTGGGTCTCTTTTACGGCCTGCTGCCATTATAAGAAAAGAATGTAATAAACCTCAGATCGTACACACAAACTGATCCAGATTTGTTGTCTGTGGCTATGCTGCAGTATTGTGCTCAAAGTTTCACTTTCATTTTCTTGTCTGCTTGCCCTTCCTCCTCCTCACACTTAGATTCACATTTTTCTTGTGTTGTGCAGATCTATTCCACTCCAATCAGAAACATATTGTCTAACTTCTTGGACTTGGCACTGAAGGGGTTGATTCTGTATTCATATAGGTTTGTAGAACAATAGGATTAAGGTCTTTTTCTCAACTCTGTTCATGTTGTAACATTTATGCCGTGAAGAAAAGGCTGGGACCTCTGCGGAGTCAAATTCAGTTTTGAGAACTGCGTAAGTAAAGCGAGCGTCTGTGGTAATATAGGAGAGAAACTGCCCACTGGCACTAATCCTACAGAAACCTCTGGAAGAGCATGGCATTGTGAATGTTACACATATACAGCCTTTATTCTACTGAGTTAAACAACTCAGCTTTATCTCATGATGGAAGAACCTTTGGATGGTAAAATATTTTCCTCAAAAAGCAGTTTATTGAAAAAAATCCGATTTAAATAAAAAAAAATCCGATTTTTTTTTTTTTTTATTTTTTTTAAAAAATCATTGATTTTTATCCACCCTGCTTGCAGGGATTGCCTAACAGCCTCGAAACTTGCAGCCGCAGAAACTTGAACATATTTTTCGAGCATGCCAAAGAAACTGTTAGCACCCGAGCATCGTCTGATAACACCTTATCAGAGCACGTTGACTTATCACTAATAACTAGAGTTGAGCGAATTTTTCAAAATTAGGTTCCGATTACGATCGGCGGCAAATATTATTTTTGCAATATTCGCTGATCGTCATTGGAGTCAGTGGGGCAGAAATGAATGGATATGTTCGGAACCGTTCATCAAGCATAAATTCGGCAAGAATATGGCAAATTCGGATTCAGAGACCGATTCCGGACATATTCGCTCAACTCTACTAATAACCAGATGACGAGGCCGGTTTGTGCTGTTTCCCCTCCATCATTTTTCATTTACGAGGATACTGCACTATATCAAATGTTCGTCATATCTGACTATCAAAGCAAAACTCTCTTTCCATCATAAAAATAGTTGCGTGGAGTAAGTCTAGTTTTCAGCACAATTCTTCTCCATCTGCACAAAGTGTCCTTGGCTGCTGTTGTCTGTTTTTTTTTTTCTATTCTTTCCTTTTTTAAAGGAAAAAACTTGCCTGACTTTCATCTCCATGTTCTAAGGGCCTGACAGTATGCAGAATCCTGGATCACCCTCCAACAGTTCCCCGAGCTTTGTGTAATGCTGCAGCACACGTTACTTTCCAAGCTGAGTAATAGCATTGTCACTGCGGGAGGAGAGGAAAACACTGCTTTTTATAAGAATATTTGGGGAATTGTCGGAATGAATCACTGGCTTAGTAAAAAAAAAAAAAATAAATAAATGTGGTTATTCCCTTGTTGTGTGGCCAAATTGACTGTTCGTGGAGTTTCCTGAGTTTCCTCCTTTATTCGTCCCTTAATTATCGAAGACAGTTTTATTGTACGCTTCGTCTATGAGGTCATGTCACATGACACGCGAGATTAAATTGGTGAAATCTCCCAGTTTTATCTGCTGCGAGGAATATTAAGCACTGAGTGCACTTGTAAAAGAGGGGCGTCTTGCCAGGTTTTCCTTTCTGGAACTGATTGCATTCATTACTGGGGATGTCTGTAAAGCTGCTCGCCTTATATCATAGCAGCCATGTCTGGGGTTTAGTGTGAGCATTAGGGTGGACTCACACATTGCAGATCTGTTGCAGAAATTTCTGTGACTGTCCCATATACCTAAACGGGACTTGCATAAATTCCAACGGTTTCTTCTATAATAACCCAATTCAGACGTGTGACTATACCCTAATGGATGCATGCTTTTAAGAAATGGATACATCATTGGATTGCTCACTCAATTCTCATGTTAATGTATAACCTGATCCTTGGTTTACATTATTACTTAACTGTTGATCTAGCTCACACTTTATTTTTGGGTCCACTTTACCAACCTGTTGATTATTTTACAGTAGTTACATAGTGTATCCACTTTTACAACCATTTTACCTACCCAAAATTTCTAGTTGCTTTCTAAAAAATAATAAAAAAGGCAACTTTCTATGTAGTCTGGATGACAAGTGACTGCTTCTTTATAAACCTATGTGTCTCCATGGTAACAGACTACAAACAAACCCTGTGTAGTCTGATCCTACTGTTATTTTATCTCTCTCCCACTACTTTCTTAGACATAAAATGTTGTTCACGTAGATAACATTTGGGCAGTAAGTTGATGCACGTAAAACTTTTAAAAATAAGCTTAAAAAAAAGCAACACAAGGGCTCACCCACAACGTCAGTTTTTCACATACTTTGTGCTATCGGAGTTTTTATCTGACTGCACATGGCACATTGGGGTTTTTACATGTCTCTTGTATTTTGCTGACCGATGGACCTTAAAAATAAAAAATCAGAGACTTGTGCTACTTTTGTTGGATATGCAGACCAAACATCCAAGTGAATGAGTCGGTGGAAAAAAAAAAGGACAGCCATCTCTGTGCACGTTGTTTACTGACTGGTGGATAGAGGAAGTTTGTAAAACATGAATCATTTGTTGTTGTTTTTTTTTTTTTTTTTTTTTTGCATTAAAGAATCCAGACTTGTTGTTCAAGTGTGCAGTCACTCTGTGTAACTGTAGACTTGTGAATCTTCATAGCGCGCACTGTGTGCACTGTCAGGATTCTCTGGGAGAAGGCAGGCAGGTGACCGCAAGTATTCAATATGCATACATGCCGTCACGTGTCGACCAGATGTGCGTGGCCTCTCAGTAAAGGTGAATTGAGCGACACCGGACACGTCTAATCAGAATGCTATGGAAATATGCAAACCGCAAAAATGAGGTCACATGACCACTCGCTTCTGGCACCGTAGAATCCTGACAGTCCGCGCTGTGAAGATTCACAAGTCTGTGGTCACATAAAGTGACTGCGGACTTGAGCCCCTAGCCTGGACAACCCCTTTAATGAATGGATGCAGTTAAAAACAGACACGTGGCCCAAAAGCAGATGAAACTATGATGCAAGAAAAAAAAAAATGAAAAAAGCAAATTTGGCCTAAGGCTAACTGCACATCTACATATATGATTTCTACGTAATTCTGTTTAATTGTGGGAGCGGTGAAAAGTAAAATGACAGCGTGCCCAATCCATCACACAATAGGCATAATGGCGCCTGGATTACCCCATTGACAGATAACACAGCCCTTACTAGGTTAATTTACCGATCATTACGCTAGGAAAGCTGGGTGACCTCCACTATTATTTATCAGATATCAGATGAGCAAGTGAAATAGAATTAAGAAAAAAATGGAAATAGAATTTTATTTAGCAGATTCGCTAGAGAAGAGTTTAGATTTGTACTTATTTGGTGCTTTTTCTTCAGTGAAGTCCTGGTGAAATGTAATGTGGGTTGTGCCGTGTTGTGGGCTTACACAGGATCACATTCGATTCAATGGCGTCATTCTTCTAACCCAAAGAAATAAATCTGCTAATGTTTACAGGGCCCTCATGGCTTCGAAACAAGCAGAGCACCAGGCCATCATCTATGAAGCAAATCCCTAGACTGGCTTACTTCATGCCTGTAGTCCGTGGCTCATTGGAATAATGGATGTAATTGGGAGTCGGAGTACATGCCGGAGGTGTTCTACACCTAGCACAGGCCAAGCCAGCTTGGCACCGCCGCTCCTCCAGCTCAGTGTTGTGGTTCTCAGCCTGTGGCCCAATTCTCCACCAGAGATCCCCAGAGATCTCACAGATTGACTTTTGGCAGCTCCGGCTGGTAGTCTGTTCATTCTCTATCACTGAGGCAGATTTGATGACCGATGAGAACAGTTTGGCCCACTTCTTGTCTGCCCAATTTCCCTCGAGCCTGAGCTTTCAATTTCCCAGACTTTTTCCTGTTTTAAAATTGCAGCACTTGTATTATTGTGTATTATTTGTGTGAATGTATGTAAGATAGACTGCTGGATTATAACATCTCCAAAACCTCACGTCACGTCGTGTTAGTACCTACCAAAATTAGAAAACAAGAATGAAAGGGTTTTTTATAATTTTAATTTTTACTTCTCATCTAGTTTATTGTCTAATTGCTGCAGTCTATCAGCAGTGGTGCAGCCTGCATAGGCCGAGCTTGTAGGCGCTGATCTAAAGATGCTAGATTGCAGGAGCGCACAATCCAGACAGCTTTAGTGCTCCTGCGATCCTCCGATGCTGCAGAGTCCAAGTAGCCTCTGCTTGCAGCATCTGAGAATGCACAGTTTGAGCCAGCAGCAAAGCTATGCCACTGGTCCGAACTGTCAATCTTCAAGACGCACCGCCCTCGATGAAGCATGTCAATAATGCGGAACCAAATAAATAAATATACACACACACATAAATATATGTACACAGCAGCCGGTTGTACACAGCGCCATAAACTGTGTAGTGGCCGTTCACTGGTACTGCAGCTCAACGCCTACTCACTTTTAATGGAGAGCTGCAGCTGCAATCCTTTATTCGGTTGTCAGTCACTAGTTGGGGGCAAGATAATAATATATATATATATATATATATATATATAATTATAACCTTGTAATGTCTTCACATCCTGTTCCTTCCAGATGTGTCCATATCCCAGAATTCCAAGCGGCGGAAGTTTACCGATCGCCATTTTGGGACACCCAAGTGATGGGTGTCTCAATGTGGAAACTGCTCTGCTGGTGATACCAGCCTCTTGCATGGTACCACCAGTGGAACACCGTCGCACCACACACACACACTCTATACGCCGTATGCACCACACACACACATACACACGGCAAATGCGCGACGTGTCTATAGGTAGAGGAAGCCGGTCACATTAAAGGGGTTTTCCTACGAACGAAAGTTCATTTTAAAAATTGTCTGTGTCTGACTGTGTATGTGGCATACCACATGTCCTGGGCAGGAGAGGAAGCAAAAGACAATGCTGACATTACAGCAGGGATCACCGAGGATTCATTTTGTGAGGTAAAATATTTCACTGACTGTTTTTAAACAATATTTTACCTCACAAAATGTATCCTCTGCGATCTCCTGCTGTAATGTCAGTATTGTCTTTTGCTTCCTCCCCTTCCCAGGAGCTGTGGTATAGCACATGGGTACACAGGTCAAAGAAGAGATCATATGACAGGAGAAGACAGCAGATGGGGAGAGAGAAAGCGCACAGGGGTGAGAGACAGAGCACAGTGGGGGAGACAGCTCAAACGGGACAGCACATGAGGGGAGAACACAGCACAGGAAGGAGAGAGACAGCAGACAAGGGGATAGCACATGGGGTAGACAGGTCAAAGAAGAGAGCACAGACGAGAGAAGTCAGCACATGGGGAAAGAGAGAGTGGATAGGTGGGTGAGCACATGGGGGGGAGAGATTCTCAATGCTGCAAAGTCTGCCCCCATCGTGGCATTACCACCCTCCCTATGCGATAGCATCGGGCCTCCATCTAGTAAAATATAAAATGATAGAAGATTTCATGCAAAATGACAAATCAAGCCCTTATGACAGTATACGTAATTTTGTAGGTGGTGAACATCAATGGTTGTCCTTTTAATTTGATTTTTCCCAGCCTCGTCCCCCTGTGCGGATCACAGTGGCTGACCCCCAGACTGGCTGGTTTGGAGTAGTTCACATTACAAGCCTGGTGTTTGCTTTGTCAAGTGTTAATGTACAGCTCCCATCATGGGGTGTTATTTTAACCTGTCGCTCGTAGCACTATGCAATTTTTACATGTCTTGGTAAATTATGATCCTGGTGGAGCTAATGTACAAAACAATGTTACCTTTGAAGCAGAATGAGCCGTTCATTTAGAATGATGATAAATTTGTTCGCCTGTGACGGCCTGGAATTAAAATGACAAATCAGGCTTTCTATTGAATGACTGAAGGACAGGAAAAAAATGATCGTCAGTCGAGGCAATTCCCCTCGCCGCTCCGTTCTTTCTCTCCTTGTCTTCTCTGTCTAATCACACATAATTTTTCCTTCCTTGATTTAAGTACCTATGCCACAATGCGATGCATGTCACCTCACACTCACTTCAGGATGATAATTGGCTCCTTCATTCAGAGGTGACGGATTTTCTGTGGAACTCATACTTATAAAGTTTAAGAAAGAATTTTGCCTTTAGATAAAGTGGCGTAATTTGCGGCGTCACTCCACGATTTACTGTACAAATGATATCTCTGTTCTTTTTAGGGAAAAGCTGCCTAAATCGTGTAGAGTGAATTGGCCCTCTGGATTTGTACAGCTGACTCTTGACTTGCGGCTGTCGCATTGTCTTCTCCTTGTGCGGTTGTTGTGACTGTCTGCAGCCATGCCAGCTTTATCGACAGGCGCGGGAAGTGACTCCGGTAAGTTTGAGTGGTATAAGTCAACTCAAAAGTATCTTTCCAAGTAATCATTTTGGTTTAACGATCAATAGAGGTCACAATGGTCAAACTCCCGTAGATTGGATCAGAGCTGTGGAGTCGGTAAGCCAAACCTCCTCAATTTCCCTGACTCCGACTCCTCAGCACTAGTCACTACTGGTCATGTACATAAAGTGCAGCACAGATTCATCTCATCTACCACTCCACTCCACTGGTCACTACTGAGCATGTACATAAAGTGCAGCACAGATTCATCTCATCTACCACTCCACTCCACTGGTCACTACTGAGCATGTATATAGAGTTCAGCGCAGATTCATCTCATCTACAGCTCCACTCCACTGGTCACTACTGAGCATGTACATAAAGTGCAGCACAGATTCATCTCATCTACGACTCCACAGCACTGGTCACTACTGAGCATGTACATAAAGTGCAGCACATATTCATCTCATCTACGACTCCACAGCACTGGTCACTACTGAGCATGTACATAAAGGGGCAGCACAGATTCATCTCATCTACAGCTCCACAGCACTGGTCACTACTGAGCATGTACATAAAGTGCAGCACAGATTCATCTCATCTAAGCGTCCACAGCACTGGTCACTACTGAGCATGTACATAAAGTGCAGCACAGATTCATCTCATCTACAGCTCCACAGCACTGGTCACTACTGAGCATGTACATAAAGTGCAGCACAGATTCATCTCATCTATGACTCCACAGCACTGGTCACTACTGATCATGTACATAAAGTGCAGCACAGATTCATCTCATCTCTGACCCCACAGCACTGGTCACTACTGAGCATGTACATAAAGTGCAGCACAGATTCATCTCATCTATGACTCCACAGCACTGGTCACTACTGAGCATGTACATAAAGTGCAGCACAGATTCATCTCATCTCTGACCCCACAGCACTGGTCACTACTGAGCATGTACATAAAGGGCAGCACAGATTCATCTCATCTACGACTCCACAGCACTGGTCACTACTGAGCATGTACATAAAGTGCAGCACAGATTCATCTCATCTACAGCTCCACAGCACCGGTCACTACTGAGCATGTACATAAAGTGCAGCACAGATTCATCTCCACTAAAAGCCGAGATCCTTAGATCAGGAACAGAACAGACATTTATAGGACATTTCATAACTTTCCCAAATTATTATGAAAACATTTACAGCACATCCTGCATTATATTACAGTACCAAATTTATTATATATTTTTGGAGTCTGTCCATTATGTACCGACTCAAGACTCCACCTAAATCGACTCCCGACTCCACAACAGCCCTCTTCAGTAGACTAGGCGATGAAAAGATGTGCCAGAGTTATCATCTAGCCTAAGACACTATGATAAATCTGAAGCATTTCAAAGAGGATTTTCCCTACTTTAAAAGTTATTCTCCGGCTCAGTGAAGTGTAAAATAAAATGAGCTTCACACTCCCCAGGGCCAAGTGCTGTGTCTCCACCACTGCCCCAAGCCTTGTTGATCGACTGCAGTGTTAACGGCAGATTGACAGCGCTGAAGCTAATCACTAAGTTCAGCTGCCTTGTGTATGTAGACTGCATGAGCTGATGTACTTACTGTGAAAATACCATGTCAGCGGGCCTATATAATTTTGATACTAAGGAGAGCATTGTATGAGTCCAGCAAGATTTCATTTGAATTTCAGGCAGGAAATATGCAGCTATCCTAACATAAGTAAGTAGACCAGCCTCATCAGGTTTAACAACTATAATAATGCATGCAGTTTGTATTGTGAAATCTGGTGATGGACCCACTTCAGATTTACACTGTCTAAATATTAGGCATTTTTCTATAACTGAATGTAAACTTTATGAGCCTCTGAGCTCCGTGATTGGTTACAGTACTATTTTTTGGTTTTTTTCCGGGCCAAACTGGACCCTGTAGGCTGCAGTTAATTGAAGGGAAAATCCCATTTAAATAGATTCCATAGACCTGATGAAGTTGATATATTTACTCTGAAAATCCTTGTCAGCCTGGCTATATAAATTTAATATTGTCATATTACATTCTTATTTGAATGTCAGGCAGGAAATATGCAGCTATCCAAACATGGATTTTCCCAGTAAGTAGTTCAGCCTCACCAAGAGGACCTGTCAGTTCCTTTTAAAAATGAGTTAAATACCTTGTAAAATTACCTGAGCTCACCTGACTCTGTTGCTCTTTGCCGTTTCATGCTGCTTCACTCCATTGCAGAGATATTTACATATGTTGTTTTTGGAGTGCACAATGTGAAATTTCTGCTTTGCAGTCCAATTGGGCTTTTCTTCAGAGTCTTCCCTGGGGATGTGCGCTTTCACCACTCCTCCTCTTAGACACTTACAATCACAGCTCAGTAGTAACTAAGACTTCTAGATTGCTAGATCAGCTGCTGAGCTGTGATTGGCATCTCTGGGAGGAAGGGGTGAAAGCACATGCCCTTAAGAAGACTGACGAAACGTCCAGTTGGACTTCAAAGCAGAAATTTCACATATTGCTCTCCAGAAAAAAATCAAATGTGAATATCTCTGTGATGGAGTTATGCAACACGAAACGGAAAAGAGCGACATAATCAAGGGCTCAGGGTTTTTACAACGTTCACAAGAAATTCACAATTACATGAACAGGGGTGATTCTGCAGACTCCCCTGCTGTCATGACAACCGATCGACTCCCCACGATCACGTGAAAGGCACCGATGGGCAAGATTTGTGAAGCGCTTCCTGCTGGTATATGTTAAGTCCCGCTATTTTTGTTCAGTTCCTCTTTTATTCCACTGGGAAATGTCTAAGTCAATTGGGAGCTTTGGGTGTAAGTGTGTGGCCACATGTAGCTGTTGTCTGTTCGTCTGAAACATTGCCCAACTTCAGTGCGCCATCGGTTTGTTTCATAATGATGCAGTAATTGACCCACTGCGGTCAGACAGAATTTCGGCTGCATGGACTGGTGCTGTCTTCCCATTGTCAGTGGGTTGGGTACCTAACTGGTCTCATAGAGTCCAAAGAGTACCGACATGTCAGGGTGTATGGACACCTATCCTGTTAGAAAGTAGACTGGTGATACCCATATGTCAATTTATACATTTTTTTTTTCCCAGGAAGAGTAAAAGAGTAACTGAACAATGCAATCAGTGTTAAGTAAAAAAAATAATGCTCCATAATTAATATTCTATGGGGAAACGAGTCAGGAGACCCAGAAGGCCTTGTACAGTAAATGATATACATACAAAAAAAGGCTGCACTCAAGCATACTAAAGCATGACAATATGGAATACATGAAATTTAGAATAGCAATATGGCTTTGGAATATAAGGAAAAATTTGAGACGCTTAGTATAAACATTTGGCCAAACATTTTAAAGCCCACCAACCATCGTCAAGGTGGTCTCAATACTGGTGAGTCCCTGACCTAATGTGAACATACCTCTATTAGGCTGATATGTGAATTTCTGGGTGAATATGCACCTCTGTCAGCAATGCCTGCATTTATGGGTAAAGTAGGGACCTGGTGTAATTAAAATCACCACCTGGTGGGGGCGGAGTGCTCGGTCAGCAAGCTAACATTCAATAGACAAAAAAACCTGACTGGCACATCCAGACTAATGTGAACTAGGTAGTAGAAAGAAAATGCGAACATCATAATGCATGTAAGAGATGTTAATTATACCCAACATAGAAATTAGAAGCATGCATATTGAAAACGGACATATGAAGACCAGCTGTACATAATACAGAAAACCACCACGAGAAAAACAGCCTCACGGTCAGGATAAATTATATAATCTTTATTGACAAAATATGTTAAAATATTACAGGGACAAATGGCAGGGGAAAGGGAATTGTAGCAGAAATAGCAAATATGCACATAAATCAAAGATCAAATGTATACCTGCTGATAGATCTCACATAACAAAGGACAACTGTCCATATGATGAAAATCAAGGGTAAGCCCATATATACTCATGTAGCCAATACACATCAGAATGTATACACAGAATCCCCATATAGTTTATCAGGTAAGTACCAGGGAATAACGCAGAAATATATATATATATATTATTGTAATACATAATGATGTGGAAGGCTGCTAAATATCAGATGGAATAATACAATACTAGGTAGAATCACCGAAAAAAGAACCATCTTGGCAGCCACATAGAGCGATTTACCTAAGACAGCAGGAGCATAAGATCAACAGGAACCCCGAACCCGACGCGCGTTTCGGAGCCGCTCACAGGCTCCTTCCTCAGGGGGCGTCAGGGGAGACAGAGACCCTCATCGGTATAAATGTGCTGGCTACCGGATATGACGTATCCGCATGCTAACCGAAGCAGCAAGCGACAGGCACCGCCCCCGGACGTCATCGCTCACAACACATGGGAACCACATGATGCGTCAGAAGACGCCGGGAGAGGGGCCGGCCACAGCAGCCAAGGCCGCACGCGCAATAGCGCCAAAGTGACACAATCCACCATATTGTGTAAGGGCAAAAAAGGCCAGAAAGGGCTAAATAAAACCATGTGCCAAATCGCAGTAAACAGATCGCACCACAACCCAATGAATGCATGGTGAGAAACATGTGGGGCCCCACATATCTACACAGCAATCAAAGGGAAGTGTAAGCCGACTGAAAACAGTGTATGGCATGTACTAAAAGTACTATAACAACAAAACAATATATAATAATACCAATATGTGTATATAAAACAAAATGAAGGAAAAAAAAAAAAATAAAAAAAATAAAAAAACAAAATAACACCCAAACAATATGTGTAACACATAGAGCATAAAGATATATACATCCAACCAAACACAATATAACAAAGTGCAAACCAAATATTGCACTAACCACCATATGAAAACACAATTGAAATAATATAAATTACATATGTATAAAAATAAAAATAAAATGAAAAATACAAAATACAAAAAACATAAATATAATATAAGCAAAAATGATCTGTCTCCTCATGGACGAAGGACACTGTAGAAGAAGATGATGAAGATCATTCATATCCAGAACTGAAAAATAAAAATAAATGTAAGTATAAAATGTAAAATTCATAAAATATGTGCAAAGATGCACCACTACACTAGGGAAAATCACAAAAACGGGACAAAAGATACATTTTCATTCAATCCTTCTGGATGAATGGTACGCAAGGTCCAAATCCATCTACTTTCAAGTTGGCCTAATCTTTTAGTCAGATTTCCACCTCTAATGTTAATGTTCAAAGAGTCAATTCCACGCACTCTCAGTAGCGCCGCATCACACTGATGACGCTCTCTGAAATGGCGCGGTAAAGTTTTAAGAGTAGAGGTGTCCATACAGGAAGAAGCCGCCTCCTGCTGTCTTAGGTAAATCGCTCTATGTGGCTGCCAAGATGGTTCTTTTTCGGTGATTCTACCTAGTATTGTATTATTCCATCTGATATTTAGCAGCCTTCCACATCATTATGTATTACAATAATATATATATATATATTTCTGCGTTATTCCCTGGTACTTACCTGATAAACTATATGGGGATTCTGTGTATACATTCTGATGTGTATTGGCTACATGAGTATATATGGGCTTACCCTTGATTTTCATCATATGGACAGTTGTCCTTTGTTATGTGAGATCTATCAGCAGGTATACATTTGATCTTTGATTTATGTGCATATTTGCTATTTCTGCTACAATTCCCTTTCCCCTGCCATTTGTCCCTGTAATATTTTAACATATTTTGTCAATAAAGATTATATAATTTATCCTGACCGTGAGGCTGTTTTTCTCGTGGTGGTTTAATGTGAACTAGGTGCAAACCAAGGGAAGCTACCCCCATGTAAAACATACAAAAAAAGGCTGCACTCAAGCATACTAAAGCATGACAATATGGAATACATGAAATTTAGAATAGCAATATGGCTTTGGAATATAAGGAAAAATTTGAGACGCTTAGTATAAACATTTGGCCAAACATTTTAAAGCCCACCAACCATCGTCAAGGTGGTCTCAATACTGGTGAGTCCCTGACCTAATGTGAACATACCTCTATTAGGCTGATATCTGAATTTCTGGGTGAATATGCACCTCTGTCAGCAATGCCTGCATTTATGGGTAAAGTAGGGACCTGGTGTAATTAAAATCACCACCTGGTGGGGGCGGAGTGCTCGGTCAGCAAGCTAACATTCAATAGACAAAAAAAACCTGACTGGCACATCCAGACTAATGTGAACTAGGTGCAAACCAAGGGAAGCTACCCCCATGTAAAACATACAAAAAAAGGCTGCACTCAAGCATACTAAAGCATGACAATATGGAATACATGAAATTTAGAATAGCAATATGGCTTTGGAATATAAGGAAAAATTTGAGACGCTTTGTCTATTGTACAGTAAATGAGACTCCACCATCGGGTTCTTTACAGCATGTTACATCAGTGTGTGACAGGTATAGAAGTGCAGGGAGTGCATTATGCTTGAAGTCCCTCCTGAGTCTCCTTGTTCCAAGCGCAGTGAGGCACGGCCATGTAACTTGCCAGATTATTGGGGTCGTCTAGTGATCCCGCCTGAATTCAGAAAGAGAATGAAGTAACACTGACTTGCTTTTGACAAAGTGGAAAATGTAAGCATTGCTGTGTCCTTTTTATGAATGCTATTAAACTTTACGGTGTTGTTCTGGGCTTCGGATCTATGTTCTTTAGTGTTTAATACCCCAGGTTGCCGTAAAAAGGACTTTTGCCCAAGTTGAATTTTGGTGTATCTTACACAAATACAGACAAATATTTAATGAAAATGCACATTCTTGTTTTTATAAGGTAGACGCTCACTTTCTGCGTACGGACGGAGTTCATGCTTTCAAGTATGTAAAAAAAAAGTGATGTAACACAAGGGCCATATTTTTAATCATTTAGCAGCCCTTTATAGCTTCCACAGACCTGTTCTAATAATGAAGCTATGAGGGATATGACAAGAATGGGCGATATTGGATTTCTCTAGACTAACAGTAAATTTTTCCACTCTGATGTCAAGAATGTGGAGCATCTGGAAAGTGCAGTGAATGAATGGCGGAGGAACGGTTTCTGAATTTTTTTTTTCTTTCGTTGGAAGAATTCTTCTCGAAGTAACAAGTAGTTTCATATACTTTATAGTACTCTTTGGTTGAACATACTTCTGGGTGTCCACCAGAGATTTTTCCAAACTTGCTGGTAGGCCTTTACAATCTGTAGATGGAGCATGTTCTTAGGGTTGTCCCATTAAGAGCTTATCACCTATCCACAGGATAGATGATCAATGTGTGGCTGCTGGGGTCAGACTAATCTCGTGATGGTGGGGAGGGGGTCCCAAAATCCCCTGTGTAAATGTAGCTGTAGTGAGCAGGTGTGACCACTGATCCAGTCAATGTCTATAGAGGAGAATTTCGGACCCTCATTCTCACAACTGTGGTGGGGTTCCCAGTCATCAGAATCCCAGCATTCATACATTTATCATGTGTCCTTCTTTATAAGATCCATGTTTCAATATTACTGCAACCAGCTTTAAGGATTCAGATTTCTTCCATAGCCCTGTATATTAATATCCAGACAGAGTACCATATATTTTTGGGCTACATGATTCCCTTTACTGTAAGATGTGCCTCAATCTTTGACAGCAGAAAATAGGAAAAACATATTTCCTACAGATTAAAAACTTCCCTGGCAGTGTAAAGAAGGGGAGGGATCAATGCTACTAATTTTATTACACTAGAGAGGGAAATAGATCTGTTGTTTATCTGCAGCCTGTGTATTGCACACATCTAGCTTTATAGCATGCACATTAATGTACACTCTCTGCACCACACGTGTATACACAACCCTGCTGTATGCACATTACATGCACACACAGGTCTGCTGTCTGTACACACGTACATACATGCACAGTTCTGGTACATACACACCATACAAACACAACTACAACACACAGTTCTGCTACATGCACATTCACAATTCTGCTACATCATCACACAGCTCAGCTATATCAGCACACTCAGCTCAGCCACATCAGCAAAATACATATTCAGCTCAGCTACCACACACTTAGCTCAGCTACAGCATTAAAACAACCACACGCAATACATTACATCATTTTGATGTGCAGATCCTGAAAGCTTCCTCTATTGCCCTGCACTGATCGTTCTGATCAGTGTGTGGCAGGAGTAAAGACGGACGCCGTGTCACCATTCTCCTTCATCATAGGAATCTGCCTCCAGTTTTTTTTTTATTTTCTAAATTTAAAAAAAGCAATACGGTAATGTATTGGCATCTCCCTGGCACAATTGGGAGAGTTTATCATTGTGTTTGGGTTCCCTTTCTCCCACGCGCCTGTTTGCGCCATGAACATTTTCTTTTTGTTGGGAATATGGCCATGGTCTGTTTGGTGAGTGTCAGCATGACTTGTTATATTTAGGAGGGTTTCACAGGTCCATATTGAACAATTCATGTACAGACCACAATTTCCAGACCGGCTGCCGATCTCATGAACCGAACTCAACAGCCATGTATCGGTCTATTGCGTTCCGATCAAGTCGTCGGTCTTAAAATTGAGCTCTGTACCCGACCATAAAACTCTTGATGTGTGAAGTCAAACATACTACAATAAATACAAAATCTGTTTCAAAATCCAAATTAAAGTCTTGGTAATTTTTATATAATTCATGGTAATCTTATAATAACTGTGAAGTTGAAAAAAGATAAGACAGAAGACAATGAGCACTGTAACAAAAATTAATAGAAGAAGAGAGGAACATTTTTGTGAATTTGGGTTACTTTGAATTGTGTCTCGACTTATCCTGAACATCTGAATCCAGCCTTAGTCTTTCTGCTGCGGTAGCTGATAGAACAACTATAGCTGAACCTTCTAAGTGGCTGACACATTACATGTTTTGCTATTATAAAGGTCGTCTATGGTCAAAAGTCATGAAGGTCTATGAGAGCAAATTTCACACGGTTGCTGTGAGCATGTACCACAGTCGTGCATGGGTAAAGGGTGTAAGGAAGACTTACTATAGAGATAAACCATAGCTACATGCAACTGGTCCCTGTACAGATTAGTCAATCCCTATTAACAAAACTAAAAACACTACCTTGGATCTGACGCCCTAAAAGGCCGATGAGGGCTTTTCAATGCCCCCTGAGAAAACGGAGGGGAAGCTGCAACTCGCTGCCAACAACAGAAGAGGAAGGTGTGCAGGTGGACACAAAGGCCAAGAGTGAGAAACCCAAAGCACATTCATGAAAGGGGAGACAGGGAATTGTAAGGAGAACCAAAAACTACATGAAACTAGAATAACCTCCCAGAAATCTAACAGTGGAAAAAGGAAAAGGTGCTGTTAAGGTAGGCAAATAAACAGCAAGAATATAAGTGGTGTAAGTCTAGCCGGCAAAATTCCTTAGCTAAAGGGCTGGAATTCCTTAGCACAAATCCACATTGAAGTATAGCCAGCATGGAAATGCAGTGAAGAGCTAATATATAAAGTACCACCCAGAACATGATGGGGCAAACCAAAATATGGAAATGGAAAACATCTGGAAAGGAGCAAAACAAGCAGTGAGAATAAAATCAGTAGGGGCAATCGGCATTTGGACAAGGAAGAAAAGGCAATGGCTCAATAGACAGAAGAACCGACCATGCAGCAATAGGACACTGGATCGAGTCCTCAAATCGAGCCATAACCATTGTATTGCGACATCACATCTAATGATCGCCGAATTTGCAAAATATTACCACTTAACTTCAGTAACCATCATTGGATATAGTGTCGCGATGCAACCCCACAATCTTTATGATACATGGCCATTTGTGCCATATAGTTGCTAGCCTTAATAAAAATAAAATAAAATTTGGCTTTATTGGAGATGTCAATTAAATAATAAATGTACGACGACCATTTTTCAATACATCATGAAAATGTCCTTATTGTGGTTTAGTGGCCTCTGGGAGTGACAACAACCAATAAACATTTATTAATAGATATGGAAACGAACTGGGAGAAAACAGGAGACTGGATCTAACAGCTTGGAGGAATCTTTTTATACCATGGAAAAGAATGAGGTCCACAAGGAAAGCACAGGTCCCGATTCATAGAAGTGATTACGCCACAAATCTGGCATAAAACGCTTTGAAAAGACACACATTTTTTTTTGCCAGTTCATGCCAATTTAAGACCTTTCCGCCAAAAAGGGACCTGGCAATTCCCGCTCGTCGAATTCATGACGACCTGTGGCGCTCCTGGCTGGAGTAAGATTTGTGGCAAGGCGCACAAAGACACGCACCACTTTTAAGATGTGTACGATTCAGTAGGAGGCGTGCGCCTCTTACTCCACACAGCTCCCTTATCAAGACCATAGTCTTTTAATACAGCGTTCTCGGGGACGTTCTAGCAATAGATCTAGATGTGCTCTATGGCGTGTTCACACCCTGTGGTTTTTTAAGCCATAAAAAGCTGCATTTTACAGTATTAGCAAAGTGAATGAGGTTTCTGAAATTTCATGCTTATTTTTTCCTTTCGGATTTGAACAATCAAGGCTTTTTAAAAAAAAAAAAAAAAAAATCTGCAGCACTGCGTTTTTTTGTAGCGTTTTTCACCCATTTAAGTGAATGATGAAAAAACATTAAAAACGCAAGTTTTTCACTAAAATATGGCTTGTGGTGCAGAATAATCTGCTGCAAATACTGAACGTGTGCACATACCCATGGCTATCTGAAATGCATAAACCAGCAGCAGTCTATGAGCTATGCAGGCTCCTCCAGCAGCACCTGCAGCCTGCGGATCCATGCGGCTGTCCTGTTTCCATCACTGCCCTGCGCCCTAATGAGTTCCGATACACTAGAATAAGAAAGTGCTTATAAAGCAAGGACCTGACATAATATTTTTAGTGACTCTGGTATGAGCTTATGTGGAGGCTGGAAGTCATTTATTTTGTGAAATGCCCCATTAAGTGCGCTGACACTTATTACATCCAGAGGTGAAGGCTCCGACAGCCCACTCCATTATAAGTCAGTATCTTTGTGTGTGTTTCCATGTACCTGCCAAAGATCTCTTTACTGTGTGTCCTTTGAGGAGCATGTAAAACATTCGTCTTGATAAGTCGGGCTGCATTCTTTCCTACAGCTCGGTGCAGTGTCGGGGTCACAATCAGTTTATCCGCTCTTGTGTAATCCATACTGGGGGGATTCATGACGATTTTGTTTTCATAGACTACGCAGGCAGTGACTTCTGTTAGCGCTCTGTCCTGGGCTTCTTTCAGTACATCTATGTGTCTCCTTCGCTCTGACCGTCTCTGATAGATCTCGCCGTTTAATCCACCGCAAAACTATGGCTGAAAAACAGTGATCATGGACTCTGATTGTACAACTGTTAGAATACGTCTCGCCTGTCAAGAATCGGTCTTTTTTTCAAAGATTTGGAGCACATGTCATGTATATGATGTATCTGCCAATACTGGATGAGGTTTCATACCCAGATATCATTGACTGCGCAGAGATGGCTCTAAAGTCATCTACTTTACAACTGTGTGCCCGGATGAGCTCTCAATATTTTATGGCTAGTATATTTATAAGAACTAGTGATGAGCGAACGTGCTCGGATAACGTCTTATCGGAGTATCTTGGGCGTGCTCGTATATTATGTTAGAGTCCCCGCGGTTGCATGATTCGCGGCTCTTAGACAGCCTCAAAACATATGGGGATTCCCTAACAGCCGAGAGACATGCAGCTGCGAGGAATCGAACATAATATACAAGCACACCCAAGATTCTTAAATAACACCCTAGTATGCTCGGATGAGAAGTTATCCAAGCACGTTCGCCCATCGCTAATAAGGACTAATCCAGTATCATAGGATAGAGTGAAAATAAGAAAAAACTGTTGATCATCCTTAGCGCCTATTTTCCAGCTGCTCCTCTTTTGGACATATTTTATAATGGAGAAGCCAAGGCAGATCCTGATTAGTACATTCACCAGCGGTGCCCACCTATCTCCTGGTCTAGACTGTGCCTATAACCCTGTAATCGGACGTTTGATAGTCGCATCAGAGAGAAATCTAGTTACAGACAATCAGCTGATTTTGCTAGCAGTGAAGTTGCCGTCGACTGCGTAATGATGCAACAATGCCGACTTCTTCCCATCTTCGTCCCGTTGATGCACCCTAGTGAGCACAAGTTGACTTTGGCACTCGTTTACCAGCCTGAGCAGTGATGGGGACACATCCATTGTTCATACAATCGTTCTTTCCTCATATCGGCATCGTGATAATGATGGGACTTCCTCTTGTTAGCGCAGGACAATGTGCTGCCAATAACAGTGAATTTTTTTTCCTGCCAGCATAAGTTATCTGATCAACCAACGAATGAGCACTTTGCTTAACCATCAAGTGATTGCTGGCATGCTTATATGGGCTTTTAATTGGGAACTTCCATTCCTAAAGGACCCATAAATGGTCAATATCTGTCTGCTGATGGTTTGGCTGATCGTTTTTTCGAACGCTCTCCTCCCGCCTTACATGGGAGCACACTACCTGGCGGGTGGCTTATCGTGCCAATAACAAAACGATCGGAAGTCTGAAATTGGACGTGCCTGATCCTAATCCCCCCCCCGACATCACCTCTCCGGGGAGAATCGGGAAGCCCCTATACACATTAGATTGTCAGCCGACAATAGTCTAATTTGTATGGGAGCCTTAGAATGCACACTTACCAATTTCCCACTCCTCTAAATGCACCATTATGTTCTCTTGTCTATATGGTGAGTAAATTTCTCAATGCTTGTATCAAATTCTCCAAGATCCTATCCCATTATGTAGTAGGTGTAATACTAATAATTTTAGCAAAGACCTCCAGTTAGAAATGTAGTATAGTTCTTCTGATTCACTATGTCGCTTACCCCATATTCAGGGCATTGCAGTAGCTTAGATATCCATGGTTATGACCACTCATGTAGTGAAAGTTAGTTGTTTGTGGTCGTAACCATGGATACCTAAGCTACTGCAATGCCCTGCACATGGGTTAAGCGGGATAGCTTATCAGAAGAACTATGCTATATTTCTAACTAGAGGTATTTGCTAATATTATTATTATGCCTACTAAATATTGGGATAGGATCTTGGAGATTGAATACCCCTTTAATACTTGTCATATGCCAATATATATCGTAATCTCTAATCTCCCACGTAAAAAAAAAAAAAAAAACTGCAGAATTTTATTTGTTTTTGTTTTTTTTCTTTCTTTGCCCATGCCAATGACGTAGGAAATTGTAAAATAATTTAAAAAAAAAGACCGACACTTGCCAGGCGAGTAGGCATGTAGACTTTTCGTGGTACTGACTGGGTTCGGTGGAGTAGGAGCTCGTGTTCGGCTTTGTTTCATGTCGGTGGTCTTGTGTAGAAGACCCCCTTCTCTCATGCCCCTAATATGTGGAATGGGAATGTCCACCCCTTTAGTCTCCTGTAATGACTGCAAAACCCAATTGATCTAAAAACCATAGTTAAAAAACAAAAAAAAAGAAAAGAAAATGCCTGCTGGATTTCTGTAGTTTCCAAACTATATATATGTACACTAATCAAAATGTGACATTTATGAAATTGACATTATTTCGGGGGCTGATCTCTTTCGCACATTCCCAGTAGACGTGGCTTGGCATTATATTTAAATTAATTAACTCCGCACAGTACTATAAAACTAATCTCTGGAAAATTGTGGGACTTCTGAGCTGTAATGTTTTACTTGCCGGGAGCCTAGACTCCAATCTAGATTTCATTTCTCATTACCTGTGGTCAGTAGCGTTACATCATGGCAGACCAGAAAGCGACTGAATTATGTTCTACCTTTTAGAATAGATTTGCACATATGGCTTAAAACACCTGAGAATTACAAATAATTTCCCAGTGCACACATCATTTCTTTATTAAATTAGCAACCTGTTGCTTTAGTTACTACGTGTCAATAGCGATGACAGTACATATTGAACTGGCGGCGGCGGCGAGCGAATGTACTCACTTTCTTAGAATTGCCAAGCTCGGCTTTTGCGTAGTCGCCCCTTTGTTCTGGACATCGTGCTTTGTACAGTATTTGTAAGGAAATCACTTTATTTATTTTTCTTGGATTTGTTGATCTTCGTTTTACCTGTTTGTGTTTTATGTACCATTTTGCTTAAAAAAAAAAAAGAAAGAAAGAAGCTGCATATTTTCAGGCTTTTCAGCTCGCCAGATCCCTAGTATAACACTGGCCAAAAAATATACATCGTAAAGAAAAGGAAAGCGAGAGAGAGAAAAAAAATCCAGAATGCTTTCCAATGGCATAAAATGTTGGAATGTAAAGTAACATATTGGGGAAAGTTAATGCATTTTGTGTTGGAAAGGCTGTGAGTGATTTCTATTTCCTTTCAATTAAAAATTTTCTTCTTATTTTAAAAAAAAGTCTTTAATGGGAGCACCTGTATTAGTATTTTTCTTTGGCTCTGGCATATAAAATTCTGTACAAATGTGTTCACTTCTATCTGCTCATTGCCATAATTTAAAGAAGTACTTGTGGCCAGCTATAAGTAATCATTCCACTCTGTAAGGGCCACATACACATTGGACAGTCGCCGGCTAAGTATTGTTTGGCCGTTGGCTATCTCTCCCGATTCCCCCATATAGAAGAAAGCTTGGCTTGGCCAAATATGCCTGTGTGCTCAATAAGAGAGCCTCTGCCAGATTCCTCCTATTTCCGAGGATCGTCCGATGAAATTCGGCAGGCCCGATCCTTCTTCTCTACCTTGATATCATCAATGATTTAGATGAAGGAATTGAGGGTAAGCTGATTAAATTTGCTGATGACTCAAAGCTAGGAGGGATAGCTAATACTAGAGAAGAGAGAGAGAGGATTCAAAAAGATATAAATAAACTGGAGCAGTGGGAAGCAACTAACTGAATGGTTTTTAACAGGGAAAAATGCAAAGTACTACACCTGGGCAATAAAAATGAAAAAAGCATATACCAAATGGGAGGAATAGGGCTAAGTAGCAGCACATGTGAAAAAGACTTTAGTATACTAATAGATCACAGACTGAACATGAGTCAACAGTGTGATGCAGCAGCAAAAAAGGCAAATACAATTCTAGGATGTATTAACAGAAACATACCGTCTAGATCACTCAAAGTCATTATTGCCCTCTACTCCTTTTTGGTCAGACCTCATCTGGAATACTGTGTCCAGTTTTGGGCACCACATTTTAAAAAAGACATCAACAAACTGGAGCAAGTTCAGAGAAGAGCGACTAGAATGGTGACCGGTCTGCAAACCATGTTCTATGAGGAACGGTTGCAGGATTTGGGACTGTTTAGCTTGCAAAAATAAGACTGAGAGGAGACTTAATAGCTGTCTACAAATATCTCAAGGGATGTCACATTGTAGAAGGATCATCTTTATTCTCATTTGCACAAGGAAAGACTAGAAGCAATAGAATGAAACAGATTAGATATTAGAAAAAACTTTTTGACAGTGATGGTGATCAGTGAGTGGAACCGGCTGCCACGAGAGGTGGTGAGTTCTCCTTCAATAGAAGTCTTCAATCAGAGGCTGGACAGACATCTGCCTGGGATGATTTAGTGAATCCTGCTTTGAGCAGGGGTTGGACCAGATGGCTCAGGAGGTCCCTTCCAACTCTACCATTCTATGATTCTAGGATCTGTTCAGGAGAATAAGGAGGTACCCATACAGAATAAGACTGTAGGCCGAATCTGATCGGTGAATTTGTCTGCTTTTAGTCTAACATATAGGGGGACTTTAGTCTGCAGAGAATGAGGAATCCTAAGTCGTCTGTATGAATTGGGCTGTAGTGAGCATGTGCAACCACCGCACGTGGAGCACTGATCGCACGTGCTCATTACAGCTCCATTCTCACAGCAGACTCTGAAGTCAGAACCTGCGATAATGCACTTATCTCCTATCCTGTGGTAGGTGGTTGTTTATAGAACAAGCTCGTTTCCTTCTGAGCACCGATTTATGGGTGGTAGAGAAAATTTCTTTATATGTTTCTCAGTTTTAATTGCAAATTGTGATTGAAATCGGATCAGATAAAAAAAGAAAGTGGGATATTAAAAGAGAGCCTGTAAGTGATTACATTTATGCCGTAATGGTACTGTGCGTGTACGGAAGTATTTAGATTTGCCCTATGGAGGAGAGTGTGGTCATCTGGACGAGTGACTAGTCGTGCTTGTAATCAAAGTCTCCACTGTAATCATGCTCAGTGTTTTGTGATTGATAACTAAAGTTATAACATTAGTTTAATACCAAAATAATCTGCTGACAAGTTCCCTTTAAAAGAAGAAATT
Source organism: Oophaga sylvatica (assembly GCA_033576555.1). Taxonomy (NCBI): domain Eukaryota; kingdom Metazoa; phylum Chordata; class Amphibia; order Anura; family Dendrobatidae; genus Oophaga; species Oophaga sylvatica. Next base: position 26,998,090 of record JARQOD010000006.1, on the reverse strand, counting down.
TTAATTATTTTTGCATTAATGTATTTTCTATGTTCAGTTATTCTTTCATGGATCTTGCCCCTTCATCCAGGAGTTTATCTGGAGATGTCCCCTTTGGCTGTCCTCTGTAGTTCTTTCCCATTGTTAGAAGCGCTAAATCCTGATGTTTTCTTGACACAAAACTCTCCGCGTCAGGATTTCTGAGCACCTGTTCTTCATTTATATTATTAGGTAGCTTCACAGTTATTGGGACGCTCCACTATCTCTCACATATATATTGTTTGCTCTTCATTTCATGGAGCAATAAAAATCTTCATAAGTTCATTGTAATATTAAGCCAAGAGAACACACTTCTGTATTCCTGGATCAATACTACCTAATGGATGACCAAATATTAACTATTCTGGGCATATTTCCACATTATACTAGAAAAAAAAAGTGCTGAATTATTTCATTTTGGATACCAGACTAAAGGAATTCTCATATACAGATGTTGATAACGTTCCCATTCATTTCTATAAGGAATTACTCCTCAAGTGCAACTGATTTTTCATCTAGGCATTTTTGCTCTACCTCTGAAAAATCGCTCCAAAGTTCCGCCTACAAGGTGTCTTCCCTCAGTCTAATTTGCTGTCCCATCCCTTTAAATGTAATCCGTCTCTAGCCACATAGACTTCGGGCCGGATTACAGGAAGTGTAAGGTGGGTCTTTGTCTCTGTACAGGAAGTTAGTGTGAGACTCTGCTCCTGCTCTCCTGTCTCAATGAATACAGCAGTAACAGAAGGGCTTGCTCTCAGTTCAGGGCAAGCCACGTAAAGGGAACCTGTCGTCATGAAAATAGTCTAGTCAGTAGGCACCATGTGATGGAGCGGCAGGATCTGAGTAGATTGTTTTATAGTTTTGTGAGAAAAGATTCAGTGTAACCTGTGATTTAATCCTTTAATCCTCTGCTCTCTCTGGGATTCGCGGTCCTATCAGTGACTGACAGCTACCTCTATAGGCACATTTATACAAAGAAAGGTGTCAGTGTCATGTGTGCATCGCCACGAAGATCGTCGCGGTTGCACATTCTGACTTCTCACAGCTGAGTTGCTGTTTCTTTGTGTTTGGCAGTTAGGGAGTTAATTCTGTCTGTTCTCAGTTCTGGGACTGGGTGCAGTTTCTCCCGGCTGCAATTAATTATTTGTTGATTGGTTTCCTTTAAATCTCTGGTTGTCTGTGTTGGGAGTTGCCAGTGAAATTCTTCATGCAGACCACAGATAGGATTGTATCTGTATAGACTTAAGTTAAAGAGCTCCTTAGTTGTTTTAAGCTCACCTTGCTTAGAGTTTAATATCCCAGATCATTTATGTTCCTTCTGTGTTTGAGTGTGTATGCAAGTCTGTGTTTTCTCCAGTCTGTCTTATATGTCTAATCTGTGTATTTAGCAGAGATCAGCCCATATCCCTTTGGTGGTAATCAGAATCCTTCTTAGGACTGATTACAGGGTTCAGGGACTGATAGGAGACAGGGTTAGGCTGGAGACTTGGACCTCTGAACCATTATCAGTACCTCCAAGGTGAGGGATTAGTTAGGACCCAGTTTAGGGTCAGGTTAGACCCCCGGTCCTCCTCTTTCCTGTGACAGTGTATCAAGTCCTCAAGATTAACCCTGAGTTCAACGGATATCGTGTCAGGTAAATCTATTCTATATTTACATGCTGATGTTGCTAATCTATATGTTGTATAGAGTGTTGTTCTTTTAAGAATAGTTTACTGACATCGTACACATATCATAAGACCGCGTGACATTTTCACTGGCCCATAAAATTATTCCCAGTTGCCATGGATCCAGTAGCCCAGCTGCAGGGATTATCCATGGAGCTGATGGACATTAAGTCCAAAGTTTTGTCTCCCTCGGAGCAAACCAGATTTGAACCTAAAGTAGCTCTCCCGGACAGGTTCACTGGTGGGCGAGACAAATTTTTTACCTTCAGGGAAGCATGTAAATTGTATTTTCGGCTTCGGCCTCGATCATCAGGGAGTGAAGAGCAGAGAGTGGGAATTGTTATCTCGCTCCTACAAGGGGACCCTCAATCCTGGGCCTTCTCCCTTCCTCCGGGATCCTCGGCTCTACAGTCAGTAGATCGATTTTTTACTGCCCTGGGTTTGGTATATGATGACCCAGATCGGGTCTCTCTTGCTGAGACAAAATTACGTAAGATACAGCAGGGAGATCGTCCGGCGGAGGAATTTGCTTCTGAGTTCCGTAGATGGGCCACAGATACTCAGTGGAATGACCCAGCTCTTAGGAGCCAGTTTTGTCATGGGCTTTCTGACAAATTAAAGGACGTTTTGGCTCAGTATGATTCTCCTCCATCACTGGAGGCTGCTATGGCCCTAGCTATCCGTACTGATAGACGGCTCCGGGAGAGGTGCGAGGTAACTCCGCCCCCTGTTGTTACTCCACCTACTACTAAAGTCCCTTATGTTGAGGTTCCCCTTGTCTGTTCGGAGGAGCCTATGCAGTTGGGAGGGACATCATTTCGTAGGAGGGGATTGGCGGTACGCCGCAGGACTAGAAGGTGTTTCTTCTGCGGGAAAGAGGGACATTTTGTTGGGGGATGTCCATCCCGTGCCTTGTTGAGCAAAAAGTCGCCGGAAAACTGTTAATCCCAGGTTGTGTGGTGGACGACAACCTGGGAGTATGTATTTCGTCCGCTAGTTCTTCTCAGTTCCTTGTACCAGTGGAGGTGGTGGTTGGTACGAGAGTGGAGAGATTTTCTGTTCTTCTTGATAGTGGGTCCGGGGCTAATCTGGTTGACGCTCAGTTTGCTCAGGCTCAAGGTATGCATCTGAGTGTATTGGTCAAACCGATCCCTATATTCTCCATTGACGCCAGGCCTCTCGGCCAAGGTAGCTTTGTTCATGAGGTTCATAACATTGACCTTCGGGTAGGGGCAATACATAGGGAACTATTATCTTGTTATGTGTTGGAGGGTCTACCTACTCCTATTGTGTTGGGACTTCCTTGGTTGGTTAAACATAACCCTGTGATTAATTGGCAGTCCAGAGATATAAGCCAATGGGGGGAGTTTTGCAAAAGTAACTGCATGAACACAGTCATCAGTGCGGTCGTGCCTAGTACTTTGCCTCCTTTTTTGGAGGACTTTGGGGATGTGTTCTCTGAGGAGGGGTGTCAGGAGTTGCCTCCTCATCGCGTGTATGACTGCTCTATTAATTTACTTCCTGATGCTAAGTTACCTAAAGCTAGGTTATATAACCTTTCTGGTCCTGAGAGGCAGGCTATGAAAGATTATATTTCGGAAAGTCTGGCCAAAGGGCATATTAGACCTTCATCTTCCCCAGTGGCCGCGGGGTTCTTCTTTGTGAAGAAAAAAGATGGAGGCCTACGCCCTTGCTTGGATTTCCGCGAACTTAATCGGATTACTGTTCGAGATCCGTATCCACTCCCTCTGATTCCTGATCTCTTCAATCAAATTGTTGGCGCCAAATGGTTCTCTAAATTGGATCTCAGGGGGGCGTATAATCTGATTAGGATAAAAGAGGGGGATGAGTGGAAAACGGCGTTTAACACGCCGGAGGGACATTATGAGAACCTTGTCATGCCTTTTGGTCTGACTACTGCACCAGCAGTATTCCAACATTTTGTTAATGACATTTTTCGTCATCTGGTGGGGCTGTTTGTGGTCGTATATTTGGATGACATTTTAATTTACTCACCAGATCTTGTGTCTCACCAGGAGCATGTGAGACAGGTGTTGCAGATCTTGCGAGACAATAAACTATACGCCAAACTGGAAAAGTGTGTATTCGCCGTACAGGAACTTCAGTTTTTGGGTTTCTTGGTGTCAGCCTCCGGTTTCCGTATGGACCCTGAAATGGTGAGAGCAGTGCTTGAATGGGATCAGCCAGAGGATCTTAAGGCTCTGCAGCGTTTTCTGGGGTTTGCTAACTACTACCGGAAATTTATTTGTAATTTCTCATCTGTTGTCAAACCTCTCACTGACATGACAAGAAAAGGGACGGATTTTTCTAAATGGTCGGACAAAGCTTGCCAAGCTTTTTCCTCTTTGAAAAAATGTTTTGCTTCGGCACCCGTTCTCATCCAACCAGATGCATCACAGCCGTTCATTGTGGAGGTGGACGCGTCTGACGTAGGGGTGGGTGCAATATTGTCCCAGGGTCCGTCCCCTGGTAAATGGCATCCGTGCGCTTTCTTTTCTAAAAAATTGTCGTCCGCCGAAAGGAATTATGATATCGGCAATAGGGAACTTTTGGCCATTAAGTTGGCTTTTGAAGAATGGCGTCACTTTTTGGAGGGGGCAGTCCACCCGGTCACCGTCATTACTGATCACAAGAACCTGCTGTATTTGGAATCTGCTAAGCGTCTGAATTCCAGACAAGCTCGATGGTCGTTGTTTTTTACCAGGTTTAATTTTGTTGTCACTTATCGCCCTGGATCTAAGAATGTTAAGGCGGATGCCTTGTCTCGCAGTTTCCCAGGGGCCGGGAAAATGGATGACCCGATTCCTATCCTTCAGGAGGGGGTGGTAGTGTCGGCTGTATGTTCTGAGCTTGAGGAGGAGGTGTTAGAGGCTCAGGGGGACGCCCCTGCAGGACCTCCAGGGAGACTGTTTGTCCCAAATCAGTTGAGACAAAAGGTTATTGAGGCACATCATAATTCTGCTTTAGCAGGACATCCAGGGAGTAAGGCTACTTTAGATCTCCTTTCTCGCCGGTTTTGGTGGCCTAACGTTAATAAAGATGTTTTAACTTTTGTCGCGTCCTGTGGGGTTTGTGCTCGCTCTAAGACCCCTCATACCCGTCCGTCTGGGACCCTCTTACCCTTGAAACTTCCGGAGCGTCCATGGACTCATTTGTCTATGGACTTCATCACGGACCTTCCTCAGTCGTCAGGGAAGACTGTCATACTGGTGGTTGTTGACAGGTTCAGTAAGATGGCACATTTCATTGCTCTTCCTGCCCTCCCTAATGCTAAAACTCTGGCGCAGGTGTTCATTGGGGAGATTGTGAGACTTCATGGGTTGCCTTCTGATGTGGTGTCAGATAGGGGGTCTCAGTTTGTGTCCAAGTTTTGGAGGGCATTTTGTTTACGTCGGGGGATGCAATTGTCATTTTCCTCGGCTTTTCATCCGCAGACCAATGGTCAGACAGAGCGTCTGAATCAAAGCCTAGAGACTTATCTTCGGTGTTTTGTCTCAGAGAACCAGGAGGACTGGTCTTCTTTCTTGCCTCTGGCAGAGTTCGCTCTTAACAACAGGCGGAGCGAGTCCACTGGTAAGTCCCCGTTTTTTGGGGCATATGGTTTTCATCCCCAGTTTTGTACATTCAATGGGGGGGGGGCCCTTCTGGGGTTCCTGAGGAGGAGCGTTTCTCGTCGTCACTTGCTTCAGTGTGGAGAGGTGTATTGAATAATCTGAGTGCTATGGGGAACCGTTATAAACGTATGGCTGATAGGAGGAGAGTTTCTGGTCCAGATCTTAATGTGAACGATCTGGTATGGTTGTCTACCAGGAATATAAAACTTAAAGTTCCCTCCTGGAAGCTGGGCCCCAGATTCATCGGGCCGTACAGGATCAGTTCCATAATTAATCCTGTGGCATTTCGTCTGGACCTCCCTCCTACGTTTAAAATTCATAATGTGTTCCACAAGTCATTACTTAAGAGATACGTGGCACCAGTCATACCATCACCTCTACCTCCTCCTCCAGTGGTGGTCAATGGTAACTTGGAGTTTCAAGTGTCAAAGATCATTGACTCACGTCTGAATCGCCGGTCCCTTCAGTACTTGGTGCATTGGAAGGGGTATGGTCCAGAGGATAGGACGTGGTTTCCTGCGTCTGACATTAACGCAGATCGTTTGGTGCGGACCTTCCACAGAACTCACCCGGGCAAACCTGGCCCTGAGGGTCCGGAGGCCCCTCGTAGAAGGGGGGTACTGTCATGTGTGCATCGCCACGAAGATCGTCGCGGTTGCACATTCTGACTTCTCACAGCTGAGTTGCTGTTTCTTTGTGTTTGGCAGTTAGGGAGTTAATTCTGTCTGTGCTCAGTTCTGGACTGGGTGCAGTTTCTCCCGGCTGCAATTAATTATTTGTTGATTGGTTTCCTTTAAATCTCTGGTTGTCTGTGTTGGGAGTTGCCAGTGAAATTCTTCATGCAGACCACAGATAGGATTGTATCTGTATAGACTTAAGTTAAAGAGCTCCTTAGTTGTTTTAAGCTCACCTTGCTTAGAGTTTAATATCCCAGATCATTTATGTTCCTTCTGTGTTTGAGTGTGTATGCAAGTCTGTGTTTTCTCCAGTCTGTCTTATATGTCTAATCTGTGTATTTAGCAGAGATCAGCCCATATCCCTTTGGTGGTAATCAGAATCCTTCTTAGGACTGATTACAGGTTTCAGGGACTGATAGGAGACAGGGTTAGGCTGGAGACTTGGACCTCTGAACCATTATCAGTACCTCCAAGGTGAGGGATTAGTTAGGACCCCAGTTTAGGGTCAGGTTAGACCCCCGGTCCTCCTCTTACCTGTGACAGTGTATCAAGTCCTCAAGATTAACCCTGAGTTCAACGGATATCGTGTCAGGTAAATCTATTCTATATTTACATGCTGATGTTGCTAATCTATATGTTGTATAGAGTGTTGTTCTTTTAAGAATAGTTTACTGACATCGTACACATATCATAAGACCGCGTGACAGTCAGTCACTAATGGTTCCACCTACGGGACCGAAAATCCCAGAAAGAACAAAGGATTGAATTATTGAATCACAGGTTATGTTGAGTCTCTTCTCACAAAACTTTGTCAATCTAACTGCTCTATAACATAGATCATTAAAGAGAACCTATCATCTGGATTTAGCACTTTTAGGGTAATAGCATGGCCATAATGGCATAGTTATGCTGATTAAGCTGATACTTTTAGTGAAGGAATCCAAAATCTGGTTGTTTAATCAGCCTCTAAAGTTTCTTCTAATGATGTCTTCTGTGCGGGACAGAGTTGTCTTCTGCTCCTCTGCCCCAGCGCCTTCCTCCTGTGTTTTCTTTTACAGGTCACTGCAGTGACCTGCCTCCTTTTATTTAAAATTCTGCACTGTCATTGGGTTGGGCAATGCGTGCGCAGTGCGATTCCAGAAACCAGGGGTCCCCAACCTTTCAGACCTTGAGATCCACATCCAGCTCTGAGAGAGGGTTGTGTTGTGACATCCAGCTCCCGGCCCCCTCAAGGTAGTTACACCCAGAGCCCCCCATTTCAAAAAGGAGTCTCTGGGTGTAAAGAAACACAGGAGGCAGGCGGAGGAGCAGAAGAAGACCCTACTCCCCCAGTCCCGGCCTGAAGCACAGAAGATGTCTTTGGAAGAAAACTTTAAAGGCTGATAAAACAGCAACCAGAGATCCGATTCCTTCACCAAAGGTATCAGTTTACTCAGCATAACAGCGCCGTTATGGCTATGCCTATACTTTACGGTGCTAAATCCAGCTGACAGGTTCGTCTGAAGATTGGACTACATCTTCAAGGTGACAGGTTCCCTGTAGTGGTGGCAGAATGCTGGTAAAGTGGAACCGCCCATTCAAAAAGAGCATGAGAATAGGAACAGTTTCTGGACTCGTCAGACTCGTTTTCCACTAAACACAGCTTAATCTTTTTGTGGGAGATGAGGGCTGCATGGCCGCCCTTTTCTACAGCTTTTGTCTGAAGCGATTGGTACACTTTAAATATGTTTGGCTACTGCTGTATTCAGTATTTACCATGAATAGGTTAATAAAATCCATACCAAAAATGTCCTTTCATCTCTAGTAGACGTCTGTACAACTTAATTTTTAATCACGACTTGAGGCCAGAATGAAGCATAATGATACAATTTGCTGCCCGCCTTGTAATAAGCTTTTTGTAGTTGCCCTCTTGAGTAACGCAAGGCCCAATTAGGATCTCCTGCAACCGCGTTGTCTTTTGTGGCCCACGCTCCTTGCATCTGAAGCTTTCCGCTAGGCGTCTGGTCTGCATTTCTGTGTAATTGTGCATGCCACACTTTCATGGATCAATCACTCGGCTGTATTCTGCAGCATCTAGGTAAATAGACATACTCAGACAACCATTATAATCTGCCTCCCGCATAACTCTTCAACTTAGAAATAACAAATTTGCCCATGTTCCAGATGTTCTTGATCACATTAGAGATGATTGACAGGTCAGGTATGATTACCCAGCGCGGCTGGCTACCCGGATAGTAGTAGACAATAATCCAAGTCATTTGCAATGAGAAGATTTGGAATCCACATTACCAATGATTCTAAACAGATGGCGGCAAGGCACAGATCATTTCAAGGCTGCCAGGAACCTCGTAGACTATGGATTTTCTAAACATGGCGGCAATTTGGACGATCTAAATGTTTATCTTTTCCCCAACAGATGCGCTTCTACATGATACCTGTAAACAGGATCCCCATCTGCAATTACCGGGGTTTTATCTCCATGTGTAATTCCATTTCTGTGTTACGCTGGATGCACATGATGTAATCTTCCTACTTCTGGACTATTTATAAGAAGTTGCAGTTACATTATCTCAGTTACTACTGCTTTGACTTGTCATTGTTTTCTTGCATTACAGTACAATATTGAGTAGCTCAGTGAAAAGACTCAGTGTATGTACAGACGATCCGGAAGTGGCAGCGCTTTGGGCGCAGCGCATGTCCACTGCGTTCAAAGCGCCTCCGTTTATTGAACGCTGGTTAGTCTCCATGTGTTCACTGAACCGTGCAGATTTCGTCTCCGTGAGTGATCCACAGGCGTCTCCGGACGCATAGTGGACATGGGATTTCTTGAAATCCACTCACTATTCTGTAACATCTGGCCGCTGTGGGTTGCACAAGTACGCAGCGTCCAACCCGCAGCGTTTACTGACCATCTGCACATACGTTTATACTTTTAAGTTCAACTTTTATTGTTATATGCATCCATCATTTTCTCTGATCGCGGAAACCCTGATAGGCTCCAATTGGTCTAAATGGGATCTAATGAGTGGCTCATTGTTCTGATTTCCAATGGCTATCCTTCATGTGCCAACAGGATTAACACATCGGGTGGTGGGGAAGGCACTGTGTTCCAGCAGGGACTGCGGGTGCCAATGAAGCCGCTCTACTTTAACCCTTAGGCCGGCGTCACACTGGCGACAGAATCGGACGACTGCAATGCGATGAAAAATCGTATTGCAGTCTGCCCTATGTTAATCTATGGAGCAGCTCCCAGTATCAGATTTTTTGTGGTCCGTTTTAAACGTCCGTGTGCAATCGCAGCATGCTGCGATTGTCACCGATTGTGGGTCGACTATCGCCAATGCAAGTCTATGGGAGCGATGAAAAATCTGATTACAAACGGACTGCATGTGTGACTTGCGATTAAATCGCACCGGTGTCCTTTAGAAAAGCCGGCAATTCATCCCCGGCTATACTGTAAAATCACACTGACAGCTTTAATAAAGACTAGAAAGAATAGATATACACACATAGAATACATATATATATATATATATATATATATATATGTAATTGTGACATGTATATATATTTATATTTCCTAGACTTCTACATACTGTAATAGCCGCAAATTCAATTGCCGGCTTCTGTGAAATCACAGAAGCCGACATGAAATGATACATTGTTCCACACAGTTAACCATGTCATTTCCTGTATTTTGATATTTGTTTAGAACTTACAATTACATGAGTGTATTTGTGCTAAATTTCAGACATGTAGGGGTTAATTAAAGGTGTAAATTCGTTTACAAAAAAATGCGTGGGCTCCCGCTGTATTTTCTCCACCAGACAGACAAAGCAAGCGAGTGGGGGCAGATAATAATAGCCTAGGGAGGGTACTTTTTTTTTTGTGCCCCCCCTGGCTACTAACATCTGCCCCCAGACACCCCAGAAAGGGCAAATCTATAATTAGATTCGCCCTTTCTGGCACTTTGCCCGTCTATTCCCATTGCCCTGTAGCGGTGGCGAATGGGTTAATAATCTCACCTTAATGTCACCTTAGTATTGAAAGGTGACCTTAAGGCAGGTTAATAATTGAGAGCTGTCAATTAGACAACTATCAATTATTAATCCTATTGAAGTAAATAAAAAAACACACACACACTTTAAGAATAAATAATTTTAATGAAATAAAAACACATATTTTTGACCATCTTTTATTTAAGTCTTAATCCGTTCGAAGCCCTTGTTCTTCTAAAATAAATATAAAATAATAAAACAACATTATTCTTACCTATCTGGCAATCTGTCACGTCCCACGATGTAATCCTTCACAAAGGGTTAACTAGCAATCAGATAAGCAGCGCAAGTAATCCTGCGTGCTCATCTGATAGCTCCTGAATGAATGAGCTTATCTCCTGCTGACAGGAGAGGATGTGATTCATGAATGAAGCTTAATTGATTGTATCCACTTTCACCTTAGGTCAGGTCACTCAAGTGAAAGTGGCAATAAATCAATTAAGCTCCATTCATGAATCTATTCCTCTCCTTTCCCTGGGAGAGTAACTGATTCATTCAGGGGAATACAGGTCTGAGACAGCATTATTAGCTCTCTGCGACCTGTAACCTGTTAACCCTTTCTGATGGATTACAGCGTGGGACCTGACTGTACTTCGGATTGGTAAGAATCATTTTGCTTTTTTATTTTATTTTTATTACAGGAAATGGTTTTAGCAGGAAAATAAAATATTGTCAAAAACTGTGTGATTATTTCATTAAACTTCTTTTTTATTAAACTGTGTGTGTTTGATTTTTCTATCATACAATAGGATTAATTATTGATAGTTATCTAATTGACAGCTCTCAATTATTAACCTGCCTTAAGGTCACCTTTCAATACTAAGGTGACATTAAGGTGAGATTATTAACCCATTCGCCACCGCTACAGGGCAATGGGAATAGATGGGCAAAGTGCCAGAAAGGGCGAATTTAATTATAGATTTGCCCTTTCTGGGGTGTCTGGGGGCAGATGTTAGTAGCCAGGGGGGGCACAAAAAATGTACCCTCCCTAGGCTGTTATTATCTGCCCCCACTCGCTTGCTTTGTCTGTCTGGTGGAGAAAATACAGCGGGAGCCCACGCATTTTTTTTCAACGAAATTACACCTTTAATTAACCCCTACATGTCTGAAATTTTGCACAAATACACTCATGTAATTGTAAGTTCTAAACAAATATCAAAATACAGGAAATGACATGGTTAACTGTGTGGAAACAATGTATCATTTCATGTCGGCTTCTGTGATTTCACAAAAGCCGGCAATTGAATTAGCAGCTATAACAGTATGTAGAAGTCTAGGAACTATAAATATATGTATATATATGTCACAATGACATGTGTGTATATATATATATATATATATATATATATGTGTGTTCTATGTGTATATATCTATTCTTTTTTTTGTGATTGAAATACTATTCTTTTGGATCCATTATATGTCAGTTTTGCAAGCCTGCGAGAAATTCTCGCAAGTCGGATGAAAATCGGATGTTACAAGGTACACACACATGCGACTAAATCGCATCTTTGAAGGAAAATCGGATGCCAGAAGGATGTGTGATGTTTGCATTTTGATCCGACAATCGACCGTCTAAAACGGACCGATTTTTTGTCGTTGTGTGTGACGCCGGCCTTATACTCAACAAGTTTAGGGCTACAGGCTGAATTTTTGCCCTGGGTGAAGGAAGGTTTAGCTGCTCCTCCAGTATATGGAGCTCTGTTTCCGGTTTATGGCTTGGTTTACTTGGCCATATATCAAGTGCTGTATAAGGACCGCAATGCCCGGACTACTAATCATTTCATGTCTGGAGACTCACGGTCATTCCGGGCATTGTGGTCTTTATATGAACCTAGAAATATGGCCATCTGAACCTGGCCTTTGAGCATAGTTTTCCTTTTCCATGTGCATCCCACTTAACTGCTGTATGCGACGTGAGTCGTTTTCCCAACTTTTCCTGGTTTATCGTGTGAATTTTTACCAAGTAGCATGAAATATTTAGGCCAGGAGGGTACAATCATTGACCATCGACCGCACGTGAGCTGCAGTTCTGGTCCTTGAATGGGTTGACCCCCTTTAAGGGACAATTTTATTTTCTTCTTAACCAAGCCTAGCATAAATTGAACAATAAAATAAAAAAAAAAAGTTGCTTACCTGCAGTGGTCATGTGCTGTCCTTAAAGGATCCTGGTCCGAAGTACACATTGGTACTCCTTTACAGCCAGATCAGGTCAGTGTGAACTTCATTGGCCGGTATTTGAATGACCACATCTTGAGCACCTCTTTTGATCACTAACCCTCATGTAACGTCATAACATAGTGGGGGCTTAAAGATCACAAGAGGCGCCCAGGATGACGGCATTCAAGTGTTGGCCAAGGAAGTTTACACTTCCCTGCCTATATTCTTTATGTAGCCCTTATCACACATTTGAGGCACTTATGAGGAGTCAATGAAGTACATGCCCAATTAATTAACCATTTGCCGTCTTAATGGAAATTTGTCGGTAGTGTCCACCCTCCTAAGCCATCTGTATGGTCATAGAAAGTTGATTAAAATTATTCCTTGATATTTGTGATCCGATGTTTTATTCCAGAGGCATCCACGTTTTTGTTAACATGTAAGTTATCTATAAAGATCTATGGGCCGGACATAGATCTTCCTGAGAATCTGCCTCCAGTGATTATTTTAAATGAAAGGAGGCATTACCAGTGTGAGACATGTAATGACTGACAGTTACTCTCCTGATCTACATGTCTCACACTGGTATCTCCCCCTTTCATTTAAAATAAACTCTGAAGGCAGATTCTCAGGGAGATCTATGTCCGGCCCATAGATCTTAGCTCATTTACATATTAAAAAATATGTGGATTTCTCTGGAATAAGACATCAGATGGTAGATATCAAGGTGTCATTTTAATCATTTTATTATGAACTACATGCCCATAGAGATGGCTTATGGGGCTTTATTTTACTGACCGATTTACTTTAAAGGTAACCTGTCAGCTGATGCATGTTGCCCATGGTTTGGGCAGTATGTATCAGCCACTTCATATATGTTGGTGTATGAAACCTTGCGGGATTTCAGAAAAAAAACAGACTTTTAATAGCTGTTGGGTCCTCAGCGGCTTCTCCCCTCCTGCTTACAGTGACTGACAAGCCTCTGCCTATACGCACATCCAGGCAGAGTCCTGTCAGTCAGTGTCAGAAGGCGGGGAGAAGCCGCTGGATACACGCCTGTACGACTAGTCACCCGTGCTTCTCCATCCCCGACGGCTGATACTGGTTGCCCACGGTTTGGGCAGCTTGTATCAGCTGACAGGTTCCCTTTAAAAAACTGGTTAATACCGCCAATCCATTTCCCGCAATCCCATATTGGCTGAACTCTTTTCTCGCCCTTTGCTGCCCACATTTTTGCTGTTCTCCTTGTTAATCGTTACTTCTGAACACACGATTTTTCAGGATGTGTTTTTTTTGGGCGCCCGCATCGTCACTCACCACAGTGCTACTTGGCAAACCACTACGAGCATTTATTTCCCCTTGAAAAAGTATATTAATTTATTTGAGTTGAAAAGACTTTTCTATACTTCCAGGGGTCTGCGGGTATCGTATTCTACGCTCACGAACAAGATTTTTTTTCTTTCGAGAAACCGCTGGAGATCCAGATCTTATTTTGAACTTCGCAAACAAGCGTAATCGGAGAGCGCATGTTTATATATTAGAGAGAAGACATTCATGCCGATGCCAACCGATGGAAAAACAAATCGGAACACTGGGCTTTTTTTTTTAAAGCTTAGAATTACATTTCTAATGGCGCACAGAAGGCCTTGAAGGATCGGGCATTACGTCTAATTAATACAATATTTAGATTAGCCTTCAGAAGTTGGAAGCCCATCTTACAGCTTATCATGTTACCGGGCGTTTTTGGTTAAACATCTTGTAAAGCTGTCCTTTTGATGAACAGCAACAGTTATTCAGACTAAAAATAATAGCAGACCCGTGTAGCGGGGATCCCTGGAGGATATTCATATTTTCGTAGACAGTAGACAGAAAGAAGGGGGAAAAAGAGAGGCATTTTGTCCTTTTTACCCTAGTAATCCCCCCTGGAAAATTAAACATGTGCTATGAATTGATATCGGCTCATGCCAGGTTAGCTCCCCGTAGAGGCTCGCGCAGTCAGTGCGGCTACATTCTTGGACTACAGTCTGATAGTTTGTGTATGTGATGGATAGCAGCTTACGCCGGCTGCTACTGTAGAACACTAAGCTACTGTTTTCCTTGCAAGCTTTCTCGACTATGCCTCTAATAACTAGTGCTTGCTGCGGGTCGGGCATCACCATCAATAAGAAAAAGTAAAAAACAAAAACTTAGAACTGACTTTATTTCTAGCCTGTACTTCTCGAGCTTGTTAGTTTGTTTTCACGAGGTTTATATATAATTTTACATATAGTATTGCAAGGGCGGTGCTATGATTTCAGCTCCGCAGGGGTATGTGTCGGGGGACATTCTTTACCCTTGATTGGTGTCCGCCCCATCTGTGACTAAATGGGCTCATGCAGACGTCATGCAAATTGGACCACAATGACAAACCGCGGCAAGCATGAGGGCTTCATGTACGAGGGCGGTAGCGCTCAGGTCAGGAGCGCCGCGGACAGTCCGTGCGTTGCTGACCATGTGATCTGATTCAGCCCTTAAAGAGCACTGTTACCAGGTCAAAAGGGGCCACGGCCAGTTTTTCCCTTTTTTTTTTTTTTTTTTTCCCACACCCTCCCTCAAATGTTATAATTTTGTTTTTTATTCGCCTACGGTTCCGGAAATATGAACCTTTTTCTTAAGGCTCCAATACCCTTTAATTTTTAGGTCTTTATCAGGGGGAGTTGCTCACTGGGAATTAATAAAACAGGCTAAAGACTACGCCCTTTGTAATACATCAAATAATAGTAATCACTTTAATAAAATATATATAACACTCAAAAAGTAAGAAAGCTTTTCAGTCTGAAACTTATTATAGATGAAAAAAAAAAAATCCAGAAAACTCAGGGTGCGGCAGGACTAAAAAAGGGCAAAAAAATACTAAATTTTTCACCTGTGATGGGTCCTTTTTTATTATATTTTCTACATGAGAAAACCATTTTAAGTGTATTCCCCTACAAACAGGATAGTATTAAAGGTTTAATAGCTGAGAAACCACCTCTGGGACCCTCCGGATCATTGAAACTGGGGTTCCAAACCCCCTGTGTCAGTATATGGGAAATCTCATTGTGACCACCACCACTTTAGGGGTAGTGTGCATATGGGAACGTTCCTTTCCACAGAGTGGTGTTTCTGCATGGGCACAACGGCTTCATTCACACATCTAACTTTTGGATCTCATTCTAGCGGGGGTCTCTGCAAAAAAAAACCCATCCATCATATTCATTATTTCCAATAAATAGGAGAGGTGATAAAATTTTTCTGGAACAAACCCTTAAAATGTTACGGCTGCCATTTATTGCAACCTCCAAAAACTGAACCAATTTTGGAACACTTTTTTTTAGAACCTAAAGGGCCCATTTTCCCCTCTGTTATTCCTCTTGGAAATGTGTAATACGTTAACTATTTGTTAGTCGTCTCTCCTCCTTGCCCATTTATTTTTCCCCACACAATCTGAAGTTGGTCCAGTGTTGAGGGTTTCAGACTCAATGGGGGAAAAAAAAACATTGAGAAGGGGAAAAGTTACACCCAGTTTCATTTATTCATTTATTTCCAGGGGGATTAAAATTTTTGACATACACAGATTTACTAAAAAGACCGACTTTTATAGGTTTTTACTTAGGAACTGATTGGACACCTGCGGGATCGGCCGATTTCTGGCACAAGACTCTTGGGCCCCGAGTAGTCACCCAGCACCCCGTCTTCCCAAAATTGGGCCCGAGTTTATAATTATGCTACCCCAAATAGACATGCCGCCCCACCTTTTATAACATGTGTAAAAAGTATGGATTTTAAAGTAGCAAACATCATTGCCCCCATACATCAGCGCAGTGTGGAAACTATGAAGACTAAGGAAAGAAATGTAGAATATCGACATTAATTTTTATGGGACAAATGGAAATAAACTGTTTTAAATTAGCAGAAAAAAAAAAAAAAAAAAAGAGAATTTTAAAGTAACCTAAGTCGGGAAATTTTGCGGACCACCCCATTTAGTTTTTGGAAGCTGAACGGATGAGTCATTTCATTCACTACCATCACTTAGATGGAAAAACATTAAGTCTCGAGTACTTTGGTTTTGCTAACTGAATGGGATAAAATGTGCGTATTTCTTGAGACACGGGCCGATGGGTGAAAAGACATCTCTCCATTTATCGTACATTTAGCGCCTTTTTTTACCGTATTGATCTTTGAAGGCCCTTTCTGATGACTGGCTTGAGGCTCGGGTGGAAACTCCGGGCTCTTATTGACACGCTCCGGCGAGCCATCACACAGAACTGTTACTGAAAAATGAGTACATTTTCTGTTTTATTTTCATTTTAGGTCTTTTATGAGCTCTTGGCTACGCTGCCGGCCCAGCTGCAGCCGCATGTGGACAGCCAGGAAGACCTGACCTTCCTTTGGGGTATGTTTGGTGAAAAAATCTCCATTCACTGGGGAAGGTAAGCCATATTGAAAAGCCATTCATGACTCAAAGACAACATTATTTGGGATTATGTCTGAGCGGCCTCAAACTTTTAAAACTCACGGATGGTGTAAAAAAATATGACGATTATGAGCGCAGTCTGGGCTGGTAGAAAGGAAACGAGTTATGGAAAAAAAATTTTCATTGTGTTGACTATAGGCACTTTTAACACGTCGTCAGGAAACTCTTCCTGAAATAAATTTTACGGTGGAATCATTTTTATTTTTTAATTTTTT
>JARQOD010000006.1:26899705-26981068 GCA_033576555.1 Oophaga sylvatica | reverse complement strand
ATTTTTAGCTTCTTTTTTTTTTTTTTTACTCCTTTATTGAAAGTAAATTATTCCCATCGCTCCGGCTTCATCTTCTAAGCCTGTGGTTAGCACTAAAATATGTTCCGTATCTCCGAGGGCTGGATGTCAAGTAATCCCATGTAAAGGAGGGATAGAAATAGATAGAATTACACGTGAAAATAAGGCACATTGTTAGTACGTGTTTTCTTAATGGAGAGTTGTGGTCTCCTGAGGAAACTTCAGTCAAAATGTATTTTAGAATAAGTTAGTCATGTCCCGGACCCCCCTGAGTGCGGTTACTCACAACTGCACAACGCTCCTCCTGGGGATAAGGGGACCTGAAACTTTCCATAATCACTGCCCTATTAAGTGCTGATTATTTGTGATATACTTACACCCAATAACTTGTCTTTTAGACGTAGCAAGCAGCTAAAGGGCAACTTTTACTCGTAGTTTTTTAACGAAAATATTCGAATATTGCGTTAAGAGAAAGTTCCTCGTAGTATCCGGTAGTCGGCATTGCTCCTATTGTTCGGCTATGTTCACATCACGCGTTAGCCACACATCGCCGCTTCCACCTGAAGCCTTGAAAAATGGGGTTTAGGCGTATCTGCTGATGGTGGCCATTGCCTTTAATGAATTTGAGTCACTTTGTGCCGTGTCTGACCTCATTTTTGATCGCGTCTGCCTTTTTACGCAGGCGCAATACCGCGGTTGATCAAGCTTTTGTGCCCACCTGAAAGTGGCAGACACTGACGAAAGTGAGGTCAGACACAGCACAAAGTGACTCCGTCTTCTTCATTAAAGGCAATGGCTCCTTCGGCAGATAGGTCCTTATCCCTTTTTACAGGGCTTCAGATGGAAGCACCGACGGAGCCAATGACCTGGCTGAGACGTGGTATAAGCTCGGTCGAAGTGGAAGGATCTTATAATCCACAGGTTATGGGAGAGAGAGTATTTCAGCTACCGTCCATACGTGCTGTGAAACTACAACTCCTAACGGGGCCCCCAAAGCCTGTGGTTGTCAGGGAATAATGGGGGTCGTACTTTTACATCAGCTGACGTGCCAACAATTAGAAGAACAATAGCTGTGTACTACCTGCTGCCGCCATAATGTAAGCCACTCAATCTGAATTTTACTGAGGTAATACAGGTCCCTGTGAAACCACTCTGAAAGGCTAAAAAAGGACTGTACTTTCATCAGACTCTGCATAAATAAATGGTACAGGCAATTGTAAAATAAAACTGCGTAATGTATCTTATCAGAGAAATCGGCGTCCTTCCCCGCCTCATGAACTCGCCCTTTACTGTGAAAAGCAGCTGAAGTGGGAGGATTGAGGAGCAGGGTAGGGAACAGGTTGAAATAGAAAAACCTAGTGCAGGGCTCTGTAACAATGGTTTTATCACACATCAGAGCTTGATTCAGACCCAAGTCAGCTCAGCTCTGCTGTATAATGTCCTCCATGTTGCTGCAGCTTGTCTCTGTGAGCAACAAAGTGAATGAAGAGCAGACATCCCCCCCTTTAATAGGCTAAATTCACACATTGCAGATTTAGTGATTGCACTTTCCACAGTCAATCTGCAAGTAGCGGCAGATCCGCAAAACACATTTGTGATTTGACTGCATATTTCTCTGCAGACTAGCAGCATATTTCCATCCCACGTGACAGCATCTGCGCAAGAAGCCGGGATGCTCAGTCTGGCATACGAGTCTTGCTGTGACTGTAGAAGTAACGCATCAAGGTTAAAATATTGATTTCAAATAAAAAAATTAAAGAATTAAATATATATATCTACATATAGACAGTCTGTCTATATGTAGATATATATTATAATTTTTTTTTTTTATATATATACACCCTTTTGCTATGGATTCATAGCAGAGCTGCAGCAAACTCCATGGATTTAATGCAGATTTTTGCCGCTCATTCTTGTCTAGCAAAACCACAATAATTCTATTCAATTTGTAAAGTTGAAATTGACATGCTGGGGATTGACAGATCTGCAAAATGAGTCAATTGTTGTCCTGAAAATAAAAGCAACATGTTATGAGATTAGAAAAATCTCAACCACTTTGCTGGGACTGTATTCCGTTGCAGATTCTCTGTCTGCAAATCCTCCAAAAAAAATAACACGATGTTTGCAGTAAAGCTCTGTGACATCTCGTACGTTTATTACCGTATATACTCGAGTATAAGCCTGCCTCCTGAGACCTGCTGCTCCACCTCTGCTGCTCCCTTTCCATGTTCTGGACCCTCACTCTGGTATAAGCGTAGGGGGGCGTTTTCAGCACACAAAAAATCTGCTGAAAAACTGTTTATACTCGAGTATATACTGTATATGGATATATGGACAGTCATGGCCAGAAATAATGTTTTTATTTTAGCATATTTATTTCTTCCACAACTTTTAAAGCCAGACCTGCGATAGCTAAGTAGTAGTGATGAGCGAATGTGTTAGGATAGGTTTAAGGTTTTATCTGAGCATTCTCGGGTCACTGAGTGTCTTCGGCGTGCTCGAAAAATATGTTCAAGTCACCCCGGCTGCATGTCTGGCGGCTGTTATACGCAATACATGAAGGGCTTGCCTTACAAACAGACAATCTGTGCATGTGTTGCGGCTGTTGAACAGCCAGGAGACATGCAGCCGCAGGGACTCGGACATATTATTCGAGCACACCAAAGACACTCGGTTAGCACCCAAGCATGCTCTGATAGCACCTTATCCCAGCACTTTCGCTCATCACTACTAAGCAGTCTTTATTTGAAGGAGCGGTTGACTTGATTGCACAACACCTCATCCAAATGAAGCAGAGTCACAACATGAGCGCCACTGCTGCCACTGTACAGCCAAATTCCCTGCATCCAAGAAAGGGTGCCATTGCCTAATTTCAGTAAAGTAGGGAATTATACAAATATATACACTTGTGTGCACATCTCATTTGGCCAAGCTGAAAATGCTAGTGACCATTCTCCTGGTGGAATAGGGAACAAATCCAATTTCACCAAATGGATGAGTGGGTCCTATAGGTGGGATTTCCAACTGTCACAATGCATATGTTATGATTATTCCATAAATATCTTTGGTAGAAAGAAAAAGTGCGGTTATCTCAAAATTGCCAAAATGCTCAAAAAAAAAATCCTTACTTTTTGGTTGATGTTGAAGTCACTGTCCAGGGTGTTTAATTAAATGACCAAAAAAAAAAGAATGAGATAAGGTAATAAAGTAGCGTAGCTCATCCAGTACATAAAGTAGCGTAGCTCATCCAGTACATAAAGTAGCATAGCTCATCCGGTACATAAAGTAGCATAGCTCATCCAGTACATAAAGTAGCATAGCTCATCTGGTACATAAAGTAGCATAGCTCATCCGGTACATAAAGTAGCATAGCTCATCCGGTACATAAAGTAGCATAGCTCATCCGGTACATAAAGTAGCATAGCTCATCCAGTACATAAAGTAGCATAGCTCATCCGGTACATAAAGTAGCATAGCTCATCCGGTACATAAAGTAGCGTAGCTCATCCGGTACATAAAGTAACGTAGCTCATCCGGTACATAAAGTAGCGTAGCTCATCCAGTACATAAAGTAGCATAGCTCATCCGGTACATAAAGTAGCGTAGCTCATCCAGTACATAAAGTAGCGTAGCTCATCCAGTACATAAAGTAGCATAGCTCATCCAAGTACATAATAGTAGCATAGCTCATCTGGTACATAAAGTAGCGTAGCTCATCCAGTACATAAAGTAGCGTAGCTCATCCAGTACATAAAGTAGCATAGCTCATCCAGTACATAAAGTAGCATAGCTCATCCGGTACATAAAGTAGCATAGCTCATCCGGTACATAAAGTAGCATAGCTCATCCGGTACATAAAGTAGCATAGCTCATCCAGTACATAAAGTAGCGTAGCTCATCCAGTACATAAAGTAGCATAGCTCATCCGGTACATAAAGTAGCATAGCTCATCCAGTACATAAAGTAGCATAGCTCATCCGGTACATAAAGTAGCATAGCTCATCCGGTACATAAAGTAGCATAGCTCATCCGGTACATAAAGTAGCATAGCTCATCCGGTACATAAAGTAGCGTAGCTCATCCGGTACATAAAGTAACGTAGCTCATCCGGTACATAAAATAACATAGCTCATCCGGTACATAAAGTAGCGTAGCTCATCCAGTAAATAAAGTAGCGTAGCTCATCCAGTACATAAAGTAGCGTAGCTCATCTAGTACATAAAGTAGCGTAGCTCATCCAGTACATAAAGTAGTGTAGCTCATCCAGTACATAAAGTAGCGTAGCTCATCCAGTACATAAAGTAGCGTATATCATCCGGTAAACCCTCGGCCGCTCTAGCGGCACTACTCTGGTGGTCTCATCAGTTGTTGTTTACTGTTCTGTAGTGGTGACGTTACGTTTCAGCACACGTAACCGCTGCAGCCCATCAGTGACTTTAGCAGTGCTCGTAATATGGTAGATCTGAATGCAAAGACAGTAGAGATCTCTGGAGATGCAGGAGATTTATCATATGACTATTCCTTATTTCCTGGTTTCTGCTAATTTATTTTAAAAAAAATTCTCCTCCTTGACTCTAAATTGACTCCTTCAACTTTACTTGGGAAGCTGCAGGTTGTCAATCTGCTCCAACTGCACAGTTTTAATACTTTTTTTAGCTCTTTTGTTCTACTTTATACTGAGCATTTAGTGAGGTAAGACTGTTTATTGAATGAGAATGCTATTTGCAGGAATCCAAGTGTTCCAGTAGATTAGAGCAATGTTGAAATAAGTGGAGTAATCAAGATGTTCTTTGTTCTCTGTGTCTTTGGCTTTCCAAGACACAGAAAAGACAGTTTAGAAACATTAGTGCCAGACTAGTGAATGCCTGGTGGATACATTTAGCCAAAATTGCAAAACACTTAACGGTGTAATCTGCAGAAAACGAAAAAGAAAAAACTTGTTTTTTTTCCCCCTCTTGTTTCCTTTGTGATCTTTTGCTTGATATTTTGTCTTTGGAAATGTAGTAGCTCTGCTGAAGACGTTGGCTTTAACTTACTGTGTGAAGAATTGTCTGCTGTTTGTTATCAAAGAAAATATTGTTTCTGAATGGTTGTAATACAGAATAAACTTCTAGCCGTAGAGATGACTTTTTTGATGGGCCCACGTCCCAGAAGTTAACAGGCTTGCAACAAATAAAACGTTGTTGTCGGCTCCATCAAAGATGAGATAGGCACTAGGCTTTATGAGAAAATTCTGTGGCTGAGGTTGCTACATGTACAGATTTAGAGATGGAAAAGGCTTTGTATGGAAGCCAGCAGTGTCCATTAGTGTTTTACCAATCCCCAAAACTTTACATCACTCCATACAGATGTGCGCCTCCTCGGGGGACCTTTTATGATTAAGGTTAATATATGGATTCCTTTTCTAGGACTTGGACTCTAGTAGTGAGAGAATTTCACTTTAATGTAGAAAGTGGTCGGAAAATACGTCCTGTTCATGTTAGGATAGGTCATCAGTATCAGACATACCTCCCAACTTTTGAAGATGGGAAAGAGGGACAGAGGTTGTGGCGCGCGTAGTGCGCCGCGGCAAATTTTAGGTCACGCCCCTGACCACACCCATTTCACAACTAATCACACCCATGTCCACGCCCCAACTACACCCATTTAGCCCTGCTGATCACACGGACTGGTACTGAGGGCACAGTGGCTGGCATTATGGGATCAGTGGCTGTTACTGTGCGCACACTGACTGGTACTGAGGAAAAGAAAGAAAGAGCAGAGTTTTAAAGTGCTCCTCGGGGCTCCGCCGTGTACTCCTGTGTCCACGGGGAAAGTAAGCTGCCAGCCGGGACAGCGGGGCAGACCCTCTCTCAAAATCGGGACTGTTGGGAGGTATGAATGCTCCCCACCATACACCTTGTACATGCACGGCTCCGCACACCTCATACACACACGGTTCCCCTCTGTACACCTCGCGCACACACGGCTCCGCTCCGTACACGGCTCCACTCCGTACACCTCGCGCACACATGGCTCCACTCAGTACACACACGGCTTCACTCCGTAAACCTCGTACATACGCAGCCACGCTCCGTAAACCTTGTACACATGTGGCTTTGTACCATACACCTCGTATACATGCAGTTCCGCTCCGTACACCTCGTACACATGCGTTTCCGCTCCGTACACCTCGTACACACGCGGTAACGCTCCATACACACGCGGCTGCACTTCTCTACACCCCGTACACACACGGCTCTGCTCCGCTCCGTACACACACGGCTCTGCTCCACTCCGTACACACACGGCTCAAGCACGGAGCCCTGTGTGTACGGAGATGAGCGGCTCAGCTCCGTGCACACACTGTACTGCTACAGCCACCTCGTACACACACAGCTCCGCTCCATACACCTCGCACACATGCGGTTCCGCTCCGTACACCTCGTACACACGCGGTTCCGCTCCGTACACCTCGTACACACGCGGCTCCACTTCTCTACACCCCGTACACACACGGTTCTGCTCCGTACACACACGGCTCAAGCACGGAGCCCTGTGTGTATGGAGATGAGCGGCTCAGCTCTGTACACACACTGTACTGCTACAGCCACCTCGTACACACACAGCTCCGCTCCATACACCTCGCACACATGCGGTTCCGCTCCGTACACCTCGTACACACGCGGCTCCACTTCTCTACACCCCGTACACACACGGTTCTGCTCCGTACACACACGGCTCAAGCACAGAGCCCTGTGTGTACAGAGATGAGCGGCTCCGCTCCGTACACACACTGCACTGCTACAGCCACCTCGTACACACACAGCTCTGCTCCATACACCTCATACACACACGGCTCCGCTCCGTACACCTCGTACACACACGGCTCCGCTCCGTACACCTCGTACACACACGGCTACGCTCCATACACTTTTCACACACGGCTCAGCTCTATACACCTCGTACACACACGACTCTGCGACATCCACACTGTAAATCCCTCCTGACCCCTCACATAAACTTACCCTCAGCCACTGCAGCCAGCACCCATGACAACCAGCACAGCAGACTTGTACACGGAGGAGCCTGGCCATGTGACACCCAACTCCTCCCCTCCTGTGACCTCATCACAGGTCCTGTGTGCACAGAGTAGGAAAGCTCAGCAGGTCATTGCTCTGCTGTGAGAAGCTAAAGTGCAGCGCTGGAAGGCAACTATAGGGTGTATGGGGGGCGTGGCGGCTCAGCTCACTGCGGGACGGGACAGCGGGAGGAGGGGGTCAGAATCCGGGACTGTCCCGGCCAAATCGGGACGGTTGGGAGGTATGGAAATCAGATCGATGGAGGTATGACGCACAGCACCCCCACAAATCAGTGGCCGAATGTAAGCAGTGTATGGAACAGAACACCACCTTTCCATTATACTGTTTAGTGGCCACACTCAGATTCTGCAGATTCATTTGAACAGGATCTGTCAGAGTAGGTAAGTATGAGTCAGGCCACCACTGATCTGAAATTGATGATCTATAAGTATGTCATCAGTTTCAGTTGTGAAAAAAACCCTGGCTGCAGCAGGAGCCTCCCCCACTGCTCTGTCTGCAGTTGAAGAGACAGAACTGTAAGCCCCACCCCTTGTGTTAATTGCACAACCTTCTTCTGCCTGATAAGAATTGAAAATATCAGAAGAACTTTATTCCCTGTGTTTTCTGGGAGGATATTTCATCTCTGGAATATGCCTAAAACACTTATAGCTATTGTAAGAATGATTATCATCCGTTTACTTAAATTAATAGTTTAATATCTTGGAAAAACAATTATCTGCCCAGCAACTAATACAGATAAGTAAAAGAAGTATTCTGCTGTTCCAGCACCACATCTTTGTTCTTTCCCGCTGATTCCAGCTGTTAGATCCATTATACTCCATGTGACTGCTGCAGCCGATCACTTACCTCCGAGATGTACAGCCCAAGACCGCTGAGTCCTTGGCTGCAGCATTCACATGGGTATGTGAGACAGCCAGGTGAGCAGAAAACCTGATGGAAGGGATGAGTATACAATTGCTGGATCAGCAAGAAATACATGGACTGATGATTTATTTTTTTTAACTTATTTTATGTCCATGTGGTGAGATTGTTTTTTATAATAACTTTGGAAGCCCCTTTAAGCTTTAGGCCCCGTTCACACTTTGCGGTTTTAGATGCGTTTCCGCTGCGGTTTTGAACGCAGCGGAAACGCATCCAACCCGCAGCACAATGCACAGCCAATGAATCCCTATGGGAACCGCAGGTCTGCTGTGCACATGCTGCGGAAAAAAACGCGCGGTTTAGCCGCGTTTTATTTTCCGCAGCATGTCAATTCTTTGTGCGGAACCGCAGCGGTTCGGCGCTCATTGACTTGCATTGAGTCGGGCACTTCCGCAGCAAAACCGCAGATCTAAAAAAGATCTGCGGGTTTGCTGCGGCTGAAACCGCTGCAGTTCGGGAGGAGGGAAGTGTGTGGGCGGTGCGTGGGCTGTGAATAGTGTGCGGCGCTATGTGTGTGGGCGGTGCGTGGGCGTGTATAGTGTGCGGCGCTATGTGTGTGGGCGGTGATTGTGTGCCGGTGTCTGCGTGATCGGTGTGCGCGATCGGTGTGCGGGGCTGTGTATGTGCGGCGGTGTGCGGGGCTGTGTGCGTGTCTCCGTGTATGCAGGCATCGTCGGATGGGACTACAAGTCCCATCCGGCTATGCCTGCTACAGTGACAGTGACTGACACATTAGCCAATGATGGGACAGTAGTAGTCCCATCATCCGGCTAATGTGCACTGCTGAATGTAAAAAAAAAAAAAATTACATGACATACAGAACATATAATGACATACAGAACATATAATGACATACAGAACATATAACATACAGTAACATACAACACATAACATTGAGCACATACTCACCTCTTCCCCGACGCCATCCATCTGTGTATCGCTCTGCCGCCGGGAGAGAATGACGTCACTACAGTTCATTCTCTCACGGCAATGCTGGGTGAGAAAATTCCCACGCAGCATTGCCATAAAGTGAGAGAATGGACTCAGTGATGCACTGCAGGAGCCATTGTCTCCTGTCAGTGCAACACTGGGAGGCCCTATAGAACGGTGACATCATCTGATGTCACTGTTCTATAGGGGAGACCGTCGTGGGACACTCGTTATTAATTGGACTGCGTCGGACAGGGAGTATACGGTTGTTTTATTTTTTTACGTTTTTTTTACAGGAGATCGAGGGCGTCGCTTGGATCTGAGTGTGTAATAAAGATATGAAAACCGTGTTGTGTTTTATTTCATTAAAATAATTTATTCTTATGCGTGTGTTGTTTTTTTTAACCCTTTATTAATATAAGATTAATAATGGATAGGCGTCTTATTGACGCCTCTCTATTATTAACCGGGCTTAATATCACCTTACAATAGCAAGGTGATATTAACCCCTTATTACCCCATATCCCACCGCTACAGGGGAGTGGGAAGAGAGGGGCTAAGTGCCGGAATTGGCGCATCGTACAGATGCGCCAACTCTGGGGCGGCTGGGTGCTGGTATTTTTAGCCAGGGGGGGCGCCAATATCCATGGCCCCTTCCTAGGCTATGAATATCAGCCCGCAGCTGTCTGCCTAGCCTGTCTGGCTATAAATTATAGGGGGACCCCACGTCATTTTTTTTGGGGGGGTCCCCCTATTTTAATAGCCAGTGAAGGCTAGCTGCGGGCTGATATTCATAGCCTGGGAAGATCCATGGGTATTAACCCCTTCCCAGGCTAGAAATATTGGCCCCGGCTGTCTGCTTTCCCCTCTGGCGCAGAAAATTGCGCGGGAGCCCACGCCATTTTTTTCCTATATTTTTTTTTTTTTTATTAACTATTGCGTTATTTTGTGTATGTATACGCTGTGTGTCTTTAACTATTTATGTACCATTTTATCTATCTATCTGTCTATCTATCTATCTATCTACTGGTATCTATTATCTATCTATGGCCGGCGTCACACTTGCGAGTGCGATGCGAGTAAGTCGCACGACTTTATGCATCAACACCCGGCACGGCCGCCCACTCTCGGACCCGAATGTGCGGCTGCATAGAAGTACATGTAGCCGCACACTCGGGTCCGAGAGCGGGCAGCCGTGCCGGGTGTTGATGCGAGAAAGTCGTGCGACTTACTCGCATCACACTCGCAAGTGCGACGCCGGCCTATCTCTATCTGTGTGTGTGTAATGGAGTGTGGGTTGGACAAATGTAAAAGAGGAGGTTGGGCAAGAAATGACATCACAAATCTTTTTTTTTTTTTTGTTTAAACAACATATCTTTATTTAGCTGTAAAAACCGCATACAAAACCGCATGAGAAAAAACGCATCAAAACCGCACCAAAAAACGCATCAAAACCGCGTCAAAACCGCGCCTGCGGTTTCTGCCAAGAGGTGCGGTTTCGGCGCGGAAAAATCCGCAGGCAAATCCGCAATGTGTGCACAGGCCCTTAGAGTTCTGTTAATCATAGCTTTGATACATTTTTAATTAATTTTGTACTGGAAAATTCTGCACTTTGGATTACATTATTGTCAAGTATAATGCTTATTACTATTTGTTGATTAAGAAGATAGTTTCATAAATTTACTCTCTTATGGATGGGAGAAGTGGCTCATGGAGTTCATGGGCACCAAGCGTATCTGCGAGACTCTGGCAGATTTATCCAAATTGTCTATTAGAAGAACTGCCCATAACCACCAGTCACAGAACAGTTTTAACTTTACCACATTAGTTATTAGTTCACAGCTGCGTTATAAATTCCTTTTACATGAGTTTATTGGATCCATCCAGGCTTCACTGTGTGTCAGCTTTTAGAACAGGAAAAAATATTTTGAACGTGTGTAAGGAGATGGACATACTGCCCACATTTCCTCTTGAAGAACACGCATATTTTTCTATTGTATAATGTGAACTGTGACATGGATTAGTAGTGTTGGTATTGTGTTCTAGCCAACAGTAAGGAGAGTTAGGGTTAATGATTGGGACTAGCCCAGAGTGGGAGGGAATAAAGTGAAGTGACAGAGGCAGTTTCCTGTCAGGACGTCAGATATGTCCCATTGTGCATCTGAAGCAGACATAAGGTCTGGACAGTAAGCAGTGCCGCATGATGGGGGTATTCCGAAGTGAAAGGAGACCGAGATGGTGGTTAGTGTGAACTGGAGTAAAAAGGAAAACAGGAGGACGGAGTGATCAATTAGAGACGCGTCCCGGGAGAGGAATCCTACTAGTACGGCCCTGAGTTTATAACTCACAGAGGTAATGGGCCAAGACTGGACAGAGTACGTTAGGCGAAGAGAGAGTGCCCCGGGCAGGAGTTCCAAGGCGTCAGTAGCAGAGGAATTAAGTACCGGCCATATTGGCAACATTGTTCCCATAATGGGAAAGAAGATTCGGATCCGCGGGTTGACAATAGGACTCCCCCTAACTGGACTATAGTACTGAGCTGGGTGGTGGTGAAGGAAAGTGAAACAGTGGAGATAAGAGAACCAACGAGTACCGAGAAAGGAATTGAGACTGTGTGTGAAAATGCTCTGTATTGTGAAGGACACGTTCATAACGTTGTGTACCTGCTACCTACAGTACATTACTTCCACAAAGTTATCGCTCAGTAAAAATTTTATATTGGACTGGTGGTCTCCCTCACTGAAGTCCTCAACATCTGATCCTGGCGAACCAAAGTCATCATTACCCAATTATTCCTCATTACCCAAAGACTCCAGTTCAAAACCCTAATCTTGACATACAAAGCCATCCACAACCTGAGTCCTCCATACATCTGTGACCTCGTCTCACAGTACTTACCTGTACGCAACCTCCGATCCTCACAAGATCTCCTCCTCTCCTCTTATCTCCTCTTCCCACAATCGCATACAAGACTTCTCCCGTGCCTCCCCCCTACTCTGGAACTCCCTACCCCAACACATCAGACTCTCGCCTACCATGGAAACCTTCAAAAAGAACCTGAAGACCTAGCTCTTCCAACAAGCCTACAACCAGCAGTAACCACAAAACCGCTGAACGACCTGCTCTGCCCTCACCTACTGTATCCTCACCCATCCCTAGTAGATTGTGAGCCCTCGCGGGCAGGATCCTCTCTCCTCCTGTGCCAGTCATGACTTGTACTGTTTAAGATTACTGTACTTGTATTTATTATGTATACCCCACCTCACATGTAAAGCGCCATGGTATAAATGGCACTATAATAATAATAATAATAATAATCAGTAACATGCAGCAGCGGGGACTCAAATATTTTTCGAGCACGCTGAAGACACTCTGCACCCGAGCATGCTCAGATAACACCTGATCCCAGCACGTTCCCTCATCACTAGTTATCGTATGTCTGAACTGGTCCGAGTCTGTTTTTTAGTTCTTGATTTGTATTCAATAGTTTTGTGATTTGTATTTACTACTAATTTATTGCCGCCTTCCTTGCAAATCTCACTCTGGAAGCTTGCATTTTCCACAAGAATCCAAATAGCAGATTTGATGCCTTGGTATTTGGCAGTCGGACGTCACACCAGGAGCAGTATCCATCACAGCTCCCTCCTTATTTATAACTGTAGGGATTGTTCTTTCTCCCAGACAGGGAAGCTCCTTCCACTTACATATCATAGCTGTGTAATCCACTTGTCGGAATTTTTTACGAAACAAAATTCCTAGTT
Source organism: Oophaga sylvatica (assembly GCA_033576555.1). NCBI lineage: Eukaryota > Metazoa > Chordata > Amphibia > Anura > Dendrobatidae > Oophaga > Oophaga sylvatica. Next base: position 26,968,356 of record JARQOD010000006.1, on the reverse strand, counting down.
GTAAATTACTAGCCCCCTAGAAGTTGCTTCCAAAACCGACCGTTCTGGGCCAGGAAGCAAATTGTCTTGGTGTGTTCTTCTAGGGAAACTTCTGGAAAACATGTCGAAATCACGGCTCTGGCCCTGCTCTAGCGCATATGTTCAGCCTCTTGCACTTGTCGGTCTTACATAAGGTTAGGACATTGCGTTCATGGAGGATGTGATGTAATGTTGCGCAGGCTGATGGTTACCAGACAAAGTCAAAAAGTCATCGTAGTGGCACAAATTTAAAGAGAGCGTTTTTACTGATATAGGAGTTATGTATGGCGATGGTCCTCTGCTAAGTGCAAATGCTGCAGAACCAAGACTTCTTACAACAATGTGTAAAAATCAGACCTCTACCACCATAAAGTTCCACTCTGTAGGACTGGAAGTAGGGTGTCGAGGTGCCATTTGTATCAGAATTCCATCATTCCACAGTCAGGTTCCATTGTTTCCCGTTACATAGCCGACATCAATCCACCCAACAGACTCCATTGTTTATAAAAGGGTTAACCGCAGATGTGAACAAGCTTGGCACGTTGTAATTGGCGGGTCCCGTATGGATTTTGGGGTGCAGTGTCTTCATTTTACTCCTTTGGGGTTCCATGTTGAAAGTCATGACATGAGGAAGGTGTACACATGCTGTAATGAAATATGACCTACCAGACTACTTTGTAAGATGCACATATACAGTGGTTTGCGAAAGTATTCACCCCCTTGGCATCAGCCCCTCACAACCTGGAATTTCACGTTTTTTTTTTTTTTTTTTTTTAGAGAGTTTGCATTAGTTTATGTGAAGAACAGGCCTACAATTGTGAACACTCGGTTTTTTTTTATTGTGAAGCTCGCAACAAATAAGACAAAATAACTGAAAACTTCAGTATACATAACTATTCACCCCCCTAAAGTCATTACTTTGAAGAGGCGCCTTTTCCTGCAATTACAGCTCCTTATTGCTTTGGATAAGTCTCCATGAGCTTTCCAATTGGATTTTTGGCTATTCCTTAAGGCAAAACTGCTCCAACTCCTTCAGGTTAGATGGTTTCCTCTGGTGAACAGCAATCTTCCAAGTCTGATCACAGATTCTCAATTGCATTAAGGTCTGGGCATTGACTAGGCGACTCCAAAACATTTACACATTTCCCCTTAAACCACTCGAGTGTTGCTTTAGCAATATGCTTTGGGTCATTGTCTTGTTGGAACGTGAACCTGCTTTCCAGTTTCAAATCACTGACAAACTGAAACCGGTTTTGCTCAAGAATATCCCTGTATTTCGCACCAACAATCTTCCTCTCAACTCGGACCATTTTCGCTGTCCCTGCTGCTGAAAAACATCCCCACAGCATGATGCTGCCACCACCATGTTTCACTGTGAGGATGGAATTCTTGGGGTGATGAGCTTTGTTGGTTTGTGGCCAGACATAGTGTTTACCTTGGTGGCCAAAAAGTTCACTTTTGGTCCCATCTGACACAGCACCTTCTTCCATACATTTGGGGAGTCTACCACATGTGTTTTGGCAAACTCAAAACGAGCCTTACAATGTTTGTCTGTAAGTAAAGGCTTTTATTCTGCCCACTCTTCCATAAAGGCCACCTCTAGGAGTGTACAGCTTATTGTGGTCGTATGGACAGATACTCCAGTCTCTGCTTGGGAACCCTGCAGCTCTTTCAGGGTTACCTTTTGATCTCTGTGCTGCCTCTGATCCCCTCCTCGCCAGGAATGAGACTCAAATATATAATTCGAGCACACCCAAGATACTTGGATAACACCTGAGCATGCTCGGACATCATGTTATCAGAGCACATTCACTCATCACTGATGTTCTTTCCAATTGATGATGATGGATTTGATGGTACTCCGGGGAATCATCACAGATTGGGATATTTCTCTATAACCCAACCCTGACTTCTACTTCTCAACCACTTTGTCCCTGACTAGTTTGGAGATCTCCTTGGTCTTCATGGTGTTTGGTTAGTGATGCCTCTTACTTCATGGTGTTTGGTTAGTGATGCCTCTTACTTCATGGTGTTTGGTTAGTGATGCCTCTTAAGGTACTGCCACACTACACAATCCCGCTAGCGATCTCGTTAGCGTCGCATACTAATGAGATCGCTAGCGGGATTGTTTCTATATCGCTAGTAGCTACCTAACTTAGCGATGTCGTTAAGGACGCTATCGCGGTTAGCGATCTCCTTAACGACTTTAGCGGTACAAAAGTACCGCTAAATCGCTAAGAAAAGGTGCTACACTTAGCGATTATACTTACCCAGCGGGAGCGCCGGCGATAAAATAGGGTCCGGAACGATTCCAGCGACGAGCGAGATCACAGCAGGATCTCAGCAGGGAGCTCGTCGCTGGTAGATGCCGCACACTACAACATCGCTAACGGGATGCTAATAGTGACGTTTTTTAGCGATCCCGTTAGCGATGTGTTTAGTGTGGCATACCCTTACTTCATGGTGTTTGGTTAGTGGTGCTCTTACTTCATGGTGTTTGGTTAGTGGTGCCTCTTACTTCATGGTGTTTGGTTAGTGATGGCTCTTACTTCATGGTGTTTGGTTAGTGGTTCCTCTTACTTCATGGTGTTTGGTTAGTGATGCTCTTCATGGTGTTTGGTTAGTGGGCCTCTTACTTCATGGTGTTTGGTTAGTGGTCCTCTTACTTCATGGTGTTTGGTTAGTGGTTCCTCTTACTTCATGGTGTTTGGCTAGTGGTGCCTCTTACTTCATGGTGTTTGGTTAGTGATGCCTCTTACTTCATGGTGTTTGGTTAGTGATGGCTCTTACTTCATGGTGTTTGGTTAGTGGTGCCTCTTACTTCATTGGTGTTTGGTTAGTGATGGCCTCTTACTTCATGGTGTTTGGTTAGTGGTGCCTCTTACTTCATGGTGTTTGGTTAGTGATGACCTCTATTCATGGTGTTTGGTTAGTGAGCTCTTACTTCATGGTGTTTGGTTAGTGGTAGCCTCTTACTTCATGGTGTTTGGTTAGTGGTTCCTCTTACTTCATGGTGTTTGGTAGTGATGCCTCTTACTTCATGGTGTTTGGTTAGTGATGCCTCTTACTTCATGGTGTTTGGTTAGTGATGCCTCTTACTTCATGGTGTTTGATTAGTGGTGCCTCTTACTTCATGGTGTTTGGTTAGTGATGCCTCTTACTTCATGGTGTTTGGTTAGTGATGGCTCTTACTTCATGGTGTTTGGTTAGTGGTGCCTCTTACTTCATGGTGTTTGGTTAGTGATGCCTCTTACTTCATGGTGTTTGATTAGTGGTGCCTCTTACTTCATGGTGTTTGGTTAGTGGTGCCTCTTACTTCATGGTGTTTGGTTAGTGATGGCTCTTACTTCATGGTGTTTGGTTAGTGGTGCCTCTTACTTCATGGTGTTTGGTTAGTGATGGCTCTTACTTCATGGTGTTTGGTTAGTGGTTCCTCTTACTTCATGGTGTTTGGTTAGTGATGCCTCTTCATGGTGTTTGGTTAGTGGAGCCTCTTACTTCATGGTGTTTGGTTAGTGGTTCCTCTTACTTCATGGTGTTTGGTTAGTGGTTCCTCTTACTTCATGGTGTTTGGCTAGTGATGCCTCTTACTTCATGGTGTTTGGTTAGTGGATGCCTCTTACTTCATGGTGTTTGGTTAGTGGTGCCTCTTACTTCATGGTTTTGATTAGTGGTGCCTCTTACTTCATGTGTTTGGTTAGTGGTGCCTCTTACTTCATGGTGTTTGATTAGTGGTGCCTCTTACTTCATGGTGTTTGGTTAGTGATGCCTCTTACTTCATGGTGTTTGGTTAGTGATGGCTCTTACTTCATGGTGTTTGGTTAGTGGTGCCTCTTACTTCATGGTGTTTGGTTAGTGATGGCTCTTACTTCATGGTGTTTGGTTAGTGGTTCCTCTTACTTCATGGTGTTTGGTTAGTGATGCCTCTTCATGGTGTTTGGTTAGTGGAGCCTCTTACTTCATGGTGTTTGGTTAGTGGTTCCTCTTACTTCATGGTGTTTGGTTAGTGGTTCCTCTTACTTCATGGTGTTTGGCTAGTGATGCCTCTTACTTCATGGTGTTTGGTTAGTGATGCCTCTTACTTCATGGTGTTTGGTTAGTGGTGCCTCTTACTTCATGGTATTTGATTAGTGGTGCCTCTTACTTATGGTGTTTGGTTAGTGGTGCCTCTTACTTCATGGTGTTTGGTTAGTGGTGCCTCTTACTTCATGGTGTTTGGTTAGTGGTGCCTCTTACTTCATGGTGTTTGGTTAGTGGTGCCTCTTACTTCATGGTGTTTGGTTAGTGGTGCCTCTTACTTCATGGTGTTTGATTAGTGATGCCTCTTACTTCATGGTGTTTGGTTAGTGGTGCTCTTACTTCATGGTGTTTGGTTAGTGGTGCCTCTTACTTCATGGTGTTTGGTTAGTTGTGCTTCTTACTTCATGGTGTTTGGTTAGTGGTGCCTCTTACTTCATGGTGTTTGGTTAGTGGTGCCTCTTACTTCATGGTGTTTGGTTAATGGTGCCTCTTCATGGTGTTTGGTTAGTGTGCCTCTTACTTCATGGTGTTTGGTTAGTGGTGCCTCTTACTTCATGGTGTTTGGTTAGTTGTGCCTCTTTTTTCATGTTTTGGTTATGTGCTCTTCATGGTGTTTGGTTAGTGTGCCTCTTACTTTATGGTGTTTGGTTAGTGGTGCCTCTTACTTCATGGTGTTTGGTTAGTGTGCCTCTTACTCATGGTGGTTGTGGTAATGGTGCTCTTCATGGTGTTTGGTTAGTGGTGCCTCTTACTTCATGGTGTTTGGTTAGTGATGCCTCTTACTTCATGGTGTTTGGTTAGTGGTGCCTCTTACTTCATGGTGTTTGGTTAGTGATGCCTCTTACTTCATGGTGTTTGGTTAGTGATGCCTCTTACTTCATGGTGTTTGGTTAGTGATGCCTCTTACTTCATGGTGTTTGGTTAGTGATGCCTCTTCCTTCATGGTGTTTGGTTAGTGATGCCTCTTACTTCATGGTGTTTGGTTAGTGATGCCTCTTACTTCATGGTGTTTGGTTAGTGATGCCTCTTGTTAATGGTGCTGCCAGGAAAGGTAAAGTGTATATACTGACCGACATGTGACACTTGCACTTGCACACAGGACGTCCTGTCACTGAGCTTGTGACTTATGAAGGGAACTGCTTGCACCAGAAATTTTTAGGGGCTTTATCGCAAAAGGCATGAATACACATGCACATGCCAATTTTTAGCCATTCATTAGGTGAGAAAAAAAAAAAAGATCTTCTGTCCAGCAGTCTGTGCAAAGCGGACAGCACTCAGATGGCAGGTTCCATTGTTAAATCTGGTGACTTCTCTGATTTAAAGGAAGACTGCGCTTTCTCCAACACCTGTGCTTTAAGGACTGTGCTGAGAAAACATTGGCTTTTATCTGTAACTGTATGCGGAGGACTTTCCGTAATGTCTACAGTATACTTCAGATTAAGTCTGATGTATTGCTGGCGAGCGGGCGCTATCCTGCTCTGTGTGTGACTGTACGAGTATTTGGCCCCATAGTGTGCGTTTCCTGGCTCCTGATGCCCTAGAAGATGCTCTCTCACCTACCGCCATCTGTTTTCCTGTTTCTCTGGACATTTTTCTAAAAAAAAAAAAAAACCTGTGTTGTGGCTTTTGTTAAAAAAAAAAAAAAAAAAGTGAGCGCTGCTCAAAGACGACTTCCGAGTCCTCCGAAATAAAGCCCCAGGATGATGTGTCCTCGCTGCACGAACCCTCCGCAGGGATTTATGAGAGGTGAGTCGCGTCTGTCCGGCCGCACCATTCCATCGTTCCAGAAACGTTCATCTCCCGATTTATCTTCATGATTTCACATAGGAAAATGTCTATAGCTTAAGATTCTGCGCGTTCTCCGCTTGGCAGAATTCTCTTCGAGTGTAAAAGCAGAGCCGGGCATCGATTCCAAGATTTTATTACTGGCACATAATGTATCGCAATGTTTTAAATACACCTCTGCTCACGCCGCCGCCGCCGCGTCCAGAAGTCAGATTGCCTTTAAAATTCTACTTCTGTGCTCAGACCCCACTAAAATGCATCTCCTCACATGAACTCGGCTCCATTATTGGTGAGAGGGAAAGTCACAGAGACGATTATTATTTATTTTTGTTAATTTCTTATCCCAGGCGAACACACCGCCGAGCATAAATATTACATTTCACGATTAATTTATGGCTTTATTATTATGTAGTCATTTTGTGTTTTTATTTACTGCTATTTATTTATTTTGTTTAAATGGGAGAAAAAAAAATGTACCCCCGTGCCAAGACCCCTAATTGAGATCTATATTATTCTGTATAAGGGCAGACGTTGCCCACAGCCTAAAACCATATAAAAGTCATCCGTAAAATCAGCGGAAAATGTAAGATAAATGACTTTGCTGAGTATTTGCTGCACCTATCACAATAATGTAGGTGCAATCCGCCTTAAAATTGATGAAAAATTGACCCCACACTAGAACATGCAATGGATATTGAAAATTAGCCACGTGCCCCCTTATTGGTGCGGATGCCTTGTATAAGGCTCGTGCACACGACCTGTTTTTCCATCCGAGTGCCACCCGTGGTTTCATGGCTAGCACCTGTACCTGTGATGAACTATGGAGCTGTGCACATGTCCAGTTTTTTTATTCAGACCGAGTAGTCAATGGAAAAAATTGGTGACATGAGCGATTTTTGATCTGAGTGTCGAATCAAAATTAGCAATGCAAGTCTTTGGGTCTGTGAAAAAAAAAATCAGCCCACACTCGCTGTCCGATTTTCACTGACGGAAAGGATGTAGAAGGTGGAGAAATGTGTTTTTTTTTTTTCAGGAGTGGGTGGGTTTCCTGCACATCTGAGAAAAATTGATGTCACCCTGCTCAAAGTCTGATCTGAGAAAAATGGTCTGATTGTTCCGATGTGTAGAAAATGGTCGCGTGACCCTACCCTTTCTGTGAATCTGTCGGCAGATTTTTTTCTATATAATCTGACAACAGCATGGTATAGAGACAGAGACCTTGATTCCAGCAATGTATCACTTAGTTTACTGGGTGCAGCAGTTGTGAACAATCACAATTTTCTCTGCTGCTGACCTAGCAGAGCTGGGAATACTGAGCTGTGTATAACCCCGCCCACACCACTGATTGGCCACTTTCTGTGTACACTGTATATTGACAGAGAGCTGCCAATCAGTGGTGGGGGGTGTGATTGGACCAGGAGGCACGAGACACCTAGTCCTATAGTGATAATTTCCTGCTGATAAAACACTGATTTTATTGAAACAAAAGCACAGCCCAGTAAGTGCCACATCACTGGAACCGGGGTCCCTGCCCCTGCATTATGCTGCTCTCAGATTACATAGCAAAAACTTGCTGACAGATTCCTTTATTTTGGTGCCAGTGTATCATGTTGCATGCTTTGTACATTTATTTTTTATTTTAGACCTGTTTTCAACATGCGTGCCCTTTTGGAAAATTGGTGGGGAAATGGTTGTGGTATATATTTGGGCCAAAGTAGTACCACAATTTCTGTTACTTAGTGGACCAAAGTAAGCCAACTGATAATTGGTGCAAGCTTCCACCGTCTAACGATGTGCCTAATATCTAGGCATCACTGCGACAAATCTGGTGCATTCTGAGCCTCAGTATAGTCAGAAAGTTTAAATCCTCTCTAAATATCTTCAGTGCAAAGATGGCCACATTAGTTCTCATCGGCTATTGTTGGGACTGTTGTGTGCAGGGACCGGCACCATGCGCCTCATCTTTGTAAGTGCATTATGACTAAAGGGATTACCAGAAGTGATCAGGATCTGAAGGATTATTCAGGATGAGAAGGGTTGCCCTAGTAGTGGACATCCCCTTTAAGCTAGAGTCACACTACTGAGCGAATGTGCTCGGAAAAGGTGTTAACAGACTGTCTTCGGCATGCTCGAATACTATGTTCACATCGCAGCGGCTCTTCGACACCTACAATATTAGGTAATCCCCGCATGTGTTGCGGCTGTCGAACAGTCGCGAGACATGTGGGGACTTGAACATATTATTTGAGCACACCGAAGACACTCGGTTAGCACCCGAGCATGCTCAGATAACACCTTATCCCAGCACGTGAGGGTGCGTGTGATTTCTACAGGGTAAACCTGTCCTTTCCGGTTTATTATTGCATATCCACTTTTTTTTTGTCTAGTTTTTCGCCTGTTTTTCATTTTCAACTTAATTTGAACCTATTTTAATAGTCTACTTTAGCTGTACTTGTTTCCTTTTTTTTTTTGTTAATATGTTCCCCATTGTAGACGCTGTTTGGGGTTTCCAGATGTTTTCGTCTGATCACCGTTGAAAAGTTACACAACTGCACTCCAGTTCTTTGAAATTTTACCGCAAACTTTCATAATTTTACCGGAACGCGCGATTTTTAAATAGTCACTGAAAATGTTAAAGGCAAAAAAAAGGGCATTTTTTTAAAATTTTGCACAAGATTCATGAACAGTCTGCACGATCTTGAAAAGTTTGATGCAAAAACGAATTCCACAAGATGAAAAAATGATTTATTTCTGCGCTGTAAGGGCTCATTCACACATCGGTATTTTCCATGAGAAAAATGGAACAATTATTCTAATCAGAATATAAATATTATATATATATCAGTTTGATCAGGGGTAATATATAAGGGCTGGCATTAGTCACTAGGATACACACGAGCCATTTTCGATCAGAATGCTTTCGGAGTGTGGGAGGAAATGGGAATAAAAATAGGTGGAAAAAAAAGTTTGCATTGACTCACCCTTGTCCAAAATTGGAATTTCCTGCTCAGACCGCACCTTTGGCTTCAGCGCTTAGTCAATACGGCAAAAGAATCCAATGTATCCAGCACAGGGAAATTAATAATTATATGTTTTTATTAATACTTCATTTAAAGAAAAAAAATGTGCATCAATGATCAAGGTGCTCATTTGATCTTTTTTGTTGTAGTATTAATAAAATAGATATTTTTATTTTGCCTATTCTGGATACATTGGAAGAAAGCCATGAAAATATGTGGAGAACATTAAGGAATAATTGAGTGATTGAATGGACCCCCCTGTATGAAAGCAGAAGACTAAATGCAGCAGTGCTGTACGAGTTATGTGGTGTAGTTGGATTTCACCTCTTCTGTCAGCTCCTCGGTGTCTGGTAATGGTTACGCAGCATGTACAGATTTATTGTAAAGCAGGCGGCCGTACGTCACTGGACACACATGTAAACTCTGATATTACTAGAGGTGATCACGGGAATAGGCAGCCACACTATAGTACAATGCAACTTGGTATTAAACACCAAGCAATTTTTGTAGAATAATGGCAGAATGATGGGTGTGATTGTTCCATAAGATGTACACTAGGTGGCGCTACATTAAAACAAACCAACACGTTTATACACCAACACCAATATTTGACCATCTCACACATAAGTGCACCTTGTGTATAACCCATCCCAAACCCAGTACTGATATTTCACCTGCATGTTACCATCTTATCATTCTTGCTGACCAAATTACCTTATTTCCCTTCTAGACTTCACGAGCTGTGAAAATCTAGATGTTTGTGCTTTTAAATCCTATTTTTGTTACATTTTTAAAATGAAGGTGTTGACCTTCAATGTATATATAAAAAAAAAAGTCATCTGAAGTTTTCATCATCACTTCAATATAGATAGAAGCCACATTCACGAGTGCACACGTCAGCACTATTGGCCCGCTCTCCTTGGTCTGCGCTCTTGGTCCGCACTCTTGATCCGCGCCTTTGGTCCTCTCTCTTGGTCCACTCTCTTGGTCCACTCTCTTGGCCCGCGCTCTTGGTCCGCTCTCTTGGCCCGCTCTCTTGGTCCGCGCTCTTGATCCACGCCCTTGGTCCTTTCTCTTGGTCCTCGCTCTTGGTCCGCTCTCTTGGCTCGCTCTGTTGGTCCGCGCTCTTGGTCCGCTCTCTTGGTCTGCGCTCTTGATCCGCGCCCTTGGTCCTCTCTCATGGTCCACTCTCTTGGTCCCGCGCTCTCTTGGTCCGCGGTCTTGGTCCGCGGTCTTGGTCCTCGCTCTTGATCCGCGCCCTTGGTCCACGCCCTTGGTCCGCTCTCTTGGTCCGCGCTTTTGGTCCGCGCCCTTGGTACTCTCTCTTGGTCCGCGCTCTTGATCCGCGCTCTTGGTCCACTCTCTTGGTCCGCGCTCTTGATCTGCGCCATTGGTCCTCTCTCTTGGTCCACTCTCTTGGCCCGCGCACTTGGACCAGGATCGTGGGTCACCCACATCCCTATGAGCGGACGTTGTGATGTTGAAGCCTGAAATTTGGTCAAACCTTTTAAGATATTTCCAATATTTATAGAAAATCTTTTATACTATGGTTTTGATTTATGACGGATTTTCATAAAAGCAAATTTGTCGGTCAAGGCTTAATTCATGAAGTGCAATGTCGGTGATGTTTTAGTTTATTATTATATTTTTATTAAAAAATAGAATTAATATATGTTTTTATTAGTATTTGAAGAGGTTTTCACAAATTCTCAAGTTATGTCCTATCTAGTCGATAGAGGATATATCAGATTACTGAGGATCACCCACTGGGATCCCCAACTATGCCAAAATCGGGGCTCTGAAACCCTGAGAATAGGGTGTTTTGAATGGAGTGTATGTGCTCGTCATCTGCTCCATCCATTGTCAATGGGACGTCTGTAAGTAGCGGAGTGCTGTTCTCTGCTTCCTCCAGTAGTCCCATAAACTATGATTGGTGCCGAGGTGGAGCATGTGCATCTTTTCTCCATTGAAGACACCAGGGCTCCAGAGCCCCATTCTTAAGATCGGGGAGGGTCCCAGTGGTTGGATCCTTAGTGATCAGCAAATTATCCCCTATCCATAGGTTTTTTTGTATTATCTGTCACCAATTTTTGCTCCGCCATGCCATCTGAGAGCAGTATGATGCAGCAGCAGAGACCCTGATTTCAGCATCCTGTCTTTTACTGGGCTGCTTGCTGCAATTTTGATACAATTCCTGTTTTATCTGCTGCAGATTTAGCTGTTTTTTGAATGCTGAGCTTTGTATAACCCCGCCCACATCACTGATTTGGCTGCTTTCTGTGTACACTGTGCATAGACAGAAAGCCGTGAATCTATTCTGGGGTGGGATTATACAGAGCTCATGAATACGGAGGACTACCTGATAGCCGATTTACTAGTCCTCTAATCATGATGTAGTGCTGCTAAAACTGTGATTTTATCAAAACTATAAGCATCCCAGTAAGTGACACATCGCTGGAATCAGGGTCTTTGCCTCTCTATCATGTTTCTTTCAGATTAGGTGACAGATTCGATTTAAGTAATTAATCACATTGTACAGAGCATATATATCGTATACGTTTGTAGTAACATTACATTTATAGCTCGTATAAATCTGTGAATTAAAGGTTTTTTTTCATGACTTTTTATATATAATAAATAAAAACATATATTCACCTGGAGGACGCTATCGTTACACATCACTTCTCCCTTTATCCCGTATTGTTCTCGTGCCTTCTCCCTCCGGCCGATGGACAGCCAATTAACAGCCACTGATTGACTGCAGCCTTTACATATCATGAGCCAGAGGAGAAATTGTTTATATCTGGGTCAGATGCAATTTTAAGGCTGCAACCCATCAGTGGCCACATGATGTCTCCCACTGAAAAGGAGACCATCGAGGAACACAGGCCTCTGTGCGAGGAAGAGGACAGATGGACAAGTATCCTTTTTTTTTTTTTTTTTTTTACCTCCATACATATATATTTACTATTAAAAAAGTATTGGAAACTGTTACATTTTGTGTGTATACAATGGTATTATTTTCGACTGTTAATCGTCATTTCCATGGAACTGCAATAATGTTGTAGCTTGTAATGTCACTGACCGGAAGCAGAAGTGTGAGCAGTGATGGCCAGTGAGGGTGGTGATGGCCCCATGTGTTGGCATACTTCCCTTTCTTCCTTTAACAGTGATGGCCAGTGAGGGTGGTGATGGTCCCATGTGTTGGCATACTTCCCTTTCTTCCTTTACCAGTGATGGCCAGTGAGGGTGGTGATGGTCCCATGTGTTGGCATATTTCCCTTTCTTCCTTTACCAGTGCTGGCCAGTGAGGGTGGTGATGGTCCCATGTGTTGGCATACTTCCCTTTCTTCCTTTACCAGTGCTGGCCAGTGAGGGTGGTGATGGTCCCATGTGTTGGCATACTTCCCTTTCTTCCTTTACCAGTGCTGGCCAGTGAGGGTGGTGATGGTCCCATGTGTTGGCATACTTCCCTTTCTTCCTTTACCAGTGATGGCCAGTGAGGGTGGTGATGGTCCCATGTTTTGGCATACTTCCCTTTCTTCCTTTACCAGTGTTGGCCAGTGAGGGTGGTGATGGTCCCATGTGTTGGCATATTTCCCTTTCTTCCTTTACCAGTGATGGCCAGTGAGGGTGGTGATGGTCCCATGTGTTGGCATGTTTCGCTTTATTCCTTTATAAGTGATGGCCAGTGAGGGTGGTGATGGTCCATGTTTTGGCATGTTTCGCTTTATTCCTTTATAAGTGATGGCCAGTGAGGGTAGTGATGGTTCCATGTGTTGGCATATTTCCCTTTCTTCCTTTACCAGTGATGGCCAGTGAGGGTGGTAATGGTCCCATGTGTTGGCATATTTCCCTTTCTTCCTTTACCAGTGATGGCCAGTGAGGGTGGTGATGGTCCCATGTTTGGCATACTTCCCTTTCTTCCTTTACCAGTGTTGGCCAGTGAGGGTGGTGATGGTCCCATGTGTTGGCATATTTCCCTTTCTTCCTTTACCAGTGATGGCCAGTGAGGGTGGTGATGGTCCCATGTGTTGGCATGTTTCGCTTTCTTCCTTTACCAGTGATGGCCAGTGAGGGTGGTGATGGTCCCATGTGTTGGCATGTTTCGCTTTCTTCCTTTACCAGTGATGGCCAGTGAGGGTGGTGATGGTCCATGTGTTGGCATGTTTCGCTTTCTTCCTTTACCAGTGATGGCCAGTGAGGGTGGTGATGGTCCCATGTGTTGGCATACTTCCCTTTCTTCCTTTACCAGTGATGGCCAGTGAGGGTGGTGATGGTCCCATGTGTTGGCATACTTCCCTTTCTTCCTTTACCAGTGATGGCCTGTGAGGGTGTGATGGTCCCATGTTTTGGCATGTTTCGCTTTATTCCTTTATAAGTGATGGCCAGTGAGGGTGGTGATGGTCCCATGTTTTGGCATACTTCCCTTTCTTCCTTTACCAGTGATGGCCAGTGAGGGTGGTGATGGGCCCATGTGTTGGCATATTTCCCTCTCTTCCTTTACCAGTGATGGCCAGTGAGGGTGGTGATGGTCCCATGTGTTGGCATATTTCCCTCTCTTCCTTTACCAGTGATGGCCAGTGAGGGTGGTGATGGTCCCATGTGTTGGCATATTTTTCTTCCTTTATGAGGACTTGTTGTCTCTCTTGGCATTTGTTTTAATAAATGTGTATTTTCAATAAAATAGCAACACATATTTCCAAGCATTTTTACATTTTACTGTTCCTCTATCAATCCTACTAGAAATCTGTTACTTTGTACTGCCATTGGTTTGTCGAAGTGACGTTTCCCTGCACAGTTTCAGTGATGATTGGTTAGTATCTACGTGTGTAGTGACCCCAGTTCCTCCCCAATTAAGAACACCTGTTACTAAATTGATTCTTAAATTTCCAATAGGGATAGCAGAGGATCATCGCAACAATGACTTGTTAAAAAAATAAACGATGCTTCACAGTTTTTATGTTATGGGAATAACAAATAAGTCCTAGAACAGACCTGTCAGAAGGGATGTTTTGTCCTCTTTTAATGACGGTCCGTATATCTAGAAATATTTCTGCTGCCTTGTTTGATATTTTTTGTATTTATTTCTTTTTTGATACCAATAAAATTACTTTTTTATTATATTGGTGGTGTTTTGACACTTTGTTCAGTATGTTTAAGATATTCTAGTTAGTGTACCACGTGACTTATATATACCTTAAAATTCTTGAAATTTCAGGAAAGGTGAACATAATATGTATGCAATATGCATTCTGTTCTAAATCGTATAATTGCCTATACGGTTGTATTTGGGCCAGAGAAAAGGGGAGTTTATTTTTTGTAAATCTGAGAGCAGCATAATGTAGAAACAGAGATCCTGTTGCCAGCAATGTGTCACTTACTGGGCTGCTTGCTGTAGTTTTGATAAAATCACAGTTAGATCAGCATGAGATCATCACTAGAGATTAGTAAACCTACTGCCATTTAGTCCTCCATATTCAGTAGCTCTGTTTAACCCCACCCCGCTCCCACCACTGATAGGCCACTTTCTGCCTATGCACAGTGTACAGGGAAAGCAACCAATCAGGGTTACAGAGCTTAGCATTCAGAAAACTGCTACATTTGCAGCAGATAAAACAGATTTTAATCAAAACTGTAGCAAGTAGTCCAGTAAGTGAATGAAATCAGGGTTTCTGCACCTACAACAAAAACCTGGTGACAGATTCCCTTGACAGGGTTATTCGCAACATTATAAATTATCAGCAGAATAGGTGATCGGTATGGAGTCTGATCCCTGGAACAGCGATCGTTTTTTGTTCCCGGCAGTTCCATACACAATGAATGGAGCGGTGAAGCAAATGCACAGCTGTTGCACCCAATTCAGAGCCCTATCTTAGGGATCGGTGAGGGGTCCCAACGATCAGACCCCCTTGTGATAATCAAGTTATTAGCTATCCTGTGCATAGGTGATAACTTACAGTGTTGGGAATAACTATTATATATACTGTGCATTATATATGCTATTATACTTTTACCACTTGGTCACAAATAATGTGTACATATATAGTAGAGCACCATATCTCCCAGTAACCAGAAACAGACTCATCTGGAGGTGGTGGGGCATGATGTCCAGCATGTACTGTTCTTTCCAGCTTAATTCTTCTGAATTTTCTATTGTGAAAACCTCCAAAAGTTGTGAAGTTGGACTGAAAGTTATATATATATATATATACTGTGTGTATATATATTATTATATATATATATTTAATTTATATATTTTTTTTTTGGGGGGGGGGGTTGAGCGATCAAAATGTCAGCTCAAATTTGATCCCTTTGTTCTATGGAAAATTTTTAGTTGGCCTTTCAATTATTCATAGTGGATGCCAACGCTAGACAGAACAGGTACCTCCCAAATGGTATAACCATATACTGCATAGTAATGTGATGGAATATAAAATGCACAAATCATCAAACTGAACAGGTCCCTGAACTGTTCTCTGTATAAGTGATTCTCAAATTTTGAGTCACATCCACCGGCACAATTACTATTATAGAAACTTTAGTATTTTGCTATGGGGCACCGGCAAACCAGTACGCAAAGTCTTAAAGCTAGACCATATCAAAATGTTGTGTATTTGGCTGCACATCCAAGAGGACAAAGAGAAAAGTTAGTTTATTGAGACCTGGATTTTTTTTTTTTTTTTTGCCAAGTGTGAGAATTGATGACATAATGGTCTGAAGTGGGATCTGATGACATAAGGGTCTGTAATGGGATCTGATGATGTAAGACGTAAGGTTCTGTAGTGGGATCTGGTAATGTAAGGGTCTGTTGTGGGATCTGATGATGTAAGTGTCTGAAGTGGGATCTGATGATGTAAGGGTCTGTAGTGGGATCTGATATAACGGTCTGTAGTGGGATCTGATGTAAGGGTCTGTAGTGGGATCTGATGATGGTCTGTAGTGGGATCTGATGTAGGGTCTGAGTGGATTGATGATGTGAGGGTCTGGAGTGGATTGTGATGTAAGGTCTGGAGTGGATTGATGATGTAAGGTCTGGAGTGGGATCTGATGATGTAAGGGTCTGAAGTGGGATCTGATGTAAGGGTCTGTAGTGGGATCAGATGATGTGAGGTCTGAAGTGGGATCTGATGATATAAGGGTCTGGAGTGGGATTTGATGATGTAAGGGTCTGGAGTGGGATCTGATGGTGTAAGGGTCTGGAGTGGGATCTGATGATGTAAGGGTCTGGAGTGGGATTTGATGATGTAAGGGTCTGGAGTGGGATCTGATGATGTAAGGGTCTATAGTGGGATCTGATGACATAACGGTCTGAAGTGGGATCTGATGATGTAAGGGTCTGTAGTGGGATCTTATAATGTAAGGGTCTAGAGTGGGATCTGATGATTAAGGGTCTGGAGTGGGATCTGATGATATAAGGTCTGGAGTGGGATCTGATGACGTAAGGTCTAGAGTGGGATCTGATGACGTAAGGGTCTGGAGTGGGATCTGATGACGTAAGGGTCTGGAGTGGGATCTGATGACGTAAGGGTCTGGAGTGGGATCTGATGACGTAAGGGTCTGGAGTGGGATCTGATGACATAAGGGTCTGGAGTGGGATCTGATGTGAGGATCTGAAGTGGGATCTGATGATGTAAAGATCTGTACTGGGATCTGATAATGGAAGGGTCTGGAGCAGGATCTGCTGACTAAAGGCACTGTCACACTTGGCAATCGCACCAGCGATCAAGACAACGACACGACCTGGCGAGATCGCTAGTGCGATCGCTATGTGATCGCTAGTTAGCTTCCAAACACAAAGATCTCATCAGAGATCAGTGATCTGTATAACGACCTCTGCGGTCGTTGGGAAAACCTAGTCCCACAAGGTTTGAACTAAGATCTGAAGATAGAAGGGTCTAATAATGTAATGGTCTGTAGTCTGGTTAACAGTCTGGGATCTGATGGCTTAGGGCAGTGTCAGACTGGAGTGCCAAGGGCCCACCAGTAACATTGACTTTGGGGGGCCCACTTTTCACCTGCGTACAATTATTACACTACCCTTGTTCATAAATTTGCCTATATCTCTATATAATAATAAACTGGGTAGTTTGGGTAATGAATGGTGAGATGCTGTTTTTTTCTGTACAGAGGAAATCAAGTGAATTATGCCAAGTACTGCCCATACAGTGGGGTTGGGGGCCCAAATCTGCACAGGGGCCCACCGGGGGATTGCCCTGTTACCCTATGGGCTAGTCTGAGCCTGGCTTAGGGGGTCTAGTGTCTGAAAATTTAGAGGACTAAAGTATGATAGCTTTTGGGTTTAGGGTCTGATAATTTAAGGGTTTGATTTTAGGGTATAGTCGGGTGTGCTGAATTTGTTTCTGATACATTTATGGTTTTCTAGTTGTTAGGTGCAGCAGTCCCAAGTTTAGTAACAGAACTGACCCATTTTGTTCTTGTCTTAAAGGTAGTAGAAAGAAATATGACTTTTTTCAAAAATGGCCCCTGCATGTGAAATTGCAACTTATCTTCATTTTTTTGATGAAACTGAGCAGCAATACTAGAAACAACCCATGGACACTGTGTGGTACACTTTGTAGAAGAAGCAGCCATCATTTTCTAATCCTAGCAACATAAAGCTTTATACACTTTTCCTATAAAATGAGTAACATTAACTCACTAATACCCAGGCACAAATTATGGCAAATTATATCATAGCCACGGCGCTGTACCCTACCCTGTATACCCTACCCTAAAAACCCTACCCTATATATTCCTAAATGGGCTAAAAAAATAACATACAAAAGGATGCCTCACTTGACCCATGAAAGGTTTTCCCTTCTCTTTTTATATTTTCTCACGTTATTCTATGGTTTATACGGGAAGATAAAATGAATTAAACACGTCTTTTCATTTTCAACTTTGGTTTCAGCATTAACAGTGTCCGGTGCAGGAATATTTTATATTCCATCGAGAAGCAAAACAAATGTTATCATTGTTGGATCAATTATGTTCCTTATGGGCCAAGTGACGTATTTCACACATCATGAGCTCCTCTCAGCCATGATGAAAAGTAGAAAAAAAAAATATTTATTGATTTTACTAGAAATAAAATTTCTCATTGCTTTTTCCATGTTTCCTCCTGAAAGAGAGAAGTCCCTAAAACACGCCACGATACAAGTGGGTGACTGTGAGGGTTGCTCATTTCTTTAGTGTTTCTTGCGGGGTCATGAATGGGTTGAGCTCTAATGCTCAGCAGTGCTGCAGTCAATCACTGAGCTCAGCAGAGCTGCAGTCAATCACAGAGCTCAGCAACTCTTCCTGAGTCACGTCCCCAATTCCCTAGATTAGGTAACATTTGCACTCATTTGTGCAGCAACATAGTTACATTTATGCTTCCTTTTCCGCTCACATTTAAGGCAGAATTCACGTTTGTTGGTTAATAGATGGACGGTAATTTCCCAGAGCCTTGTAGGCGTGTGTGAAGCTGGTGGGGTCTGTACATGGCCACTAAAACAACAAGGACATGAGAATTCAGCCTTACACTTACTTTCTTAGACACACAAGGTCACATTTACATTATTGGACACCCAGTCACTGTCAGACTAACTTGGCTGGGTCACATAACACTCACTTGTCTGCACACATAGGGTGACATTTACACTGACTTGTCCGCACACATAGGGTGACATTTACACTGACTTGTCCGCACACATAGGGTGACATTTACACTGACTTGTCCGCACACATAGGGTGACATTTACACTGACTTGTCCGCACACATAGGGTGACATTTACACTGACTTGTCCGCACACATAGGTGACATTTACACTGACTTGTCCGCACACATAGGGTGACATTTACACTGACTTGTCCGCACACATAGGGTGACATTTACACTGACTTGTCCGCACACATAGGGTGACATTTACACTGACTTGTCCGCACACATAGGGTGACATTTACACTGACTGTCGCACACATAGGGTGACATATACACTGACTTGTCCGCACACATAGGGTGACATTTACACTGACTTGTCCGCACACATAGGGTGACATTTACACTCACTTGTCCGCACACGTGGGATGACATTTACACTGACTTGTCCGCACACATAGGGTGACATTTACACTCACTTGTCCGCACACGTAGGATGACATTTACACTCACTTGTCCGCACACGTAGGATGACATTTACACTCACTTGTCCACACACGTAGGGTGACATTTACACTCACTTGTCCACACACATAGGGTGACATTTACACTCACTTGTCCGCACACGTAGGGTGACATTTACACTCACTTGTCCACACACATAGGGTGACATTTACACTCACTTGTCCGCACACATAGGGGACATTTACACTCACTTGTCCGCACACGAAGGATGACATCTACACTCACTTGTCCGCACACGTGGGATGACATTTACACTCACTTTTCCGCACACATAGGGTGACATTTACACTCGCTTGTCCTGCGCACACATAGGGTGACATTTACACTCACTTGTCCGCACACATAGGGTGACATTTACACTGACTTGTCCGCACACATAGGGTGACATTTACACTCACTTGTCCGCACACGTAGGATGACATTTACACTCACTTGTCCGCACACGTAGGGTGACATTTACACTCACTTGTCCCACACGTAGGGTGACATTTACACTCACTTGTCCGCACACGTAGGGTGACATTTACACTCACTTGTCCACACACATAGGGTGACATTTACACTCACTTGTCCGCACACGTAGGGTGACATTTACACTCACTTGTCCGCACACGTAGGGTGACATTTACACTCACTTGTCCACACACATAGGATGACATCTACGCTCACTTGTCCGCACACGTAGGATGATATTTACACTCACTTGTCCGTACACGTAGGATGACATTTACACTCACTTGTCCGTACACGTAGGATGACATTTACACTCACTTGTCCACACACGTAGGGTGACATTTACACTCACTTGTCCACACACATAGGGTGACATTTACACTCACTTGTCCACACACATAGGGTGACATTTACACTCACTTGTCCGCACACGAAGGATGACATCTACACTCACTTGTCCGCACACGTGGGATGACATTTACACTCACTTTTCCGCACACATAGGGTGACATTTACACTCGCTTGTCCTGCGCACACATAGGGTGACATTTACACTCACTTGTCCGCACACATAGGGTGACATTTACACTGACTTGTCCGCACACATAGGGTGACATTTACACTCACTTGTCCGCACACGTAGGATGACATTTACACTCACTTGTCCGCACACGTAGGGTGACATTTACACTCACTTGTCCACACACGTAGGGTGACATTTACACTCACTTGTCCGCACACGTAGGGTGACATTTACACTCACTTGTCCGCACACGAAGGATGACATCTACACTCACTTGTCCGCACAAGTGGGATGACATTTACACTCACTTGTCCTGCGCACACATAGGGTGACATTTACAATCACTTGTCCGCACACATAGGGTGACATTTACACTCGCTTGTCCTGCGCACACATAGGGTGACATTTACACTCACTTGTCCGCACACGAAGGATGACATCTACACTCACTTGTCCGCACACGTGGGATGACATTTACACTCACTTGTCCGCACACATAGGGTGACATTTACACTCGCTTGTCCTGCGCACACGTAGGGTGACATTTACACTCACTTGTCCGCACACGTAGGGTGACATTTACACTCACTTGTCCGCACACGAAGGATAACATCTACACTCACTTGTCCGCACACGTGGGATGACATTTACACTCACTTGTCCGCACACATAGGGTGACATTTACACTCACTTGTCCTGCGCACACATAGGGTGACATTTACACTCACTTGTCCGCACACATAGGGTGACATTTACACTGACTTGTCCGCACACATAGGGTGACATTTACACTCACTTGTCCGCACACGTAGGATGACATTTACACTCACTTGTCCGCACACGTAGGGTGACATTTACACTCACTTGTCCACACACGTAGGGTGACATTTACACTCACTTGTCCGCACACGTAGGGTGACATTTACACTCACTTGTCCACACACATAGGGTGACATTTACACTCACTTGTCCGCACACGTAGGGTGACATTTACACTCACTTGTCCGCACACGTAGGGTGACATTTACACTCACTTGTCCACACACATAGGATGACATCTACGCTCACTTGTCCGCACACGTAGGATGATATTTACACTCACTTGTCCGTACACGTAGGATGACATTTACACTCACTTGTCCGTACACGTAGGATGACATTTACACTCACTTGTCCACACACGTAGGGTGACATTTACACTCACTTGTCCACACACATAGGGTGACATTTACACTCACTTGTCCACACACATAGGGTGACATTTACACTCACTTGTCCGCACACGAAGGATGACATCTACACTCACTTGTCCGCACACGTGGGATGACATTTACACTCACTTTTCCGCACACATAGGGTGACATTTACACTCGCTTGTCCTGCGCACACATAGGGTGACATTTACACTCACTTGTCCGCACACATAGGGTGACATTTACACTGACTTGTCCGCACACATAGGGTGACATTTACACTCACTTGTCCGCACACGTAGGATGACATTTACACTCACTTGTCCGCACACGTAGGGTGACATTTACACTCACTTGTCCACACACGTAGGGTGACATTTACACTCACTTGTCCGCACACGTAGGGTGACATTTACACTCACTTGTCCGCACACGAAGGATGACATCTACACTCACTTGTCCGCACAAGTGGGATGACATTTACACTCACTTGTCCTGCGCACACATAGGGTGACATTTACAATCACTTGTCCGCACACATAGGGTGACATTTACACTCGCTTGTCCTGCGCACACATAGGGTGACATTTACACTCACTTGTCCGCACACGAAGGATGACATCTACACTCACTTGTCCGCACACGTGGGATGACATTTACACTCACTTGTCCGCACACATAGGGTGACATTTACACTCGCTTGTCCTGCGCACACGTAGGGTGACATTTACACTCACTTGTCCGCACACGTAGGGTGACATTTACACTCACTTGTCCGCACACGAAGGATAACATCTACACTCACTTGTCCGCACACGTGGGATGACATTTACACTCACTTGTCCGCACACATAGGGTGACATTTACACTCACTTGTCCTGCGCACACATAGGGTGACATTTACACTCACTTGTCCGCACACGAAGGATGACATCTACACTCACTTGTCCGCACACGTGGGATGACTTTTACACTCACTTGTCCGCACACGTGGGATGACATTTACACTCACTTGTCCGCACACATAGGGTGACATTTACACTCGCTTGTCCTGCGCACACATAGGGTGACATTTACACTCGCTTGTCCTGCGCACACATAGGGTGACATTTACACTCACTTGTCCGCACACATAGGGTGACATTTACACTCGCTTGTCCTGCGCACACATAGGGTGACATTTGCGCTCAGTTGTCCGCACACATAGGGTGACATTTACACTCGCTTGTCCTCCGCACACATAGGGTGACATTTACGCTCAGTTGTCCGCACGCATAGGGTGATATTTACACTCGCTTGTCCTGCGCACACATAGGGTGACATTTACGCTCAGTTGTCTGCACACATAGGGTGACATTTACGCTCAGTTGTCTGCACACATAGGGTGACATTTACGCTCAGTTGTCCGCACACATAGGGTGACATTTACACTCGCTTGTCCTCCGCACACATAGGGTGACATTAACACTCTCTTGACAACACACAGAATGACATTTGCACTCAGTTGTCCAGACACATAAGTTAACATTTACACTCACTTATTTGCACACATACAAGGTCGCATTTACGCTCACTTGTCCATAGACATAGGATGACATTTACACTCAGATGTCCGCACACATATAGTAGGATAGCATTTACATTCACTTACACACACACATACAGGATTACATTTATGCTCATACATAAGAGCACATTTACACTTTTTAGTACGCACACATTAGATCACATTCATACTCTCTTGTACGCACACACAGGATCACTATCACTTGTACGCACACAGGATCACTATCACTTGTACGCACACACAGGATCACTATCACTTGTACGCACACAGGATCACTATCACTTGTACGCACACACAGGATCACTATCACTTGTACGCACACAGGATCACTTTCTCACACACACAGGATCTCCCTTTCACCATCATTTGTATGCACACATAGGATCACATTTATACTCGCTTGTCCGTGCACACAGGATCACATTTGCGCTCACGTGCCCGCACACATTGGATCGCACACTCGCTTGTCTGCACACACAGGGTCACGATTATGCTCACTTTCCTAAACACGCAGGTTAGCTTTGCACTTAGTGATAATACTTGACTCTAGTAAGTCGAGGAGTGTGATTTTTCATGTCTATTTATGTAGACAAAAGGTGCTCTTTAAGGTACTGAAATAAAAGCCTAAATTCTGGTAATTCTGAAAAGATTTAGCAAGAAATTCCAAAATATTGTTTATAGCCTGGATTCTGTATCCAGCTCCCGCTTGAATAATTTATGATGTATTTTCATCCAATGCATTGAATTCGTTTCAGCACTCAGTCGGGTGGATCTATTTTTCTTCCAAGTTTGCAATTTAATTTTTTTTTTCTCTTTGCTATTTTAAGAATTATTAAATGCCAGAAAGTGTTCCGATGCTGTCTAGCAGCAACACGGACCGGCACTAATACCCAATTACTTTACCGTCGTGTAGAACTGATAGGAAAATGAAGTGTTCACTTTTGAATCACTCTATGGCCGCTGTCTACGGTGTCATTAAAGGGTTTCCTGGCAAGTGTTTTCCTATTGTAATCACTTTAACAGAAGGCTGTCATCTTCATCTTGGATTTTTAGTAATAAACCTTGTTCTTCCAGACCTTTAATAAGACCTTACTGGCCACCAACGTCTCTTCAGGATTCCATCACACGGTGTTTTATTCACTGAGACCTTTTTTTTTAGGCGCAGAAGATAAGCAAGCCAAGTACCTATGGTCCTACAACAAGTCGGCGGCCAAAAAGTATGTGCAGTTGTCAGCAACTTGCTTCATTCATCTTTTAATTATAGAGGAGGCTTCTAATGATACCACCCACCATGTTTCTCTATCAATACCTAATCAATGAGCATAATGCAGGTTGAGGCCATAACCTATGTAGGCGCACTGTTTTCTACGCGGTGTCTTTATGTTGAGATGGATGTCTGACTTTGCACAGTTCCTCCCTGAGGATGCAACTAGCGAAATAAACTTTTAGGTGCGTGACAGGGGAGCGAGGAATCACCATTTAAACTTTTTCTCCACTCATGGTTAGTGGTTGGGTGAAGCCATTTATTTTTAAATCATAATGACAACCCAAAACATCCAAATGACCCTTACCCTGAAAGTTCCCATACCCTGGTGATTTTGGCTTGATAACATGCACAGAAGTTGACACAAATGGGTTTGAATAACTACTAAACCTGTGACAAATGCCAGGAAAATTTTTAGGGATGCAAAGAAAAACCCACAAATAACATCAGCTGAAATACTGGACTCTCTTGAAAACTAGCGGTGTGCTGTTTCAAGATGCAACATAAGGAGGCACTTGATGAAAAAAAGAAAAATGGGCTGCATGGTCGAGTCGCCAGAAGAAAGCCAAATGATCCTGATCAAAAGTTCACATACCCCATTTGTTAATACCGTGTATTGCCCCCTCTAACATCAATGACAGCTTTGTGGTAGTTGTGGTATATATGTGTTTAGTCAGCCACCAATTGTGCAAGTTCTCCCACTTAAAAAGATGAGAGAGGCCTGTAATTGACATCATAGGTAGACCACAACTATGAGAGTCAAAATTAGAAAATAAATCCAGAAATTCACCTTGTCTGATTTGGCAAGATTTTTTTTGCAAATTATCATGGAAAATAAGAATTTGGTCACCTAAAAACATGCCAGATTTCTGGCTCTCACAGACCTGTAACTTCTTCTTTAAGAGGCTCCTCTGTCCTCCACTCATTACCTGTAGTAATGGCGCCTGTTTGACCTTGTTATCAGTATAAAAGACACCTGTCCACAACCTCAAACAGTCACACTCCAAACTCCACTATGGTGAAGACCAAAGAGCTGTCAAAGGACACCAGAAACAAAATTGTAGCCCTGCACCAGGCTGGGAAGACTGAAGAATCTGCAATAGGCAAGCAGCTTGGTGTGATGAAATCAACTGTAGGGGGATGGATCAAGACTTGTACAAAGCAAAAATGGAGCAATTCATTCTAGATTCCACCTCTGCTTCATTTTTTTTTCTTGCGCTTTTTTTCTTGCATTTCCGTGCAGCAAAATGTTTTCCTTTAGGCTTATGGTAGGCTCCCAGGAGATGTATGCAGCAGATTTTCCGCTGTGTTACATTTGTTGTGCAAGTACGAAATCTCATTTACACATTGCAGAGGAAATTTACCATTAAATCTGCAGCGTAATTTTGGCGTTGAGGATTTTCGGCAGGTCCTGTTTGTATGTACCCTTTAGCGCAATAGTTTGTTTTCTGACCCTTTTCTCTTCTCCGGACTCTTCTTGACTGCTTTGCAATGAAGTAACGGAAGATTCGGTGGCATACGATGGTCCACAATGACATCACTGTCTGCCCGCAGGTCAGGTCTTTCTTCATAATAATATGAATACCTCCCAGGTTCAACAAAATTCAGTTCAAATCCAGAAACAATTCTAGTAGCCAAGTGAAAAAAATGGAAATGAAATAATGGCACATTTACTAGGTAAGGTGGTAATCGCTTTGCAAAGGTAGAACCATAAAGTGTTGTAGTTTCAGACAAGCCATTGGAAATGATTACTTTTGCAATATGGTGGCACGACACAGAAGGCGCTCATATTCCCTGTTATTCTATGGCTTAATCTGCATTGCACACATTTTTTCCGCCTGACTTCATATGTAACACTTCGGCAGACAGTAATGACAAATGGGTCTTGGTACATTTCCCATAGCAGGGTCCTACCAGGTGACTTAGGTCTGTGGAAGGTAGAGCTGCGATATCCCAAATCACATTCAAACACTTCTATAAACGTAGACGGTTTACAGGGAATGGAAATTCACTTTTTTCCCCCCATTCAGTACCCGTGTTTTATGTGGATTCTTGGAGAGTTTGGATTCTCAGCATTGTAACTGAGCTTCCGTGCATGGCGATTATTACAGCTCTAATGTCAGCGACAGGCCCGCAGAACTTCTTGGCAAGAGAACTATTCTGATTGTGTTGTATTAACCATATACAAAATAATACTCTGACCCCACTAATTCAGCCCCCACATCTTCCCTTGCAGAGATAATCAGTCAGACTCTTTTGGACACATTGTGATAATCGCAATTCTTAACTCTCCCATACACATTGGATAAAAGTTGTCCAAACCCAACATTTTGGTCAGGACCATTGTGTATTGGCGCGTCCCGACAGGTGATGTTGAGGGAGAGCAGGATCAGTCGGAAGTTGGATGTTTCAATGCCTGATTCTTTTCTCAGATTGAACATAGTTTGGACTTTTCTGTAGTAACGTATGGATGCGAAAACTGGACAATAAAGAAAGAAAACAGAAAAGGAATTGATGCCTTCAAAATGTGGTGATGGAGAAGAATTTTATCAATACCGTGGATGGAAAGAAGAACAAATAAATCAATTTTGAAAAAATCAAGCCAGAGATGTCGCTCGAAGCAAGGATCACCAATCTGTGACTTGCCTTCATTGGATACCATTATACCAAGAGAGCAATCACTGGAGAAGGACATCATGGTTGGAAGAATAGAAGGAACAAGGTGAAGAGGAAGACCAGAAACCTGATGGCTTGGTACTATCAAGGTGGGGAAGACCCTGGTGGACCTATCTAGGCTTGCACAAGATCAATCTTCCTAGCGTTCATCCATCAAGTCACCGTGACTTGAGATCGAGCTGAAGGGCATTAAATAATAATAATCCCACTGTAAGAGGTGTCTGATAGGAGCTTTCTCCTCACTCGCCATTGACACCACATGAATGCTTGGCAGAGCCAAGGTCTTATGAGTATGCGGGAATTTGTAGACATGGCCGACAGTTAACGCATACGTATGTCTAGCTGTGGATGAGTGGGATCCCTTTTTAACATTTCATCTATTTCCTAGATCTTTTTTTTTCTACCTCTTTTCTCATCTCCAACCTCCTTCAGCATAAGGGATTTGCTTTCATAGCGGAGTCTCCTATATGGTATTGATGTTTTAGGGCTTTTTAACATATTGGCGCTTTGGACTTAGAAGTACTTACCTGTTTTTAAGTATTTCTTTTACCAAGCTTTTATTTTATAAATGTGTTAAATATTATTGAAATATAAGGTTATAAAGAGCAGCTTTTCTTTTTTTTTGCTGTTTAAGGAGATCGTATCATCTCTTAAAAGATTAACTCTGACTTGCTAGGATATGCCATCAATGTATGCCAATCTGACCTCTGAAATTCCCGCTGGTCCTGAGAATGAAGGGTATTCATGATGCAGCAGTGCGGCCGTATCACATTCTGTGTGTGAAGCCGCAGTTCAAGTGAATGGGACCAGCTGTAGTTCCCTGCCCAGCCTGGATGCCAGAAGCCTGCAGCGAAACACAGACCTGAGTCAGTAGTGGTCATAGAGACCTGACACCCTACTGATCATAAACCAGTGCCATAACCTAGATGGATATACCCATTTTACAACATTTAGAGTTCTTTTTCGTCTCCGACATCCGGGATTGCTGCATTCGGATGCTCATAATTCACATTTGATACAGGTCTAATTTGGCTGAACTCAGTGAGTAGTTGAACTTTATCAGATATGCGTAGTTAACTTTAAGACTATGTTCACACTTTGCTTTCTTGCTGCTTTTTTTCTGCAGCCAAAACCAGATCTCTTGACAGTAAAAAAAAAAAAAAAAATCTCCAGACAGAAAGCAGATTTTGCTGTTTTTTTTTTTTTTCCTTTTCTTTCTGCGTTTTTCAGGATCCCAAAGTTCAGCTTTTCTTCCACTATAAAAGCATGAACAATGCACAGTGTTAGGCCACCAATGCAAGAGTACGGTATAAGAAACCATCAGACTTTTTTTGAAAAAAAAAAAAGGCAATTTGATCAAATTATTTAGTGGAAATCATTTTTTATGTCTGTAAAAATAGATAATGTCTATTCTGAACAAAAAAGTTCATATGAGTTCATGAAAAAATACACAATTGCAAATGTGAAAAACGGGGGAAGTTGCATTGGTAAGGCATTGCTTGCCTAACACACTGGCAGACGAATGAGTTGGTCGGACATTGTTTACTTTTCCACATTGGCAGTGCATTGAATTGGTTGGGCATTGCTTACCTAACACATTGGCAGGCAATTGAGTTGGTCAGACATTGTTTACTTTTCCACATTGGTAGAGCATTGTATTGGTTGGGCATTGAGTTGGGCGATGTTTACTTTCACAAACATCACTAGTTTAATTACTGTGCTAATCCTAACTGCCAGGCTCTGGTGAGGAGACCAAGACATTGTTGTTTAAACTTGAGAAAATCACAAGATTAAATGGGTTTCACATCCTGCTGTACATGCTTTTTTCGCTAAAAACACTACATAGACTGATGGCAATGTTTTTTTTTTTTCCTGTATTTTGTGCCTTTTTTTGCACTTACTCATTGCTTTCTGCAAAAACGCTGAAAGAATTTTTTTAAAAAGCAGCTGTTTTCCAATTCAGTCAGGGGGAAAAAAAAAGCAAGCGTGTGCATGAGATTTCTGAAATCTCATCGCTTTTGCCAGAACTGTAAAAATCCGCTTTTAATTTTGCATTAAAAAGGCAGCAAAAAGGCAACATGTGAACATAGCCTTAGGGTTATTTGTGATTTAACCCCTTCATGACCTTGCCATTTTTTGAAATTCTGACCAGTGTCCCTTTATGAGGTAATAACTCAGGAACGCTTCAACGGATCCTAGCGATTCTGAGATTGTTTTTTTGTGACATATTGGGCTTCATGTTAGTGTTAAATTTAGGTCGATAATTTTTGCATTTATTTGTGAAAAAAATGGAAATCTGGCGAAAATTTTGAAAATTTTGCAATTTTCAAATTTTTAATTTTTATTCTGTTAAACCAGAGAGTTATGTGACACAAAATAGTTAATAAATAACATTTCCCACTTGTCTTCTTTGCATCAGCACAATTTTGGAAGCAAAATTTTTTTTTTTAGGAAGTTATAAGGGTTAAAAGTTGACCAGCGATTTCTCATTTTTACAGCAAAATTTACAAAACCATTTTTTTAGGGACCACCTCACATTTGAAGACACTTTGAGGGGTCTATATGGTAAAAAATACCCAAAAGTGACACCATTATAAAAACTGCACCCCTCAAGCTACTCAAAACTACATTCAAGAAGATTATTAACCCTTCAGGTGCTTCACAGGAACTAAAGCAACGTGGAAGGAAAAAATGGACATTTTAATTTCAGCAGCAGATGGAAGGAAGGGAGACACAGTCATTACTAGTGGTAGGCGGAGCCCACACAGGATAGAACACCTCAGATTAAAAAGAGTGTTGACCGTCCCCTCCAGCTTGGGCTCCTCCTACTCCAGCTCTCCAGTCTAAAATTTGAGGTCACAGAGGATAGTCGCTGCTGGAGCAGCTCCTCAGAAGATTTTTTTATTTTTATCGGTCAGAGACTTGGACCCCCGTGGTTTTGAGGTATCAGGGGTCTCAGCGCTGCTGGACCCCCTCCCTTGGCGGATCTGTATTACCCTTTAAGGTGGTCCCTGCAGAACCCTGCCAGCCCCGGGGGATGAGGGTTGCTTCCCTGGCGGGGATGCAAACCGCGCTTCTGGGGTCACTGCGTTCCCCACCCTGGGGGGAAGCGATGGGCATAGCACCACAAATCCCTGGGGGTCCCTGTGGCGCTCAGCTGGGTGAGTACTCAACATTTTTAATGTGTTTGAGTGCTTCAGCGGCTGCTGCGGCAGCCGCTGCTACATGTATTCAGGCTGGTGATGTGTTTTTTTGTCCGCAGGTGGATGCCTGCAGGACATGGGAGCGGGACAGGAGACGGAGAGCGGAGGAGTCGCGCGCGCTTTTTTTGAAGCCGGCGGGGGGCGTGGCTTCGCGCTTTCCCTGTCTTTCGCGGGCAGGAAGCGCTCTGAGCGCGCGATTTTCTCCTGCCTCTTTTTTTCCGGTTTCCCTCTTTCACAGCGCGGCGGCCATTACTGAAGGTGACAGGCTCCTCGGGCTCCTCACTCTCCTCTCCTCCCGTCAGACCGAAGGAACACTGCACCGCGGCCAGCTGGGTGAGTCGTTCCTGCCTGTCAGGGCAGAGGCTTAACTCCCTCACCCCCACAGCACAGGGCACCTTTCTGAGGCACAATGAGGCTGTGGTTCCACGGTCCGGAACCACAGCGCTTTGGACGGAGCGGAAATTCCGCTCCGTCTAAGCCTCGCCCCCTTTATGACGCGCGATCTTTCCGGAGGTGTTCAGGACACCTCCGGAACACCTCCGGAAAGAACGCAGGGCTACATAGCCCTGTGTAATATTCTGTTGCGGCGACGCACCGTCGCCGCAATACGCGAGGACATGCTGCGGTCTAAAAAGACGCGCCACATATCCGTTTACGCAGGTTTGCCACCTGCGTATTGTTACGCATAGTGGAGACGGGATTTCTTTAAATCCCCTCCACTATGCTGTAACATCTGGACGCTGCGTGTTTGGCGCTGCGCCAGCGCACAGCGCCAAACACGCAGCGTTTCCTGACCGTGGAAACTCACCCTTAGGTGGCAGACTGCGCTGTCCTGCAGCTGTGGCCTCATATAAGAGACCTTTTTTTTGTCTGGGGCTCGCACACCCTTTTCATTTAAAGAGGTTGTGGGGAGTCTGCGACATTAACCCCTTGGATACTAATAGGCGGTTAACCCTTATTTGGGGGACAGCTGGGGTAGCTCTCTCTTTAAGAGCTTTAACCCTTCAGCGTTTCTGTTCTAGTTTCCTTAAGGAACCACACTGTTCTAGTTACTGACAGGTTTAACCTGCCATATACTGTGTGAGGGCATGTCAGATCAGGGTCCAGGAGGTGCGGACCGTCTCCCAGATCCGCTACAGGATCAGTCTCGCGTATCTGACACGCAGACCTCGACGGCGTCAAGCGCAGCGGTAGGAGGTTTAAGTGATGTCAAAATGGAGGCCCTCACTCGTTCTATTGATGGCCTGTCTGACCTTCTAGGTTATTGGGTGTCAGCTAGATCCTCTCATGGCAGGAAGCGCCACAGGCCGGTGCCATCCTTTCCGCGTAGCGACTCGGAGATCTCTAGTATGGAGGGTTCCCCTTCAAGCTCGGATGGGGAGATGTCCGATTCGGATAAGGAGGATCGACAGGGACACTCTGCCTCTCTTTTGGGCCGTACAGAGGCTTTTATTGGAGCCATGAGGGAGGCGTTGCAGTTACCGGAGGAAGTAACTAGACGTCCTGGTAAATCGGCTAGGATGTTTCAGGAGTCGCATAGGTCGCGATCAGCATTACCATCTCTGGATGAGCTTAATGGGGCAGTGGAGAAGGAACGCCTATGTCCAGATAAACGTTTTCAGGGGACACGTTTTTTTGAGACACTGTATCCGTGTTCGACGGAATTGATTGATAATTGGATTCCTTCTCCTGAAGTGGATGTCCCTTTATCCCAGCGTAGCAAATCCTCATTACTTCCTGTTAAAGGGAAGGCGAGTCTGCAGGATCCGCTGGACAGAAAAACGGAGATGGCGGCGAAATCTGTCTATGAGGCCGCGGGTCATGGATTCAGAGCAGTACTAGGATCCATGTGTGCTTGTAAAGCTTCCCTGAGCTGGTTGGACCGTCTACGGACGGCGTGGTAAGATGGATCCCCACTAGCCGAGGTAGATGGGCTTTTCAAGTTGTTGGAGGATGCAGCCCGATATGGCAGTGATGCAGGTTTGGATACTGCGTCACTGCTGTCCAGGGCGCAGTCCTCGGCAGTCACAGTCAGGAGAGCACTGTGGCTTAGACAATGGACCGGGGACGCGGTTTCTAAGCAAGGTTTGCTATCTTTAGCTTACAAGGGTGGTCAGCTATTTTGTTCTGACCTCACGGAGCTGATTGTCAAGGCAAAGGCAAAAGAAACGGCTTTGCCGCAGCGAAGAGCTGTGACTTCTGCGTCTGGCAGGCCTAGTGCCGGTAGTAGTCGGCGGTCCTTTCGGTCCAGGGGACGGTTCGGTCAGCCCTCTTGGGGGTCGGGTCGTCCGTCTTTTTCAGGAAAAAAGACCTCAGAAATCCCGCACTCCCCTGGAAACAGAGCTTCCGTCAAGACAAGCGGGAAGCTGACAAAAAGCCCGCTAAGGCGGACTGACGCCAGGGCCTCACTCGAGGGCTCTTGAGTGGGGGGTCGCCTGCTCCAATTCGAATCGACTTGGGCTTCCCGCGTTTCGGACGTCTGGGTGACGCGGGTTGTGTCGGCAGGCTACTTCATAGAGTTTTTCCCGACCCCCGGACAGTTTTTGTCAATCTCGCATTCCGTCAGAGCCCGAGCTATTTGCCGCTCTACTGCGGGAGGTCGATTCCCTTCTGCAGAAGGGTGTGGTGGTACCGGTTCCGCCGGAGGACCAGGGAAGAGGGTTTTATTCCAACCTCTTTGTGGTCCCCAAAAAGGAGGACAAATTTCGCCCCATTCTGGATCTCAAAAGATTGAATCGGCATGTCCGCACCCGGAAATTCCGCATGGAGTCACTTCGCTCGGTTGTGGCGGCCCTGTCGCAGAACGACTTTTTGGTGTCAATCGACATTCGCGACGCTTATTTACATGTTCCCGTCGGAAGGGCCCACCAACGCTTCCTTCGTTTTGCCGTAGGTCAGGACCATTACCAGTTTGTGGCTCTGCCATTCGGGTTGGCCTCAGCACCCAGAGTTTTTACAAAAATTCTGGCACCTCTCATGGCGATCCTTCGAAGACAGGGGTTACGATTCTTCCCTACCTGGACGACCTTTTGATTGTGGCGTCCTCGAAGGAGGAGGCGGTGACGGCTCGCAACCTATCCCTTCAGCTCCTGGAGGATTTCGGGTGGCTGGTCAATTGGGAGAAGTCGTCTCTGGAACCGTCGCAGTCAATTCAGTTTTTGGGGATGCATTTCGACACGGTACGAGCAGTGGTGTCCCTGCCTCCAGACAAGCAAGCAACTCTTCTTCGACATGTACAGGTTATGAAGTCTTCGACAGCAATGTCCCTTCAAAGGTGTATGCGCCTTCTGGGTTTGATGGTGGCGTCGATGGAGGCGCTTCCGTTTGCCCAATTTCATTCCAGGGCTCTCCAAATGCTCATTTTGAACCGTTGGGATCGATCGCAGGCTTCGCTGGATTGCAGTGTCATCATCTCCCACAGGGTGCGAGAGTCTCTAGGATGGTGGTTACGTCCGGAAGCGTTATCCCTGGGGAAGTCCTTCCTCCCTCCGAGGTGGTCGGTCATAACCACCGATGCCAGCCTGACGGGCTAGGGGGGGGGTCTGGAACGATCTCTGGATTCAGGGGGTATGGTCGTCGGAAGAGTCTGTCCTGCCGATCAACATCCTGGAATTGAGGGCAATTTTCCTTTGCCTCCAACACTGGACGGTCCCTTTAAGCGGTCTACCAGTTCGAGTGCAGACAGACAACGCGACGGTGGTCGCGTATATCAACCATCAAGGTGGGACGAGGAGCTTCAGGCTTATGATGGAGGTGTCTCGGATCCTAGTATGGGCCGAGGCCAGGGTGCCAGCCATCTCTGCGATTCACATTCCAGGAGTTCAGAATATCACGGCGGACTTCCTCAGTCGCGAAAAGATGGAGTCTTCATCCGGAAATTTTTGCACTACTGTGCTCCCGTTGGGGAACTCTCCAAGTGGATTTGATGGCATCCAGGTTCAATGCCAAGTTACCGACGTTCATGTCCAGGTACAAGGACTCGAAGGCTGTGGCGGTGGATGCTCTGGTGGCTCCGTGGGACCAATTCGAGCTAATCTATGTGTTCCCGCCGATATCCTTACTTCCTCTGGTGTTGCGTCGAATCAGACTGGAGAGAGTCCCGGCTATGTTGGTAGCCCCGGATTGGCCAAGGAGGACGTGGTTCTCGACGCTGGTGTCACTTCTGGCAGCGCCTCCACTTCCTCTCCCTCTTCGCCCGGACCTGTTAACCCAAGGGCCCGTTCGTCATCCGGACCTGAAGTCTCTGCGTTTGACGGCGTGGCTCTTGAGACCGAAATCTTGACCCGTCAAGGTTTTTCAGCCGAAGTCATTGCCACTCTGCGAGCTGCCAGAGGTCCGGCTACTACTAGGTTTTATCACAAGACTTGGGAGGCCTTCTTTTCGTGGTGTTCGGGTTCTTCTAGGAACCCGAGGATTTTTTCCATTCCCAATTTGTTGGCCTTTTTACAGTACGGGCTGGACAAGGGTTTGGCAGTTAGCACTCTGAAGGGTCAGGTTTCTGCTTTGTCCTTGCTGTTTCGGAAGGTTATCGCTTCGCGTAGGGATGTACGTTCCTTTTTTCACGGAGTAACACGTCAGTTTCCGTCGCGGAAGGCGCTTGTGTCTCCTTGGCGGCTCAATCTTGTCTTGGAGGCTCTCCAACATGGGCCTTTTGAGCCTATGGACTCTGTTAGCCTTTCTTTGCTCTCTTGGAAGGTTGCCTTCCTAGTGGCGGTCACTTCTTTGAGAAGGGTTTCTGAGTTGGCGGCTCTTTTTGCTCGCCTCCTTTCCTGGAGTTTCACCAGGATCGCGTAGTGCTCCGCACACGGGGCGATTTTCTACCTAAGGTGGTGTCACAATTTCATGTTAACCAGGATATTGTGTTGCCCTCGCTCTGTCCGGAGCCGAGGAATGCGAAGGAACGGGTCTTGCACACATTGGATTTAGTGCGGGCTTTGAAGTTCTATTTGTCTATTACTCAAAGTTTTCGGAAATCAGATTCTCTGTTTGTGATTCCAGCAGGTCGTCGGCGTGGTCAACGAGCTTCCAAGGACTCTATAGCTCGTTGGATTCGGTCGGCCATTTTAGAGGCTTACCGACTTAAGGGTGAACCTTGCCCGATTAAGATTCGAGCTCACTCCACGAGGGCTGTGGGTTCATCGTGGGCTTTTCATCAAGGGGCCTCGGCAGCTCAGCTCTGTCGGGCGGCGACCTGGCGCTCCGTCCACACGTTTACAAAATTTTATAAGGTGGACGTTAGTGCTTCCGCTGATGCGGCCTTGGGACGTAGGGTCCTGCAGGCGGCTGTAGTTTAAAGTTCTTGTGAACTTGTATTTAGCGCTAGTTGCGCATTTTTCTAGGTTGTTGGGAATCTGCCTCTTTTGTTTTTTTTTGCCCACCCTTAATTTCTTGACTGCTTTGGGACGTCCCACTAGTAATGACTGTGTCTCCCTTCCTTCCATCTGCTGCTGAAAGACGGATTTTGGTAAGACCTTACCTGTAAAATCCTTTTCAGCGAAGGAAGGAAGGGAGACATACATCCCTCCCATGGCAGAAGTGTGTTGTTGTGTTTTCAGATGCGGCGTGACCCTTCTCTGATAGCGATTATCTGGGCTGAGGTCGGCGCGCTAAGGCTCTGTTTCCAGCATTGCCAGCTCATCGCAGTGGTCAGGTTCAGTGAGTAGTACCTGGGACTGTGTGGTTTTTTCTGTTATATGCATAACCTGTTTCCTTGTTTTTTTCTCTGAAGTTTTTCAGAAGGGGTTATGTTGTTCCGCTGGTGATATTTGCTCTTCCTTAGCTTGTGTACGGACTGGAGAGCTGGAGTAGGAGGAGCCCAAGCTGGAGGGGCCGGTCAACACTCTTTTTAATCTGAGGTGTTCTATCCTGTGTGGGCTCCGCCTACCACTAGTAATGACTGTGTCTCCCTTCCTTCCTTCGCTGAAAAGGATTTTACAGGTAAGGTCTTACCAAAATCCGTCTTTTTCCAACAAAAATTTTATTTTAGCATCAATTTTTTCATTTTTCTACTTTTTCGACTTTGTAAGCCGTTCCCTTACTGGAGTGAGATTGTAACTTTGTTTTGCAAACTTTTTAATCATTAAACTAAACACTTTTTGCATAAATAACCTTGCCCGTTTTGCCATCAATA
Source organism: Oophaga sylvatica (assembly GCA_033576555.1). Lineage (NCBI taxonomy): Eukaryota > Metazoa > Chordata > Amphibia > Anura > Dendrobatidae > Oophaga > Oophaga sylvatica. The sequence continues at coordinate 26,932,335 of JARQOD010000006.1, read as the reverse complement.
TTTTAACCCCTTCATGACCTTGCCATTTTTTAAATTCTGACCAGTGTCCCTTTATGAGGCAATAACTCAGGAACGTTTCAACGGATCCTTGCGATTCTGAGATTGTTTTTTCGTGAAATATTGGGCTTCATGTTAGTGGTAAATTTAGGTCGATAATTTTTGCATTTATTTGTGAAAAAAATGGAAATTTGACGAAAATTTTGAAAATTTTGCAATTTTCAAATTTGAATTTTTATTCTGTTAAACCAGAGAGTTATGTGACACAAAATAGTTAATAAATAACATTTCCCACTTGTCTTCTTTGCATCAGCACAATTTTGGAAGTAAACATTTTTTTTTAAGGAAATTATAAGGGTTAAAAGTTGTCCAGCGATTTCTCATTTTTACAGCAAAATTTACAAAACCATTTTTTTTAGGGACCACCTCACATTTGAAGACACTTTGAGGGGTCTATATGGTAGAAAATACCCAAAAGTGACACAATTATAAAAAACTGCACCCCTCAAGCTACTCAAAACTACATTCAAGAATATTATTAACCCTTCAGGTGCTTCACAGGAACTAAAGCAACGTGCAAGAAAAAAATGGATATTTTAATTTTTCCAATAAAAATTTTATTTTAGCATCAATTTTTTCATTTTTGCATGGGCAACAGGATGAAATGGATCCTAAAATTTGTTGGGCAATTTCTCCTGAGTACACAGATACCTCATATGTGGTCATAAACCACTGTTTGGGCGCACGGCAAGGCTCAGAAGAGAAGGAGCGCCATTTGACTTTTTGAATGGAAAATTAGCACCAATCATTAGCGGACACCATGACGCGTTTGGAGAGCCCCTGTGTGCCCCACATGTGACACCATTTTGGAAACTAGACCTCTTATGGAACTTATCTAGATGTGTTGTCAGCACTCTGAACCCCCAAGTGCTTCACAGAAGTTTATAACGCAGAGCAGTGAAAATAAAAAAATCATTTTTTTTCCTCAAAAATAATTTTTTAGCCCGCTATTTTTTATTTTCACAAGGGTAACAGGAGAAATTGGACCACAAAAGTTGTGCAATTTGTCCTGAGTACACCAATACCCCATATGTGGGGGGAACCACTGTTTTGGCGCATGGGAGAGCTCAGAAGGGAAGGAGCGCCATTTTGGAATGCAGATTTGATGGAATGTTCTGCGGGCGTCATGTTGCGTTTGCAGAGCCCCTGATGTGCCTAAACAGTAGAAACCCCCCACAAGTGACTCCATTTTGGAAACTAGACCCCCCAAGGAGCTTATCTAGATGTGTAGTGAGCACTTTGAACCCTCAAGTTCTTCACAGAAGTTTATAAACGCAGAGCAGTGAAAATAAGTCATTTTTGTTTCTCAAAAATGATTTTTTAGCCTATTCTTTTATTATCCCAAGGGTAATAGGATAAATTGGACACCAAAACTTGTTGTCCAGTTTTTCCTGAGTACGCTGGTGTCCCATATGAGGGGGAAACCACTGTTTGGGTGCACAGCAGGGCTCAGAAGGGAAGGAGCGCCATTTGACTTTAATGGAAAATTAGCTCCAATCGTTAGCGGACACCATGTCGTGTTTGGTGAGCCCCTGTGTGCCTAAACTTTGGAGTTCCCCCACAAATGACCCCATTTTGGAAAAAAGACCCCCTAAGGAACTTATTTAGATGCACAGTGAGCACTTTGAACCCCAGGTGCTATACAAAAGTTTATAACGCACAGCCTTGAAAATAAAAAATCATTTTTTTCTCAAAAAATGATTTTTTTAGCCCCTATTTTTTATTTTCACAATGGTTACAGGAGAAATTGGACCCCAAAAGTTGTTGTCCAGTTTGTCCTGAGTACGCTGGTACCCCATATGTGGGGGGTAACCACTGTTTGGGCACACGTCAGTGCTCGGAAGGGATGTAGTGACGCTTTGAAATGCCGACTTGATGGAATGGTCTGCGGCATCTTGTTTCGTTTGCAGAGTCCCTGATGTGCCCAAACAGTAGAAACCAACCACAAGTGACCCCATTTTGTAAACTAGACCCCCCAAGGAACTTATCCAGATGTGTGGTGAGCACCTTGAACCTCCACGTGCTTCACAGAAGTTTATAATGCAGAGCTGTAAAAACAAAAAATCATTTTTTTCCTCAAAAACTGATTTTTTTAACCCACAATTTTTTATTTTCACAAGGGTAACAGGAGAAATTGGACCCCAAAAGTTGTTGTACAGTTTGTCCTGAGTACACTGGTACCCCATATGTGGGAGAAAACTACTGTATGGGCACACGTCGGGGCTCGGAAGGGAAGTAGTGATGTTTTGAAATGCCGACTTGATGGAATGGTCTGCGGGCATCATGTTACGTTTGCAGAGCCCATGATGTGCCTAAACAGTAGAAACCCCCCAAGTGACCCCATTTTGGAAACTAGATCCCCCAAGGAACTCCTCTAGATGTGTGGTGAGCACTTTGAATCTCCAAATTCTTCACAGAAGTTTATAACGCAGAGCTGTGAAAATAAAAAATCATTTTTTTTCCACAAAAATCATATTTTTAGTCCCCAATTTTTTTTTCCCAAGAGTAACAGGAGAAATTAGACCCCCAAAGTTGTTGTGCAATTTTTACTGAGTACGCTGATACCCCATATGTGGTGGTAAACCACTGTTTGGGCACACGTCGGGGCTCGGAATAAAGGGAGCACTGTTTCACTTTTAACAGCCAATCAGAGCGATCGTAGCCACGTAGGGGTTAAGCCAACACCCCTGTGGTGAAGCACAAAGGGTCTTGTGTCTGTGTGTTGGGTGACCTTTCAGTGACCCCGGTCACCCGACCCGCAGGAACGCGATCCTTTCATGACACATACGCTGTGTCACAGGTCATGAAGGGGTTAAAAAAAAAAACTGCTGCTGTCTCACCTTTTTTGGATGTTTTTTTTTGAGGATACTCCAAGGCTTCTCAATAGGTTTTAGGTCAGGGGAGGATGGTGGACACTGCATGATTTTCTCTCCTTTTATACCCATAGCAGCCAGTGACTCGGGTATTCTTTCCAGCATGAAGATGATTTTGCTATGTATGGCACTTTTCTTTTTGCGCCATGGAAGAAAGTGGTCAGTCATGAACTCTATACTTTGTCAAGTTCATTTTTTCACCTTAAAGGACCCTAAATTGGCCTCCCAGCTCTCTTCCCATTATTCTGGCCCAAAACATAACTCCGGCACGTGCTTGTTGATGTAGCAGCCTTGTTGGGAAATGGTGGCCATCCTCTACTCCATCCAACTGGACCATCCAGGGTTGCATGGCACTCCTCAGTAAACAGGACTGTTCTAAAATTAGTCTTCATGTCTGGGCCCAATACAACCATTTCTGCCTGTGAACCCTATTTAGGTGTGGCAGAAAAGTATGTTTATGCACAACTGCAGGCCTTTGGAGTATCCTACACTTTGAGGTTTACAAGACTCCAGAGACACCAGGAGCTTCAAATACATGTTGGCTGCTTTGTAATGGTATCTTAGCAGCTGCTCTTGTAACCCGATGAATTTGTCTGGCAGAACCCTTCCTCATTATGCCTTTATCTGCACCCATCTGTGCTCTGTATCAGCCACTAATCTCTTCACAGTATGATGATGACTCTTGTTTTTGTGAAATAGCTAATGTTTTCATACCTCCAAGGCAATGCACTCTTTCATGATTTTCAGCAGAAGACAGACCCTTCGGCACCATGTATCACCTGTCAGGTTCCCTTTAAGTATTTTTCCTTTAATTGGACTCCCTTGGTAAACTAATTATTCCAGGTGTTTGAGATTGATAAACAAGAAAGGCAGCCTCACCGTGTCCTCTTGGAGATTGATATCAGTACTCCAAATCGTCGTTAAACCCAATACCATCCTTGAGTTTGTTTGAAAAACCAAAATATTTAGAGTTGAGAGTCCTCAGTGGTTGATATATTTTAATGGCTAACTGAAAAGATGGTAACAAATTGCAAGCTTTCGAGACTACTCAGGTCTCTTCATCAGGCATAGACTAATACAAAATCTGAAGAATCACATATTTATACACAAAACAGGACAGAAAAAATGCAATAGGTAAGACAAGTGACGTGAAGCAGAATAGTCATTCTGGCAGAGGGATGAGCATAAATATTGGAACAGTTCATAGATAAGGAGTGTGAAAGTTTTATTACCCTCTGATTGGGGTCTGGTAATGTTTTGTGATGTTTTCACAGGGTCTTTGGAGTAAATTCCTTAATTGATATAGAATGTCATAAATCCGTGTGACAGGTTCATTCCAGCATTAAGAGTGTCAAAGGTCACCATCAATTTGTATTTGCAAATTCTTCTTTGTCTTCGAGATGTGAAGTTGCCTCTGAGTACAAGTATTTTCATATCTAACAAGCTATGATCAGGGGAGCAAAAATGTTTTGCCACAGGTAGATCCATTCTTTTTTCTCTTATTGTGTGGCGAGAAAAAAGAATGGATCTACCTGTGGCAAAACATTTTTGCTCCCCTGATCATAGCTTGTTAGATATGAAAATACTTGTACTCAGAGGCAACTTCACATCTCGAAGACAAAGAAGAATTTGCGAATACAAATTGATGGTGACCTTTGACACTCTTAATGCTGGAATGAACCTGTCACACGGATTTATGACATTCTATATCAATTAAGGAATTTACTCCAAAGACCCTGTGAAAACATCACAAAACATTACCAGACCCCATTCAGAGGGTAATAAAACTTTCACACTCCTTATCTATGAACTGTTCCAATATTTATGCTCATCCCTCTGCCAGAATGACTATTCTGCTTCACTCACTTGTCTTACCTATTGCATTTTTTCTGTGCTATTTTGTGTATAAATATGTGATTCTTCAGATTTTGTATTAGTCTATGCCTGATGAAGAGACCTGAGTAGTCTTGAAAGCTTGCAATTTGTTACCATCTTTTCAGTTAGCCATTAAAAGGTATCAACCACTGAGGACTCTCAACTCTAAATATTTTTCTATCTACTGGCTAACACGGTACAAAGATATACATCTTTCCTGTTTGAAAAACCAAAAAATTACATCTTTTATGACACTTAACACCATTTTGCATAACAATTTGGAACGCAGTGTATAAGGATTGAGAGGGGGGTGTGGACAACCCCTTTAATGTAATGGAAGTTATGTACTAGCTACTAACTTGGTTTGAAAATTCAGATAAACCTTGAATCAATCACTTTTTTAGTACAAAACTTTGTGAATAACTTTCTTCTGTTTTCTTCTCTTCCCCCCAGATACATGAAAAGTTGCACTACTACGAGAAAGAGAACCCCCAGCCCATTATCCACAGCGCTACAGCCCTGGCTGATGATGTAAGTATGTGCAGCCCTTAATCCAAGCCATTTCTATACGTGAAAGCCGTCCCAATACAAACATGTGCAAGTCATTCCCAGGATAGAAACCATACACTGCGGAGATTGCTTCCCAGCCTGCTGTCAACACAGGGTGGTTGCTGACATCGCCTTAATTTGTGCTCATTGGTGCGCAATAAATACACATCACCTTGGTATGCCTGGACGCGGTGGCTACGTTATTAAAATTACAGGTTGCAGTCCCACCGAGGGAGAGGCTAAGAGCAGTCCTCTGCCAGTGTTTGGGGAAAGTCACAGACAAGAGGAGCGCCTTACAATAATAGACAAATGAGACATCTGTTCTGCTGACGGGAGAAGAAAAATGACAGCTAATACTGCAGAAATGAGCTATATAAAATACCGCGAGGGGGTTGTCGGGGCGAAGCGTCGACTATACGAGCCGTGATTCATGTTCTCCAGCTTTCCAAATTACTGTCATAATCAAAAAAAGTACTGTTCAACAAGCGAGCTGATGGAGTAGCCAATTTCCTGTGTCTATAATTCTATTAGAAAGGGAAAAAAATACACCTGCTTTTTGGGAACTGCTCGTTCATCACCAGGCACATGAGTGAAATTGGGCAGAGAACCCGAGGGACACACGTTGAGGTGGTGAGAAAATATTATTTTTAGAATAAATGGTTGTTTTTAGGGTATCACTCCCTACTGAGTTTAGTTTTCAGGATCTTCATGGAGCCACATCAGAAAGCTCTGACCTACATTGTTACTGTATGCCCACATTAGTCGGTATGGGAAAAAAGACCTTAAAAAAAAATACTGTTACGTGACGTACAAACAGTTGAAATTCCTAAAATCTTACCTTTTTTTGTACTGGTCTTCTCATATGGGGCCTTTTGAGCCAACTCCACCATTAGGATCTGGATGTGACCCCCAACGTTTCATCTCCCAATAGTTCTGTGACCATCTACTAATGTTCTGCTCAGATTGTGCTGAATTATGTCTGTTTTATATATACGTAGATTATAGATGGTCCTATTGGGATCATTACCTAACGTAATGCAGAATGACCCATAAATCTACATCATTATTTACAGGGACATCTCCATTCTGCGACCTCCACGTTTGTAATTTTGACTTTTATATTCATATATGAGAAATAGGTATTCTAGGTATTTATTCGCACCCACTTGATTTCGATACTTTTTTGGGAAGGCACATATGCCCACAATATATATAGCCAGATGGCATACTGTACTTTCTTCATCCGCTGCACTGTATCTATGTAATGAGCTCCTTTTAAAATTTGGCATTGCGGATGAGTTCAGCTGTTCTGTCGTCACTAATGTTTCTTTAGGGTCTTGACTTCTGCGCCCAGTAGAGTCCCTGGTGGTCCGGACGCTCTTTGATATTTATGGTGCCATGCCAGATTTGGTTGTGTATCCTTCATTTTATAGTTAACCCTGAACGCACCCCTTTCTAGGCATCAGTCGGCTCTGTACTACACAGCCTCAGATATGTATCAATGTCACATTGGGACTTCACTTACTCATTAAGTGCTTGGGATATCTCCTTGGCTCTCGGTCTTATCTAATCCACCGTACATCCAAACCTCTTAAGAATACTTAGGTGTCTCAAGACTGAATAATTCTTTAGAGCGCCGAGCATTTTGGAATCCATTTAACAATCTCTATTTCTACTTCTTGGCAGGGATTTGGCTGCATTTTAGCACAGTGGTGACTGTCCAGCAGTAGATTAAGAAACAAAACATTATGTACATTAGTGAACATAAAACATTGCTAAAGCAAAACCCCTTCTCCCAGATGACGAGTTTGCACATCTTCTGTTACATGTTCTTAAACCAACATTAAAAAGTGCTGAAGACATAGGATTCTAAACACAAATTGGCTTGGGTCAGGACTGCTGGTTGCGAGCATGGAAATCAGTGTTCCTATAGTAAGACCGTAACCACTGACATTTTTGTTTTATGGGTAGTCTTAACCCCACGTGCACCAAATGAGCAAAAGTAAGCTCCATTGGTGCAGCCAAGTACTGTACAAATAGCAGACAAAGGGTTGATGTACGTCGCACATTCCGAAAAGATGTCCTCGGAATGTAATTCTTCTGGCGGGTAACACCATTCCTACTCTGATACTGGAGACTAAGATACAAGCCTTTGGATTTTAACCGTCCCAACTAATCCACAATCAAGTAAATTTATAGTTCTGTTCCACTTGCGGTCCTGCTTGTGGTTTCATCTCAACCCTTATGATGTTTATCTTGTGTGGGGTTTTTTCTTGTGCAGAGTCGAAATTGTTGAAAAACTTAGTTAAGATACATGTGGGATCCCAATGACAACACGGAAGCTGAGGAAATCTCCAATTTGTGCATCGCAGCTTGTACTTTCAGCTTCTGAGCAGCATTTCTATCATCACATTGCTTATTCCCCTCATCTGCAGAAGTTCATACACTATAGCGTGATAATTTATTATATTGTGTTTTTCTACATTTCCTATAGTCTAAAGGGCTCATGCACATGGGCATATTACTGCTTTTTGCATAGAGCCATAAAAAAGCCCCTTTTGAGGTACATAGAGCTGTGCATAGTTAGAACTTGGGTTTCCTTTTTTTTTTCTGCCCATAGATAGGGCCACATCAATCTATATGTCTGCTACTGTAGCTCGGCCAATAGGCTAGTATGGGAAGGATCAGAAGAGGTGAATCCAGCTTCCGGGAACATCCATATAAAAATCCAAAATATTTTATTAGAAAAAGGATTAAAATTGTCACAACTACATCACAGTTATAAAAGCAGACGGGTTTCAGACTCAACCGTCTTTAGTCATTGCAATGCGTCTGAAACGGGTCTGCTATCACAAACTTTAATCCTTTTTTTTATCTAAAATTTTGGGTTTTATATAGATGTCCCTGGAAGCTGGTTTCACAGCTTTTAATTATTCTCACTTGTTCCAGCACCACTTGTTCCATGCCTCTGCATCGTTCATTGTGTGAGCAGACTCTCCTCATTTTCTATCGTTCAAATGGGAAGGCGTTCCAATACCAGACATTGACAGTTATTATAAGATCTCCAAAGCGCTGTTCTTGAGATTGGTGGGGATCCGATGGGTATTGACTTTTAAGTCTTGGTAAAACCCATTAATTTTTTTTAAGAATTTGCGAACTAGTGTTGACTGTTAGTTTTAGGTTAGCGATAACCCTTTCTGAATGCAGCTCCAGAGGTAATTAGCTGATCGGCCTCCTGACGCTCCTGGGAAATTGCTTTGCAGGGTGAAGCTGCTACTGTAGGGCATTGACATACTGTATTGCAGTCATTCAGGGAAATGGCTTTACTTGTAATACAAGAGCTGCTTGAACTAAGAGGGTCTCCATTTTGTCTTAGAAGGGGGTCCCAAGTAGTGGAACCTTCTGTACAGTAATGCATTGGCGCTGCCTTCGTGCATCTCTTCTTTGAATGGGTTGGCCATGTATATGGACTCTGTTCTAATGTGGGGTGTAGGAAAACATAGCACTTACTAGCTTATCGCTGATTCTGCAGTCTTGGCCACCGCACCTCCCGTCCAGGCTGGTCTGTGGGCTGGCGGTGCAGGTGGAATTCACAAATGGTCACGATCCATGACTCGCATAAGAGCCTTAAAGTGTCCAACCTGTGTAATGACTATGGCCCAAAGGATATGGGATTAGACTCATATGTATATTGTAAATGTATATATCTCAATTATTTACTGCCTTTTCTTTGCTTTTTTTTTTAGCTTTAATGCATTTTGCGTCAAACCACTATATAAAAAATCCTATTTTAGTGGTTTCACTGCCCTTAAAAATAACATAATGCAACCTGATCTTGCCCCTATCGATCTCGAGTGCAGCCCCAGTGTTGGAAACGGAGTAACGGCTTCCCAATAATCATTAATCTGCCTCCAAGAGGGCGGACAGCTTTCTTCATTCTAACAGATGATGTCTGAGTGGATGAATGTGCTTAGTGTGCGTAGCCAGGACATTATGTTAACAACGTGCAGGCATGAATTATTTTATCTATAGCCTTCACAGGTATTAAGGAGGTTACAGTAACATGCGGTTTGTAAACCTCGCCAGGAATCTAGAAAAAAAAAAAACAACTTTTTTCTTTATGGGATTTCTTTCTTAAACCATTCTGCTGTTTAGGATGGACTGAGGCTGAAATATCCCAGTCTTATACCATTCTACATATATCAATTTGTCACATTTAATGCTTCATTTTACATGTCGCATACAAATAGTCTCCCAGCCACACCCTGGCAGTGGAGATATGGTGGGTAGGCGTCCCACTCATCTTTGACCTACCCACCATGAAAGCCAGGCCCATATAGCAACTGGATTGCTCTCAGCACCTATCATGCTGGAGAAAACACTTGTGGCTTTGACATCATGCAGGATAGCAACCTTTGTGACACATATCTCCCCTCATGTACGGCACCAGTGACCCTGTCACAAGGGATTTGGGGAAGTCCGCTTTTTATAAAAGGTGCTTCACTATGGCAGTTCATTCACATGAAGAAGACTTCTAAAAAATTGACATGTGCACGACCCCATAACATTGATTCGAGTGCAATCCGATGTTTTGGTGTATCGTACTTCAACCAAAAGTCGTCCATGGGTGCATTTCACGGACGTATCTGTAGCGTTCCCAGCACATACTCCAGGCCGACTAGTGAATTCAATGTGAAGGTAGCCTATAGAGACCCCCACTCCCAGAATGGGCGATCACTGATGATGTGGGTTCTGATTGAGTACTTTCTACGAATACTCCCTTATGTTTGGAAGCATAATTAACGCATAGGCATTACACCGTGTTCACTAAGGGGCGCTACTGTATATATTTTCCCCTTCCCAAACAGCACATCCTCTGTGAGATATTGGAAGCGACGTCGCTTCTACCACCTCGTTCACAAGCAGCTTCTTTTTTTTTTTACTTGGACAGTGTCAATGTTTGATCCATCAATTTTTACAAGCAGGTCTTTGTCTGCACGCAAAGAGCCATTCCTCTAAATGAAGTGCGCAACTTTGCCCCCGTAGCCATAAATCAAAATATGATCTGACTGCTCCCGTTGCCAGATACGATTACTCGAGTTTAACTCAACTGAAAGAACTGGCTGGAATCATGTCCGCCGAGGCCCGCGGCGCAGGACCGGTGATTAATAGTCTGTTTTTGTTCACGCTGGCTTCTGTATTGAGCACACTGGAAAGCAATAATCTCAAAAAAGATAGATTCTCGGTTGTCACTGACGCCCTGGGTGAGGCAATGTTCAGCTCATGCTCACGGTGTCAATTTTGTCTCTTTCACAGCTGGCTGAAGAACTGCAGAGCCGGCCGCTGAACACCGAGATCAGAGAATTGTTGAAGCTGCTGTCAAAACCAAATCTCAAGGTGAGGACATGCTACACCTGCGGACTGTCCACCGGGCCGGAATGCAAGCAAAAGGATTATTTCTCTGAAATGTGGTCTATTTCTTCTCAAAGAACTCTATGTACTCTTAAGAGGGAGGGGAGAGAATAAATAAATGCACCTCTTCACTTCATCCATCCCAGAACATATACGGTTGATGGACTGTAACCCCTAAATTATACAGTGACACCCCACAGTGTGTGGACAGAAGTTTAGGACGGGTCATATAAGGATATTTAGAGGTCCTCGCGTTCAAGACATTTGTCTTTGAGACATCCTTTACTATCGGTGCACCAGACGAAACACTTACTGGAAACTTATAATGTTACTAAAACAGATTTACTTCCAGGATCAGTCCTACAAATCCTCTGCAGAGCTTGCATGCTACTAACTGTGTTGCAGATTTAGCTGCAGATTTGCACAGATTTTTCCCTATACAATAGGTGACCTCTGCAATTGAAAAATCTGCAGCATAAGTTGACGTGCAGCTGATTTAACGTCAAATTTTGCACAGATTTTGTACAGATTGTACATCTGTTTTCTTTTGCCTGTGCAAATTAAATTTGGTAAAGTCTCATCCACTTTTCGGTTACTGAAATACTTTGTAGATTTTCCGCCAAGAAAATTTTAAGATGGAAATTTAGTATTGTATGCGCCACATGCAAATATACTCTTTAAAGGGTTGTCTACTACTAGGACAACCCCTTGTCACAACACTTAATGTAAAATAATAGCAGCTATAATCTCCTCTGGTGTGGGTGCCGTTCCAGTGATATTGGCACCCGTTCTCCCGGGGATGGCGTGACATTATGTCACAATCCCTGCATCCAATCTGCATCTGCTTCTCTCTTACTTTCTGATACTTGAGAAAAGTGAGAGCTGCTGCATGTCAGAGGTCAGTTTCATCTGAATGAAGTGAAGGTGATTGGCTGCAGGGCTCTCATGACACAATGTCACGTGAGTCCCGGGAGACCTGGCGCCGATATTGCGGAGAAGATTATAGCTGCTATTATTTTACATGAGGGCACTAGAGTGAATCAGAAGGGGTTTTCTAAACAGTGGACATCCCCTTTAAAATCCAAATGTTATATCTTTAAAATACTAATGTACTTGAAAGAAAATGTCCTCAACAAATATAAGGAGGAATAAAACATGTTTTAATATAAAAAGTGAAGAGTATAATATTTCCTTCCTTATAAATTAAATAATAATTTATATACCCCAAAACAGTGCGTCATTAATAAAAATAATACATGTAAGACCACTGCCTGCTGTTGATAGATGCTGACATTGTCACATACGGCCCCCATTCCAGCCATCTTGGTCCTCCTGTAAAGCTCGGCCACAGACTGACCTTCATAAAGGACCACGATTTACACTATATAGCGTTTACTGCCATGCGCTTCTATTGCAGTATATATTATATGCGATCAAATGACTGCAGGTTCATGTCTCCTTAGGGAACAAAACAATACAATAAAAAAAAGTAAAAACAAAATATATAAATATAAAAAGTTTGAAACACCCTCTTATTCTTTTAAAGCAAATTAAAAAATAAACACATCTCGCCACGTCTGTAAGATTCCTGCGGAAATATAATATGAATGAACCCAGACTGTTTCCTCCGTAAAGAAAATTGTGCTTTCAGCTGCAGAATGGAAGGGAGGGAGACACAGGAATTCATTACTGATGGGTAGGCGGAGCCCCAGATCAGGATGTTACCTCAGATCAAAAGAGTGATGACTGGCTGGCCCCTCCAGCTCGGGCTCCTCCTACTCAGCTCCAGTCTAAGATTTGAGGTCCAGAGGATGGTCGCTGCTAATGCAGCTCCTCAGAAGATTTTATTATTTTAATATTCGGACAGGAGACTTGGATCACTAGTTGGTCTAGAGGTCTCAGGGGTATCAGCGCTGCTGTACCCCAACCTCTCCCTTGGCGGATCTGTATTTACTCAAAGTCCCTGCAGAATCCTTGCCGGCCCTGGGGGATGAGGAGAGCTTCTCTGGCGGGAACGCAAACCACACGTGCGGTCACTGCGTTCTTCGCCCTGGGGGGAAGCATGGGCACTGCGCCAGAAACCCCTGAGGGTCCCTGTGGCGCCTTGGCTGGTGAGTACTCCACACAAATTTTAATAATAATTATGTGTGAGTGCTTTAGCGTCTGAATGAGCAGCGCTATTACTAATGTCAGTATGCTTCAGCGCTGCTGTGACAGCGCTACTACATGTAATGTCAGTATGCTTCAGCGCTGCTGTGACAGCGTTACTACATGTAATGTCAGTATGCTTCAGCGCTGCTGTGACAGCGTTACTACATGTATGTCAGTATGCTTCAGCGCTGCTGTGACAGCGCTACTACATGTAATGTCAGTATGCTTCAGCGCTGCTGTGACAGCGCTACTACATGTAATGTCAGTATGCTTCAGCGCTGCTGTGACAGCGCTACTACATGTAATGTCAGTATGCTTCAGCGCTGCTGTGACAGCGCTGTTACAAGGAGATGTGGTGATTTTTTGTCCGCAGGCAGATAGCTGCAGGACAGAGAGGGAGCAGGAGCGGGGAGAGTTCGCGCTCATTATTTGAGCTGGCGGGGGGCGTGGCCTATCTATCCCGGTCTTTTGAGCAGGAAGACGCGCGCTCTGGCGTTTCTCCTGCGACCCCCTCACTGTGGCGGCCATTACTCAGGCTCCTGGGCTCCTCGGACCGCTCCTCTCCTCATAAGACACCACGGCCAGCTGGGTGAGTGCGGATTCCTCACCCCGCAGCGCAGCGATCGCTATACTGCAGCTGCAGTCTCATCAGAGACATAAAAATTGGCTGGGGCTCACAAATATATATATATATTTTGGTGAGTTTGCAATATTAACCCCTCTGAGGGTTATTTCTACCAGCAAAATTTGCTGACTGAATACCGCTGGGGTAACCCTGCTTGGTGGAGCGTTAACCCTTCAGCGTTTGAAAAAAAAAAAAAAAAAAAAAACCGCATAGTTTTTTGCTGGTATTACCGCTTTGACCTGCTCATACAGGTGAGACATGTCTGAACAGAGTTCAGATGCCGCGGATCACGTCCCAGTGCCATTGCGGCAATCAGATACGCAGACCTCCACAGCGTCTAGCGCTGCGGTCGACAGCGGTGGAAAATTGGACGATATCGCTCGATCGATTAATAACTTGTCTGACCTTTTAGGTCAATATGTGTCTGCTAATTCCTCTCAGAGGAAGCGACGCAGGCCGTTACCGGCCTCTACACGGAGCGAGTCAGATGTATCTGATATTGGGCAGAGTTCCCCTTTAAATTCGGATGGAGAAATATCCGATTCAGATGCGGACGAGCCGCAGGGGCGTTCCTCTATGACGAAGCGTACGGAGGCATTAATTGAAGCCATGAGAGATATACTACAGTTACCGGAGGAGGTAACTAGTCGTCCTGGTAAATCAGCACGCATGTTCCAGGAGTCCCGTGCTTCGCGCACAACATTGCCAGCTCTGGATGAGCTTAATGGTGTAATAGAGGAGGAACGTCTATGTCCAGATAAGCGTTTTCATGGAACGCATTTCTTTGATACACTTTATCCTTGCTCTACGGAGTTAAAGGCTAATTGGACTTCTGCTCCTGAAGTGGATGTGTCTTTGTCTCAGCTTAGTAAATCCTCTCTACTCCCTATTAAGGGAAAAGCGAGCTTACAGGAGCCTTTGGATAGAAAGGCAGAATTGGCGGCAAAAGCAAGCTATGAGGCTGCGGGTCATGGATTTCGAGCAGTGCTAGGATCCATGTGTGCTGCTAGAGCTTCTCTAAGCTGGTTGGCACGTCTGAAGACGGAGTTGCAAAATGAATCTCCGTTATCTGAGATACGGGAAACTTGTGAATGGTTAGAAACGGCAGCCTGTTATATCTTTGATGCCGGTCTGGATACGGCATCTCTGCTGGCCAAAGCGCAAGCTTCAGCGGTCACAGTCAGAAGAGCTTTATGGCTCAGACAGTGGGCCGGGGACGCAGTTTCCAAACAAGGGTTGTTGGCCTTACCTTACAAGGGTGGCCATCTTTTGGATCCGACCTCACAGAGCTGATTTCCAAGGCTAAGGCGAAGGAATCAGCATTACCACAGCGAAGGGCCATGGCCTCGGTGTCCAGTAAGCCTGGTGTTTATAGTGGTCGGCGGTCCTTTCGGGGCCGAGGACGATCTAGTCACTCCTCGTGGGGATCGGGTCGTCCTTCTTTCTCAGGAAAGAAATCCTCTCAGAAAACTCGTACTCCCTGGAAGCAGAGTTTCCGCCAGAACAAGCGGGAACTTGACAAGAAACCCGCAAAGTCGGATTGACGCCAGGGGTCCACTCGAGGATTCTCGAGTGGGGGGTCGCCTGCTTCTTTTCAAGGAGACTTGGATGGCTCGCGTTCCAGATTCCTGGGTAACGCGGATAGTGTCGGCAGGCTATTTCATAGAGTTTGCTTCTCAACCCCAAATGTTTTTTGTCAATCTCGCGTTCCGTCGGAACCCGAGCTTGTTGTCGCTCTACAGCGAGAGGTCGAATCGCTACTACAAAAGGGTGTAGTGATACCGGTTCCGTCAGAGGACCGAGGGAAAGGTTTTTATTCCAACCTTTTTATAGTTCCCAAAAAGGAGAACAAATTTCGCCCGATTCTGGATCTCAAGCGATTAAACCGGCATGTCCATGCCCGGAAATTTCGCATGGAGTCGCTTCGTTCTGTTGTGGCAGCTCTGTCACAGAACGATTTTCTGGTGTCAATCGACATTCGCGACGCCTATTTGCATATTCCCATCGGAAAGGCTCATCAGCGCTTTCTTCGATTTGCCATAGGTCAGAATCATTACCAGTTCGTGGCTCTGCCGTTCGGCTTAGCCTCAGCGCCAAGGGTCTTTACAAAAATTCTGGCGCCTCTCATGGCAATCCTTCGAAAACAGGGGATTACGATTCTCCCTTATCTGGACGATCTTTTGATCATGGCTTCCTCGGAGGAGGAGGCGTTGACGGCTCGGGATTTGTCTCTTCAGTTTCTGAAGGACTTCGGTTGGCTGGTCAGTTGGGAGAAGTCGTCCCTGGAACCATCGAGGACAATCCTCTTTTTGGGAATGCATCTCGACACGTTTCGGTCGGTAGTTTCCCTACCACCAGACAAACAGTCATGTCTTCTTCGACATGTGCAGATTATGAGATCCTCAACGGCAATGTCTCTACGGAAGTGTATGCGTCTTCTAGGACTGATGGTGGCGTCCATGGAGGCGATTCCTTTTGCCCAGTTCCACTCCAGGACTCTTCAAAGGTTCATCTTGAGTCGATGGAATCAGTCGCAATCGCTGGATTGCAGTGTCACCATTTCTCGCGCGGTGCGGGATTCTCTAGAATGGTGGTTACGTCCAGGGGCATTCTCCCTGGGGAAGTCTTTCCTCCCTCTGAAGTGGTCAGTCATAACCACCGATGCCAGCCTGACGGGCTGGGGGGGTGTTTGGAACAATCTCTGGATTCAGGGGTATGGTCATCGGAAGAGTCTGTGCTTCCGATCAACATCCTGGAATTGAGGGCGATTTTCCTTTGCCTCCAACATTGGACGGTCCCTTTGAGCGGTCTGCCAGTCCGTGTGCAGACAGACAATGCGACGGCTGTCGCGTATATCAATCACCAAGGTGGGACAAGGAGTTCCAGACTCATGGTAGAGGTGTCCCGAATTCTGATTTGGGCAGAGGCCAATGTACCAGCCATTTCGGCGATTCACATTCCAGGGGTTCGGAATGTTACAGCGGACTTTCTCAGTCGCAGAAGGATGGATTCCGGGGAATGGAGCCTCCATCCGGATGTGTTTGCACTACTGTGCTCTCGCTGGGGAACCCCCCAAGTGGATTTGATGGCATCCAGGTTCAATGCCAAGTTACCGACATTCATGTCCAGGTACAAGGATCCGAAGGCGGTGGCGGTGGATGCTCTAGTGGCTCAGTGGGATCAGTTCGAGCTGATCTATGTATTCCCGCCGATATCCTTACTTCCTCTAGTACTGCGTCGGATCAGACTAGAGAGAATTCCAGCTATTTTGATAGCTCCAGACTGGCCAAGAAGGGTGTGGTTCTCGACAATAATGTCGCTGTTGGCGGCACCTCCTTTTCCACTCCCTCTTCAACCGGACTTGTTGACTCAGGGGCCCGTTTGTCATCCGGACTTGATGTCCCTGCGTTTGACGGCGTGGCTCTTGAGACCGAAATCTTGACCCGTAGAGGTTTCTCAGCCGAGGTCATTGCTACCCTTCGTGCTGCAAGATGTCCGGCTACTACTAGGATTTACCACAAGATTTGGGAAACCTTCTTTTCGTGGTGTTTGGGGTCCTCTCGGAACCCGAGAAAATTTTCCATTCCCAACCTGTTGGCTTTTCTACAGCATGGGCTAGACAAGGGTTTGGCAGTAAGCACTCTGAAAGGTCAGATTTCTGCTCTGTCCTTATTGTTTCGGAGAACCATTGCTTCAAATAGAGACGTGCTTTCCTTTTTCCGAGGTATATCTCGTAAGTTTCCGCCGCGGAAGGCACCCGTGTCTCCTTGGCGGCTCAACCTTGTTTTGGAGGCTCTTCAGCATAAACCTTTTGAGCCTATGGTTTCTGCTAGCCTTTCTTTACTTTCTTGGAAGGTGGCTTTCCTTGTTGCAGTCACTTCCTTGAGGAGAGTTTCTGAGTTGGCAGCTCTTTCTTGTTCGCCTCCTTTTCTGGAGTTTTTTCCGGATCGTGTAGTGCTTCGCACTCGGGGTGATTTTTTGCCTAAAGTGGTGTCACAATTTCATGTCAACCAGGATATTGTGTTGCCTTCATTCTGCCCGGATCCGAAGAATGTGAAAGAGCGAGCTTTACACACATTGGATTTAGTGCGGGCCTTGAAGTTTTATCTATCTATTACTCAAGGTTTTCGTAAGACGGACTCCCTGTTTGTGGTTCCAGCAGGTCGTCGGCGTGGTCAACGAGCTTCCAAGGATTCTATAGCTCGTTGGATCCGGTCAGCTATTTTGGAAGCTTACCGTCTTCGGGGTGAATCTTGCCCGATTAAGATTCGAGCCCATTCTACGAGAGCTGTGGCCTCATCGTGGGCTTTTCATCAAGGTGCCTCGGCAGTGCAGCTCTGCCGAGCGGCAACTTGGCGCTCTGTCCACACGTTTACAAAGTTTTATAAAGTGGACGTCAGTGCTTCCGCTGATGCAGCCCTCGGACGTAGGGTCCTGCAGGCAGCTGTAGTTTAAAGTTCTGGATGAACTTGTGTTTAGCGCTGGTTGCGCTTTGTTGTTAAGGTTGTTGGGTTTCTGCCTCTTGTTGGTTTTTCCCACCCTTATTTTTGAACTGCTTTGGGACGTCCCATCAGTAATGAATTCCTGTGTCTCCCTCCCTTCCATTCTGCAGCTGAAACACGGATTTTGGTAAGAACTTACCGGTAAAATCCTTTTCAGCGAAGGAAGGGAGGGAGACACAGCACCCTCCCAAGGCAGAAGTGTGTTGATGTTTTCAGATGCAGCGCGACCCTTATCTGATAGCGATTATCTGGGCTGAGGTCAGCGCGCTAAGGCTCTGTTCCAGCATCGCCAGCTCATCGCAGTAGTCAGGTTCCGTGAGTAGTACCTGGAACTCTGTGGTTTTTGGCTTTCTTTGCATGCATAACCTGTATCCTTGTGTTTTTTCTCTGAAGTTCCTTCAGAAGGGGTTATGTTGCTCCGCTGGTGATCTTGGCTCTTTTTCCTAAAAGCTTTGGTACGACTGGAGCTGAGTAGGAGGAGCCCGAGCTGGAGGGGCCAGCCAGTCATCACTCTTTTGATCTGAGGTAACATCCTGATCTGGGGCTCCGCCTACCCATCAGTAATGAATTCCTGTGTCTCCCTCCCTTCCTTCGCTGAAAAGGATTTTACCGGTAAGTTCTTACCAAAATCCGTGTTTTTTGGACTCCACAGCTCCTTAAAAAAATTCAGTATAAAGCGATCAGAACATCTTCTGGTATAATTGATGTCCGCTCGCCACACACAAAAATAAGCCCTTACTCAACTCTGTTAAGCCTGGGTCTCACATAGCGATACACCAGCGATCCCGACAACGATATGCACTTGTCAGGATCGCTGGTGTATCGCTACATGATCGCTGCTGAGCTGCCAAACAGGCAGCTCAGGGCAGCGATCAGCACAGCGACACTGCGGGTAACATCGCTTAGTTACCCGCAGTGTACCTTGGATACCAGCGCCCTGATGCAGGGAGCTGGTAACCAAGGTACACATCGGGTTTCCAGGCGCTGCGCGGTGCCTGGAAACCCGCTGTGTACCTTGGTTACCAGCTCCCTGCATCAGGGCGCTGGTATCCAAGGTACACAGCGGGTTTCTAGGCACAGCCCCGCGCCTGGAAACCCGCTGTTTACCTTGGTTACCAGCGGATCGCTGGTCTCCCGCCTGTCACACGCAGCGATGCGTGCCTGTCAGCGGGAGACCAGCGATCAAAAAAATGTCCAGGACATTCAGCGACGATCAGCGATACCCGGCAGAGGGCTGATCGTCGCTGAATGTCACACACAGCGATATCGCTGGGGACGGGAGATCGCTGCTGCGTCACAAAACTAGTGACTCAGCAGCGATCTCGCTAGCGAGATCGCTGTGTGAGACGGGGGCTTTACTGGAAAAGTAAATACACTATGGGTCTCAGAAGATGGCTGCCCAAAGTTTTTTGTTTGTTGTTTTTTTTTGTTTTTTTCTTTACAAACTTTAAAAAAAATATATATTACCACCTACATAAAATAAAATCTGTGCAAGTTTTATATTACCGTAGTTATACTGACCCGGAGAATCATGTTACCTGCTCTTTTTTTTTTCTTTTACCATGTAATGAATGTCGTAAAAAGTAAAGCCCAAAAACCATGGCAGTAGAATCATAGAATCATAGAATAGTAGAGTTGGAAGGGACCTCCTGGGTCATCTGGTCCAACCCCCTGCTCAAAGCAGGATTCTCTAAATCATTCCAGACAGATGTCTGTCCAGCCTCTGTTTGAAGACTTCCATTGAAGGAGAACTTACCACCTCTCGTGGCAGCCTGTTCCACTCCTTGATCACCCTAACTGTCAAGAAGTTTTTTCTAATATCTAATCTGTGTCTCCTCCCATTCAGTTTCATCCCATTGCTTCTAGTCTTTCCTTGTGCAAATGAGAATAAAGATGATCCTTCTACAATGTGACAGCCCTTGAGATATTTGTAGACAGCTATTAAGTCTCCTCTCAGTCTTCTTTTTTGCAAGCTAAACATTCCCAAATCCTGCAACCGTTCCTCATAGGACATGGTTTGCAGACCGGTCACCATTCTGGTGGCTCTCCTTTGAACTTGCTCCAGTTTGTTGATGTCTTTTTTAAAATGTGGTGCCCAAAACTGGACACAGTATTCCAGATGAGGTCTGACCAAAGAGGAGTAGAGGGCAATAATGACCTCACGTGATCTAGACTGTATGCTTCTGTTGATACATCCTAGAATTGTATTTGCCTTTTTTGCTGCTGCATCACACTGTTGACTCATGTTCAGTCTGTGATCAATTAGTATACCCAAGTCTTTTTCACATGTGCTGTTACTTAGCCCTATTCCTCCCATTTTGTATATGCTTTTTTCATTTTTTATGCCCAGATGTAGTACTTTGCATTTTTCCCTGTTAAAAACCATTCTGTTAGTTGCTGCCCACTGCTCCAGTTTATTTATATCTTTTTGAATCCTCTCTCTCTCTTCTCTAGTATTAGCTACCCCTCCTAGCTTTGTGTCATCAGCAAATTTGATCAGTTTACCCTCAATTCCTTCATCTAAATCATTGATAAAGATGTTGAACAATAGAGGGCCCAAAACAGAGCCCTGTGGTACCCCACTTGAGACATTCTTCCAACTGGATGTGCAGCCATTTACGACCACTCTTTGAGTCCGATCACTAAGCCAGTTATGAATCCACCTAACAGTTGCCTTGTCCATTCCATACTTAGTCATTTTTTCAATAAGGATTGTGTGAGATACTTTGTCAAATGCTTTGCTGAAGTCAAGATATACTATATCTACAGCATTTCCCTGATCCACCCAGTCAGTGATTCTGTCATAGAAGGAAATTAAGTTAGTCTGACATGACTTATTAGTTACAAACCCATGCTGACTCTGTTTAATCACTTCATTCTTATGCAGATACTTAGATACATGTTCTTTAATAATTTGTTCAAAGATTTTTCCTGGTATAGAAGTCAGACTCACCGGCCTGTAGTTCCCAGGGTCCACCTCCTTCCCCTTTTTGAAGATAGGAACAACATTTGCTCTTCTCCAGTCTTCTGGGACTTCTCCTGTTCTCCAAGAATTTTCAAAGATTATGGACAGTGGTTCAAGAATTTCTTCCGCTATCACCTTCAGTATTCTGGGGTGTAATTCATCTGGACCTGGAGACTTGAATTCATTTAGGTTAGCTAAGTGTTTCCTCACTGTTTTTCTGTTTATAGATATCCTGGATTCTTCTATTCCTTTAATAGGACAGTGAAGATCAGTTGATGTTACATTTCCTTTCTGAGAGAAAACAGATGCAAAATAGGAATTTAAAAGTTCAGCCTTCTCAACATCCTTTCTTACCATTTCATCATTTTCATCCTGTAAAAATCCTATAGCATCTTTGACTTTTTTTTTACTTTTGACGTATCCCCAAAATCCTTTTTTGTTGCTTTTGACATCTCTTGCAAGCCTTAATTCATTGTCAGCTTTAGATAATCTGATTTGTGCCCTGCAGGTTCTGCAGATGGCATTATATTCTTCTTTAGATATGCCTCCCTCTTTCCATTTGATAAACATTTCTTTCTTCCTTTTTAGCATGTGTTTCAGTTCTGTGTTCATCCATCCTGGTTTCCTTAAATGCTTCCCATTCTTCCCTCTTTTTGGAATTGTTAACGATTGTGCTTTGAGAATCTCATTTTTCAAGATGTCCCATCCTTCCTGGACATTTTTGTCCTTAAGGATATCCAGCCATTGGATCCCTCCAATTCTCTTTCTGAGTCCCTTAAAACCTGCCTTTCTGAAATCTAACCTTGACGTCTGAGTCTTCACAGGTCTTCCTCCTCTTGTTATCCAAAATTCTAAAATAGCATGGTCACTACCTCCTAGGGTCCCAGCCACTCATTTGTTTTTCACCAATTTAATCCCCCTTGGATTTTTTTTTTTTCAGTTTTTCCTGCCATTTTATAGTAAAAGGAATGGGTTTCATTCAAAGCTATGACTTTTCACACAATAAACCCCCAGAAAAATTAAATTGTTGTGACTCTTGGAAGAAGAGGATGAAAAAACCAAAGGAATAAAATCAAAAATGTTCCAGTTCTGACCCTTACATTTATATTGTTTTTCTTACCATTTCCCCTTAAATCTGATTTTTTTATTAATCAGGTGTACTTTATATCATTTTATTGATAGTTTTTTTTATTCCAAAATTTTTTTTTTGCTTTGTTTGGACATATTAAAGAGGACCTTTCACCAATTTTTTCTTGTTGAACTGGATAAACCATGTAATAGTGAATGCAGAGATGAATAGAACATGTTTTTTTTTTAATTTTGCCTCCCCCTTTGCGGAGACATTGACAGTCAAAGTATTGACACATAAGTGAGTGTTATTAATTAGTTTTCTTTGGGGCGTGTACTTCTTCTCCCTCTTTGAGTTGCCCAATCACAAGCAGGCAGCAACAGCAGAAAAAGAACACGCCCCCCCACCATAGCTTAGGTTTTCAATGTGTGTGTGAGAAGTAAGGGTATAGCTATGATCTCTTGGTCTAGCCTCCTGCATAATTAGTAAGTGCTGGCTTTAGAGCACAAATGATTCTCACCTTTCAGATAAAATCAATGTGAAGTTTTGTCACATTGCAAACCCTTCTATCAGCTCTTCTCCTGTCCTAATACTGTCAGCTCTTCCCCTCCCCGCTCACTGCTTTTCCATTTGTAAGAGCTCAACTTGTAAGCTCAATATTAACAATGCCATAGATCCCAACACCATAATTTGGTGATACACTACATAATGAAATTCATGATTGTCCCCATAGACCATGAGTGAAATATAAATTTACTATGATAGGGAAAATATGTCTCACTGAGGTTATCAGCTTCAGTGATGTGAATCCCAGACGTGTTGCTCCAAAGGCAAAATGTTGAGAGGGGTTAGGTTAAGGGCTGGGTTTTTGTGAACAACCATAGAGCGGGTGGGAGGTTGTTCTCGATATCTCCACCCAGGGTGTGACCTGGGATTTAAGTAGCTGGCCCTCTGAGGCACTCACAGTTCAGTGTGTCTGGAGAGGCTAACTCCAGAGAGGTGTTTTGTGCATTGTGCTAACCTGAACCAAGTGTTTTGCTAACCCTGAGCTGGTGGGTCCTTCAACCACAAGGACTGTGCTTTGTATTATATGTTTGTTTTTTCCTTACACCAGAAAGGCCATGTTAATTTGTTTGCCATCTCTGCACTGGTTTATGCAGTATTCTTAATAAACCAGTGAGATGTTTAAAGAGACAGCGTTCCTAAGTAACCCCAGTGAAAATTAACTAATGACACCCTCTTGGACTTCTGAGTTAAGTCATTATCTGCCAGCGCCTTAATTTCTAATATCTCTGCAACGGAGAGATGAAAAACCAAAAATCCCCCCCCCCCCAAAAAAAAAAACTAAAACTGTTTATTCCGCTCTGTGGCCACAATAACATTGTGCGTCCAGTTCAACATGAAAAATTTGGTGAATGGTCCTTTTTAAGGCACAAGATACACAGTTCGACTGGTGGGTGAAAGTAGTTGTAGATCCAACATTTGGATTATCCATAGTAACCGATCCAATGAAGATTTTTAATATAATCCCTAATATGTCTTTAGAGGGATGTAAAATGTTTAATTTCATAAACAAAACTATATAACATTATTCCTATCCCAACCATGTGTGGAGATTTTTCTGTAGCTTATTAAGGTAAAATGTTGGGATTTTTATACTCTCCTGGGATTTTTTTTTTATGCTTTATACACCAAGGAATATGACACAGCAGCTAGAATATGTACTTTTCTTTTTGGCACATCTTGTTAAACAACTTATGTGAAAGCCCTGGGTAAGATTACCAAATAATTAGTATAGAAACGATATCCCTTAACCATTCATGGAAACTCCATTAGAAGTTGGAGAATTGATCTCCTATGTTGTTTTATTGTTCCTTACATTTTTATTATTATTTATTGTGTCCTCTGAATCCATATTTTTTCATTTTTTTACCCCGGACGTTTTCTGGGCATACATGTTCCTCTTTTGTGAAAATAATCAAGGTATTTTATCGTTGGTGTTTTTGCAAACCATTAAAAAGTCACTTAACAAAAAAACATATATCCAATTGCAAACAATTTATTGCAATGTTAATAGGGAATAAAGCAAAGATGGAAACTGCAATGTATGGAAACATCTTTAAGGCTAAGTTCACGTTTGCGTATATGTGCGCAGCGTATCATCTTCATGCGCAAACGCATGCTGACGTAGCGTTTTTTTTATCCGCATCGGCTACACATGATGCAAAAAAAATACTGCGTGTGCATGCGTTTGCATTATTTATTCGCGTGCGTTTGATATTTCCATGTGCTGTAATCAGTTCCTGGACATGCTCAGTCTGAAGTCCGCACGCATCCAATGCATCCATGCGCATGTCCTTGCGTACCAATGCGTTCCCATAGACATTAATACGTTGTTTTGACACACTCATCCGCATTCATATGACTGCGCATATTTGACGGTTCAAAAAATGCAACATGTTGCGTTCGCCTGACACAGCGAAACTACGCATGCAAACGCATGTCCCTGCGTACACCATGTTAAAGATATGTACGCATGACGTATGCGGATCAAACGCTGCACACACTGACGCAAATGTGAAACCAGCCTTACTCGGTTGGAATAAGTCAAGGATTCTAACTCTCATGGGTTATGTGCCATCATTGTTCCTGTGAATGTTTTTTTTTTTTTTCCATTTTTCAAATTTCACCCAGAGATATCAACCCTGCTTATTAGTTCAGAGACTGGTTTCTAAACTGAGCAAACCAAATTGGCAATAAAGGACTTTAGAGATGAGAAAGATTTAGGAAAGGGCATAAGGTTTTGGTTCCTACATGCAATTAAAGTGATATGTTACTTACCCTTTTTAATGCGTGATCAGATTTGTAGTGGGTGACTCCTCAGTACTGATCATTTCCCATCACTTTTGAGAGGCTGCATGTTTGGCTCTTCTAAAGTTCAGTGCACTCAGTGTAATTTGTGTAATGCTTTCCAAAAAAAACAAACAAGTCAGTTGGGTAGAAAGTGTTACCTGTGATCTTCGGGGGCCGGCAGAAGCTTGGTCAACTGTTATGATTTGGTAGCTGAGGAGAGCAGGCAAAAACGGCAATACACCAGAGAGGTTGGAATCTACTGGATTGCAGTACCCTGACTAACCACCACAACTAAAGGCAGCCGTGGAGCGTTCCTAAGTTGGTCCTAGACGCCTCGTCACAGCCTGAGAGGTTAACTACACCTAAAGATAGAAAGAGGAAAGCTAACTGCCCCGGAGCAGATCCCCAAAGAACATAGAAAGCCCCCAAACATGTAATGGCGGTTAGACAAGAGGAAATACAGACACAAACAGAAAATAGTATGAGCAAACGTTGGGGCCCAATCTTCCTAGAAAGAAAAGGATAGGAAGGACACTTACTGCAATCCCAAAAACCCTAACAAAATACCAACTCTACTAATTGCAAAAACACCTGAGATCACACGACCTCTACCACCTAAATTACCGTATTTTTTGGACCATAAGACGCACTTTTTTTCCTCCAAATTTGGGAGGAAAGTGTGGGTGCGTCTTATGGTCGGAATGTAACATGTGGGAGGGGGGCAGCGGTGGAGTGGGATCAGCAGGAGGCAAGAAAATATCCCCTCTGCTGCAGGAAACAAGCACTGGGGAAACTCCTGGTCCCTACTTAAGTGCAGTGAATATTAATCAGCCGCTTCCCCGCCCACCTATCAGCTGAGCAGTGAGCGGGGAGCAGCAGATCACAGAGCCACACAGTTTCCCCAGCGCCTGATTCCTGCAGCAGCTGGGCAGATCGGTGTCTGAAGGAGAAGGAGGCAGCAGGAGCAGCTGGCATACCTGACAGCCTGGGGCTGTGCTGATGGGAGGCTGAATGCTCCTGTGAAGGACCTGTGATGAGGTCATGAAGAGGGGGGCTGGAGCATCACATGACCAAAGCCCTGCCTCTTCATGATGTCATCACAGGTCCTTCAGACACACTGTACAACAGAGAATTAATTAAAAGGTTAGGCTACTTTCACACTTGCGTTTTTTGTGCAGTGCATCATGCGCACATGAAACGCATACGTGTCACATTTCTATCAACTCTGTCTCTATCATCTGTCTGTATCATCTGTCTGTATCATCTGTCTCTATCATCTGTCTCTATCATCTGTCTCTATCATCTGTCTCTATCATCTGTCTCTATCATCTCTGTCTCTATCATCTCTGTCTCTATCATCTCTGTCTCTATCATCTCTGTCTCTATCATCTCTGTCTCTATCATCTCCGTCTCTATCATCTGTCTCTATCATCTCTGTCTCTATAATCTGTCTCTATCATCTGTCTCTATCATCTGTCTCTATCATCTCTGTCATCTGTCTCTATCATCTCTGTCTCTATCATCTGTTCTCTATCATCTGTCTCTATCATCTGTCTCTATCATCTCTGTCTCTATCATCTCTGTCTCTATAATCTGTCTCTATCATCTCTGTCTCTATAATCTGTCTCTATCATCTCTGTCTCTATAATCTGTCTCTATCATCTTTGTCATCTGTCTCTATCATCTGTCTCTATCATCTGTCTCTATCATCTCTGTCTCTATCATCTCTGTCTCTATCATCTCTGTCTCTATCATCTCCGTCTCTATCATCTGTCTCTATCATCTCTGTCTCTATAATCTGTCTCTATCATCTGTCTCTATCATCTGTCTCATCTCTGTCATCTGTCTCTATCATCTCTGTCTCTATCATCTCTGTCTCTATCATCTGTCTCTATCATCTGTCTCTATCATCTCTGTCTCTATCATCTCTGTCTCTATAATCTGTCTCTATCATCTCTGTCTCTATAATCTGTCTCTATCATCTCTGTCTCTATAATCTGTCTCTATCATCTTTGTCATCTGTCTCTATCATCTCTGTCTCTATCATCTCTGTCTCTATCATCTGTCTCTATCATCTGTCTCTATCATCTGTCTGTATCATCTGTCTGTATCATCTGTCTCTATCATCTGTCTCTATCATCTGTCTCTATCATCTGTCTCTATCATCTGTCTCTATCATCTCTGTCTCTATCATCTCTGTCTCTATCATCTCTGTCTCTATCATCTCTGTCTCTATCATCTCCGTCTCTATCATCTGTCTCTATCATCTCTGTCTCTATAATCTGTCTCTATAATCTGTCTCTATCATCTGTCTCTATCATCTGTCTCTATCATCTCTGTCATCTGTCTCTATCATCTCTGTCTCTATCATCTCTGTCTCTATCATCTGTCTCTATCATCTGTCTCTATCATCTGTCTCTATCATCTGTCTCTATCATCTCTGTCTCTATCATCTCTGTCTCTATAATCTGTCTCTATCATCTCTGTCTCTATAATCTGTCTCTATCATCTCTGTCTCTATAATCTGTCTCTATCATCTTTGTCATCTGTCTCTATCATCTGTCTCTATCATCTGTCTCTATCATCTGTCTCTATCATCTCTGTCTCTATCATCTCTGTCTCTATCATCTCCGTCTCTATCATCTGTCTCTATCATCTCTGTCTCTATAATCTGTCTCTATAATCTGTCTCTATCATCTGTCTCTATCATCTGTCTCATCTCTGTCATCTGTCTCTATCATCTCTGTCTCTATCATCTCTGTCTCTATCATCTGTCTCTATCATCTGTCTCTATCATCTGTCTCTATCATCTCTGTCTCTATCATCTCTGTCTCTATCATCTCTGTTCTCTATAATCTGTCTCTATCATCTCTGTCTCTATAATCTGTCTCTATCATCTCTGTCTCTATAATCTGTCTCTATCATCTTTGTCATCTGTCTCTATCATCTCTGTCTCTATCATCTCTGTCTCTATCATCTGTCTCTATCATCTGTCTCTATCATCTGTCTCTATCATCTGTCTCTATCATCTGTCTCTATCATCTGTCTCTATCATCTCTGTCTCTATCATCTCTGTCTCTATCATCTCTGTCTCTATCATCTCTGTCTCTATCATCTCTGTCTCTATCATCTCTGTCTCTATCATCTGTCTCTATCATCTGTCTCTATCAACTCTGTCTCTATCATCTGTCTCTATTTCTATGCAGCATGTATTTCTATGCAGCCGCACGATCCAGTCTGAGTGCCGGCGGCAGTGCCGGGTGTTCATGCGAGAGACTCACACGAAATCGTGCGAGTTTCTCGCATGTGTGACCCCGGCCTTATACTCACCCTCCAGCGTCTTCACATAGTAGTTTACAGACACCACACTGGTCCCGCAGCACCATCTCCTACCCGTAGCTTCCAACATAACATACTGTTATATATGATAACACCACATATAATAGTATGTTATTAAATATTTTACCACATTTTTTGCTTCAAATATATTTTTCCCTATTTTCCACCTCTAAACCTGGGTGCGTCTTATAGTCCGGTGCGTCTTATAGTCCGAAACATACGGTAGTTCTCTGGTGTAACAAAACTAAGCCGCAGCCACTGAAAAAACTGGAAAAGGCAAATGAACAAATAACAGTGGCTCAGATAAACTGAGAGGAGCACAAGCAAAAAGCAAGTACAAAAATAAAAGCAGAAAATATCTTATATGTTAGAAGAAGATGCAGGCAAGAATCAGCAGCTTCCAAGTGAACCAGGAACCACAGTTGAGACAAGAACAATTGATCACCCGCAACCTTGATGGGAGGGAACCTCCCTTGTATAAGACCAGTCTGTAACTCCTGATTGCCAATCTTCACAATCTTCATTGAATAGTTTCAGTACTGTTTGTAACCACCAGAGGGAGCTTCTGCTCAGAATTCATTTCTAACACATTCACAACAGTACCCCCCCCTTGAGGAGGGGTCACCAAACCCTCATTTGGGCAACCAGGTCGGTCAGGATGAGCTCTGTGATACGCACGGATCAGTCTCCTAGCATGGATGTCGAAGCAAACACCCAAGAATTGTCCTCCTGACCATAAACTTCTCCACTTAACCAAATACTGGAGTTTCCGTCTAGAAAAACGAGAATTCAATATTTTCTCAACCACATACTCCAGATTGCCCTCAACCAAAACAGGGTCAGGAGGCGCAGCCATAGGAACCACTGGCTCGACAAACCTCTTCAATAAGGACTTGTGGAACACGTTATGGATCTTAAATGTCCCTGGAAGAAGTAAACGAAAGGAAACAGGATTAAGAATCTCCATGATCTTATAAGGTCAATGAACCTAGGCTTAAACTTAGGAGATGCAACTCTCATAGGGATATTTCTTGAGGACACCAGACCAAGTCCCCCACTTCAAACCGAGGACCATCAGTCCTATGCCGGTTGGCAAACTGCTGGGCCCTCTCCTGAGAGAGGGACAACCTCTCCACTAACTGGTCCCAAATCTGCTGCATACGCTCCACAACAGAATCAACACCTGGACAGACAGAAGCCTCGTCTGTCCCGAAGAAAATCGAGGGTGAAACCCAAAATTGCAGAAAATGGAGACATCAAAGTGGCAGAGCTAGCCCTATTATAAGAGCAAACTCAGCCAAAGGCAAAAAAGAGACCCAGTCATCTTGATCAGCAGACACAAAGCATCTCAGATAAGTCTCCAATGTCTGGTTTGTTCTCTCAGTTTGTCCATTGGTCTGAGGATGAAAAGCCGAGGAGAAAGATAACTGAACACCAAGTTTAGAACAAAAAGTCCCCAAAATCTGGAAACAAACTGGACTCCTCTGTCAGACGCAATGTTCTCAGGAATGCCGTTAACCGAACCACGTGCTGAAGTAACAAAGGCACCAATTCGGAGGAGGAAGGCAACTTAGGTAATGGCACAAGATGTATCATTTTGGAAAACCTATCACAAATCACCCAGATAACGGTCATTCTCTGAGAAACAGGGAGGTCGGAAAATGAAATCCATAGAGATATGAGTCCATGGTCTCTGGGCACAGGCAATGGCATCAACAAACCACTAGAGCGAGAGCAAGGCTTGGTGCACAAATTCCCTGACGTCACGAGACAAAGTAGGCCACCAAAAGGACCGACTAACCAAGTCTCTGGTACCAAAAATTCGGGATGACCGGCCAACGCGGAACAATGAATCTCAGACATCACACTCTTTTTCCACCGGTCTGGGACAAACAATTTCCCAATAGGGCAGCCCTCGGGTTTATCCTCCTGACACCCTTCCAGAGCCAGTCTCAAATTGGGCGAGATGGCGGAAAGAACTACACCCTCTTTCAAAATAACAGCAGGATCAGATAACTCAGGAGAGTCCGCAAGGAAACTCCTCGAGAGGGCATCCGCCTTAACATTCTTAGTGCCAGGAAGAAAGGAAACCACAAAATTAAAACGTGTGAAAACAAGGCCCACCTGGCCTGTCTAGGATTAAGTTGCTTGGCTGATTCCAGATAAACCAGATTCTTATGGTCCATGAGGACCACGACCTGATGTTTGGCTCCCTCCAGCCAATGTCTCCACTCTTCAAAAGCCCACTTCATGGCCAATAACTCCCGATTACCCACCGTCATAATTAAGTTCAGTTGGAGAAAATTTTCGAGAGAAAAAGGCACAAGGGTTACTTTTAGAGGTCTCTGGATCTCTTTGGGACAAAACGGCACCTGCCCCAATTTCAGAGGCATCAACCTCCACCTGAAATGGCAGAGAAACATCAGGCTGCCGTAGAACAGGACAGAAGTGAATCTCTGCTTAAGTTCCTGAAACGCAGAGACTGCCTCAGGAGGCCAATTCACCACATCAGAACCCTTTTGGGTCAAATCAGTCAATGGTTTAACAATAACAGAGAAATTACCAATAAATTTACGATAAAAATTGGCAAAACCGAAGAATCTCTGAAGAGCCTTTAATGAAGTAGGTTGGACCCAATCACAGATGGCCTGAACCTTGACCGGGTCCATTTCAATAACAGATGGGGACAAAATGAAACCCAGAAATGAGATCCTCTGTATGCCAAAAAGACACTTTGATCCCTTCACATACAGAGCATTCTCTCTCAAAATCTGGAACACAGTCCGAACATGTTTTACATGAGAGTCCCAGTCATTGGAAAAAATCAAGATATCATCCAAATAAACAATCAGAAATTTGTCCACAAAATCCCTGAAAATGTCATTCATGAAAGGACTGGAAGACGGAAGGAGCATTAGTGAGCCCAAAGGGCATCACGAGGTACTCAAAATGCCCCTCTGGGGTATTAAATGCCGTCTTCCATTCATCCCCGTGCTTAATGCGAATAAGGTTATACGCCCCCCTGAGGTCAAGCTTGGTAAACCAAGTAGCACTTTTCACCCTGGAAAACAGGTCAGAAATCAAGGGTAACGGATATTGATATTTCACAGTGATATTGTTCAAGAGACGATAAATCAATACACGGTCTTAATGAACCATCCTTTTTGGCCACAAAGAAAAAAAACGGCACCCAAGGGTGAAGAGGATGGTCTGATATGACCCTTCTCCAATGACTCCTTGATATAAGACCGCATAGCGTCATGTTCAGGTACAGACAAGTTAAAAAGGCGACCTTTAGGGAATTTACTACCAGGCACTAATTCAATAGCGCAGTCATAGCTCCTATGGGGGGCAAGATGCAGATTTACTTCGCTAAACACATCAGAAAAAATCAGTCAAAAAGTCAGGAACATCCTGAGCCTGGGGAGAGGCAGAAAAAACAGGAGTGTTGGCATTAACACATTGGCAGCCCAACTGGTTACAGACACAGATTTCCAATCCAAAACAGGATTATGAGACTGTAACCAAGGGAAACCTAGTACAATAATGTCATGCAGATTATACAGCACCAAAAATTTTCAACTCTCCTGATGATCAGGTTCAACCCTCATTATCACCTGAGTAGAGAACTGGGGTTTATCTCAGTCAAAGGGGTAGAATCAATCCCCAGTAGGGGGATAGACTTCCGTAGGGGTATCAAGGGAAACCCACAACGTTTAGCAAAATCAAAATCCATCACGTTTAATAGCTGCTCCCGAATCAACAAAGGCCTGAGCAGAAAATGTGGACAGGGAGCAAATCAGGGTAACAGTCAACAGAAATTTAGTCTGAACACTACCAAGACAACTGAGCGTGCAAAACGTCTTCCCCGCTTAGGGCAGACTGAAATAGCATGAGAGGCGTCACCACAGTAGAAACACAACCCATCGCGTTTTCGAAAACTCATGACGCTGTGCCCAGAAGCCACTCTATCACACTGCATGAGTTCAGAAGCTGGCTCACAAGGCAACACCATTCCACGCCCTACCTCTACGCTCACGCAAACGTCTGTCAATTTGAATCGCTAATGACATAGAATCATTGAGACCAGAGGGACAGGGAAACCCACCATAACAACTTTTACATTCTCTGACAGACCCTTCCGAAAAAGGGCTGCCAAAGCATCATCATTCCATTTGGTCGGATGCCCGCTTTCGAAATTTCGGACAGTGTAATCGGCGTCCTCAAGCCCCTGATTTAATGCCAACAAGGTTTTTCAGCTGATCAGTGACATAGGTTCATCGTACAATAACCCCAGAGCCAGAAAAAATGCATCAACATTACTCAAAACAGGGTCCCCCAGGTTTCAGGGAAAAAGCCC
>JARQOD010000006.1:26800263-26899605 GCA_033576555.1 Oophaga sylvatica | reverse complement strand
TTTTTGACGTGCTCAAAAAATATGCCCGAGTCCCCGCGGCTGTTCGACAGCCGCAACACATGTAGGGATTGCCTAACAAACAGGGGATCCTCTCCTCCAACATCAGTGTCTGACCTCACAAATGCTCTTCTGAGCAATTGGGCAGAAATTCCCACAGACACTTCCAAAATCTTATAGAAAGCCTTCCAAGAATAGAGGAAGCTGATGTAGTATTCTTTTTGGCCCTCAATCACTTTGGGGGCAACTTTTATCAATTAAAGATACCCGTAGACAGGATCTGAACGGATTGCTGCAGATCTGGTGTCTGTGCATATCTCATTTATGGCCCCTGTTACCTGCCTGTACCAGTATGTGTATACGGTAAATGGCGTACAGCACCATTGCACCATAAAATGTACCGTAATGGCGAGGATAGAAAGGTATACTATATAAAGGGATTGTACTTGTTCATTATTCCCGTAGCTATATACAGATGTCGTTGAGCCGATTTATTTGCACAGTGTTGTACTATGAGCCCTCCGTATTTATTTGGAGACGGTTATCTCCTGATTGCCGTTTATTTAATCATTCTCTTTGTAGATTATTAGTGTTTGAGGACCGGCCAGTGGAGTCCTGAGACGCGTATCACAGAGATCGTTCTCTCCTCCTTGTAATCAGCTCCTCTCCTAAAACTCAACACCACTTATCAAAATAAAGCATACATTCCTCCAGAGGAGCCGCCACTTCACGAGCGGCCTCCAACGTCTCAGATTCTGGATTACGTTTTGT
Organism: Oophaga sylvatica; assembly: GCA_033576555.1. Classification (NCBI taxonomy): domain Eukaryota; kingdom Metazoa; phylum Chordata; class Amphibia; order Anura; family Dendrobatidae; genus Oophaga; species Oophaga sylvatica. The sequence continues at coordinate 26,898,837 of JARQOD010000006.1, read as the reverse complement.
CGAGGGTAAAACGTGATCCCCTCTGTATTTATCTTATATTATAAACAGAATTGATGGACCCCGTACTTGTCTATTTGAGTTAGTACCTCTCTCCGGAATTCGACTTCCATAGACCTTTGGCTAATTTTTGAAGGGCAGTAAAAAGTGTTCAGTCGTTTACTCTCGTATTAACGTCGTAAATGTAATCCTTGTAGAGCCGCAGTTTATTTACTGTAATTTACACATGAGAAGATATTTAGATGTAGGCGTAATGTGATCAGTTCGGAGGGATTGTCCATTCATGGTCTATATTAGGCGTCTTCCAGTTAAAGCTCCAACCCTGCTATTTAGGATCTATATTCACCCTTCATTCCTACGATTTGACTTTCAGAAGTAATCTGTCATCTCTCCTGACATATCCGGTTAATTAAATAATTGTATTACTGTAAAAGAATCCCAATGGACCCTGATTCCAGTAATGTGACACTTACTGGGCTGCTTGCTGCAATTTTGATAGAATTACTGTTCTTATCAACAGTATCACTAGAGGACTAGTAAACCTGCTGTCAGGGAGTCCTCCATATTCATGATTTCTGCATAACCCTGCCTACACCGCTCATTGGTAGCTTTCTGTGTACACAGAAAACTGCCAATTAGTGGTGTAGACGGAGTTCTACAGAGCTCAACATTCAGAGTACTGCTAGATCTGCAGCAGAGAAAACTGTGATTCTATCAAACAAAAAAAACCTCAGTAAGCAGCCCAGTAAGTGACACATTGCTGGAATCAGGGTCCCTAACCCTACATTATGCTGCTCTCAGATGGGGTAGCAAAAACGTGGTGACAGATTTCCTTTCAGCCAAAGTTTTTCCACTTATATTGCACTTGCTGATGAATCTCACCTTTGCAATTAGGTGTGCTGAGTGCATTTATAAAGCTTATTAGCATGTGATGTATTACATTCATTCGATATAGTTTAGTGGCAGAACAAAAAAGTGGCCTGTAGATGGGGAAAAATGTAGCTGTTGCAGTTTATAAAAAATCTATTAACATTAAAGGTATGTTCCGCGCTGCTCTGAGGATGGGGCAGATCTCCTACATATGATGTGGTCCTGCCCTGCCCTACAGAACTTTTGGGTACAAACACTTAATTTGACACAGGAGGTAATGGGAGTGGATCTTATAAGGAACCCGCTGACGTGTGTATTGGGGTGCATGGAGGATATTGCGGTTGATGAGTGGGGAAAGCTGACCATAGCCAGAATCCTATATGCTGCCAGAAAGCTCATTGCGGCCCACTGGTTAGATGACAAAGCGCCAGTTAGACAAGAACTGATTAATAAGGTTAACTTTATTGTTATGATGGAACAGAACATATATGTGAAAAGAGGTCAACACATGCGGTTTGAGAATGTGTGGGGTGGCTGGATAGAGCACCCGGGCCTGGCTTCGGAGGCTCTTATGAGAGAAAGAATGCGTCTGCCTACGCGCCCTTGACCCTCTGAGTTGGTACTTTAAACAGGGATCGTAAGGGGTTGTCTCGAAAAAAGGATTCAAAATGTGACATGGTGTGTGATATGTGCAATGATTTAAATGGACGGGGTTAGGGGGAGGGGGGGAGGGTAGGGGACTTAGGATGTAAGAATAGTTATATTGCCTGTCAGGTTGAATACGGTTTATATTATATGCTAAAGTTAAATGTACTGTCAAAGTTTCATGCTGACAATTTTTAAATAAAAATCATCTGATTTTAAAAAAAAAAAAAAAAAGATTAAAGGTATGTGCATAGTACAGGAGGTCTACTTGGCATACATTAACTTTGTAAACCCTATTGCATGATCACGAAGGCTTAGGCTTCATGTAGATGTCCGAGGAAATCAGTCTGAGCACAGACCGCAATACAGGGACTGGCCGCAGCTCTCTCGACCCCAACGTCACTGCCTCACCGATCTATACGAAACTGTCACACTTGATCGGAGACCTGCGGTCAGTCCATGCATTGCGGTCTGTTCTCAGACTGAATTGCACTGACTCCTGCATGAGCCATTAGTGTGAGGGGTGACTGTTTTTTTCATTCTTTTTCTTGGATAGACTCTGAATAATGTGTCAGTCTATTTAGAACTTGAAAGCATCTCCATAGGAATAGTGTAAGCATCTGCATAAAAATACAAGTCATTGGTCAGTCTATTTAGTCCCTCTATGAGGTCCGTGTAAATACTTTTATGCCCAAAAATGATAGACGTATTCTCAGAATGATACCTTGATTGGCTAACAAGAAAAAATATATTTGCAAGCTTTAAGAGCACATGGGCTCCTTCTTCAGGTAGGTTTACAAATGAGGTCCATGAGTTTGGTTTTGTAGCCCCATGATTCGCACATCACCTTCTGCTAAGTCTGATAATACAGCTCGGTGCTAAGCAGGGAGAAAGATCTGCCTTGTCATGAAGTACCGTAAGTCGTCAGGGTGGTCTGACATTGCATGGGAATACGGAGTATAACATGCAAGATTTTTTTTTTTAAACTAAGAGGGAAGTTTTTATAGTCCAAAATATGAGACCGTTCAGTTTTCCTCCATGTGAGAATGTGATATAGTACACCCTCTGACTTTAGCGTCATATTATTGGGAACCTGTCACTTCCAGAAAGGTTAATTTCCCTGCAGATATTGTGGGAATATTCTAGTAAGTAGCATTTATACCATGTCTGGCTGACTTACTACAGCAGCGGCTACAGGGAGAAAATGAAGTTATATTTTACCTGCAGCCTCTCATTTCCATTAATCAGGGCGGTGCAGTGAGCGTGCTGTAATCACTTTACAGTTCATTAATTGACAGTCTCCTCTGCACACATACACATTGCGCGCACACACGCTGAAGAGCAGGCTGTCAATCAGTGTGCTGAGGAATGATTATAGCTTGTATTACAGCTTGCTCCTAACATAGTGAATGGTGACATGAACCGCTTCCTACACCTCTCCAATGACTGAAAGCGAGCAGCTGCAGGGAGGATGTAAGTTCATTTTCACCCTGTAGCTGCTGTTCGGGTAAGCCTGCGAGATATTATATAAATGATATCTACCTGCATATTTCCACTATATCTGCAGGCATATAGTGTTTCTGGAGATGACAAGTTCCCTTTAAGCTAGTTACTCCTAACAAACTTGCTGCGTATTTTGCTCTGACTTTTTGATATTTTGGACACAACATATGTACCGGCCTTAAAGAGATGTTGCCTCATCTCTTACATTATTGGCCTAAAAATAGGATATTGCCATATATGTTTGCTAGATGTGGGATATAGATCTGTTTGAAGACCGGTGCTCAGTGATGGAGAGGTAGCCACGCTTGCACAGCTTGCTCCATTAATTTATATGGGAGCTCCAAAACTTGCAAAGTAAATGCAAGAGGTTTTACAACCCATTTGATGTCATGTAGGGGCAGATATAGTGTTGTCTATACAAGAATTCACTTATTTATATAGGTTGTCATTAATTGATCTGCCTTTTACTAAAACTGCATGGAACTTTTATTGCATGAGGGGAACAAAGGCTTTATACATTCATTACTATTCTTATACATTATTAGTGCTGTGACAAAGACTGTCCTCTTGGGAACCTCATATTTTTTGTCATGTTGCATAACAAAACTTGCACACACCGGTGTATACGTGCAAACACCTACAGTGCACTCTTGTACTGGTAATTGCAGGATTAAAGATTTCTACAGGATCAAGATTAGGGATGAGCGAACCCGTGGAATATCAGGTTGTGGTACCGTACCCAAACTTTATTCCAAAATTCGGTTCAGCCACAAAAACTTACCTGAACCAGAGCCCGAACCTCATTAGAAAACAATGAGGACCCCGACTTTTGAGCTGGAAATTTTCTCTCCCTCCCTCCTCACTCTCCTGCTGCCTCTCTCCTCCTCCACCTCCCTCTATCCCCCTCCCCTACCTCTCTCTCCTCATGCTCCTTCCCTTTTTCTCTTCTCCTCTTCCTAACTCTCTCCTCCTTCCTTCTTTCCATCCTTCTCCCCTCCCTCTCTCCTCCTCCTACCTCTCTCCTCCTTCTCCTACCTCTCTCTCTGCCTCTCTTTCTCACTCTCCCTTTCTGCCTCTCCTTCTCTCTCCTCCTCCCCTCCCTCTGCCTCTCCTCTCTCTCTCATCCTCCCCTTCCTTCCCCCCTCTTCCCCTTCCTCTCTGCCTCTCCTTCTCTCCTCCTCCCCTTCCTTCCCCTCTTCCCCTCCCTCTCTCCCTCTCCCCTTTCCTCCCCTCCCTCCCTCCTTGCTGTCTCCTCCCCTCCCTCTCTCCTCCCTCTCCGCCTCTCCTCTCTCTCCCTGCCTCTCCTTCTCTTTCTCCTCCTCCCCTCCCTCTGCCTCTCCTTCTCTCTCTCATCCTCCCCTTCCTTTCCCCCTCCCTCTCTGCCTCTCCTTCTCTCCTCCTCCCCTTCCTTCCCCCTCTTCCCCTCCCTCTCTCCCTCTCCTCCCCTCCCTCCCTCTCTCTCCTCCTACTCTCTCCTCTTCCCCCTCCCCTCCCTCTTCTGTCTTCTCCCCTCCCTCTCTCCTCCCTCTCTCCTCCTCCCCCCTCCTCTCTCCTGCCCCCTCCCTCCTCTTTCCTCCTTCCTTCCCTCTCTCTCCTCCCCCTCCCTCCCCCTCTCTCCTCCTCACCTCCCTCTTGCTGTCTACTCCTCTCCCTCTCTCTCCTCCTCACCTCCCTCCCTTTCTCTCCTCCTCCCTCCCTTTCTCTCCTCCTCCCTCTCCTCCCCTCCCTCTCTCCTCCCTCTCCTCTCTCTCCCTCTCTGCCTCTCCTACTCTCTCCTCCTCCCCTCCCTCTGCCTCTCCTCTCCTCCTCCCCTTCCTTCCCCCTCTTCCCCTCCCTCTCGGCCTCTCCCTCTCCTCCCTCTCTCTCCTCCTACTCTCTCCTCCTCCCCCTCCCTTCCCCCTCCCTCTTGCTGTCTCCTCCCCTCCCTCTCTCCTCCCCCTCCCTCTGTCCTCCTCCCCCTCCCTCTCTCCTGCCCCCTCCCTCTCCTGCCCCCTCCCTCCTCTTCCTCCCCTCCTTCCCTCTCTCTCCTCCCCCTCCTTCCCTCTCTCTCCTCCCCCTCCCTCTCTCCTCCTCCCCCCTCCCTCCCCCTCTCTCCTCCTCACCTCCCTCTTGCTGTCTACTCCTCTCCCTCTCCTCACCTCCCTCCCTGTCTCTCCTCCCTCCCCCTCTTTCTTCCTCTCCTCTCTCCTCCTTCCTCTCCTCTTCCTCCTCCCTCCCTCCTCCTCACCTCCTCTTGCTGTCTCCTCCTCTCCCTCTCTCTCCTCCTCACCTCCTCCCTGTCTCTCCTCCCTCCCTTTCTCTCCTCCTCCCCTCCCTCCCTCTCTTTCCTCCTCCCCTCCCTCTTTCTCTCTTTCTCCCGCGCTCTCTCACTCTTCCTCTCCTCTCCTCAATTTCACCGGAACTCCGAACATTGCAACGGAGAAGTCTGTGTTTGTTTTACCCCGGACTCTAACTGTCCAGTACGAACCCCGAACATTTAAGTTCAGGTTCGCTCATCTCTAGTCATGATCCCTTTCCCTTTAAATATCATGGGATTGTGATCCTGCCTGCTCTACGGGCTTTCTGCGGAGGACTGCAAGCGCTGCACATGCGACCTCTGTAACGTTTCAGGTAGTATTCCGTATAGTAGGTGATGAATGAACGCTATTGTGCTGCGTTACAAGACAAGCGAGGTCTAATAAGGATAAAATAAGACTGATTTCATACATTTTATCTGGACAGCTGGTTTTGCTTTAAAGGAAGCTTATGTAAACCGATCTAAGTAACCACCCACTTAGGCTTCTCTCTTGCATCGCTAGACCGGCAGCTTACTTAAAACTGCTACGGCAATCTCCTTAATCTAAAATCATTGTGCCTATTTTAATTAGTGGTGGCAGCTATTTTGAAGCCTGTTTTTAACAGTCCCCCGGAGATCTCGTCAGAATTCAATTTCCATGGAGAGAAATTGGATTAAGGTGATTGCAGTACCACACAATGCAGTCATGCACCAGAGCTATGACCACTGTTGAATCATCAAGGGGCTGGCGCGCGTCCCTTCCGCATTGCGAGCGCCCTTCATCTGCAGAGGAATTAAGTCACTTATGAGAAACATATCTTGTTTTGTTCATCCTTCCTTATAACCGCGGCTCGAGTTACTGGACATGGAAAAATTATACAACTCAGATGCAGGTTTGCTCCAACTAACGAAGCCTCCCGGAACACTCACCCTATAAACGTTTTTACTGATAGTCCGATTCTTGCTTACAGGGACTCAAGCGCTTTCACATTTCTTCTGCGTTTTCTGCTGGTGCATTGTACAGATAAATTGTAGCAGTGGAGTTCCTATAAGTGAGAGTCCATCAAATATTCTTCTGTGAGAACATACAAAAGCTGCGATTTCACGTCTCCACCTGATCATACATCATGGCCGGAGAGCCGCTAGTTCACAAATCCCAGAGCAAGTATATAGCACCCAACAAGTCTCGTGAACAAGATTCCTGGAGTCATACGATTGTCTTAGCAACTACAGTAACCCAGTGTGCGCTAGCGTCAATTCACTCTTCATTATTCAGGCACGTCAGAGTTATGTCCTGGAAGGATTTCCCAACTTACGCTTCTATATTGTGCAGTGCGCTTTTTTTTTTTTTTTTGCCATGCCTGACACAGAAAAAGGATATGTCGATACAGTGCAAAAGGGAGTATTTGGCGCGCATGGGACCCATTGCCACATTGGTTGGGGAATACTCCAAGCTCATACCGCTGAAACGCCTGAAAATGTAATGGGATCCGAACCTTACAGTGACACTTAAAAAAGGGAATTACAGTAAACCCAATTCCTTAAACGGAGCCTCCCAGCTGATTCACATTGCCTGATGCTCCGTTATTGCAGCCATGTATGTTTCCTTGCAGCACTCCGGTGTTTTGTAGAAAACATACTTCAAAACACCGGTCAAAGACAATCCCGCTAGTCTAAGAGGCAGGATCCCGGCTTTTTCTCCCTGCCCCGCTCTCCTCCTTCACTGGTCCCCCCCATACACACAGGCAGAGTCGTGTCAGTCAAGGGGAGTGGGACAGGGAGAAGCCACCTCTTGGACTTGTCATACTAGTCTTATCGTCCCCAACCGGTGTTATAAACTATGTTTTTCATGTGAGTGAAACATTCCAATAATGCAGCCAGTATCCAATTCACGGTGCCATTTTTTCGGACAGAATGAGAGAGGTTCCCTTTATTATGGGATTATAATATCTTCCCCCTTTTCAGGTTTCCCAAAATTGCCCATCAAATCCAAGAGTTAGTTGTATGGTGCTTTTTATAGCATTCTATGTCCTGGAACTAACACAAGCCAATGTAAAGCTATTATCATGCTAATAACTTGAACTGACAACTAATAACTTGCTGACAGAGACAACTACCTGTCTGTTGTACCCGGCACCGGTCATTGACCGCTCCTACCATAGATTCAGTTGCTCGCTGTCAACAGAGCAACGGTTTCTCTTCCTGTTGACCGGGTGGGACTACTGGTGTCGTGCTGATTGACAGCAGGCTTCCTCCAATTAGGCAGCGGAGAGCCGGCTGTCAATCAGCATGACACCAGTAGTCCCGCTCTGTCAAAAGGAAAAGAAACTGCCTCTCTGTTGAGGCGACGACAGCATAAGTCAGTGCCGGCGGAGAATGGTGCCGAGCACAACAGGCAGGTAGGGAGCAACTACCTGCCTGTTACTGCTTACGCATTTTTTTTTTTTATCTGCTTTTAATGTATGTACAGTATGCATCAAGGTCATGAGCTCCCCCTAGTGGAAGCTGAAAACTGCCCTAGTTGTTAACTGTAGACAGTGAAGGGTTATGGGCAGCACTGTCTGATGGCACTTACAACGTTGCGACATATCTGTTGATCTATCAAAACTAATTATTTCACTGTAGGGTCTGAATGATACGCCATTTGCCATGTCACCCGTGTAAAGCTATTATTGCCACATCTTACTCTTCGTCGTCTCTAAACGGTCCAAAGAACAATGTTTGCTTTTATACAGACCCCGAGCCTTTAAAGAGATTGTCTATTACTTAAGAACACATTCTACATGGGTGCAGAGTTTGTGAAAATAAAAAAAAAAAAAAAGACAAAAAACAGTTCTTACCTACTGGACAGTTTCCACTCATGCATAATCCACATGGTGTTCCCCGCCGGTCTCATGGCTTCTTCTGACGTCACATGCCATCTAGCGTCCAAGAGTAGGGGGACAGTGCAGAGTATGGAAGAGCAGCGCCCACCTGGTTGGTGAGAATAGTTTTTTTTTATTTATTTTTTTATCTACTTTCCAACCACCTTAACCCCCTTAGAATGTGTTTTAAAGTAGTAGACAACCCCTTTAAGGGTGGGATCTCTTGTCCACAACACGGTGCAAGGAGAACCAAGTAATGTAGGTGGGTTTAAAGGAGATCGCCGGACCTCCTACTCCTCCTTTTCTCATCAGCAGGTGCAAGATGGCAAGTTACTTTCAGTAGCGGAAAGGTGGCGTCAGACAGCACCCGATACCGCGCTGAAAGTAGATACAATTTGTCTGTTTTCTTAATACATGAAGATTACTCATTCCGTGCATTTAAAATATGTATCTCTTTCTTTTTGGCTCTTCTAAGATGAGGAAACTGTTGAGTATGGTAGGTGGATGTGATTTTTTTTTTTTTTATTATTTTTTTTACTTTTTTGAACAGTTGTTACATTTTCTTTCCCCCAGTTATGTTTTCAGCACATTTAATCATTTCCTTTCTTTTTTCCCCCTCTTTTGCTTCTCAGAGGAAATTGAAGGTACATGTACAAATGTTTCTTTGCTTTTGCCAAATAACTTTATTTAGGCAACATGTGTTCGGAGTTTATGTAGGCACAGCACGCTGTAGAATATGATTGTTCTAGACTTTTCTGTACAGCAATGAGCAACATTGTGTTACTTTCATGTTTATGTTTTGGTTTATACAATAATGTCACTCTATTTTGGTTTGTACCTTGTTGAGTTTTGGTGTTTTCCCCTGGTGTCCCTTTATTGTATTCTAGTGTGTTTTGTTTTATTTGTATGTGTCCATCTTATGTTGCAGAAATTAAAGAGGACTTGTCACCTTCACTCCGTAATGGCAGCCAACTCATCTGCCCAAACATTATTCTTTGCATTGTTTGTAGTCATCCATTTATGAAAGCTGCTCCAGTGTACAATATGGCCACCATCATTGTTTTAAGGTGACGGGTCTCTTTAATTTGAAAGCTTACTCCAAGTGCTTTATTCTTTCCATTAGTTTGTGAGAAATCAACCTGAGAAATCATTCTACCATATCCACTATCACAGATAATAGCTCTGTTTCTAAACACAAGTGACCTACAACCCTCAGTAACTTGTAGTAATTTCTCCAATTCTATCTCGTCATTTCTACCATTCATATTCAGATCTGCATGGAGAATTGTTTTGGTAGCCACCAGGAATCTGTGTGTGCTTTGCCAACAGATATATAACTTTTGGAGATGAGCTAAGTTTGCAATACTTTAAGAGGAAATATCTTTTTGGAGATTTGACTGACGTACTCTGTAAACACTACATTTCACACAATGCAGTGGATCAGATCATGCTCCATGCAGACACTGAATCAGCTGGGGACTTCAAACATATATGAGATAAGGGGTTAAACGATAACAAGAATTAGGAAGGTTTAAATGTCGCTCAAGGAAAGAATGGAGTATAAACTATGATTTCATGCAAAATCGGTATGTGATAGGCAGGGGTGGGGTAAGATCCCGTGTGACCAAAGCAGGGGTGGTGTAAGCTATCATGTGACCAAGGCAGATTTGGTGTAAGCTCTCATGTGACCAAAGCAGGGATGTGGTAGACTTCCATGTTACCAAAGCAAGGGTGGGGTAAGCTCCCGTGTGACCAAAGCAGGGGTGGTGTAAGCTTCCATGGGACCAAAGCAGGGTGGTGTAAGCTCTCATGTGACCAAGGCAGATTTGGTGTAAGCTCCCGTGTAACCAAAGCAGGGATGTGGTATACTTCTATGTTACCAAAGCAGGGGTGGGGTAAGCTCCCTTGTGACCAAAGCAGGGGTGAGGTAAGCTCCCATGGGACCAAAGCAAAGGTGGGGTAAGCTCCCATGTGACCAAAGCAGGGGTGGTGTAAGCTCTCATGTGACCAAAGCAGGGATGGTGTATGCTCTCATGTGACCAAAGCAGGGATGGTGTAAGCTCTCATGTGACCAAAGCAAGGATGGTGTAAGCTCTCATGTGACCAAAGCAGGGATGGTGTAAGCTCTCATGTGACCAAGGCAGATTTGGTGTAAGCTCCTATGTGACCAAAGCAGGGATGTGGTAGACTTCCATGTGACCAAAGCAGGGGTGGGGTAAGCTCCCGTGTGACCAAAGCATGGGTGGTGTAAGTTCCCATGTGACCAAAGCAGGGGTGTGGTAGGCTCACATATGACAAAAGCAGGGGTGAGATAAGCGCCCATCTGACCAAAGCAGGGGTGTGATAGACTTCCCTGTGACCAAGTAGGGGTGGCTTAAGCTCCCATTTGACCAATGCTGGGGAGTGGTAGTTTCGCATGTGACCAAAGCAGGGGTTTTACTCTATCTCTAAAGTTTTCAAAATCGAAGAAATGAGCATAAGTTATTATACGTGCAATGCTTAAGAGCTAGTGTTGAGTGATCGTGTTGGGATAAGGTATTATCCACATGCTCGCGTACTAACCGACTGTCTTAAGTGTGCTCAAAAAAAAAATGTTCGAGTCCCTGCAGCTGCATGTCTCTTGGCTGTTCGACAGCTGCAACACATGCAGGGATTGTCTGTTTGTGAGGCAATCCCCGCATTTGTTGCGGCTGTCGAACAGCTGTGAGACATGCAGGTGCAGGGACCCGAATATATTGTTTGAGTATGCTCAGTTAACACCTTATCCAACACGTTCACTCATCGCTTTTAAGAGCACGTTCACACTGTGCCCATTTCCCAGGAAACCCAAGGAAAAAGCAGATTGCGCATATACCCTGTAGTAATTAAATAAGTAAACCGTAATAGTACATGTATATAACATCGGGTACTTAACACTATTTTGATCAAAAAAAGCATAAAAGCCATCCCACAGCGGTCTCTAGTATTAGAACCTCACCTTTTGTCAACCGACCTCAATGCAAATAAGGTGGGATGGCTCTTATGCCTTTTTTTTATCAAAATAACGTTAACTAAGTACCCTATGTTATTTACAAGTACTATTACTATTTACTTACTATAGGGTTTAAGCTCAATTTGTTTTTCTTGGGATTTATCTCTAAAGTCTAGACTGTTAGCTGGTGGGTGCACAGTCGCTTAGACTACAGTTAAAGGGGATATCCGGGACTTAAAAAAGAGAAGGAAAAAAAAAAAGTTTCTATCTAACTGCCTGTTGTGTCCGACGCCGTTCTCCGGCAGCACAGACTTCTGCTATCGTCACATCAACAAAGCGGCAGTTCCTTTTCCTGTTAACATGGCAGGACTACTGGTGTCATGCTGATTGACAGCCAGCTCTTAACTGCTTAATTAGGGGAAGCTGGCTGTCAATCAGCATGACTCCAGTAGTCCCACCCTGTCAACAGGAAGAGAAACTGCTGCTCTGTTAACAGGGAGCATCTGTATCACTGACAATAACGGTCAATGACCGGCTTCGGGTACAACAAGCAGATAGTTGCCTCTGTTAGCAACAACTACATGCCTGTATGTGCTTAGGCACTTTTTTTTTTCTTTAAAGTCCCAGATACCTCTTTAACAGGCCCGATTCATTGAATACATTCAAGTTTACAGTTGGCAGTTGTTTAATGGCTTCTCTACAGGCCAACCACACTCCTATGTACACAGAACATCATGTTCTCGGCAGCACATTGACTGGACGATGTGCTGCCGATAACGATGATATTTAAGCTAGCTTAAAAATCTTTGCAAACGACGTATGAGCGTTTTGCTTGTTCGTGGGGTGTTCAGAGAGGCAGGTAATGGAGTGCTATTTCCTTGATTATCAGACCATCTAAATCTGCCTTAGCATGCATGCTCGACTCTGCTGAGCATGCATGTTTATCCATGTATATAGCATTCATGTTTACATTCACAGTTCAGTAAAACATAACCAAAAAGCAGTATCCACATGACACCAAAGACAGGCTCAATACAAAGCCAATGAATGAATGTTGGTTTTCCGCTACCAATCCAGACTTCTGACACCTCTCTCTGGCGGGTCCAAAGTTTTGTACACTTTCGAGACTTGCACACCCCACGCCCGCTATCTTCTCAGGTGGCTGCCCCCTCCGACTGACCCTCTTCCTGCTCCGGAATTTAATTTACAATAAGTACAGGATTGCTTAACAGTCTAATTAAATTACTGTAGTGTAGACAGTCCTCCTCTGCCGTTATGGTAAGGTTTCCAGTTGGTCTGTCATGACATGTAAAGAATAACGCACTTCCCAGGCTTCTTTCTGCACTTTTCTTTTCCTGTGTTTTTTTTTTCACAGCTTCCAATTTAGATTTCAGTTTGACAGATGTAATAAAAACATATGTGTGGCTGATTGTTATACAATGTATAGTGACTACCCCAGAAGAACGGGAAGCATCTCACGTAGCTCCAATGTGCTATAAAAACGAGTGCAGGAAAAACCGGGATTATTGTGATTTATAGAGAAGGCTCATTAAAAAAACATTCATACCGTCAAACATGGTTACTGTCCTGTTCATCTCACATCTTGAAAAATGACAGCATTGCACACCCAAATTCAGGGGCACGAGATGTTTCTTCTTTTGCAAATATTCAGAAAACATAAAATATTTTTTTTAATTAAAGAGCATTTTAACCTTAGGTGAAATAATTAAAGGCATTTCATCATAAATTAGTAAAATTGCAACTTTGCAATTTACCTCTCATTAACTTATTTAAAATCCCCTCCATTCTCTAGTATGGAAGATTTTTAATGTTAGTCTTCCATTTATCGCCTAGGTTACCGGCCGCCTCTGCAGCCTATTAGCGGTGGTTGGTTTCCTATACAAGGAGTGTGAGCTTTACAAGCTCTTCGCTTCAGCTTCAGAACCCTTGCGCTGCTCGGATGCTGCAGAGATAAAGCTCACCATGCCGGCAGCCTTGGAGGACGTACAGATCGGACCATCAACGTCACCATTCTGGTGGTCCGAGCTGTATTTTCAGAAGCACACGCCGCTCCTCTGCCTCCTGGCTCTCTGCTTGCGGTGCGCTCCTGAAGAATATCTCTTTAAATCACTTACACACAGCTTACAAAACCCTTGTGGCTCCTTTTCTGAAGTTTCCACAGTTCTCTGCCAGTTTCTACTTCTTGCTCCATCTAGACGGATGTGTGACTGCTGCAGCCAATCAATGGCCTAGGCAGCCAGTGACCTCAAATTGCCACTACAGCCAATGATGAGCCAGATAGTAAAGAGACCGGCAGGGAACACAGGAAACTTCAAAAAAGGAACGGCAGGAGATATGAAAGGTGAGGATTACGTCTTTTTCCACATTGTTATTTTGACATTTTTCTGATCAAAGTTTTTTCCACTTTTTAAAAGGAATCTGTCTGCAGGTCCTTGCTGTTTAATCTGAGAGCAGCATGATGTAGGGTTAGAGATCCTGATTCCAGTGATGTCTGATTTACTGAGCTGCATGTTATACTTTAGATAAAATCAGTGTTTCAGTGGAGATAATCACTAGAGGACTACTTGTCTCATGCCATGTAGGCCTCCTGCTCTGTGTATCCCTTCCCGCACCACTGATTGGCAGCTTTATACCCATGCACAGTGTCAAAGGTGTATCTAGGCTTTCGGGTACCCGGGGCAAGAATTCGGTTCGGCGCCCCTCCCCCTCAAGCACACGTGATTTGCACACTTAGTCATGTACCGACGAGCTGCTCTTCCTAATGCTCAGTAAAAAACTGAGGGAAGAAGGAAGAGAAGCTCGTTGTCACAGGGCCATATGTATGAAAGTCACATATGAGTGAAGTGTCCATGTGACGACTGCTGGAACCTGCAGAGCTGAATCCTGACTTTGCAGCTTCTGAATTCTCACAACTAATGAACCGCACATTTTTAGGATTCTCCCTTGCCGGTGGCAAGAGTACACGGTCATGTCAGCACAAGCATGTGATTTATATACTTCTGGCACATTCCGACTAGACGTGCCCGGCCTCGCTCTGCTCATTTTCACTGAGTGAGGCCACACATGTCTAGTCAGCATGTGACCGCATGTATGTAAATCGCCGCCACAAGAGAAATCCTAACAGTGTGCATGAGCACTGTGAGAATTCAGAAGTCTGCAGTCACATAGAATGACTGCAGACTCAGCACAAACCTGGAGAACCGCTCTAATGCTCCTAACATAAATAAAAACATGAGAAATAGTCAGTATCACAAATAATATTTACATCCAGGTACCTTATAGATGACGTCTCTGGAGCCGTTCCCCTTCTTCATCTTGCCCAGACCCCATGATGAGTTTTCTCATCCACAGCCGTCTCTGCAGACTTTTATCTTCTCCGGTCTTCTGCAGCAAGTCTCCACATGATGACAGCCAACACAGAGAACAGCCGATTCACAGTCCGGGGGAGCGGTGGAATGCCGCTGCTGGGGGAGACCCTGCAGGCGTCCGCATTAGGCGGCTCGACTGCGCCCCCCTGCCAGCTGCGCCCGGGACACATACCCCAGCTGCCTCCCCTTCCCAGATATACCTCTGCACAGTGTTCACAGAAAGCAGCCTATCAGTATTGTGGGCAGGGTTATACAGAGCTCAGCATTCAGAGAACTGCTAGATCTGCAGCAAAGAAAGCAGTGATTTTAGCAAAACTGCAGCAAGCAGCCCGGTAAGTGATACATCGCTGAAATCAGGGTCTCTGTTTCTACATTATGCTTCCTTAGAATACATAAAAAAAAGTGACAAATTCCCTGTAAGTGTCTAGATAACCCCTTTAAATGGATATTCTTGTTTCAGCTAAGGAATGTAATTTTTTTGCAAAAACATTCATCTGTTCTGATCACTTGACTGACACAGGTGCAGGACTCGTTACAGGACAGTTCGAAGCAAAAAGGACCGAGCATCTTTCTGTCCATTACATGGCAGTGTACTGAATCTTCTCTGCTGAAATAAAACAATGAGGGTTACAATTATAGGGCCTTTCCGGTGAGAACAAGTTACCATTTCCCTTTCTGCACTTAGTCTACAGCGGCAGATCCGCACCAAACAGTGCCGATCTGATTTCCCTCCGGACTTTATCAGGGACTGTATTTTCTAAATTTAATGAATAATACTTATCTCTGCTGCCAATTTCCGAGCTCTTACCATTGTTTTCATTGCTGTCTAAATGCGTCCTGGCCCAGTGATGACTTTTCAACTTACTGGACCGCTACAGCCCCCTGATTTTTTTTTTTAGAGGTATAGTGGTACAGATTGTCACCACCGGACATCGGGATGCACTAAGACTGACATGAAAACCTTTCTAGGAGCAGAGATATCAGCAGCACAGATGAGTATCTTAGGGGTTTTTTTTTCAATTCTTACATTTTCATGTATTTTTTTTTTAATTGCAAACTTGCAGATTTTGCTGCAGACCCGTAGGTAACCCTTTAACAAACAAAAAAGACTTAATTCCTGATTTTGACTTCTCTATTGATCTCAATCAGAAAGTTTCCCAACCTGCATTTGTTTCCCAAGATAAATTGACATTCCGCTCAAGAAAAAAAAAACTGCATTGCAGGTCAATTTCTGCATGAAAAATACCCTCAGCACGTGGATGACAGCTTAAAAGGGTTGTCCAGGAATGCTTGCACTTTCACATATAAAGGCTTGCACAAGTTGAAAACAATAAACACAGCTATACCCGTCCCAGGTCCAGTGCAACCACTCCATTTTTTTTTTTTTACTGGCTGTAGCGGTGACGTCACAAATACAGAACATGTCACTGCTCGATGTAGACATCATGAGCTGCTAAGCTCGGTGATTGGCTGCAGTGCTGATGTTTCTTGTAGTTGTGATGCCACCACTGCATCCAGTTAACAGAGAGCAGTGATGGAGAGGTAGCGTTGAACTAGGTAAGGGTGATTATCAATGTGTTTATTTTCTATAAGCACTGCTTCAGAAGTCCATGTTACTCGGTGTGAGCACAGGATAGCTGCCGCAGATCTCCCGGCCCGAGCTAGACAGCCTCAGGTCTCCCGGCCCGAGCTCGACAGCCTCGGGATTCCCGGCACGAGCTCGACAGCCTCGGGTCTCCCTGCCCGAGCTCGACAGCCTCGGGTCTACCGGCCCGAGCTCGACAGCCTCGGGTCTCCCGGCCCGAGCTCCACAGCCTCGGGTCTCCCAGCCCGAACTCGACAGCCTCGGGTCTCCCGGCCCGAGCTCCACAGTCTGGGGTCTCCAGGCCTGAGCTCCACAGCCTCGGGTCTCCCAGCCCGAACTCGACAGCCTCGGGTCTCCCGGCCCGAGCTCCACGGCCTCGGGTCTCCCGGCCTGAGCTCCACAGCCTCGGGTCTCCCGGCCCGAGCTCCACAGCCTCGGGTCTCCCGGCCCGAGCTCCACCGCCTCGGGTCTCCCTGCTCGAGCTCCACAGACTCGGGTCTCCCGGCCTGAGCTCCACAGCCTCGGGTCTCCCAGCCCGAGCTCGACAGCCTCGGTCTCCCGGCCCGAGCTCCACAGCCTCGGGTCTCCCGGCCCGAGCTCCACAGCTTCGGGTCTCCCGGCCCGAGCTCCACAGCCTCGGGTCTCCCGGCCCGAGCTCCACAGCCTCGGGTCTCCCGGCCCGAGCTCCACAGCCTCGGGTCTCCCGGCCCGAGCTCCACAGCCTCGGGTCTCCCGGCCCGAGCTCCACAGCCTGGGGTCTCCCGGCCCGAGCTCCACAGCCTCGGGTCTCCCGGCCCGAGCTCCACAGCCTCGGGTCTCCCGGCCCGAGCTCCACCGCCTCGGGTCTCCCTGCTCGAGCCCCACAGACTCGGGTCTCCCGGCCTGAGCTCCACAGCCTCGGGTCTCCCAGCCCGAGCTCGACAGCCTCGGGTCTCCCGGCCCGAGCTCCACAGCCTCGGGTCTCCCGGCCCGAGCTCCACAGCTTCGGGTCTCCCGGCCCGAGCTCCACAGCCTCGGGTCTCCCGGCCCGAGCTCCACAGCCTCGGGTCTCCCGGCCCGAGCTCCACAGCCTCGGGTCTCCCGGCCCGAGCTCCACAGCCTCGGGTCTCCCGGCCCGAGCTCCACAGCCTCGGGTCTCCCGGCCCGAGCTCCACAGCCTCGGGTCTCCCGGCCCGAGCTCCACAGCCTCGGGCCTCCCGGCCCGAGCTCCACAGCCTCGGGTCTCCCGGCCCGAGCTCCACAGCCTCGGGTCTCCCGGCCCGAGTTCCACAGCCTCATATATGCCTACAACTAATTTTTCTTTCATGCCTATGAGGTTGTCATATTGAGGTCAGGAGACCCGCGGCATTGAAGTCCGTGCTCGGATCCAGTCTAGGATCTATGATTGTGCTTCAGTACCGTGAGTCTCCCGGCCTGAATACTTGAGCGTTTAGAATAATTTTTTTTTTTTATTTTTTTTTTTTTAAGTATTTCTTTACAACCCCATTAAAGTTCTCATACACTTTGCTGCTGAAAAATGTTGCATATTTTCCGTATGGAAAATCTGCTCCATTCCCGGTACGTGTGAACTCCGTCCTAGACTGGATACAATTGTATCGTCATCTTCGCTAAGAGCAGGACTGTGTACCAAGATGCTGTTGCTAAATCTAATTGGATTCTTCTAATATATATATTCTCCAGATTATGTTCTGGTATGGTATAATTAGTAGACCATACTGCAATACCAGTGTAAAAGCTGTAAATGTGAGCCAAAAAACCTTAAATCACCATATAGTACAAATATCCAACAAAGAAAATCCGAACTGCAGGAAAGTCTAGAGCGAGAAATAACACAGACTTGAGAAACAAAAGTAACCTCGATTCACTTTAAGGGCTGAGGTCATGTTTATTCTAAACAATGAAATAGATCACTTCCTCCCCGCATTTCTGGTAACTGTGCGCTGTCGTAAGGTCAGAAAATTGCTTTTCTGTTTGTTAATTTGTGGAATGAATCCCTTTTAAGTGCAGGTTCCTGGAACACATTATATAATAAGCCAAATTTATGGTTGTGGATATTTTTTTTATTTTTTTTTATTCAGAAAATAGTAAGAAAGTATTTAAAGGGACCAAAACTCCGTTTTCACATTCCCCTTTAGGGAGTTCTAAATTAATGGGGTACTGTATTCCAAATGTTCATCTTTCCAGCCTTATCTGCTGCTACTAAAAGCGCCTCTTGTCCTGGAGGACCGAGCATGTCAATGCATCACACTGGCCACCTATTGATTTTAATTGGTGCAATACTAAATTTTACCTGCGGTGGTGCTGCAGAGAAATTAAACACTTGCTGACCATTTCTCCACAGATCGCAGCTGATCAATGTGAGACCCAGCAGCTGGACAGCCAAGGATCAACTGTTGGAAAGGCCTCCTTCCCAAATAATAATAAAAAAGGAGTGGAGACACTTTCAAAGCAGATAATCCCTTTAACTAGCCATTGCCCCTTTTAATGTTATTAGAATTTATCTCACTACTGGGAAAATTCACTTTCACTGCAGTTTATTGCTATTTAAAAGGCACTTGTCATCTCTTCTGATTTGTCTCTTTCGCAAAATATTTAAAGTCCTCTGCAAAAAATTGCAATTCTTGAACATTTATTTGGATTCTTTTGATGCTGTCCCTCTTTTAGTTCATCCTGTAAATAGTAGATGGGCAGCTGGATGTTACCATTTCACTTGTCAAACTCAGGTTTTGTTAGGAGATATCCCATTGTCCAAAGAAATTGTAATGCCCAACTGTCAACTTATTATTCCATTTCCAGGAGGAGTAACCAAAGGAAAGCATAATTTAGAGTTCAGAATAAAATGCTGGAGCATGGTTTTTTTTTGAGAGATGTTAAGTCCTCTTTAAACATGCAAATGAGTAAGTAAATGCAATATAAGAAACGGGAGGTTGAAGGACCTTTAAAAATTAGGAGCTTCCATAGTGGAATTAGTAAGTGCCACTGTTAGTAGATGCTAGCTTTCCATCTGCTTGCCTCAGACGGGGAGGAGGAGAGAAAGAGTCCAAACTGTGAGGATAAAAACGACTTTATTCTTGGTTGCAACGCGTTTTTGGAGTAGCACTTAATCCTTCTTCAGGCATAATACAAAGAAGCCACCTCCTCCCTTATATAGGGATCGGAGGAGACGTATTCACCACATGTTAAACGAGATTAATAACATATGAAAACATCGCCTCTGATCCCTATATAACGGAGGAGGTACGTTCTTTGTATTAAGCCTGAAGAAGGCGTAAGTCCTACTCCAAAACGCGTTGCAAGCAATTAGCTGGTTGTTATCCTTACGGTTCGGAATCGGTCTCTGCAAGGGCAGGGCCTAGGAATCTCCGCTTTTCTCCTCTCCGTCTATCCACTTCCCCACCCATTGTGTGTGAGTTCAGCAGCCCACTTCGGAGTGACATCCACCTTCTCCCGGAGTTGTCGCCCAGGTGAGGGGCTAACCGTTCCGTGTATTCTCCCCTTCAATCGGTGATCTCTCCCAGAGAGCGCCTCTTTTCACCTCTGCTTGGCTCAGTGAGGCGCGAGGCTTCCTGTGCCTTATTTCTCAATTATTTACCAATTGAATAGATCTATTTTGATCCAGGCTGTAAAAGGGCAAGATATCCTAGCCGTGGCTGCAAATGGACTGACCCCAACATTGTGCTGTAATGTGCTTCTGCTCTTAGTGCTGACACAGTCCAGATTTACCGATGGCTCTCTTTCACATACCAGAGTCGTCTTTAATAGCATCTCCTGAAGTTCTAACTCTTGGCAGCCAGGTTCCTGAAGAACGATCCAGTTGCACATTGGGAATTCTTACATTGATCACAAACAGAAAACCAGATTTCTGAGGGTGTTGTGCATGTCATGCTTTATGTCCTTCAAAATGTCATTATTTTAAGTAACTTTTCGTTTGCACTTGTGGCTGGCCATCTAACTGTTCTGCTTTATTTCTTGGCTTTGGTCTGTGCGCTTTTATACCTCATCCAGAAGATGCAGAGTTTGCCGCTCATAACACTGGAACCTATCTAGGTGAGCAACTGGACGAAACAGATTTTTCTTTCTTACTTTCCCATCATTTAAATCTTCTTTTGGTCTCTGTCTTTTGTTCTCTCCTCTGTTTTTTTTTTTTTTTTTCACTTCCTTTTCATTTCGCAATACTTTAGGAGCTGACGGGAGAGAGAAAGGTAGGACTGGTGGTTCACTGCGTCCTGTCGTGTGTTGTCCAAAGCTCAGACCATCACATTTCATGCCAATCAGGTGCCCTTCAGTTTCCCAGGGATTGGACTTTGTGGATATGTAGATATTTATCACTTACTGTTTATTATATATATATATATATATATAATATATATATATATATATATATTTTTATTATTCTTATTTTATTTTTCCAAATACGTCATCATATTTAAAAGGTAATAATAATTTGTACATTTCTTAGAACATGGTTTTGCAAGTCTAGGTTGCCGTACAAACAAAAGCATTTAGGGGTTGTCCAGCTAATAAAAAAAAAATCAACTTTACATGTGTAAAAATATACAGTAAAGTTGATAAAAAAAAAAAAACATTTGCAGAACCCTGCCCCAGCATCCACATCTGTACCCCATGGCAGCTGGACCAGGGCAATGCGAGCCATCAATCAGGCATGAGTGGAATTGGGGTTGTCCCAAGATAGACACTTGTTTCCTATCCCGTGGATAGGTCATAAGTATCTGATCGTTAGCACCCTCATTGATTCTGTCGACCTCATTTTAATGGAGTTGTGTCCGCTTGTGATTGGTGCCACATCAATTAAAGTCTATAGTACTCTCAGAGATGTGTGTGTTGCAGTTGCCCATCTCCGTCTCTCCGAATGACCTGTTGCCTCTCGTGTGCCACTGTGCTGAGTGTTAGGGGCTGGTTGGCTCATTTCAGTAGTACAGCCAGCCCCCTTTTCTGGCAGGTGCATGCACAGAGAGGAGGGCTGGCTTAAATATTAATATGAACAATCTGCTAAGGAAATAAAGATCTAAAGTTGATGGCCATTCTTCAGGAAGTGTTGTCAGGGGATCTCTGAATATGTGATTTCTATGTTAATGCCATCTTGTGCAGGTTTTCTCCTCTCGTGTTCAGCATGGAATGTTGTAGACTTGACTTTGCCGGCGTTTCTTCACCTTTGTGTGAACTATATCTCCTTATTCTTTATGCAATTGCCAGGAACAAGTTTATTGCCGCACCTCTCATCTCATCTCCAGCTGGACGATTCCAAGCGGCGGTAACTGCCAAAGTTATCTCACTTGTTTTCCAGCACAACATCCACGGGATGAGAGTGTTTTGGGTTCAGATCACGACACCTCCATGAAACGTTCACGTTAGAGTCGTTTGTGTGGCCCAATCCGTCCGAAATGTATGGAGATAACACACAGTCTATTGAGTTCCTTGAATCTTACACTAAATAAATTTTTTAACCCTTCTGTAATACAGTCCTGATAAAAAAAAAAATATAGATTCTTACCTCTTGTCAACGACAGAGATGGCAACTGTCACCAAGCTCGGACTGTTCCACAGCAGAAAAGGAGAATCCTCTGGTGGGCCCGCATACATTAATCGGTTCTCCACTCCACCTATATGAGAAATAAATTTGCTTCACTATGTACAGACAAGGGCATCATCTCAACATTCATTTAACAAACTACTTAATTTATTATTATGTAGAAACATAGGCAAATTTGTGAATGAGGGTAATGTGATATTTCCATGTAGAAAATGGAATGTGGGCCACCATGTTACCGGTGGGCCCTAGGCACCCCAGTCCGGCACTGTATGTCACTGTGCAGTTAATCATAGTATAATAAAGAAAAATTATGGTTATCATCCACGCTGCTATCCAGATAACAGTCCAGTCATGTAGATGATGAAGAAAATGTTGTTTTATTTATTCGAACGTCCATGACAGCACTACAAAAGAGAGGGATCCGCCCCTTAGGAACAGGAAACCTACAGATATAAAAGGGCGGCACCTCTCCCACACATCAGTTGGTTTCCTGTTCCTAAAGGACGGGTTTCCTACAGATGAAGATCTTCAGGAGGACCCAGGCCGGCCGGTCGACCCAGGTAGCGGGGGGGAATCTCCTACCTCGGCCGGTGCGGAGCCCCTGGAAGCGCCACGGTGGGTCCGGGTAGGATTCCACGACAGTGTGCGGAGCAGGTGGAGCAGTATCCAGAGGATCCCTGTCTCCCAGCCAGCGCCGGTAGGTAAGTATTCCCCCCCTCTCCCTGGTCCCGATGCCTTCTCCCTGTCCTCTCCTGTGGTCCTGTCATGGTGGGGGCCTCTTGAGGGTGCAGCCGTGATTTTTAAAAAAAAAAAAATTTTTTTTTTTAAAAAATTTGAATTTCCCGCCGCGTCACTGTTGTGAGCGGCGGGGTTTTTTTGAATTTCCCGCCGCGCGTCACTGTTATGGATAGCGCGGCGGGGGTTTTTTGAATTTCCCGCCTCGCGTCGCTGCTATGGACGGCGCGGCGGGCGGTTTTGAATTTCCCGCCGCGCGTCACGGCTATGGACGGCGCGGCGGGGTTTTTGAAGATTCAGTCGTGCGCCGCTGTTGCAGCAGCGCGGCTGGGGTCGGGAGAGATCTCCGCTCGGAGGGGCGATGCAGCGGGGGATTTTACTTACCTCCATCGGTATGGTGGGGTCCGTGCGAGCGGGGGAAAAAGGGGGCAGAGTCTCCACCACCGGAACCGGAAGTGAGACGCCGGCCGGCGTTTTTGAAAATTTTGGCGGCTGCATCATCGGACGGCCCCTGCTGTGGGGACAGCGGGGAGGTGCGGGGGGGGCCATGGGGCGGGGAGTAGGAGGGGGTGGACCCCTGGCCAGACCTGCTGATCCGGATATCCGGGGGAGGATATAAGGAGCCTAGGAAAGAGGTAAAGCGCTTCTGCCCCATTTTTTTTACGATGGACACTGCAGAGGCTCCCTCGGTGCAACAGGAGAGCCAGCAGCAGCAGACAGAGCGCTCCTCTTCAATGGCCAGGAGCACCAGCCGCAGAAGTTCCGCAGCTGGGAAAAAGCCCCCTCCCCGTGATCCGGTACCTACTGCTGTACAATCTGGGTAAGAGATCGTCAGATTTAGAATACCCAGTAATACAGTTTTTTCCCCATTTTGTGTTACTAGGGGAAGAAGTGTTCGGTGAAAAGCAAGCACAGGGAATGTGCCTTTTGCGCTTGCCCTCTGCCTGACGCTTGCCCTAAGAGGTTGTGCCAGCCGTGCATGCAACAGACGGTAGGGCATTTTTAAGGGGAAGGGCAGGGGCATGGGATGACATAGTAAACCCCCCCTATGCCCCTTCCCTTTTTAGATAGCGGAGGAGACTCCAGATTTCACCGAAAGCCTGAAGGAGATAATAAGAGCAGAGTTGAAAGCGTCCTCAAGACACGGAGAATTTTCCAGGCGTAGAAATGTACCAGTTTTATCTGATTCAGAGTCACCTGCCGCCCATGATAGGGGTGAAGTTGTGTCAGGACCCTCCTCGCCTTCTTCTTCGGCTTCCTCCTCGTCTTCTACGGAAGACGCTACCCGTTTTTGTTTTCCCTTGGACCAGATGGACAAATTTGTCAAATCAGTTAGGTCCACCATGGGGGTAGAAGAGGCGAAACCAGAGCCCTCAGTACAGGATCTGATGTTTGGTGGTCTAGATCCAAAAAAACGGAGATCCTTTCCACTAAACAGTAGCATCCAAGGCCTTATAGACAGAGAGTGGAAGAAGCCTGAAAAAAGAGGCTCCTTACCCCAAGCGTTTAAACGGAGATATCCCTTTGAAGATCCCCTGACGGGTAAATGGGATAAGGCCCCGAAGCTGGATGCAGCAGTGGCGAAGGCTTCTAAAAAATCCTCCATCCCATTTGATGATATGGGGGCTTTGAAAGATCCACTAGACAGGAAGGCAGACTCCTTCTTGAAAGGCACATGGGAGATGTCGGCAGGTGCCCTGAGGCCGGCAGTTGCAGCCACTTGCGCAGCCAGGTCATTGATGGTCTGGCTAGACCAGTTAGCTTCCCAGTTAATAGATGGAACCTCCAGGGGGACAATTCGGAAGACCTTGCCAATAATTCAGAACGCAGCGGCTTTCCTGGCTGATTCCTCAGCGGACTCAGTAAGAATGGCTGCCAGAGCGGCAGGGCTGTCTAATGCAGCACGAAGGGCATTATGGTTGAAATGTTGGCCGGGCGATATTCAAGCCAGATCTCGCCTCTGCTCCATTCCTTTTGACGGCGAATATCTTTTTGGCCCGGTCCTGGACGAACTTTTAGAAAAGGCAGGGACGACAAGAAAAAGTTTCCCAGTCTATCAACCCCTTCCTATAAAAGACCTTTCAGCAGAATGAGGTTCAGCTACCGAAGGTCGTCCAGGGAACGAGCCAAATGGGATGAAAAGAGGCGAAGAGGTACAGGGTTTATGTTTAGAGGTCCACCTAGGGAAACAAAAAAACCCTCGCAATGACTAGCAATGCCGGTAGGAGGCAGATTGAAGGCCTTCTACCCGGCCTGGTCGGAAATCTCAAACAGTAGCTGGATCCTTAACATCATAGCTACAGGGCTGCGGTTAGAATTCCCTCGGTACCTTGGGATAACTTTAAAGTTACCCCACTCAGGTCATCGCCATCGGAGCAGGCCGCTCTAGAGTTGGAGGTTCAGGAGCTTTGCGCTAAGAATGTCTTAGTGGAGGTGCCAGAAGCAGAGCGGGGTAAGGGGTTTTACTCCCCTCTGTTTTTGATCCGTAAACTGGATGGGTCTTTTAGAACAATTATTAATTTGAAAGCCCTCAATAAATTCCTGATTATTCACCCATTTAAAATGGAAACGGTCAGCTCAGCAATAAAGCTTCTGTTTGAAAATTGCTTTATGGTGGTGTTAGATCTGAAAGACGCTTATTACCACATACCGATCCATATGGAGCATCAGCGTTTCCTCAGAGTAGCAATCCAGATGGGGGAATCACTGCGACATTTTCAATTTAGCACCCTTCCCTTTGGCTTGGCGGTGGCCCCACGAGTATTCACTAAGGTTATGTCGGAGGTCATGGCCCACTTACGTGAATCAAATATGCTCATAGTCCCCTACCTTGACGACTTTCTTATCATAGGAAAGACGGCAGAGCATTGCCTAGAGCAACTGAAAAGAGCGATTTCTACCTTAGAGCGGCTGGGATGGCTAATAAATACCAAAAAGTCTCGTTTGAATCCGATGAGGGTTCAGCAATTTCTAGGGCTAATTCTGGATTCACAAAATCAGAACTGTAGTTTACCGTCAGACAAGTTAATTCGCTTACGGTACCAGGTCCTAAACGCTTCCAGTAACCCCTCCATGTCGCTTAGGAAGGCCATGTCTCTTTTGGGCTCCCTCTCGTCCTGCATTCCCGCGGTTCGGTGGGCCCAATTTCACACAAGGGCACTGCAAGCTGAGGTCTTGCTGTATCAAAATTTGCTAGGTGGTTACCTGGAAGGCCAGCTATCCTTGTCCCAGGCTACTATAAGATCCCTGGATTGGTGGAAGAATGAGACAAACCTGTCTAAGGGGGTTCCCTGGGAATATGACATATCCCGAATAGTCACAACAGATGCTAGCCCCTCTGGGTGGGGGGCTCATATGGGGGACGTTATGGTTCAGGGCTCATGGGAGCAGGATCAAATTCAAATGTCTTCTAATATGAAGGAATTAGCAGCGGTAGAGCTAGCGATTAAAAAACTCCTTGTCTATCTACAGGGTCACCACGTTCGAGTGCTCTCCGACAATCGGGTCACAGTCGCATACATCAACCACCAGGGTGGTACTCGTTCCGGTCCTCTCATGGAAGTGGCAAGGCGCCTACTTCAGATAGCAGAACGACACTTTCTTTCTCTAACGGCTCTACATATAAGGGGAGAAGAAAATACCAAGGCGGACTTCTTAAGCCGCAATCTCCTGAGCCAAGGAGAGTGGTCATTAAAGACTTCCATCTTCGACCTGATTGTGCGGAAATGGGGTCTACCGGAAGTAGATCTCTTTGCTACCAAAAGCAACAGGAAAGTGAGACAGTTCTGCTCTCTGAATCCCAAAGAACGCCCTCTGGCAGTGGACGCTCTTCTATTACAGTGGGATTTCAATCTAGCCTACGCCTTCCCTCCCCTGTCCTTACTCCCCCTAGTATTGAGGAAGGTCAGGAAGGACAGGGCAAGGATAATATTAATCGCTCCTTTTTGGCCCAGGAGGGCATGGTTTTCATGTCTCAGAAACATGTCGATAGCCGACCCGTGGGTCCTGCCGGACATTCCCGATCTGCTCTCCCAGGGTCCAGTCTACCATCCTCGAGTAGCGGGCCTCCACCTGACGGCGTGGATTTTGAACGGTCGCTGCTGACAGATAAGGGGTTTTTCTGCTAATGTAATTAATACTCTCCTTAAAAGCAGAAAAGAGGTTACAACTAGGATCTACGCTAGGATTTGGAAGAAATTTCTTCAGAGCTCGGCGGTTGTAGCAGGGGACACAACACCGATAACCCAGATTCTAGAATTCCTACAAAAGGGTCTGGACTTAGGTCTCTCCACAAGCACCCTTAAGGTGCAAGTTTCAGCTTTGGGGCACTCTTTAGTTGCAACATCGCAAATAATTACTGGGTCAGTAGATTCATTAAAGCTGCGGGTAGGTCGAGACCCATAGTGAAGGTGAGAATCATGCCATGGAACTTAAATCTTGTTCTCACTGCTTTAACAGAGCCCCCTTTTGAACCTATATCAGCAGCATCAATAAAAGTTCTTTCCCTTAAGACCGCTTTCCTGGTAGCATTAACCTCGGCTAGGAGGGTAAGTGACATCCAGGCACTATCTAGACTATCTCCTTACACTCAGGTCCTGAATGACAGGATAATACTTAGGCCGGATCCGGCATACCTACCTAAGGTGTCTTCCGCTTTCCACAGAACACAGGAAATTATTCTCCCTTCGTTCATCCCTAATCCATCTAATCAAAAAGAGATGAAACTTCATACTTTAGATGTTAGAAGATGTCTGCTGCAATATTTGGCAGTCACTGATCCCTGGAAAAGGGACAATGCATTGTTTGTCTCTTTTCAAGGAATTAACAAAGGCCGTAGATTAACAAAGAGCTCGTTGGCCAGATGGATTAGGGAAGCAATTTCTCTGGCATACACCTCGAGGGCAAGCAGCCACCTGAGAGGCTAAGGGCGCATTCCACTCGAGCTGTGGCGACTTCATGGGCAGAAAGGGCAGAAGTCTCGATTGACCAGATATGTAAGGCAGCTACGTGGTCTTCTCCACACACGTTTTACACTCATTATAGATTAGATTTGGGTGCTTCCTCAGACCTTTCTTTCGGACTAAGGGTGCTGCAGGCAGTAGTCCCTCCCTAAATAGTTATTACTCTCTGTAATTCTCTCTGTAGTGCTGTCATGGACGTTCGAATAAAGTCTAAGTTACTTACCGTTAACGGTATTTTTCGAAGTCCATGACAGCACCCTTACATTCCCACCCAGGTTCTATGTGCACTTCTTCCGCTTATGTAGTCCACATGTAATAAACAATTGATTAATGTTACTGTGTGATGCATAAATTTTTTTTTTTTGCTGTATACCATTTAACCTTGATGTCCTCTTATGCTCTGTAATCCAACTGATGTGTGGGAGAGGTGCCGCCCTTTTATATCTGTAGGTTTCCTGTTCCTAAGGGGCGGATCCCCTCTCTCTGTAGTGCTGTCATGGACTTCGAAAAATACCGTTAACGGTAAGTAACTTAGACTTTTCTCAACGCGTTTCAAAGTCTACATGACTTCTTCCTTAGGAGATGCTATAGTTGCATCCCCTGGAGTAACAGTATCCTGCTCCCACCGCTCTCAAAGGAGTGACACCCAAAGTCCCTTTTACCAGTATAATGGCAGCCAAAGATTCCCAATCACACCAAGACTTTGTGCCATCTTCCCTTATTGACAGTATACTTACATCAAGGGGTCCCACCTTACCCAGATTCGGCCTTGTCATATTAAGCACTCCCACCACAGTGTCACTTCCAACTTCAAGCGTTCCCTCCAACGGGCAATATCATTTTATCTCCAGATTATTATATTTAAAGGGTTGTCCACTATTAGGACAACCCCTTCTTAAATTAATTGTTCTGCCCCCGATAAAAAAAAAACAAAAGCCTATACTCGCCTCCTGTGCCGGTGCCATTACTCGCTCTCCCTATGACTGTGATGTGGCACATGACGCTGGCACCCAATCAGCGCTATCGTCACTTTCTCCGCCTTCGGACAAACTGAACATGAAGAATAAGCTAGGGCTGCAGCTGATCCTGGACTTCCCCTTCATGTTCAGTTTGTCCTAAGGTTGAGACAGTGACACCAGTGCTGATTGGGCGCCGGCATCACATGTCATTCCCCCGCATCACAGCCTCAGGACCGCGAGTGCCGGCGCCGCTGGAACAGAGCCACCACGGGAGGGGAGTACAGGCTTTATTATTTTATTGGGGCCGAACACTTAGTTTAAGAAGGGGTTGTCCTAGTAGTGGGAAACCCCTTTAATTCATCTTTAAGCTCCAGATCTCCTCTTCTGTGTGGGGCTACTCACAAAATTCATCATCATCCCACTCTTCGTTGATGTTTGCTAATGCACCGAGCTGAAAGACAGCCACCAGCCACAAATTATAGGCCTGTGAGCCACATATGGCTCCCGATGAGCCACAGGTTGGGGACCCCTGCCCTAAACCAAGTATGTTATTTTTTCTGAAACGCTACAGGATTTCAGAGTCGTATATATCTGTCTGAGATCTTACTGCCAGTGTCTGGTGCATACTGCCCACGGATTGGGCAGCAGTTGTCAGGTTCTGTTCAAGCCTAACCCTAGCCCTAAGTCTAACTTTAAACTTTTTCACCCCTATAGACTGTGCTGCTGGGGAAACCACCCCATTACCCCAGAATCTACCATGCTATGCCACTGGATTTCCCCTCCCCCCCAAAAAAAAGCAAACTAAACCAGAATTTAAAGTGACGCCGACAGCCCTGGCCAATTCTTGTATTTGATGTTTTCTGTGAATATTTAGTGCCAGTGATTTCCTACCAGTAGTGCAGCTTGCTAAGATGTATCATGGATAACGCCACCTTTCTACTTTCATCTAGTCTTTCCTGCCCCAGCTTCTTAGATTTCTGTTCCAGCAGAACACCTTTAAATGATCTTCTTAAAACCTGAGTTATTTTGCAGCCTGCTTTAATTATTAAGACTGATCCCGAGGCCGATAATGAAGGTTTTGTGCCGGCCGCATGTTCCTATTAGCCAAGTCGTTTGCATAGTTCCCCAACAAGAGGCTTTTGTGAACATATGGCGTACACCGATGAAAATCATCTGTTTGCTGTTCTCCTCAATGTTTTCTTATACGCAGAAGACATATCCAGGGGTTTTATTAACGCAGGGTAAATCTGGGAGTTTCTCCAGAGACAAGCTGAGCAGACTCATTTAGAGCAGCAGACATGGACGGCACACGGATGTTTCTGTGCTCCGGGATGGCTGGCACATGTGAAATTACTTTCAGCCACTGCATTTTCTCAATTGAATTTTTATAATGTCTGGTAATCCTTAGTGGATTTAGCCATTTCTTGTGAGTTTATAGGATGCAGACCGGAGGATGGAAAAAATATCAAAATTAAAAGATAATGTATATAAAGACATAAAGCTCCTAAGGACTTTCTGAAAATCTTTATCCATTCTCGCTGTCCAAACCTAATTCCGGCTATTCCCGTCTGTGCGGCTCATTTGTATACGTAGATACTGACTACGATTAGCGGATTAATATACAATGGGGCAGGTCAACCTAACTGTAGCCTCAAAATCTGCACCAAACTGTTTTGGATTTACAATACATGGGGAGCGTGGTGGCTCAGTGGTTAGCACTGTATGGTGGCTCAGTGGTTAGCACTGTATGGTGGCTCAGTGGTTAGCACTGGACGGTGGCTCAGTGGTTAGCACTGTTGCTTTGCAGCGCTGGGGTCCTGAGGTCATATCCCACAACGGACAAAATCTGCAAGGAGTTTGAATGTTCTCACCGTGTTTGCGTGGGTTTCCTTTTGTTTCTTCCCATGATCAAGAGACATACAGATAGGGAATCTAGATTTTGAGCCCCAATGGGGACAGCGATGTTGATGTCTGTAAAGCGCTGTGGAATAAGATGGCGAGTAAAATTAAATATGATCTGCAGTAAATCCTCATCACTGGTTCATTTATGGTGCAGATTTCCTTCATATTGCATGGGTGGGATCTTGTAAATCTAATGATGCCACAGTGGGTTTTCCACTGCAAATCTGATCCGTGTAAACATACAATAAGGTAAGGCCTCATCCGCTGGGCAGAGCGGGGTACACAGGGGTTCACACAGGTTTTCGAACTTTGGGTTCATCAAGAAAGATTTGAGACATTTCCCCATACACGGGCTTTAGGAATGGGCCAATGTCGCACTCTGCGGATTGTACATGTAGAAATGGCGTATTGTATATATAGAGACAGCATAGTGCAGCAGGCCGATAGCAAAATATTCATAACCACAGAATTAGCAATGGAGATATGAACATAGTGTTAGTCATATTAGTGTGACTATTGTAGCTTTTAGTTGTTGCTTTATGTTTTTTGTATCATCATGTTTTTTTTACAATTGACGGTTCCAGTTAATGAATTTGGCACATCCTATTTTTTGATCGAGACTGGTGTAGAATGATGAGTCCCTCTCCTGCTTCCTCCGTAGTTTTCACTTTTTATGGATGACTATGCTTGCGATGTGTAGCCTTATAGGGCACCTGCACACATTAAGCATTTGATTGCAGAAATTTCTGCATCTCTTGGCAGGAAAGCGCAGCCTCAGAAACGTTGCCTTTTTGGTGCGTTTTTGCCTACATTTTTTCCGGTGCATTCAATTCAGACAAAACGTACAGAGAATTGACCCACTGTGGATTGTTTTCTGCACCAAATCTGCAAGTCAAAAATACTCGACATGTGCATGACCCTTCAGGTTTCTCATTCACTTTGCCGGCATCGGATTTTGTCACAAATCCGCGCAGAAAAAAAACACCACAAAAACGTACCAAATCTGCAACGTGTGCACACAGCCTTAGAAAACTTTTTTTTATTATTATTTATATATAGATATTCTGAAATAGTCTTTTTTTATGCTTGTTTATGTTCATCTAGTTTTTAGTTGTGAAATGTCAAAATTTAGGGTAGTCTTGGCTAATGCTATGAAATTGTTTAATGATTAAGTTTATTTTATTTCTTATTTAATAATATTTAAAGGAATTGTCCGCTGAAATGAAGTCATCTTATTGATTGCTGGTGCCCTCACAGATCAGCGGAGCAGGGCACTTGTATCCTCATTAGGCCTCATGCACTTGTTGGTGATTTTCTCATGCAAGAAAATCTCCTTCTCCTATTTATCAATCCTTGAAGAACAGACAGCGCTAAGATGGCATTTTTTTCCACAGACCCATAGACTTTCATTGGCAAGTTTGATCCAATACTTTGAACAACATCGGACAAGTGTCTGCGATTTTGCACGTACCATTGGTCCGCAAAAGGATGTGAATGACCCCATAGACTCACATGGGCACCAGAGATATCCATGAAAAACATGAGTATCAGGG
Source organism: Oophaga sylvatica (assembly GCA_033576555.1). NCBI lineage: Eukaryota > Metazoa > Chordata > Amphibia > Anura > Dendrobatidae > Oophaga > Oophaga sylvatica. Next base: position 26,867,077 of record JARQOD010000006.1, on the reverse strand, counting down.
TATGTTTCCACGGTCCGGAAACAGTCAGGAATTGCTGCGTGTTTGACGCTGTGCTCTGGCGCAGCGTCAAACACGCAGCGTCCAGATGTTACAGCATAGTGGAGGGGATTTCAAGAAATCCCGTCTCCACTATGCTGTAAAACACGCAGGCGGAAGACCTGCGTTAACGGACATGCGGCGCGTCTTTTTAGACCGCAGCATGTCCTATTCCCTTGCGGCGACGCTGCGGCGCCGCAAGGGAAATAACACAGGGCTATGTAGCCCTGCGGTCATTCCGGATGTGTTCCGGATGTGGTCCATAAACACATCCGGAAAGAGCGCGTGTTCAGTAGGGGGCGGGGCTTTGGGCGGAGCGGACTTTCCGCTCCGTCCAAAGCGCTGTGGTTCCGGACTGTGGAACCACAGCCTCACTCGTACGGAAATAACTGATGTCTGAATGTGCCCCTAGAAGTGGCAGAGCACATGCATGACAGACACTTATTAATTTTCTGTGGGGCTGGTGTACAGAGGCATACACACTGCCATATCATTCTATGTTCCCACCTGCAAAACATGCTGCAGGTGTCAACACCAAAATGAGGCATTTCAATTTGCTCTAATTGGTGTGGGGTTTGTTTGTTTTTGCTGAGATTTTGGTGCAGATTTGAAACATCATTTCTTGTGCTTTTTTATTATTATTATTAATATTATTATCATTATAGAAAAGCTGAGATTCTGTTCTTAAAAACACAATTCTGTTTTTTACCCTTGTTTTGTTTTTTTCACGACCCCCATAGTAGTCTATGGAGTAAAAAAGCATGCAAAAAAAACCTCACAGTTCAACAGCGTCTTTAAATGCATAGTGGGTATTAGTTTCCACTAAATTGCATTCAATTATGCAACAGAAAAAAAAGTAGCTTTTAGGGTATGTTTCCACGGTCCGGAAACCATCAGTATTTGCTGCGGATTGAACGTTTGAACGGGGTTTCCGCTCCGTCCAAAACGCAGAGAATCCGGTACGTGGACACATACCTTTACATTTCATGGGAGCACGACCTAAAAGGGATAATTGTCCCATTCTTACTATTGTCGGGGTAAAAGTTATTGCATATCCAGTGTTTTGTTTTGTTTTTCAAATTGATAAACTTTTTAAAACTATTGAGTAATTGTTGTTTTTTTTTTGTTGTTTCTATTAATCAGACTTACCAGTGAAGTCAATTAGTGTGATGTCATTTTTACCAATACCATTGTAGAATGGAATAAATGTCATTATATAATCCAGTGAAATAAATAAATCATAATAAATAGATGCAGTTCTGAGACTGCGTTCAAAAGTCCAAGAGCCGTCTGTCTCCTGCAGTTATTTTACTATGGTCTTACTCCTAAGTAAAGCTGGAGGAAAGGGTTCTCAATGTTTGTCCCTTTATTTCTTTGAATGTTTTGGAGCCAGTTTTCCTCTTCGTCTGCAAGAGCAGAAGTCGACAAAAAGAAGTCTGACCCCTTAGATCCTTCCATTTTTGTGCTTACACGATTTTGCGCGTCCTTATGCCTCACATTCATCTTTCTTTTAGACCCCTGTGTGTAACGTAACCCGAAAACCAGAATGTTTGCTGCTGAAACTCGGCTGCAGAACTAAATCAAGTCGGTTAATTGAGTGTGTTGCATTTGATACAATGTTGTTGCCGGAGTGATGACATTATATGTAAACACAGACATCGGCTTTGTGAACTTTTTCTCTCGTCAAACAAAACTTTGCAGCTAGCAAATGACAAGGAATGAGCGCTGCGGTCAAGCAGAGTGTCAGCAGATTTATTTTGAAGACTTTAATAAAGATCAGACTTCGTTTTCTACATTATGTCATGATGCGGCACTGAAGAAAGGATTCTGGGTTCCTACTTTGTAATATTATTTTTTTCTTTCCTAATTTTTATCGAAAAATTGCTTAGAACACTAAATACGCTGTGTGGATTGAGTTCTATTCTTTTTTTTTTCCAGGTAAATACTAACAGTGGAAAGAAAATATTTACTTTTACACTGTATATGAAGTTCAGTATAGACGTTTCCTGGCTCTGGACCATTGAGTTTTATGATCAAAAATTTTAATTAACCGCTTCTAAAAGGCATCGGCTTCCAGGTTTTTGCTACATAATCTGAAAGCTGCTTGGTGTAGGGGCAGATACCCTGATTCCAGTGATGTATCACTTACTGGGATGCCTGATGTAGTTTTTATAAAATCACTGTTTTATTAGCAGGAGATTATCACTAGAGGACTAGTAAACCTGCAGCCACAGGTAGTCCAACCACACCCCCACTACTGATTGGCAGCTTTCTGCCTGTGTACACAGAAAGCTGCCAATCACTGGTGTGGGTGGGGTTATACAGAGCTCCACATTCAGAGAGCTGCTATATCTGCAGCAAATAAAATTGTCTTTAATCAAAACAGCAGCTCTCAGTAAACTAAGTGATTTATCACTGGAATCAGGATATCTGCCCCTATATCATGCTGTTCTCAGATTGGGTAGCACAAACCTGGTGACAAATTTCCTTTAAAGATCCATTTGCTTTCAGTATTTGCTTTAGTAAAGTGCCATTCCTCTGTCATTCCTCCTGGACCTCTGGGCCTGGTTAATAATTTCCTTTTTTTGCTATTTTTTGTTGTTTTTTATTGCTCCAAATTCTTTAAAAATGGTGCACGAGGTTCATGAATTTTGTGCAAAGTCAAAAATATTTTTTATTTTTGTCTTTCATTTTTTTTTACATCCTTTTATTGCAAGAAGTCACTTTTTTTTCCAAAAATAGGACAAAAATCACACATAATCAAGCATAAAATTACTCCAGGGAGGGACGGGGGACCAGAAAGATCTCTTGCGTTCCTTACTGTACATCCTCTAAACCGGTGCTTCCCAACCTCTGATGAGGCGCCCTTTAGTCATTGGTAAGGCGCATTAGGGAGGCGGTTTCCATAGAAGTGATTTTATGCTGCTCATTTCTTTCTATTGTTGCAGTATTTTCCAGTTTACCAATATAAGTTACACATTTTATTTTTATTTTTTTAATGTTATACTGGATTCAGGAGTCAAAAAAAGTCATTGGGGGAGATTTTTACTTTGAGCATTTGCTTCCACTACAGATGCTGAGGCCCATATATAATCTAGTTATGTCTTGTGAGACCAACGCATTATTTTGGTCACTTGAAGGTGGCCCCTAAAGTACAAAGTGTTTAAGAATCCTTGCTTTAAAAATTGTGATGTTACACTTTTTCCCCATTTACTGCCTATCCACAGTATGGATGATAAATGTATGATTCCTGAAAACGGGGGCCCAAACTTTCCTGTATCAATGCGGCGGAAGCGAGCATGTGCAGCCAACTATTAAAGGGAATCTGTCTGCAGGTCTTTACTATTTAATCTGAGTGAAGCATAATATAGAGCAATAGAGTCTGATTCCAGGGATGTGTCACTTATTAGGCTGTGTGTTGTAGTTTCAGTACAATCAGTGTTTAATCTGCAGGAGATTATCACTCCAGGACTAGGTCTTGCATGCAAGGCTAGTATGCATAACACCGCCCCCACCATTGATTAGCAGCTTGCTGACAATGCACAGTGTGCACAGGAAGCTGCCAAATAGTGGTGTGGGGGGTTATACAGAGCTCAGCATTCTGGGTTCTGCTACATCTGCAGCACAGGACACATGGATTCTATCAAACTACACCAAGCAGTCTAGTAAGTGACACATCGCTGGAATCCGGGTCTCTGTCCCGAGATCAAGTTAGATGGTATTTTTTATTTTTTAACTAAAATATTAATATGGCATAAAAAAATTGCAAAGAATAGAGATGGGTAGCTGAATATCGGTGCTGTTCTTTATAGACTTTGTATGTTTTCCTTATGTTTGAGTTTATCTTTGAAATGATCCACTCTATAAAATCCTGCACAATTGACTGTCTGCAGATGAAATAATTCATGTTGTGTGTGTACATGAACTTGAGAAATTCAGTTAAGATGACCGCTCTTCCAGTGGTGATCCGAGTACATGCTCAAACCTATAATGCAGTAGTGATTTGCTTACTTTTGTCATTACGTTGATGCTTTGGGGGTATATACAGCATATCAATATATTTATGCCTTGTGTAAATGGATTGAAAAATATGACATTTGCAACCAGTACCTTTTTTTCTGAACCCAGATTTTGTAACATGTACACATATGGTGGAGAATGCGGGCAGGGCTTCACATTTTTGATACAGTTCTTTATAAAATCATTAGTCATATTCCAATACAACTGATTCTTACAGGCTTGGTAGTAATAATAAATCTCCTACATTAATCGAAAGTTATATCCAACGGAAAATCATGAAATTCTGCACATCAGTCTACTGTCTAAATATGTTCATAGAAAATTAGAGGTTGTCCTCTACTTTATCATTGATGACCTATCCGTAGGCTAGGTCATCAATGTCTGATCGGTCAGGGTCTGATGCCCGGCACCCTCACCAATCAGATGTTATCGGTGGGGGGTCGCCAGCCGGAAATGCTCGATTGTGGAGCTGCTCCATCTTCTAATAGTGGCCACCACCGAGAACAGCTGATCGGCAGGGGTGTCAGACCTCAACCGGTCAGACATTGATGACCTATCCTGAGGGTAGGTCATCAATGACAAAGTAGGTTTACAACCTACTTTGGGTGGTTGCTTATTTTTTAGCTAAAAGGAAATTATTGTGTAAACACCGCTAATTCTTATCTGCACCAATTTGCATTGGTGAGGTCTAGTGATGAGCGAGTGTGCTCGGTACTCGAGATTTTTGAGCATGCTCGGGTGATCTCCAAGTATTTTGGCATGCTTGGAGATTTAGTTTCTGTTGCCGCAGCTGCATGATTTGCGGCTGCTAGACAGCCTGACTACATGTGGGGATTCCTCACAAACAGGCAATTCCCACATGTGTTAAGGCTGTCTAGCAGCCGCAAATCATGCAGCCGCGGCAACAAAAACTAAATCTCCGAGCACGCCCAAATACTCTGAGATCACCCGAGCATGCTCAAAAATCTCGAATACCGAGCACACTCGCTCGACACTAGTGAGGTCCATTTTTTTTTCACATCCAGGTAGTTCGCGTGATGAAAATCGATTTTATTGGTTAGCACTCGGACCAGTTTTATTCTATGGACAGGGCTGATCAGCTTTTTTTTTCCCTCATTCTGATTTGGAGTGAGAGAAAAATCGCAGTGTGGTGCGAGTGGTCCCAAAAATTGGATAACACACATCCATTCAAGTCTACGGGTGTGTGTAAAACATCAGACTGCACTCGGATTTCATTCGAGTGCAGTCTAAGATCTGCGGACTCAGACATTGAAGAATATGGAGAAATTACCTTCTCCATCTTCTTTTCACCCTCACTTGTGCTACGATTCTATCATCCGAGCGGACACTCTGATCTGAGTTTGGTCGGAGTGTCTTGAGCATTATTCTGTCGCATCGACGTCCGTGTGAGTGAGCCCTTAATCTGAGCCTTCAGTATGGGTGTGAGTAAAGCATACGGTTACTTTTGCAATACGCGATGTTTTTTTGTATATCGGAGGACTATATATCCATACAAACATGGGACATAAATACCCAGCATTGTCAAATATTGTCCTGGTAGATCTCAAACCTGGCATCTTGGTGCTACCAGGCAGCTTGCGAGTCACCGTTTTGTGTGTTATTTTATGCAGAAGGTTATCCAGCGGTTTACAAGTAATCATAAATGTTCTCATAATGAATGGGGTTGTGGCATTGATTGGACAGGTCTATTCCCCCTCGGTGGCACATAAATTGTTCCCTGCCAGTAGGAATATACAGCGCGGTTGTTAGACCTTCCCGGCTGCAGCAGAAGTCGCCTTGTTGACTTCATAAATGAGTAATTGTGTTTGCACATATTTTGTCAGCAAAGCAAAGTGGTTCTGGAAGAATGTCAGAAAAAAAATCTGATAAGATCACTTCTTGTAAATTAGACCCGTTTGTATATGCCAACATTTCCGTACATGTTCCACCTCCAGCCGGCCTGAAATGGAGACCCCAGTCATTTGTATTCATTATAGCGGGAGTGAAATAATACCCGCTGTTCTCTATTGATCCATTGACTGAAATTCATGTTTGAAGTTTCCATGCGGGGAGCAAAGGCATGTGCGCCATCTACAGTATGGATTGTGCTACTGCAGCCACTTAGAAATTATCTACTCTGTATAATATTGCAGTTTTATACGGCCCTTCCTCCCCTTTAAGGAGTCGGACAGAAGGTTTCGGCGGCCCGTGATGTGGTACGAGCACAGGACATTTCTGTAGTGTACATTCTTTCGGCAGCTGTGTGTAAGAAGTAAATGATCTGCCTGCGTCGATTTCCTCCCCGCTGCTCAGAAGTGGCTGTTACGCATTGCGCTTTATGGCTTCTCCTGTATTTTTCAGTAATGGGATATGCTTTGGGTCGACCATCAAATACTATTCATTGGAAGCCATCTCAAACAGTCCGAACACTTCATATAACCTCACGGACGCATCGTAAGATCCAAGATGCTTTGTGCGTTCGGGTCATGACAACATGAAAGTCAGATCGGTAACGTTAAATCCGGCGCTTGTGGCATTTACTGTTGATAAACCGCAGACGGGGACATGTTCGGGTTCACGGTGCAGCTGTCTCCAATATCGGAGCTGTCAATCAGTCAGAAAATTCTAACCATTTCCTCCATCATCCAGATGTCGGGGCTTCATCCAGAGGATAAACTTTGTTCTTGTTGGTGCCATGCATGTAGAGAAGTACCGTAATCATTACGGATCCTTTTACTAAAAACTGCAATTATGTGCTGGACTGAACCGACATGAATGTCATTGCTGATGCCATGTTCAGTTCCAGGTCTTCCGATCATTGGAACATTGCTGATGGAAACTACAGTAGGCGAAATATTCAACAAAGTCGGCACAATAAAGAAGCTGTGGTTCTAGGACGTGCGCCGGCACATTTATTTCACTGTGTTAGGAGGCGCTGGCTTATGATGAAAGCATAGAAATGAGCCGGACTATCGGGTTAGGACCGTCCCGATGGAAGCGCCTTGTCGTGGTGGGATGGGTTTTATGTGCCAGTGTACAGAGGAGACGTTATGTTGCTTCGTGTTCTTTCTGGACACCAATGTAAAAATGGCAAACACATAATAGTGATGCTGGAGGAGGCAGCATTAACAACCATAACCCATTGCCAGGTTTTTGCTCTATTATTCCTCTTTTTGTATGCTACTGGATAGTTTTAATAAGGATTTACTGCTTTTTTAGGAACACTGTATGGAGAGAACAGAATACACTTCATTAAATTCATGTTTTTCATTAAGTCCCACTGCCATAGATGTATAAAATCCGGACCCTCACCCCCCGTTGTATAACATTAGGCCCATCTCCCCTGGTATATAACATCCCGCCCCCCGTGTATAATATCTGACTCCGAGTCCTTACCCTCCGTTGTTTAACATCCCATCGCCCCCCGTGTATAATATCTGACTCCGAGTCCTTACCCTCCGTTGTTTAACATCCCATCGCCCCTCACCCCCCGTGTATAATATCTGACTCCAAGTCCTTACCCTCCGTTGTTTAACATCCCATCGCCCCCAGTGTATAATATCTGACTCCGAGTCCTTACCCTCCGTTGTTTAACATCCCATCGCCCCTCGCCCCCCATGTATAATATCTGACTCCGAGTCCTTACCCTCCGTTATTTAACATCCGGCCCATCACCCCGTTATATAACATCTGACTCCAAGTCCTTACCCTCCGTTGTTTAACATCCCATCGCCCCCAGTGTATAATATCTGACTCCGAGTCCTTACCCTCCGTTGTTTAACATCCCATCGCCCTTCGCCCCCCATGTATAATATCTGACTCCGAGTCCTTACCCTCCGTTATTTAACATCCGGCCCATCACCCCGTTATATAACATCTGGCCCCTCGCCCCTGGTGTATTACATCCATCCCCTCGCCATGTAGTCTGCCTTTACTAACGTGTGATAGAAGAACTGACGGTGCAGAGCTCACTTATCCCTCTGCTGTCCTGTAGAAGCCACCGGTGTAACAAGTCAGTTCATGACATGTCTTCTCTGCTAAATATACCCCCTTCACCTGTGAGTGATATTATTTAAAAGTAGAAGGAACTGCAGCAGCTCCACCACGAGGTGGAGACCCCATAACTTTAAAGAGTGGGACCACCGAGTTCTGAGTAGCAAAGGGCAGAAAAGTCACTAAATCTCAGCTGACCCCATAAATGCCAAGCGTCTGCTGGCATTAAGATCTGCTCAAACACTGCTTTATGATATTGGTTTCCTTGACCTAGCAGCTACATGTAGCCTTACACCACCAAGCACAATGTCAAACGTCTGATGGATTGGGGTAAAGCCGTCACCACTGGACTCTGGAGCACAGCAAACATTTTCTGTGCTGTGACGGATTACACTTTTTCTATCTGGCATCTGATGGACGAGTCTAGGATTTGTGAAGGCCAGGAGAATGTTATCTGCCTAAATGTATTGTCCCAAAAGTATGGAGGATGGATGATGCTTTGTGGTTGATTTTCAGGGTTTGGTGTAAGCACCTTAGATCCATCCCCTGCACAGTTTTTCCCTTCACAATGGGACTTATAGCTAGCCTCATATACTTGTATGAAAAGCTGTGAAGGGACACAGTGCTTTATCAGTGCTGCGGCCACCTCCTTCTCAGGATTGGTGGATATCTCAGAGGACGGACCCCTAGAGATCATTAAGTGATGGCGTATCCTAGCGAGACCATTACTTAAAGGGACTTTCACAGAAAGAATGAGCTGTGGTCCCAAGCTGTAATGTCTGTATACTCTCTTGTTTCCTTCCCTTCCAAGATGTGGAATGATCAGACCATGTTCCTGCACAGTCAGACACGGCCATTACACAGTACCCAGCAGGGGCACATTTATAAGATTATCTCAGCACGGGAACATTTTTTTTTTTAACACATCCAATTGTGGAAATTATTGTTATTCCAAGATCTATTAATTAAAATGAACTTTGTGGGAAAAACTCTTTTAAATGTAATATTTAGTACCTTTTGAAAATTGTTTATTGGAAGTAATGACTAATTCATGGAGGACAGCAAGTAAGAAGGCAAGTCGACAGCACTCTCAGTTTAAGGGGCGCACGTACCAGATCCAAGGAACCAACTCGGGAAATCAATATGTTGAAGGAAAAAATGAAGAACAGCGCTCCATCCAGGTGAAATTGTAGAAAAAACTTTATTTATGGCCTAAATAAAGTTTTTTCTACAATTTCACCTGGATGGAGCGCTGTTCTTCATTTTTTCCTTCAACATATTAATTCATGGAGGACATCTGAGGAGGAACCTTGAGGTCCGATTCGGTTATGGATCGGAATAAGGCTGCTTTCACACATCAGTTTTTTGACGTCAGGCGTGATCCGGCGTGTTTTTAAAAAAACGGATCCGGTACCGGATGCGTTTTTTTAGCATTGACTTTCATTAGCGCCGGATCGTACCTGATGTCATTGCGTTGCATCCGTTTTTGGCCGGATCCGGCGGAAATGTACATTCCGGCGGCCGGACAAAACGGTCAGTGCAACGTTTTTTTTTCTTCCGGACCCGCCTGATAGTGCCTGAATCGGCGCATCAGGCGGCCGGAAATAGTAAAAGTCTATGGAACCGGACCAGTCTTTTGTGCAATCCGTCTTTTCTACTACTACTACTACTACTACTACATTTTCCACTCTCTCCGGACATGCGTTCCTGCATTTTCTGCCTCCAAAACTTCTTTTTCCGGGTTCAAAAGTTCAGGTCGGATCCAGAAAAAAAAACTGATCCGTTGCATCAGTTTTTTCATTTCAGCGCCGGATCCGTCCCTTCAGGTATTTGACGGATTATGCCTGACACAAAAAAACTGATGTGTGAAAGTAGCCTAAGACACAAAACTGTAGATTTGTGACTTTATTACGTGAATTATAATCTATGACTTTAATAGTTGAGGGCCCGCTTATCGCCTAAGTGCTGACACCGTTCCTATATATCGCTTATTAGCGCTGTCTTCACTTGTCACCGGCATCAGGAGTAGCTGCCATCGTTTTACTCTCTGTACTACATTGTAATCTCCAGTCAGTGACATCTTTACATTCTTTGTAATTCCCACCAGAGAAAGAAGCTGTTACCCACCATTTGTTTCGTATATCCTAAACTCGTAAACTTTCCTCCACTTTATAAGAGTTACTGAAAAGAAGAAGGTCGAGACAAATTTATATTTTGAGGGGGATTGGGATTCAAGGAAAACCACACCTGACAAAAATTGAGTTTTACGCAACTTTCGCAACCGCTGACCTGGGTCATTTTTGAAGGAAGTGGTAAATCATAGTGCAGTTTTATGTAGTGGATTTGGATGACCACATTAACATTTGTCCTCCTCCTCCAGATCTTGTCTGTGTGAAAGAAACCGGCCAGATTAAATATTAATAAAAAAATTAAAAGATTCTTACGATCATAGAACCCAAGATACACCAGTGGCAGCCCGGGCACGGAGAGCACTTGAGTACCTAACATATCGCTCTTTGTGGACGAAATATCACTGCTAAAAAAAACCTCAATTTTGGCTCCATTGTGTGAAGACGGCGTTATATTTCTCTAGGTTATGACTGCCATGAAACGCGTCATGTCTTCAGTGAGAGTAAATATGCCAAATTGCTTTTCCAGAAGTCTTGATAGGACGTGTGCATATTCTTGTGATAATGCCAACCCTTGTCTGATTGTACAATCTTCAAAAAACACATGATAAAAAAAAAATGAAGATTCACCTTCCTTTTTTTTTTTGAACAGTCTCTACACTTTCCAATGATCTGATAGCATTTGATAATAAATAGAAAATCCACAAATCACTTGTTAAATAATTATGTTGTTATCTGCAAAATAAAATCCCTCTAGTGCTGGGAGCTAGGTGTCTCCCTTCTGTCTAACTTCATGTCCGCCGCCGGTAGTCAAGATGGATTACAGAAAGTGGGGGTGGGGACATGTCTCCCTACAGGAAGTTTGGGGGGGTCTTTGCCTCCTTATTGGAAGTTAGGGGCGGGTCTTTGTCTCCCTACAGGGAGTTGGGGGGCGGGTCTTTTGCCTCCCTATGGGAAGTTAGGGGGCGGGTCTTTGCCTCCCTACAGGAAGTTGGGGGCCGAGTGTTTGTCTCCCTACTGGACTTTGGGGGCGAGTTTTCCCTACTGGAATTTGGGGGCTAGTCTTTGCCTCCCAACAGGAAGTTGGGGGCTAGTCATTGCCTCCCTACGGGAAGTTGGGTGGCGAGTCATTGCCTCCCTACAGGAAGTTGGGGGCGAGTCTTTTCCTCCCTACAGGAAGTTGAAGGGGCGAGTCTTTGCCTTCCTACAGGAAGTTGGGGGGCCAGTCATTGCCTCCCTATACGGAGTTGGAGGGGCGAGTCTTTGTCTCCCTAGGGGAAGTTGGGGGGCGAGTCATTGCCTCCCTGGGGGAAGTAGGGGGAGGCGAGTCTTTGTCTCCCTACTGGAAGTTGGGGATGAGTCATTGCCTCCCTAGGGGAAGTTGAGGGGCGAGTCTTTGTCTCCCTACTGGAAGTTGGGGGGCGAGTCATTGCCTCCCTAGAGGAAGGTGGGGGACGAGTCTTTTTCTCCCTACTGGAAGTTGGGGCGGCAGTTCTTTGTTTCTATGCTCCTGCTCTCTTCCTTTTTTAATTGCATACAGGCATTACATCAAGTCAGGCTTTCAGTTCAGGGCAGGTGAGTCATTGGGCATCTGTAAGCACAATGCATTCTGTAAAGTGAGGAAAATGAAATTCCTAAACTTATAGTGCTGGCAGAATACAGCTTAAGAGAATCCACTCACTCAAAGTAGTAGATGGCAAATTGAATTATGGCAGTTCCCAGACATATTAGGTTGGTATGTGCACCAAAAGGAGTTTTAATGTGTGAGGGATGAGGGCATTAAGACCTTGATTATCTACAGGTTTTGTGTGACTGGACAGGCACAGTTTAAGTTATTTTCTCAATTGATATCATTATTAAAACTTGATTGACTCCTACGAGCCTATTTATTAGTTTTCACCAGAATTTTGATGTAAAACTGTTTGAAATATCAAAAAAAAAATGTAATTTTGGGCATTTTTATGCCAGTCCGGCCAACTCCACACTTTTCTTCCTTTTTCTTTTTTTAACTTGGATTTAGCTTAAAGAGAATCATGTCACCTATTCTGAGAGCAACATAATGTAAAGACGGAGACCCTGATTCCATTGATGTATCACTTACTGGGCTGCTTGCTGTAGTTTTGATAAAATAAGTTTTTCAGAAGGAGGTTATCACTAGAGGACTAGTAAATCTGCTGTCAGGTAGTCCTCCATATTCATGAGCTTTTGTATAACCCTGCCCCACCACTGATTGGCAGCTTTCTGCCTATACACAGTGTGGACGAGGTTATACAGAGCTCAGCATTCAAAGAACTGGTAGATCTGTAGCAGAGAGAACAGTGATTTTATCAAAACTGCAATAAGCAGTCCAGTAAGTGACACATCACTGGAATTGGGGTCTTTGCCACTACATCGGACTGTGCTCAGATGGTGTAACGAAAATCTGGTGACAGATTCCCTTGAATCGAAGGGGATGTGGCCGAGCATAACCATCAAATTCATCATAATTTACTCAGAAAAGTGGCGTAATTACGGCAGATGAAAGACTCGCCAAGTTCACGAACAGGTACATGCCTCTTCATGCATTTGCCACATCTTACTCCAGTGCACTTTTTATCAAGACTGGCAAGCAAAACACTGGTGTTGATAAATCGGTGACTTAGTTCCTTTCTGCGTTATAGACCAGAGCTGCATCCTCAGCTGAGAGGGCTTCCCTTTCCTACATGAGATACCTTCCTGTACTATGTCCGGTGCACATACTTCATTTTCCAGTAGACCCTTCTTAGGGGAGGTCATCAATGTCCGATCGGTGGGGTTGTAAAACCCAGCAACCCCATCAATCAGCTGTTCCCGGAGTGGGCGTCTCTTGGAACTGCTCAGTTACGGAGCAGCACAGCCTTGTCGACGGACTAGTGGCCGTGACCGGGTACTGCACATGCACCCCCTATTGATTTAAGTAGGTGCTAGATGTGCAGTGCCCGGCCACAACCACAATTCTGTAGATGAAGCTGTACTGTGCAGCTCCACAACGGAGCAGTTCTGGTCACTGCCGACACTGGGAACAGCTGATCAGCGAGGGTGCCGGGTGTCGCACCCCCACCAATGAGACATTAATAACCTATACTAAATAAAGGCCATCAATGTTAAAGTTCCAGACAACCCCCTTTAAGCGTCTTCACAACAATGTCGCAACAGCTTTTCTTGACTTTCTCGCTGGGTTTTACCCTTCTCATTGCCAACGGGGTTTGTCCAATTAGTTCTCATCATTTCAGAGTAAGTAGCGATATATTAACAACCAATTCTCTTTCCATTTAAACGTTTCCTGGAGGAATAACAGAGGGATGACATATTGTTTGTTTGTTTTTACAAGATTTCTTCAAGTGTTCAGTGTATGGAGACCCTGTTTGATAGGTTTCCAGTTGCACTTTCTTCTTGACCACCCTCTTGCTTGTTTCCAGCCGGTAATGATGGCGCTTGCCAGGACAACATTTTTCGAGGAGAGATTTTCATCGTTGAATGTGTTGGTAAAGAAAGAAAAAAGAATGTGTAAGAATGCGATCACGTGATCGGACCTCGCAGGACACTTATTACTTACAGAACACTTTGTGATCATTCGTCTTCAGTAATAATCTCCTCATGTTACCGACTTGTGTAAAGTTAGTTTTTCCATTGTTTCAGAAAGACAAAAGAAAGCAAAAAGTCTGCCAGGCAGAATTATTAACAAAACATTAATACAGGCCGAGTATAAGTAGGGAGGACGGTGAGATAAACTTCAGAATTAGTAGTAATGGCCTCCTCTGACCACGTCTCAGCTGGAGAAACCTCTGTATTTGCAGCTCTTAATTTTTTATTTTCTATATAGGCTACAGTATTTTACGCCGTGCATAAGAGGGGCTTAGAAATAAAACTTAAAGGGATTTTCCATTTTCCTGAAAACGTTTGTCCCCCAGCTGCAGTTTGTTTAAAAAAACAAAAATCCCCTCCCTAGATCCAGCACAAAGTCTCCGCCGCTGCTACCGATATCTGTTCTTGTCTGCAGCGCTGGCGACACTTTGACACCGCTGTAGCCTATCACTGAGCTCGAGGGTTCTGCCCAAGTTGACGGCACGAGACGCTCAGTACCAATGAACTCAATTATTAGTGTCACATCAGTGCTGCAAACACCAGGAGCACGGGAGACTCAGCGCTGGACTTGGGGACGGTTCATATAGTGTAAAAAAAAAATAACAAATAAAAACAAGCTATGGTTGAAATAATTTCTTTTTTATATTGGGGTCTGTAGTTAAATGGGTTCCACCATTTAAAGGGAACGTGTCTTCAGAAAAATGGCTTATTGTTTAAATCAGGTTTTTGTGTTACAAGTGTTTAAAAAGAAAAATTGGCATTTTTTTTCTATAAAGACTGAAAATCTGCTCTCTTGATCTACATGTCTCACACTGGTAACTGTCCCTTTCATGTAAAATAAGCTCCGGAGGCAGATTCTCAGGAAGATCTATGTCTAGCCCAGAGATCTTAACAGCTTAAACAGAGCCATTAAAGTAAGCCCCTCCTTTATCAACCTTCACATAACACGAGGAGGCAAAGCAGACGGACAGCACCCACAATGATTCCTCAAGTTGCCTTTTTTTTTTTTTAAGAATGTTCACTTATTTTAGACAACCTTTTTAAAAAAGTAACTTTTTGATCCTTACTCAAGAGATGAGACCTCATCAAATTAAGATACTATTATTATTTATTTCCCTTTATTTTTTCCATTTATTTTTATTTTGTCTTCTATTTTTTTGTATATCTGGTGTGTGACTTTTATGCCCTCATATAGTTATTTTATTCTGTTTTTTTGAAAGATCATACAGTACAGACGAAAAGTTTGGACACACCTTCTCATTTAAAGATTTTTCTGTATTTTCATGGCTATAAAAATTGTACATTCACACTGAAGGCATCAAAACTATGAATTAACACATGTGGAATTATATACTTAACAAAAAAGTGTGAAACAACTGAAAATATGTCTCATATTCTAGGTTCTTCAAAGTAGCCACCTTTTGCTTTGATGACTGCTTTGCACACTCTTGGCATTCTCTTGATGAGTTTCAAGAGGTAGTCACCAGAAATGGTCTTCCAACAATCTTGAAGGAGTTCCCAGAGATGCTTAGCACTTGTTGGCCCTTTACCTTCACTCTGCGGTCCAACTCACCACAAACCATCTCGATTGGGTTCAGGTCTGGTGACTGTGGAGGCCAGGTCATCTGGCGTAGCACCCCATCACTCTCCTTGGTCAAATAGCCCTTACACAGCCTGGAGGTGTGTTTGGGGTCATTGTCCTGTTGAAAAATAAATGATGGTCCAACTAAACGCAAACCGGATGGAATAGCATGCCGCTGCAAGATGCTGTGATAGCCATGCTGCTTCAGTATGCCTTCAATTTTGAATAAATCCTCAACAGTGTCACCAGCTAAGCACCCCCACACCATCACACCACCTCCTCCATGCTTCACAGTGGGAACCAGGCATGTAGAGTCCATCCGTTCACCTTTTCTGCATCGCACAAAGACATGGTGGTTGGAACCAAAGATCTCAAATTTGGACTCCTCAGACCAAAGCACAGATTTCCACTGGTCTAATGTCCATTCCTTGTGTTCTTTAGCCCAAACAAGTCTCTTCTGCTTGTTGCCTGTCCTTAGCAGTGGTTTCCTAGCAGCTATTTTACCATGAAGGCCTGCTGCACAAAGTCTCCTCTTAACAGTTGTTGTAGAGATGTGTCTGCTGCTAGAACTCTGTGTGACATTGACCTGGTCTCTAATCTGAGCTGCTGTAAACCTGCGATTTCTGAGGCTGGTGACTCGGATAAACTTATCCTCAGAAGCAGAGGTGACTCTTGGTCTTCCTTTCCTGGGGCGGTCCTCATGTGAGCCAGTTTCTTTGTAGCGCTTGATGGTTTTTGCAACTGCACTTGGGGACACTTTCAAAGTTTTCCCAATTTTTCGGACTGACTGACCTTCATTTCTTAAAGTAATGATGGCCACTTGATTTTCTTTACTTAGCTGCTTTTTTCTTGCCATAATACAAATTCTAACAGTCTATTCAGTAGAACTATCAGCTGTGTATCCACCAGACTTCTGCACAACACAACTGATGGTCCCAACCCCATTTATAAGGCCAGAAACCCCACTTATTAAACCTGACAGGGCACACCCGTGAAGTGAAAACCATTTCCGGTGACTACCTCTTGAAGCTCATCAAGATAATGCCAGGAGTGTGCAAAGCAGTCATCAAAGCAAAAGGCGGCTACTTTGAAGAACCTGGAATATAAGACATATTTTCAGTTGTTTCACACTTTTTTGTAAAGTGTAATGTATAATTCCACATGTGTTAATTCATAGTTTTGATGCCTTCAGTGTGAATGTACAATTTTCATAGTCATGAAAATACAGAAAAATCTTTGAATGAGAAGGTGTGTCCAAACTTTTGGTCTGTACTGTACATGCTAGTGTAATTGATTCGAGTTATTGTAATCTTTTGCATTGTCTTTGTCCTGTATTGTTTTTCGTCTTCCTGGTCTGCAGTTCTGTAGTGTCCTGGCCGTGTTACAGAATCATCATTGAATAGTAAAAACTAGTAATATTTCTAATAAAGTGTAACTATTTCACGTGTACTTTTTATTATTTCTAGAAGTGGATTTTTCAGACCTCGAATACAATATTTTAAAGGATCCAATATTTGTTTTATGTTCATACTGTAAAACTTGAGCAGGAATTCCGCACTTTTCCACCGGCTGCCTTCGCCATAGCACACAAGTCCTGTTTTTCTATTGCTGTCTGGGATTTATATACGGCTTTTTTAGCGATCCGCACATGAATAAGTAATCGCTTAGCGGGCGCTTTTAAACTGTACATAAGTAAAATCAGTCTGGGATGAAATTTTTTTATTTTTTTCTGTTGGGGGGGGCAGGTTTAGCTTGTAATGATTTCTCTGCAGTTACATTTGTTAAAATATTTCTGAATATTATACTTATGAAATGTCGTGGCCTGAAAGGGCTACAATCGTCCAGCTCTGATCTGAAAAATGTGTTTTTTGTTTCAGCCGGTTTTAGAAGAAGTTTTCGTCTCAGCAGGAAGGATAAGAAAACAAATAAATTCATGTACGAATGTAAAAAGAGCGACCAATACGATACAGCAGATGTTCCGACTTTTGAAGAGGTGGCGTCGTATCAGCGGCAGCCTAATGAAAAATACAGGCTGGTAGTCCTAGTTGGTGAGTATGGATCTCTGCATAAGACACGCTTTCTTTCAGCTTTTTCACATTTCTTCCCCCCCTTGCTTTAAAGACGATTGCTCCGAATTTTTGCTATGATGTCAAAAATCCAGTTGTTGCATCTGCTAATAATTTTCCAGTGTTTTCCAATTTCTAAGTTCAGGATTCAAATGTTGGAGCACTGAAATCTTCGAGCGTTTAGACAGCCAATAGAATGTCACATTGTAACTTGGAAAGTATCGCGAAAACCACAAATAACAAAAAGTCAAACTGATAAGCTGTAATACTAGACGCTCCCTGTTTTTTTTCGGCTTAAAATATGATTAGGTGTTGAAATCTAATCTTGTAATAGAAGAAGCAGGAACACTTTGCCACGGACCTGGTTATCTCTGCTGAGAGGCTTTCCAAGTCTAAAGCCGGATAAGAGAGGGGTTTTCATAGCCGTGTTCTGCTACATTAAATCTCCTCAATGACATTCAGATGGGGTCGGAAATAATTGGTAAAGCAAAAACTAAGGCTCCTTACTCATCAATGCAAAATACGCTGGAGTGAAACAATAAAAATTATCTGCTTTAATAAGTGTGTGGGACGATAAACTGAATGATGACTTAATCATGGCCTTAGCCAAATCTTCTTATCCATTACCTAATGACACATGTTCAGTTTTTCCTATGTTGTAATTACATTTGTCGTAGAGAAAAATTGTAAAATCCATATCTGGAGAGGGGACATATCGCCCTCACATTAAATATATGGGATTACCGTAATTATAACTGGGGAAGTAAAAAAAAAGAGCTGACACTTCAACTTGCATTGAAGTAGCACCTCCTGCCATGAACAGGTAATTAGAACAGGAGATCTGCTGAGGAGAACCAGTCACCAAGTCTGCTCAAAGGAATTACCTTGAAGACACTCTGGAGCTAGTGGTCAATGAAGAATATTGGGGTTTTCATCGATTCGATGTGTATGGGAGATATATTTTCGGCATCGTAGCGAAGGGACGAACATAACGCGTTCACTCACATCGTTCTAAGCCCGTCCGAACACCTTCAACTGAATATCGAACAGATGGATGATGCTATCCATGCCATGTTTCATCTATATAGAAAGGTAAAATTGTGATGAGAAAATATCTGATGCCTGGTATCTCCAGGGGCACAGATATCCTGAAAGTCAGGGATCTCATAATCTTCTAAAGACCTAGCACATCCCATGACCAACCCCCTCCCCCCCCATTATGAGCTCACCAAGAGTAGGTATGTGAGCATAAACGTGATCTAATAAAAATCAGAGTTTAGGTTTATGTCATTTATCAGTCCTGGAAGATACAGCTTGCTGTGGTCCTGTCCATTTTCCTAAAAGGAGTGCTTCCCTCCGCTAAGCTCTGAGCCATTTCTTCGACACAAGTTTAGTACTTTTCTTTTGTTATCCCTCTTATTTCATGTGATTGTATATACCATACTGTTTTGTTCCCATTTTGAAACATCTTTGTATAATATTTATAAACATTGCCTAAATTCTTTTTCCAACTGTTTCGTCACTTGTTTTTTGTATTCCCAAATAGGGATTATTGTTCATTTCTCGTTGGAGTATCCTTCTCCCTATGATGGGTGTATAGTACTCGGGGCTACTCAGGGCAAATTAGGGCAAGACCACGGTAAGCCGGAGCACCATAAACTTGCGTGCATCTTGGTTTGCCAACCTTCGCGGCAAGGCAGGGACCTTTATTAGGAAGCCAAATAAAGGAAAGGATTAGGGCCTCCCTGACTTTTACCGTAACATAAATAAGAAACATAAAACCCTGGGTATAGATGTGGCATTTTTATCTTTTATTCACATGAATACTTTATCCTTTGAATACATGACATACTCTATCATTATTCTTGGTCTGTGACTGGGAACTTGGTTGTTTCGTTTTTCACTAAGGTATTAATAAAATTATGACTTTTTTACTGCATGAGATAAGCCTATTGTGAGACATTTGTGAATACTCTCCACTTACACTTTGCTCCCTTCTGGAGTCAATAGACTAACAATCTATCCCACTGAAAAGTGAGTCTAATAATATCAACACCATTTTAACCTCATCCCGAGCATTTTCCTCTCATCGACAAGGACGCGGCTAAGGACACAGTATTGAGGGGGTTTGAAAAGGCCTGCAGACAGTTCCTATTGCCTATTGACAGTGGGATTGATACTTAACCCCCCGGGCTACAAGACAAAGCTCTGGAGGTGTTTGCCTGCCTCCCTCGAGAACAAGACTGAAACTATGAGGCCATCAAGCATGCCCTGGTAATGAAATTTCCGCTGACTCTTGAAGTTTACCGGAAAAGGTTCCGGACCCCCAATGTGGACCTCATGACCGCCATGGTGGATGGGCTCAGACCAACTTCGAGCAGTGGGTCCAGGGAGTATCAGTTACCACCTTCGAGGAATTGTAGGACCTGATGGTGAAGGACCTGTAGAGGTGCGACAGTTCGTGATGTACCAAGAGCCAAAGGAGGCCGCCAAGCCGCACAGATTGCCAATACCTATGAGGTGCAGAAGTCAGCCGTCACAAGCTGAAAAGGAGGTAAGCAGACACCCATTGCTCCTGCCAGCTGGTCCTTGGAGAGGGTAGAGGGTGTCTCGCCCCATCTCCAAACACCTGGCCAACATCTGACTCCCACCAATGCTTTTCCTGCAAACAGACCGGCTACATCAGCATCATTTGTCCGGAGAGGCAGAAGAGGAACCCCACATCTGAGGCCCAGGGACTTAATGAGGCAGTAATTTTTGTGGGGAGGGCTGTTGGGAGGGCCTGTGAAAACTTGCAACCGCTTAACTGTAGGCGACACTGTTACTGTGGGGCTCAAGGACACCGGTGCAGAACGAACTTTCATCTGTACTGAATTTGTGTTTCCTGAAGAACTTATCCTTGGGAAGACTCTGACTGCCATTGGGATTGGAGGTGTTTCCCGATCTTTACCAATGGCCTGGGTTTTCCTGGACTGGGGCGCTGAGAGGGGGTTAAGGGATGTGGAGATATCCGAAAACACATATGTTTTATTGGGCACCGATCTGGGATGGTTGGTCACTCAATATGTTCCTGACAAACCTCCAAGATTTGGTACTTTGTGATTCAAATGTCAATATCTCTATGGGGTGATGTTGCTGAGGATCCCCTAAAGGGAGCGAGCATCAGTGCTAAGGGCAATGAGAACAGGCACGGGGATCATAGAGAAAGTGGGCCTGTGCAGCTGATCAGTGTCACGATGGACTGTGACATGGCCGTTGGTAGCTGCCCCATGATTAGCACTGCTTCTGAGGTACTAGGGGAGGATAGGGAAAGGCATCGGGATCATAAAGAAGCTGATCTTGTGTACCTGACCCGTGTTCTAATGGCCTTTTGTGCCTATTACAAGGAGCAGTGATTGTTCACCGTCATTGCCTGGTATAAACAGGACCAGTGTTTGACCAATGTAGGAAAATTCACTAATTTATAGCGATGAGCATATGGTCCAGCGGCCATGTCAGTATTCCCTGGCTGTCAAACAAATCCCCTTTGAACCACCTTCTGCCTACATTCATCCACCACTCCACTTTTTATTAGCCACCCTGGCGCAGCGTCGTCAGGATACAGCGTGGCGCACCCAGGCTGGCTAATAGAGAAATAGGGGCTGCCGGCAGGTAAACTGTTTTGCAGGGCTCCCGTTCGGCAGCAACGAATACCGACATGGCCTCTGATCCTGTGAATCAATTCACTCATCTCTACTAATTTGACAATTATCGGATCTTTAAAGGGGTGTTCGCAACATGGCAAGTTATCTCTTAGTACTGTTCTCAACTCTCTTTGACAGACTCTTAAAACAGTGAATGTCATAGTGGCCCACATGGGCACATGGGCAGGCATCACACTATCCAAACTTCAGAGCCCAATATTCTTTATCGGTAGTCCCCAGCCATCATAAAGTGCATAGATTATAACTTCCTAAGTTAGGAGAACCCCTTTACTACTGATAAAATCCATTGATTGTCATAAGGACATGAACAAATGTTTCCTCGTCACTTATAATGGAAACTGTAGAGGGAGTGAAATGATGTGAAGAGCAATAATTCGTAATAAAGCTCTAACAATTAGTGAAAAATATAAATGATGTAAATGAGCGCCAATAGAGAAAGCTCTCGTTGGTCTGAATTTAAAATTTCACTTTATTGGTCCCAGTTCATGAGTTGTTCTTAATTACCGTTTACCAAAATAGATAATGCAGTCGCTGATGGGTGGGAAAACATTCCCAATTTAAATTTTTTTTGATATAATAAAAATAAAAGAAATAGAGAGTGCCTTCTTAGAGATGGACACGTTGAGAAGGACTTGTTAAACCACTTTAAAATTGGGCTTTATTTACATGTCCAGTAGTTATTTCCATTTCTGGATCGATTTTGGGATCATAAAAACAGAAAATAAATGTTCCAGTAAAGGACCTGTTTATTTGAATATGATGGGAGTGTCATAAAATGTCTTCTATTTGCCTCCTTTCCAGCTGCAGTCTGTCCTTTAGCTGGATCAAATAGCATAGTCTGCACAACTGTTTTGTACAGCCAGAAAATGGGTAGCAATGGCGTCGTTTTGTTTTTCTTTTTTCAGCATTAAAGTTAAGGGAACCAAGATCATAACCGATAATCATCTGTTATGTCATCCGTTAACGGATCCATTTTTTTAGAATGTATATACCCAGAACACTAGAAGTGTTCAGAGACACCCAGTGTCGAACTGGGGTGTCAAGGGCCTACCAGTAACATTGACTTTGGGGGTGGCCCACTTTTCACCTGCATACAAATATTACACTACCCTTGTTCACAAATTTACATATATCGCTATATAATAATAAACTGGGTAGTTTGGTTAATGAATGTGAGATGCTGCTTTTTTCTGTACAGAGTGAATCAAATGAATTATGCAAAGTACTGCCCACACAGTGGGGTTGGTGGTCCAGATCTGCACTGGGGCCTACCGGGGGATTCCCCTGTTCCCCTATGGGTCAGTCCGAGCCTGAAGACACCTATAGTAAAAACTGATCTGTTAAAAGACGGAACAAAAGTGGATGCAAACTGGAAACCAAAGTGTCGGCTGTTTTTAAGTAGGCCATGTTTGTTTTTTATAGATTGATCCATTCAAAAACAGAGACTTTGTTCTCCATTTTTCAACCATTTTTGCTCCATTTGTAGCGGATCCAGTTTTTTTAAAAAATACAGTCAACAACTGGAAATGTGAACAGATCCTTAGGCTGATTCATGCGCCCTTCAGAAAGTCGGATCCCAAGATTAGAGAAGGGCTCGGGAACTTAAGGGTATGCCACACTAAACGAGATCGCAAACGGGATCACTAAAACGTCACTATTTTGCAATCTCGTTAGCGACTTAGTTGTGTGTGGCATGTAGCAACGATGTGGCCCCTGCTGTGATCTCGTTGATCGTTCACTAGAGTTCTGGACCGTTTTTTGATCGTTGGCGTCCCGCTGGTGAGCCTATATCGCTGTGTTTGGCACCTTTTGCGAGCGACACTCGTTTGTGACGCATATGGGTTTAGCGTCACGGAATGGATCGCAATATCTGTAAGTTCTCTTTTGCGTCACAGAGAGGATCGCAGCAGTTGCAAAGCAGGCTATCAGGACGCAGAGAGCAGGAGCGATGCTGGAAATTCCTATGAATCAGAAGCGCTCAGTACATGCTAATGACATCTAAGACCGCCAAAGTCGTTAAAGAGATCGCTGACCCTGATGAGTCGTTTATGAGATCTCCTGTTTGGCAGCTACTAGCGACCTAAAAGAGATCTCACAAACGATCTCATTAGCTTGCGTCGTTATTGAGATCGCTAACGAGATCGCTAAGTGTGGCAGTACCTTTAGAAACCAGGCTCTGCCGAGCCCAATCTTGAATGGAGTGGAGGTTTACATACTCCACCTCTGTTCAATTTTTTTTTTTTATCTTAGACCGCTTGCAGAGCCCGTTTCCCAGGTTCCAGATTCTTAATCTGTCAATGATCGGACCCCCAATGGTCAGTAAATCCTATGTATATGGGTGATAATTTCATTTTCTGGGAATAACCCTTTAGGTTTTGCAACACAACAGTAAACCTACTTATTCCGGAAGCATGGCGAGTTACGCACTCTCTCATGGACCAGCTATGTTCCAACGATGCCTAATTTAAAATCTAATCCTAAACCACTATGAGCTCAACGTCAGCTCATGACATAAAATAAAGGTGGTATCCTCGTAGCGGCTTCTCTTCCATTTGTGTAAACTTAGCACCTTTATTGTAGTGCCCATAAGTAGAATATCTAGATCAGCAGTCGCCTAACAAATTACAGTTCCTGGGATTTTATTTTGTCACATGTCATCGACAGCAGCGCTTATAATTGGTATCATACGTGCTGGCGGCTTTTAATGGGTGATAGAAAATGTTCTTGCGTTTGCCAGAAAGATAGTGTTTCAACAATGAACTTTTCCTACTTTGTTTTAGTTAATTTCAAAGAAAAAAAGTCCTAATCGTAACAAGGTGTGATAAAGGCACAGGAATTGTTTGCACAGATTAAGAGTTAAGTCCTGGCCAAGAATAACTTTCCACGGAATTAGTTTTTATATCTATAGATGAAATGTTACCAAATGGTAGTTTCAGTGATTCTTGGTATAATTATACAAAGATGGTGGCGAGTGGATGCAGTTTTTATTTATTTTTTGTGCATTAAATAGCTGAGGGTGTATATCATATGGACTGTATATATGTCACCACCTCAGATCCGTG
This sequence comes from Oophaga sylvatica, assembly GCA_033576555.1. Classification (NCBI taxonomy): domain Eukaryota; kingdom Metazoa; phylum Chordata; class Amphibia; order Anura; family Dendrobatidae; genus Oophaga; species Oophaga sylvatica. The sequence goes on along the minus strand of JARQOD010000006.1, from coordinate 26,842,882 downwards.
TAAGGCCGGCGTCACACACAACCACAAAAAATCGGTCCGTTTTAGACGGTCGATTGTCGGATCAAAATGCAAACATCACACATCCTTCTGGCATCCGATTTTCCTTCAAAGATGCGATTTAGTCGCATGTGTGTGTACCTTGTAACATCCGATTTTCATCCGACTTGCGAGAATTTCTCGCAGGCTTGCAAAACTGACATATAATGGATCCAAAAGAATAGTATTTCAATCACAAAAAAAAGAATAGATATATACACATAGAACACATATATATATATATATATATATATATATATATATATACATGTCATTGTGACATGTATATATACATATATTTATAGTTCCTAGACTTCTACATACTGTTATAGCCGCTAATTCAATTGCCGGCTTCTGTGAAATCACAGAAGCGACATGAAATGATACATTGTTTCCACACAGTTAACCATGTCATTTCCTGTATTTTGATATTTGTTTAGAACTTACAATTACATGAGTGTATTTGTGCAAAATTTCAGACATGTAGGGGTTAATTAAAGGTGTAATTTCGTTGAAAAAAAATGCGTGGGCTCCCGCTGTATTTTCTCCACCAGACAGACAAAGCAAGCGAGTGGGGGCAGATAATAACAGCCTAGGGAGGGTACATTTTTTGCGCCCCCCCCCTGGCTACTAACATCTGCCCCCAGACACCCCAGAAAGGGCAAATCTATAATTAGATTCGCCCTTTCTGGCACTTTGCCCGTCTATTCCCATTGCCATGTAGCGGTGGCGAATGGGTTAATAATCTCACCTTACTGTCACCTTAGTATTGAAAGGTGACCTTAAGGCAGGTTAATAATTGAGAGCTGTCAATTAGACAACTATCAATTATTAATCCTATTGTATGATAGAAAAATCAAACACACACACTTTAATAAAAAAGAAGTTTAATGAAATAATCACACAGTTTTTGACAATATTTTATTTTCCTGCTAAAACCATTTGCTGTAATAAAAATAAAATAAAAAAGCAAAATGATTCTTACCAATCCGAAGTACAGTCAGGTCCCACGCTGTAATCCATCAGAAAGGGTTAACAGGTTACAGGTCGCAGAGAGCTAATAATGCTGTCTCAGACCTGTATTCCCCTGAATGAATAAGTTACTCTCCCAGCGAAAGGAGAGGAATAGATTCATGAATGGAGCTTAATTGATTTATTGGCAATTTAACTTTAGTGACCTGACCTAAAGGGAAAGTGGACACAATCAATTAAGCTTCATTCATTAAACACATCCTCTCCTGTCGCCAGGAGAGGAACTTATTCATTCAGGAGCTTTGAGCTGAGCATGCAGGATTACTTGCACTGCTTGGCTCAAAGCTAGTTAACCCTTTGTGAAGGATTACAGCGTGGGACGTGACAGATCGGCGGAATAGATAAGAATAATGTTGTTTTATTTTTTTTTCTTTATTTTAGGAGATCAATGGCTTCGCACGGATTAAGTGTAAAATAAAATATGGTCAAAAAATGTGTTTTTATTTCATTAAAATTATTTATTCTTAAAGTGTGTGTGTGTTTTTTATTTACTTCAATAGGATTAATAATTGATAGTTGTCTAATTGACAGCTCTCAATTATTAACCTGCCTTAAGGTCACCTTTCAATACTAAGATGACAGTAAGGTGAGATTATTAACCCATTCGCCACCGCTACAGGGCAATGGGAATAGACGGGCAAAGTGCCAGAAAGGGCGAATCTAATTATAGATTTGCCCTTTCTGGGTGTCTGGGGGCAGATGTTAGTAGCCAGGGGGGCACAAAAAATGTACCCTCCCTAGGCTATTATCTGCCCCCACTCGCTTTGCTTTGTCTGTCTGGTGGAGAAAATACAGCGGAGCCCACGCATTTTTTTTCAACGAAATTACACCTTTAATTAACCCCTACATGTCTGAAATTTTGCACAAATACACTCATGTAATTGTAAGTTCTAAACAAATATCAAAATACAGGAAATTACATGGTTAACTGTGTGGAAACAATGTATCATTTCATGTCGGCTTCTGTGATTTCACAGAAGCCGGCAATTGAATTTGCGGCTATTACAGTAGTAGAAGTCTAGGAAATATAAATATATGTATATATATATATACATGTCACATTACAATTAATATATATATATATATAAAATATGTATTCTATGTGTGTATACCTATTTTTCTAGTCTTTATTAAAGCTGTCAGTGTGATTTTACAGTATAGCCGGGATGAATTGCCGGCTTTTCTAAAGGACACCGATGCGATTTCATCGCAAGTCACACATGCGTTCCGTTTGTAATCCGATTTTTCATCGCTCCCATAGACTTGCATTGGCGATTGTCGACCCACAATCGGTGACAATCGCAGCATGCTGCGATTGTACACGGACGTTTAAAACGGACCACAAAATAACGGATACTGGGAGCTGCTCCATAGATTAACATAGGTCCGACTGCAATACGATTTTTCATCGCATTGCAGTCGTCCGATTATGTCGCCAGTGTGACGCCGGCCTAAGAGTAATAGTAGGGAAGAGATATTGAGAATGGCCACCATGTAATGCTACAATCCTAATGGGGTGAGGAAAATATGGAAATAGGCTTCACCTAGCAAAATCTACTTTTTGTCAGTTTTGAGTCATGCAATGAAGCATCGTAGTTCACATTTCTACGTACTCTAATTTAGTTTTTTTTAACTAGACAGAGAGCCACTCTTGAAAATGGCTGTGTCTGGTGTTGGAAGTCATTTCTATTTAATACGATGCAGTTAAACTGAAACAGCAGATGAAAAGATAAAACAAGCGGTGTTTTTTTTCTGGCAAATAAGCAGATCCTTTTTGTTAAATAACCCCTTCCCACAAATGGACATGTCTTGTAATTGTGGCAGCTAGACAGGTTTGGAAAGGAGATGTGTGTCACTGAAGTGCTTGGCTTCGGTGATGTGAAGCCCAGAAAAGCAGCCTTCATTGAAGATAGTGCTTGCAACGCACCTGGTAGTGGAACCACTGTACCGTGGACCAAGGAGAGCCTGGAGGGGCATGACTAGGCCAACACCTGACTTCACTAGAGCCCCTGATGGTGTGGTTAGACTTGGCTTCAGACGGATGCCAGGTGCTACTCCAGGACAGACCTCGGACACATGGAAGCTGACCCCAAAAGGGTAAGAAGCTGGAACGGCCAGGAATGAAAGGCACAGTAGGCACAAGCGGGCGCTGGACATGAACGGCTATTATACAGGCAGGTACTGGCAAGCACAACTGATATGCAGGCATGTATGGCAGGCAAGGCTCCTTTACAGTGAGGTATTGGCTGGCATGGCTGATGCACAGGCAGGCACGGCTGGTATACAGGTATATAAGATGCAAGAACAGGGGACGTGACAACTAGCAAGCGTGAAGACAAACTGACAGAACACATTAATCAGGCACCTCCCAAAAGGTGAAGGTGCCTTAAATAAGTGTCTCCCAGCTATTGGTTAGGCACATTTAAGGAAAATGTGTGCTGTCTCTTTAAGAGATTGGGACTGTACTCGCGCCTTAAGCACAGTGCCTGGGGATCTACCAGATGTGCGCAGACCCCAGGAGACCACAGTAGCAGGATGGGAATCACACAACAGTGCTGAGAGGGTTTTTAATGGACCTGGATTTTAGGTCTGGGTTTTAGGAACGGCCATAGGGAATTAATCCCTACAGTCTGCATTGTTATTTAGTATGTCATCTTATGAATGGCATGGGCTCAGGAGATCAGCCTGTGCAAACCATAGAGTGTGGGAGCTGTAACAGCCGGACTCTCCGATACCATCTGTGTAATTCCTTTGTTGCTGTAATCAGTAGTGACCGTTTTATTTAAGAAGTTAGACAGGAGGAAGGTGATCAACGTTATCAACCACTGGAGTTGGGTGGGTTAATAATGGGCACCATGGCTGCCATCTTTTTACATCTATTATTTTAATATAGATTCCTTGTCGGCTTCATGTTGACAGGCATAATACATTGCAATACAGAAGTATTCCACCATATTACGTGAGCCCTCACCCTTCCAGAGGTTCAAGTCCCCTTGTAGCACTAAAAAAACAAATCTGCCCCTAGGGTTATGGCAATCGTGTGAGCTCCATGTTTTCCCTGCTCATCCTTTAAATGCTGCTTTCAGTAGTGACTGTGGTCCCGAAAAGTTAGGGGGTAGGGGTCCCCATATGTCACCTCATTGACCTTTGTATTACGGCAGTCAGGTGGAAAGGCCAACATGGCTGCCAACCTTCTATAGCCATTGGGCCCTAGTAGATTGGATGTCAGCTTTACTCTTGACTATAGAAGTATTCAACCGTACTACATGAGTGATTGGACTCATAGAAATTCAAGCCCCCTTGTGAGACTAAAGAAAAAAAAATTAAAAAATATTGAAAAATGTACCGTAACTGCTTTCAGAAAAAAAATTCTCAAAAAAAATTACAAATAAATAAAAAGTACACATAAATAGCCATTATCCTACGTAATGACTCAATCTCCAATGTATAAAGTGAACACTGTTAAAATAAAAAGTTTACAGAAAAAAATTACAAGTCTAAAAGTTTTTTATTGTTCATCCCATTTATTAGCCCTCCAAAGAACTCCATCCTTTAAAAAGATGTATGAATCTTAGAATAGTAATGCATGAAAAGCGAATTTAAATATAAAAGTTATGGTTCAAAAAAGTAAAACAAAAAAAAACTACGGTATATGGATTCCATGTAATTTATACCATATAGGGAAAACTGTAATAAAGAAATGTAAAAAAAATCCTCAGCATTTAGCAAAATTTAAAAATAAAAAAAAACTTTCCCCCCTCAAAAAATAGTTTTTCAATACATTATATGTAACCCCAGGATCATTATGTTATAAAAATGCAGCTCGTCCTATTAAGGCTTTCTCAACAGAAAAATTAAAAAGTTATGGTTATAAGAAGAAAGGAATAAAAAAACAAAAAAAAAAACAAAAGCGTCGCACTGACTTACAAAATATCCCTATAGTGATGTCTATAAGTAATTCGCTGTAACTGTTTCATTCCATTTTTGTGTCAAATATTTATAAAAATTCAAGTATTGTTTTACAATTATATACGCAGATATAATCATGGTTATATATGCGGAAATGTAAGCGGAAAAAAAAATTTTGAGGAGATGACCATCTCGATTCTGCACCCTAGAAAGCACATACTGTACCTATCAATATTGGAGTTTACTTCAGATTTTAGATGCCTTTTAGTTTTAGCCAAACTTTGCAGAATGTACTTGTATATAACCTGACTTGGTTGTGATAATACCACTGCTTTACTTTACTCATGTTTTCGGAATTGTTATTCCTTTTCTTGTTCTTAGCCCGGTGTGATGTGTTATTTTACGTGATCATTTTGTGTTCTGCTCGAACATGAATATTCTACAAGGAATTCTCATAAAGCCCAAAGAATGCCCCCACTGCGTGTTACAAATCCTTCTCTGCCTGTGACTACCATGTACTCCCCAATTATCTCCGTGTTCACACTCCGGTGGTACGTTCTGTAGAGGGGCTCCGGGGACACTTCATGTTTACAGTAGTGGAGCTGTAGACAGAGGTTGGGGAGCACTTCATACATTTTTCTTCATGCTCAATCATCCATGAAGGACAACATCTAGAGTGTCAATGAAGTCTGTCAGGATCAACTCTTGTGTTTTTTCTGTGCAGTCCACATAATTCGCTTCTTGTAAGCTACATTGGTCCCAGCGAGTATTATTGTTCTTGTGCTGCATAAAACTTTCTGAACTTTGCTTTAAGAGTTTTTCTTTTTAACATATGCAGGATAATGTGTAAATCTACAAAATAAGGGAAAATCGTGTTATTAAAGGGAGCCTGTCATTAAAAATTACAAGGAAGAAATAGAAGCAATCCATAAAAGCAATACACTTTATTAAATCCAAAAAATTTAAATAAAATAATATAAAATAAGCAAAAAATACCTAAAAAATAAGGACAAAGGGGTATCCACATAAGCACGTATATGTAATCCTCAAATCAACAGATGATGTGAATAAAACGTACATACAAAAAACAATCAGTTGCAATTGCATATGGAGTGTAATCCCATATATATATATATATATATATATCAGGTAGAAAAAAGAGATCCGAGTATCATCAAATATTATAATATATATATATATATATATATAAAATGCCTTGTGCTAATGACATGCACCAAAATAATTAGATGAAATAGTCTCCTATGGTTATACCCCCATATAGATAATGGGAAAAGGAACTCCAATTATAGTCACCATTTCTATATCATAATGTGCTTTTTAAAGTGCCCAGTGCTAATGAAAATCATAAAGACAGTTGACTACGGTAAGTCCGAGTGGATAAGCAGTGCTATCAGCCTATGTGAAACATATGCACACTATTTAAGAAGAGACGGTGAAGAGAAAACGCTTTTCAAAGAAGTGATAGCAAGTCCATGATGATAGACTGCAAGAAAGTATGCTAGAAAGCGATTCACCTGTGGAGCAATATTCCCCGTCCTGTAACCCCGACACGCGTTTCACCGCTCGGCTTCTTCCATCATCTGTTGATTTGTGGATTATATATACATGCTTATGTGGATACCCCTTTGTCCTTATTTTTTAGGTATTTTTTGCTTATTTTATATTATTTTATTTTAATTTTTTTGGATTTAATAAAGTGTATTGCTTTTATGGATTGCTTCTATTTGTTCCTTTTTCTTATCATAAATTGAGGAATTGTATAGTTATCTTAAGAGGAAGTGCCATAATATATATTTCTATTTTTGGACACTATATTTATAATTAAAAATTACAGACAAAAACTTTCACCAATGTAATCGTAATAACTTTCTTACCACTTCAGTCGGTAGAATGAACGTTTGAGTAGAAAGGCAATAAAATGTTATAAAGTTGCTCGCACAATCTAGGAAGAGTCATGGGGGTGGTACCGGTCTCTTTATTCGAACGTCCATGACAGCACTACAGAGAGAGGGGATCCGCCCCTTAGGAACAGGAAACCTACAGATATAAAAGGACGGCACCTCTCCCACACATCAGTTGGTTTCCTGTTCCTAAAGGACGGGTTTCCTACAGATGAAGATCTTCAGGAGGACCCAGGCCGGCCGGTCGACCCAGGTAGCGGGGGGGAATCTCCTACCTCGGCCGGTGCGGAGCCCCTGGAAGCGCCACGGTGGGTCCTAGTAGGATTCCACGGCAGTGTGCGGAGCAGGTGGAGCAGTATCCAGAGGATCTCTGTCTCCCAGCCAGCGCCGGTAGGTAAGTATTCCCCCCTTCTCCCTGTCCTCTCCTGTGGTCCTGTCATGGTGGGGGCCTCTTAAGGGGTGCAGCCGTGATTTTTTTTAAAAAAAAATTTTTATTTTAAAATTTGAATTTCCCGCCGCGTCACTGCTGTGATCGGCGCGGCGGGGGTTTTTTGAATTTCCCGCCGCGCGTCACTGTTATGGACAGCGCGGCGGGGGTTTTTTGAATTTCCCGCCGCGCGTCGCTGCTATGGACGGCGCGGCGGGCGGTTTTGAATTTCCCGCCGCGCGTCACGGCTATGGACGGCGCGGCGGGGTTTTTGAAAATTAAGTTGAGCGCGGCTGGGGTTGGGGGAGATCTCCGCTCGGAGGGGCGATGCAGCGGGGGATTATACTTACCTCCATCGGTATGGTGGGGTCCGTGCGAGCGGGGGAAAAAAGGGGGCGGAGTCTCCACCCCGGAACCGAAAGTGAGACGCCGGCCGGCGTTTTTGAAAATTTTGGTGGCTGCATCATCGACGGCGCCTGCTGTGGGGACGGCGGGGAGGTGCGGGGGGGGCCGTGGGGCAGGGAGTAGGAGGGGGTGGACCCCTGGCCAGACCTGCTGATCCGGATATCCGGGGGAGGATATAAGGAGCCTAGGAAAGAGGTAAAGCGCTTCTGCCCCATTTTTTTACGATGGACACTGCAGAGGCTCCCTCGGTGCAACAGGAGAGCCAGCAGCAGCAGACAGAGCGCTCCTCTTCAATGGCCAGGAGCACCAGCCGCAGAAGTTCCGCAGCTGGGAAAAAGCCCCCTCCCCGTGATCCGGTACCTACTGCTGTACAATCTGGGTAAGAGATCGTCAGATTTAGAATACCCAGTAATACAGTTTTTTCCCCATTTTGTGTCTGTTACTAGGGGAAGAAGTGTTCGGTGAAAAGCAAGCACAGGGAATGTGCCTTTTGCGCTTGCCCTCTGCCTGACGCTTGCCCTAAGAGGTTGTGCCAGCCGTGCATGCAACAGACGGTAGGGCATTTTTAAGGGGAAGGGCAGGGGCATGGGATGACATAGTAAACCCCCCTATGCCCCTTCCCTTTTTAGATAGCGGAGGAGACTCCAGATTTCACCGAAAGCCTGAAGGAGATAATAAGAGCAGAGTTGAAAGCGTCCTCAAGACACGGAGAATTTTCCAGGCGTAGAAATGTACCAGTTTTATCTGATTCAGAGTCACCTGCCGCCCATGATAGGGGTGAAGTTGTGTCAGGACCCTCCTCGCCTTCTTCTTCGGCTTCCTCCTCGTCTTCTACGGAAGACGCTACCCGTTTTTGTTTTCCCTTGGACCAGATGGACAAATTTGTCAAATCAGTTAGGTCCACCATGGGGGTAGAAGAGGCGAAACCAGAGCCCTCAGTACAGGATCTGATGTTTGGTGGTCTAGATCCAAAAAAACGGAGATCCTTTCCACTAAACAGTAGCATCCAAGGCCTTATAGACAGAGAGTGGAAGAAGCCTGAAAAAAGAGGCTCCTTACCCCAAGCGTTTAAACGGAGATATCCCTTTGAAGATCCCCTGACGGGTAGATGGGATAAGGCCCCGAAGCTGGATGCAGCAGTGGCGAAGGCTTCTAAAAAATCCTCCATCCCATTTGATGATATGGGGTCTTTGAAAGATCCACTAGACAAGAAGGCAGACTCCTTCTTGAAAGGCACATGGGAGATGTCGGCAGGTGCCCTGAGGCCGGCGGTTGCAGCCACTTGCGCAGCCAGGTCATTGATGGTCTGGCTAGACCAATTAGCATCCCAGTTAACAGATGGAACCTCCAGGGGGACAATTCGGAAGACCTTGCCAATAATTCAGAATGCGGCGGCTTTCCTGGCTGATTCCTCAGCGGACTCAGTAAGAATGGCTGCCAGAGCGGCAGGGCTGTCTAATGCAGCACGAAGGGCATTATGGCTGAAATGTTGGCCGGGCGATATTCAAGCCAGATCTTGCCTCTGCTCCATTCCGTGTGACGGCGAATATCTTTTTGGCCCGGTCCTGGACGAACTTTTAGAAAAGGCAGGGGACGACAAGAAAAAGTTTCCCAGTCTATCAACCCCTTCCTATAAAAGACCTTTCAGCAGAAGGAGGTTCAGCTACCGAAGGTCGTCCAGGGAACGAGCCAAATGGGATGAAAAGAGGCGAAGAGGTACAGGGTTTATGTTTAGAGGTCCACCTAGGGAAACAAAAAAACCCTCGCAATGACTAGCAATGCCGGTAGGAGGCAGATTGAAGGCCTTCTACCCGGCCTGGTCGGAAATCTCAAACAGTAGCTGGATCCTTAACATCATAGCTACAGGGCTGCGGTTAGAATTCTCCTCGGTACCTTGGGATAACTTTAAAATTACCCCACTCAGGTCATCGCCATCGGAGCAGGCCGCTCTAGAGTTGGAGGTTCAGGAGCTTTGCGCTAAGAATGTCTTAGTGGAGGTGCCAGAAGCAGAGCGGGGTAGGGGTTTTACTCCCCTCTGTTTTTGATCCATAAACTGGATGGGTCTTTTAGAACAATTATTAATTTGAAAGCCCTCAATAAGTTCCTGATTATTCATCCATTTAAAATGGAAACGGTCAGCTCAGCAATAAAGCTTCTGTTTGAAAATTGCTTTATGGTGGTGTTAGATCTGAAAGACGCTTATTACCAAATACCGATCTATATGGAGCATCAGCGTTTCCTCAGAGTAGCATTCCAGATGGGGGAATCACTTCGACATTTTCAATTTAGCGCCCTTCCCTTTGGCTTGGCGGTTGCCCCACGAGTGTTCACTAAGGTTATGTCGGAGGTCATGGCCCACTTACATGAATCAAATATGCTCATAGTCCCCTACCTTGACGACTTTCTTATCATAGGAAAGACGGCAGAGCATTGCCTAGAGCAACTGAAAAGAGCGATTTCTACCTTAGAGCGGCTGGGATGGCTAATAAATACCAAAAAGTCTCGTTTGAATCCGATGAGGGTTCAGCAATTTCTAGGGCTAATTCTGGATTCACAAAATCAGAACTGTAGTTTACCGTCAGACAAGTTAATTCGCTTACGGTACCAGGTCCTAAACGCTTCCAGTAACCCCTCCATGTCGCTTAGGAAGGCCATGTCTCTTTTGGGCTCCCTCTCGTCCTGCATTCCCGCGGTTCGGTGGGCCCAATTTCACACAAGGGCACTGCAAGCTGAGGTCTTGCTGTATCAAAATTTGCTAGGTGGTTACCTGGAAGGCCAGCTATCCTTGTCCCAGGCTGCTATAAGATCCCTGGATTGGTGGAAGAATGAGACAAACCTGTCTAAGGGGGTTCCCTGGGAATATGACATATCCCGAATAGTCACAACAGATGCTAGCCCCTCTGGGTGGGGGGCTCATATGGGGGACGTTATGGTTCAGGGCTCATGGGAGCAGGATCAAATTCAAATGTCTTCTAATATGAAGGAATTAGCAGCGGTAGAGCTAGCGATTAAAAAACTCCTTGTCTATCTACAGGGTCACCACGTTCGAGTGCTCTCCGACAATCGGGTCACAGTCGCATACATCAACCACCAGGGTGGTACTCGTTCCGGTCCTCTCATGGAAGTGGCGAGGCGCCTACTTCAGATAGCAGAACGACACTTTCTTTCTCTAACGGCTCTACATATAAGGGGAGAAGAAAATACCAAGGCGGACTTCTTAAGCCGCAATCTCCTGAGCCAAGGAGAGTGGTCATTAAAGACTTCCATCTTCGACCTAATTGTGCGGAAATGGGGTCTACCGGAAGTAGATCTCTTTGCTACCAAAAGCAACAGGAAAGTGAGACAGTTCTGCTCTCTGAATCCCAAAGAACGCCCTCTGGCAGTGGACGCTCTTCTATTACAGTGGGATTTCAATCTAGCCTACGCATTTCCTCCCCTGTCCTTACTTCCCCTAGTATTGAGGAAGGTCAGGAAGGACAGGGCAAGGATAATATTAATCGCTCCTTTTTGGCCCAGGAGGGCATGGTTTTCATGTCTCAGAAACATGTCGATAGCCGACCCGTGGGTCCTGCTGGACATTCCCGATCTGCTCTCCCAAGGTCCAGTCTACCATCCTTGAGTAGCGGGCCTCCACCTGACGGCGTGGATTTTGAACGGTCGCTGCTGAGAGATAAGGGGTTTTCTGCTAATGTAATTAATACTCTCCTTAAAAGCAGAAAAGAGGTTACAACTAGGATCTACGCTAGGATTTGGAAGAAATTTCTTCAGAGCTCGGCGGTTGTAGCAGGGGACACAACACCGATAACCCAGATTCTAGAATTCCTACAAAAGGGTCTGGACTTAGGTCTCTCCACAAGCACCCTTAAGGTGCAAGTTTCAGCTTTGGGGGCACTCTTTAGTTGCAACATCGCAAATAATTACTGGGTCAGTAGATTCATTAAAGTTGCGGGTAGGTCGAGACCCATAGTGAAGGTGAGAATCATGCCATGGGACTTAAATCTTGTTCTCACTGCTTTAACAGAGCCCCCTTTTGAACCTATATCAGCAGCATCAATAAAAATTCTTTCCCTTAAGACCGCTTTCCTGGTAGCATTAACCTCGGCTAGGAGGGTAAGTGACATCCAGGCACTATCTAGACTATCTCCTTACACTCAGGTCCTGAATGACAGGATAATACTTAGACCGGATCCGGCATACCTACCTAAGGTGTCTTCCGCTTTCCACAGAACACAGGAAATTATTCTCCCTTCGTTCATCCCTAATCCATCTAATCAAAAAGAGATGAAACTTCATACTTTAGATGTTAGAAGATGTCTGCTGCAATATTTGGCAGTCACTGATCCCTGGAAAAGGACAATGCATTGTTTGTCTCTTTTCAAGGAATTAACAAAGGCCGTAGATTAACAAAGAGCTCATTGGCCAGATGGATTAGGGAAGCAATTTCTCTGACATACACCTCGAGGGGCAAGCAGCCACCTGAGAGGCTAAGGGCGCATTCCACTCGAGCTGTGGCGACTTCATGGGCAGAAAGGGCAGAAGTCTCGATTGACCAGATATGTAAGGCAGCTACGTGGTCTTCTCCACACACGTTTTACACTCATTATAGATTAGATTTGGGTGCTTCCTCAGACCTTTCTTTCGGACTAAGGGTGCTGCAGGCAGTAGTCCCTCCCTAAGTAGTTATTACTCTCTGTAATTCTCTCTGTAGTGCTGTCATGGACGTTCGAATAAAGTCTAAGTTACTTACCGTTAACGGTATTTTTCGAAGTCCATGACAGCACCCTTACATTCCCACCCAGGTTCTATGTGCACTTCTTCCGCTTATGTAGTCCACATGTAATAAACAATTGATTAATGTTACTGTGTGATGCATAAATTTTTTTTGCTGTATACCATTTAACCTTGATGTCCTCTTATGCTCTGTAATCCAACTGATGTGTGGGAGAGGTGCCGCCCTTTTATATCTGTAGGTTTCCTGTTCCTAAGGGGCAGATCCCCTCTCTCTGTAGTGCTGTCATGGACTTCGAAAAATACCGTTAACGGTAAGTAACTTAGACTTTCGTAGTCATACACTTCTGACATAAGTCAACTCAAGTGGCATCCGGTGCATGCGCAGTAAATGTGGAGGCCATTACATCATGCTTCACTGCGCTTTGCTCCAGGTGCAACTGGAGCTTTCTTGTAATGTCATGATTTGATGACCCCATAGAATACAAGGACGGGACACTGGACTCTTCTACAAGTAGCGCTTGCTACTTTATAACTTTTTTTTTCCTTATGCATCAAATTTATGCACAGTTTGTTTAAGAAAAGGCTTCTTTCGAAAACTATTCCTAAAATGTTACTGAATGTGATTGTTTTGGGGTAAATATATTTGTTGACAAGCACAGTGCGGTCAAAGGCCGCTCTTGCCAGCAATTCAGTAGCTTTTGTTGACGTCATGTCGACAGAGCAGCGACTTTTTTCTGCTCTGCTGTGTTAATGTGCAGTGACTGCCGACGTTATGCTGATTGAAAGCTGACTCTGCTGCCGGACTACGGGGAGCCGGCTATCAATCAGCATGACGTCAGCAGTCACGCGCCGTCGAAGAGGAAGTGCTGCTCTGTCGATGTTGAACAGCGGAATCGCTGGCAGGAGCAGTCGGTGACCACTCTTGTGCCGATGCCGGGTAGAACAGGCAGGTAGTTAGAAACTACGTGCCTGTTTGTTTTTAGGTCCATAGTAAAAGGAAAAATAGTCCTAGATAACCGCTTTAGGACAGTTTTCGCAACAAAATTCTGTCCCTTTAATTTTAGAGATGGCAATCCTGTTGTCCTTCCAATAAAGGATATCCTGTATTAGGCGGTAGAGCATTACCCTCTTCCCCAAGACTCTACATATCTTTACCGCATCTGTTGTGGTGTGTTGGCTTTAGTCCTATTTTTTTACCCCCATCATTGATTATCTGGGCATGTTTGTATTCATTTCATTGGCCAAAGTCATGAACTATAAATCCACACAGTAACCGGTGTGTAATTTTCCTCCCGTATTAATGCTCTACGTAACCAGACACAGCCGTTTAATCAATATCACTTTAGAATAAGTCTGGCATTGTGTGTTCTGTGCTGCCATTCTCCCGTGAATTATGTATTTAACACAGAGGTTATGGTTGTGAAGTTCTTAAGTTAAAAGTTCTCCCAGTGGACCATGAAGGAGGTTAAGGGTAGCTCTAAAGGAAGAGAATGAGATTTAAGACATACGTGTTAAATACTTGCAAAACTGGCTTCAGCTTCTGAGCTTGCATGCAGTCGCTGTGTTTATACTGAGATCAGATGTGTTTTCTTACTATTTCAGTTAGCCCATGCAAAGCAAAGATATTGTTGAAAAAGGAGCCGTGAACACTGGATTTGTGTTATCCAGAGTGTTTATTCTAATGGGTTCAGCCACTTAAAACGACGCGGCTCCGGCAAAGTGTTCCCTGCAGCTTCCACAGAAAAGGCTTCAACCCATTTATTATAGAATTTGCTGCAGCTGAAGAAATATAGTCTGGTTTCATCAACCCTCAAACTGATAGAACAGAGCGTTTCGCTGGTACTGGAATGAGATGAACACCTGAGAAAAATGTGGATGTTTTCATCTTGATATTCTGTTCCCTGGAGAGTGAAGCCTAATCAAAGCAAGTATGTCTTCTCTGCGGAAAGTGACTCCACTCATATTTTACTAGAAGCATCTGTGGATGAGGGGGACGTGATAACTTGGACACGTTGGACTGGAAATTGTATGATCTGTGGTCACTGAACAGGTTGGAACTCTATGAAGTTATGGAATCAATTAATCGTTCCTTTATGTGATTAGTTCGTATATGTTTAAAATAAGAATCCCATGATTCGCGTCAGTTTTAATATTTCCACCATGGATCGACTTGTTTTAATGGATTTTGAATAAAGGAATTTTCATTTTACCCGATGGTTGTGCCGAACCATTCCTTTAAACTTTTGTATTTTTTGCTGCTGCTCACCAGCAGGACATGGCACCCACCGGTACAAGGTTCTCCAACGGTACAAGAGCCAATAAACCTATAATCACTTTCCGGACTAGTGATGCTCTTCTACTTTCCGTGCGTCTATATCTGGTGGGGGCATCACTGGTTGTAGTCGTCACATTCCATCCTAGAAGAAGAAGCCGGCTCGGATAGTATATGTAGGCTGCTGTTTGGCTGCAGTGGTCACATACAGTTGTCCTCAAAAGTTTACATACCTGCAGAATTTTTGCTTTCTTGGCCCTTTTTTCAGAGAATATGAATGATAACACCAAACCTTTTTCTCCACTCATGGTTAGTGGTTGGGTGAAGCCATTTATTGTCAAACTACTGTGTTTTCTCTTTTAAATCATAATGACAACCCAAAACATCCAAATGACCCTGATCAAAAGTTCACAACCTGGTGATTATGGCCTGATAACATGCACAGAAGTTGACACAAATGGGTTTGAATGGCTACTAAAGGTAACATCCTCACGTGTGACAAATGCCAGGAAAATTGTTCTGGATACAAAGAAAAACCCACAAATAACATCAGCTGAAATACTGGACCTCTGAAAACTAGCGGTGTGGCTGTTTCAAGATGCACAATAAGGAGGCACTTGAAAAAAAATGGGCTGCGTGGTGGAGTCGCCATCTGTGATCTCATAAAATAGGAAATTGTTGATGTTGATGCTTGTATATTATACCCGTGATTTCACAGTACATGAAGCCTATATACGTTTACACATTCCCTTCCATAGTTATCTATATAGTCCAGTTGTTGGGCCCTGTAGCGGCTGCTGTTCCTGCCACACTGGTATTTTAGCTTACGGTATGTTTCAGAAAGGATGCAAGACCATACTACACAGGGGCGTTGTGGGTCTCCTTGATTGATTTTTCATCTGTCTGCAGAACATTCGGTCCCTAAAGTGTTAATGAAATTGACTAGAGGAGATCTATATATTTTTTATAAGTAGCGGGTTTGCCACGTTGGGTGAGATTTACTGTTTCACAAGCAGAAGTTTGACATTTACGCTGGAGCATAGCAGATCTATTGCGTAGGTGTTACATTGTGTCCATAGTAGTGTGAATAGACAGAGCGCTATTTTCTTTTGTTTAAACCAGTCCTTTTATTTCACAATTTGGGTACCGCGTCCAGATTGCTGGCCATCTCCGTTCTAAGGTGCTAAACCCAGACTCATGTGTCTTAAAACGATCTTTTGGAAAAAGCCTCATTTGGTTGCAATTTGTTCCTTTTGGCCAAAACACGTCCCGGAGTTAAGTTCTTCCTGACACACAATCTGAGTGCGAATTAAGGGGGATAGCTGCCTGCAGGATTAGCTCCAAGCCTGTAATTCTTTACGTGGAGGTCTGCACCATTCTTACAGTGACTGGAGGCTGAGGAGATTAGAAGCCCCACAATTCTTCAATCACAAGTACTTAGGATTTATAGTGGTTTCTCCACCTCTAAAGCACAACATATTTACAAGTCACTCTTTTTAAGCAGCAGGGCTGAAGAAAGTCAGGCCTCCACATACTAATTAGCCTCGTTCCATAAGACACCTTCCAGTGTTGCGAGACATTTTACAAGATACTAAAAAGAAGTGTCTTCTGAATCGCGGCCAGATGTTTTCTAACACAACTTATCCAAACACGTGAACTTATTAAATGGAGCCGAGCTTTCTGCCTCCTCGCGAACTCTCTTGGCTTACAAATTATTTAATATTAGTAAAATAGACTGTCTTTGTTCTCGAAACGTTCCACAGTGATACTTCTTATTTCCGACGATTTTGGCCGGTGCTCCGTCATGATAAGAAGACCTTAAGGTGTCTGGAACAAAGACACCGTAAGCACGAGCCGGAGTCTACTACGTACTAGTTGAGTAATGTTTAGACTTTTCGGAGAACGCATCCAATGACTGACGTAGACATCGTTGGAAAGGACTTTACAAATAATAATAAAATAAATTCACATAAAATGAAGTCATTTTTTTTGGTCCTGGTTTTTCATCTATTGCTAATTTAATAGGATGTGAAATCCCTGTGACTACTCTTATGTATTCACTGTAAAAGTCAAGCAAACGGGATTTTAGAATAATGAAATAACATGGGCTTTACATCGATTAATAGAAAATTTGCCAATACTTTTTATTATTTCATTAAAGGCAGAACTCAGGAGTGAAAGCCGTAGAGGAAAATCTGGGGGAGTCCAAACTTCTTCCAGTTAGTAGGAGGCCCCAACCGCACGAGGAATGGACGGCATCCAGCTGGTAGTGGTCATGATTAAGGTTACGTGATGGAGGGAAGATGTAGAAAAAGCAGTAATGACCGCACTTTCCTATGCTTGGCGTATTAGTCAAGGAAGACAACGGAGGATGATATTTTTAAAAGGGATCATTACACTTTGACGTGTAGCACTGACCCATGAGATAAAAAGAGGAAACATAGCCCTCATTGATTCTGGATTACTTAAGTATTAATTTTTTTAGTTAATTTTTTTCTTCTGTTATAGGCTTCGTCCTCTTTCATAACTATTTTGTTTAATTTTCTCAATAGAAGCAACAAAATTAATCAATTTTCCCTAGGAAAAAAAGCATGTTTGGTAAAAAAAGAAAAATTCTCTTCACAGTAAAAGACTTCAAGCAAACTGTGTAATCTCATCCTACAGTCATACCTTTTATGATCTGTCCACTGCTTCTTTCTAACATACATGTGGAGAGTCTGACTACGGGATCAGACTACACAGTTGCTTGTAGTCTGTTACCATGGAGACATAAATCTGCTTAAGAGCTGTAAAAACGTGGTAGATAATTTTTTATAATAAAGACCATTTGACAAGTTGTCTTAGTTTTAATTTTAAAGGGACTCTGTCGACAGGTTTTTGCTATGTAATCTGAGAGCAGCATGATTTAGGGGCAGAGATCCTGATTCCAGATCCTGATTTGATATTTCATAAAGTAGTCTGTGTTGTTGTTGTTTCATTAAATTCAGTATTTTATCAGGAGGAGATTATCATTACAGGACTAGCTGCCTTGTGCAATCTAGTCCTCCTACTTTGTGTAACCCCACCCCCACCACTGATTAGCAACTTTGTGTCAATATACAGAAAGCTGCCAATTAGTGGTGTGGGCGGGGTTATACACAGCTCATCATTCAGAGCTCTGCTAGATCTGCAGCAGAGAGAACAGTGATTTAATAAGATTGTAAAAGAACTGTTGCACCCAGTAAACTAAGTAATACGTTGCTGGATTCAGGGTCTCTGTCACTATAGCATGCTGCTCTCAGGTGGGGTAGCAAAAAACAGGTGACAGATTCCCCTAAAATAGTAACCTAAAGTGGTTAGACTGTCTGACACATGGACCTATATCACATTGTGAGCGTATAGCATGATAGTCTGTAGCAGTATTTCCTTTCCTTCTCCATAACACAGGCAGCTCCTGCTACAATGTCTGTGTTTTATATACGGTAATTTATTGAGTCCTGATCATTTATAAGGAACAAGATGGACATATTAGACCTTGTAATATCATCACTAGATCACAGAGCATAAGTTGTCCCTATGGCAATCCCCCAAGGATCATATCCCATTAAAACTTTGTTTTTACTTATTCCAGACATCGAGACAATAATATACTTTGAAAGATATAGCAAAAATTACATTTATCATAGAAGTACTTGTATAACACATATGTTGGAGCGTCTCATATTATACTTGTCTTGGTTTCTGTTTGAGCACACATAGATCCACGCCAGAAACGAGAGGTCTACTATGATGTCACGCTCTTCTCCTAGTCTACTTCAAAGTGGTCTGGCAGCTGGGTTGGATTATACATTTTATTTTGCTTTCCATTGAATCTCTTCCTTTTCACAAAATATCCAGAGCAGCTGTCATCTTGTCCACCTGAAGTCTCGGGGTTCTCTCCGGCCTCAGTAAATAATGTATAGAGTGTGGCTGTCGACTCATGGGAGGTCACACATTACCCTCCTAAGTTAGCTACCTGCTGACTTCTCAATCAGGAGCCTCCTCCTGAATCAGCTGGTGTCCATCTAGATACCCTGTCAGTTGTCTGTCCGGAGTGATTGATGACTGTGGTGATCTATGGGTAATTCCTTAGTGAAGTTTCATCTGTATATTAACTGCCAAACTTGTCAATGCTCTAAGTTAAAGAGTGTTATATAGTCCTTCTGCCAGAAATGTTACATTATTTGGATCTGTATGGAATTTTTATAGTCTACTACACTAATTGGAAAGCATGGTGGCTCAGTGGTTAGCACCGTTGTCTTGCAGCACTTAGAGACAGGGCTAAAATCCGACTGAGGACCACCATAATCTTCTACACTACTGTGCTGCCAGCACTCACTATTTTTAATCTCCATTCTAATGTTCCGGCAATATTTTTGCTGCAATTTTTGAAAATCGCTGAAAAGCAAACACTTGTTTAAAGTTGTAATGTTTTTTTTTTTTTGCTTTCTCTTCCTATCTCTGTTCTTAATAACCAGCCTTGCTCAAGCTGACAGCTGAGGGTTGCAGCCGCAGCTGTCAGTTTTGCCTGGCTGGTTATCAAAAATACAGGGGAACCCACACCATTTTTTAAATTTATCTGTAGCGCAGGCGGCGGCTGATGAATACTCTCATCAGCGGCCGCCTCCTCTCGCTGTTATCTGTTGATTATAATTCTCAACATTCTCCCCTGCTAGCGCTGATCGCAACGACAGCGGGGGAGAATTATGAGAGCTGCCTTCAGCGCCAGGGAACAGCGCAAACAGTACTGCTGCTTCCTATGTGCCTGTACATGTGGTACTGATGCTGCACACGGTTGCCACACGTATACCACAAGTATTACACACACGGTACTCCGGTACTGTTTTTTCCGGTACTGGAGAATATCAGGACACGTGAAAGAACCCTTAGATTGAGTCAGCTTTCTGCACACAACAGTTTGCTTCTTCACAAATGAATAACCAGAATTATTTTTGAACCATTTTTTTTAATGATAAAAAAAATGACAAGTCTGTCAATGCTCTGTTAAGAAATGGGCTTTTTTTTTTTTTTTTTTTTCAATAAGTTACCATCCATTACTTAAGATGTGTTTGCATGAAAGAGATTAGAAAGGGATTTTAATACGACCCTAGGAGACCTCAAGTGTTATGCAGATATTTTCAGGGCAATTGGTGTATCTGTGAAATGCAACAAATTTATTCTCCACAAATTGGACTTTTTCTAAAACAAAAAAAAAATCTGTTTTTTTTTGTTTTGTTTTTTCAAATTTGAGTTTCAAAAAATTCAGTCCTCTCTAGTCCTTACTAATTGATTAGATACCCTCTGGTTAATTTTTGGTTGGCTTACGTATAATGAAATTATCTCTTTATGCTCCACTCACAAAAGGACCAAGAAACTAAGAAAACATGAACATAGTTGATTTGCTTTTACTGTTTGCAGCCTACTGAAGGAATATACGTCCTTTATTCTTTCATTGTTTGGAAGTAACATGTTGAATTGGAAGCATTTCCTACATACATCGTCTAATATCTGCAGCATTTCATGATTTTCTGATATTTTTGGTTAATGGCATGAATGCATAACCTTGGATTCAACTTTTTTTCTTTAATTATATAAAATGGTATCTGGAAATATATAGCCGCCCAGCACAAAATTCCGAGCTCTAGATCCCTCTTAAAAATAGAATTTTAAGAGTAGCAGAGTTTTAAAAATTTATGAGAAAAATCTGTTTCGCTCTGTGTTCTGCCATTATAAAAAATATTAAAGGAGCGACAGATTCCATCACAATGTGCCTGAAACAATATTTAAACAGCGCCGCTTGCTACTAATATGTTCATTTTTGCTGCAGACCCCCTAATTGTGTAAATATGTCTGAGCCGATTAAGTTCTTACATCCTTCACATGAGTCGCTTTGAACATTCTTGTTAAATTATGCCTCCAGCACATCCTCTGCCTTTGACATTAGTGGGCCAAACATGGCTGTATACTTACCGGAGGATTTGGTGAGGGATGATAGATGTAATATACCTCATTGAGGACCTTCTGCCGCATTCTTTATAAAATTTTGGATCTATTATAATACAAGAAGCAGTTCAGAACATTACTCGGGGCATCACACCACCACCACTGCCGGCTTGTCTTCTTTACCTAAAGCATCCTCCAACTAAGTGATGGACATACTCTACTGTCCATGAGAAGCAAAAGAAAAAGTAATTTATCAACCCATGCATCCGTTCTGGTGCTCAAGTGCCAATCTGGGCAAGGCTTAGCAGAACTGTCCAGTCTGAAGCCATACAGTCATGGCCAAAAGTTTTGAGAATGACACAAATATTCATTTTTACAAAGTCTACTGCTTCACTTTTTCTAATGGCAATTTGCATATAATCCAGAATGTTATAAAGAGTGATCAGCTTAACAGCAATTACTTGCAAAGTCAATATTTGGCTAGAAAATGAACTTTATCCCCCAAAACACATTTCAACATCATTGCAGCCCTGCCTTAAAAGGACCAGCTAACCTCTTTTCAGTGATTGCTCCATTAACACAGGTGTGGGTGTTGATGAGGACATGGCTGGAGATCAATCTGTCATGATTAAGTAAGAATGACACTACTGGACACTTTAAAAGGAGGCTGGTGCTTGGCATCAGTGTTTCTCTTCTGTTAACCATGGTTATCTCTAAAGAAACACGTGCAGTCATCATTGCAATGCACAAAAATGGCCTAACAGGGAAGAGTATCGCAGCTAGAAAGATTGCACCTCAGTCAACAATCTATCGCATCATCAAGAACTTCAAGGAGAGAGGTTCCATTGTTGCCAAAAAGGCTTCAGGGTGCCCAAGAAAGACCAGCAAGCGCCAGGACTGTCTCTTAAAAGTGTTTCAGCTGCGGGATCGGGCTATCAGCAGTGCAGAGCTTGCACAGAAATGGCAGCAGGCAGGTGTGAGTGCATCTGCACGCACTGTGAGGCGAAGACTCTTGGAGCAAGGCCTGGTCTCAAGGAGGGCAGCAAAGAAGCCACTTCTCTCCAGAAAAAACATCATGGACAGACTGATATTCTGCAAAAGGTACAGACAGTGGACTGCTGAGGACTGGGGTAAAGTTATTTTCTCTGATGAATCCCCTTTTCGATTGTTTGGGACATCAGGAAAACGCCTCCTTCGGAGAAGACAAGGTGAGCGCTACCTCCAGTCTTGTATCATGCCAACTGTTAAGCATCCTGAAACCATTCATGTGGGGGTTGCTTCTCAGCCAAGGGAATCGGCTCTCTCACAGTCTTGCCTAAAAACACAGCCATGAATAAAGAATGGTACCAGAATGTCCTCCAAGAGCAACTTCTCCCAACCCTCCAAGAGCAGTTTGGCGATCAACAATGCCTTTTCCAGCATGATGGAGCACCTTGCCATAAAGCAAAGGTGATAACTAAATGGCTCAGGGAACAAAACATAGAGATTTTGGGTCCATGGCCTGGAAACTCCCCAGATCTTAATCCCATTGAGAACTTGTGGTCAATCATCAGGAGACGGGTGGACAAACAAAAACCTAAAAATTCTGACAAAATGAAAGCATTGATTGTGCAAGAATGGACTGCTATCAGTCAGGATTTGGTCCAGAAGTTGATTGAGAGCATGCCAGGGAGAATTGCAGAGGTCCTGAAGAAGAAGGGTCAACACTGCAAATATTGACTTGCTGCATTAACTCATTCTAACTGTCAATATAAGCTTTTTTTTACTCATATGTTTGCAATTATTATATTTCTGTCTGTGATAAAAACATCTGTCAAACACACATAAAAACCAGAGGGCAGCAGATCATGTGAAAATATAATATTTGTGCATTCTCAAAACTTTTGGCCATGACTGTACATCAACATATACATTGTGCTCTAATGCACAGGGTGGGATCAGACAAGACCGGCTAGGCTTCGTTCCTTACGCTCATCAATGAATCCTGGTCTCCCAGTCTTCGGGTTCATCAATTGTCCATCTTTGGACCTTTTTTGATAGTTACGAACCACACTATAGCAAGTACACCCCACAAGTCCTGCCATCGGAGATATACTGACCCAGTTGATTTTCCATCACAATTCGTCCATTTACAGCAAAAAGTCAGTAGCGGGTGAACGGAGTGGACAATTACCAGCAGGTAATAGTTGTATGTTACTGCCAGGACCTGCCTCCCCTCCAACAACTGCGGGTGGCCGGACTTCAAAGGAGACCATGATTTTTACTGAAAATTTCATCGGCACATTCCAACCAGATAATAAAACAAATCCGAAATTTCCCTCTCCCTCCATACAATTTTATGATTTTTACTTTAATGCAGCAACACTGTGGTATTGCTGTATATAGTACAAGCGATTAGACAAACGCATGTTCAAGTACTAACAGGTACAATGAAAAGTAAAAAAAAATGTACAAAAAAAAAAACATAAGTTAAAATCACCCACCTTTTCCCCCCATTAAAAATAAAAATAATAAAAAATATTCATATGTGATATCGCCAAGTTCAGAATAGTCTGATCTGTCAAGATATTAAAATAATTAACCTTATCGGTAAACACCATAAGCAGCAAAAGTTAAAAAACGCCATAATACATTTTTTTTTTAGTCGGCTCAGTACCACAAAAAACGCGTAACGAGTGATCAAAGCATCACAGCTATCCCAAAATGGTATCAATAAAAATGTGTTCTCCCCACAAAAAAATAAGCCATGATACAGCGCCATTAACTAAAAAATAAAAACATTGCAGGTCTCGAAAAATGGGGACACAGCCCCAGATTAGTTTTTTTCAAAAATCACTGTAAAAATATTGCGGTTTAAGGAGATTGCGACCAAAAAAAAAAAAACATAGCCTCAGAGTGTGAATGCAGCCTTAATGCTATGGTAACTACCTCAGGTTAGGCTGGTTTCATACATCCTTGTAGCACAGTCTGACTACGGTCTCCCAACCTGAACGTTAACGTGAAGGTTAACATAACATTTTCATACGTGAATATTCACTATGCAAATATTATATTCTACCAATATACCTGAATAACCACAAACCAAAAATATTTTTATTAGAACATCAAGATAAAATAATTAAAAAGATGTTTAACCCCTTTGAGATGGAACCCTTTTTCGTTTTTGAGTTTGTTTTTCGCCACCCTTCTTCCCAGAGCCATAACTTTTTTATTTTTCCGTCAGTATTGCCATGTGAGGGCTTGATTTTTACAGGACGAGTTGCACTTTTGAACGACACCATTGGTTTTACCATATCGTGTACTCAAAAACGGGAAAAAAAATTCCAAGTGCAGTGAAATTGCAAATAAAGAGCAATTCTGCAACAGTTGTTTGGATTTTTTTTTTTTTACCATGTTCACCAAATGCTAATACTGAGATTCCATTATGATTCTCCAGGTCATTAAGAGTTCATAGACGCCAAACTTGTCTAGGTTTTTTTTTTTTTTATTTAAGTGGTGGGAAAAAAATCCAAAGATTGTTAAAAAAAAAAAAATTGTGCCATTTTACGAGACCCGTATCATCTCCATTTTTCATGCCCTGAGGCTGGGTGAGGGCTTATTTTTTGCGCACCGAGCTGTCATTTTTAATGATACCATTTTGATGCAGATACGATATTTTGATCGCCCGTTATTGCATTTTAATGCAGTGTCTCAGCAACTAGAAAAACATAATTCTGGCGTTTTGACTTTTTTCTCGTTACGCCGTTTAGGCGATCGGGTTAATTTTTTTAATATTTATAGATCGGGTGATTCTGAATACGGCGATACCAAATATGTGTATGTTTGATTTTTTTTTTTATTTTGAATGGGGGAAAGGGGGGTGATTTAAACATTTATATATTATTTTTATATTTTTAAAAACTTTTTTTTATTTTTTACTTTTTGCATGCTTCAATAGTTTCCATGGGAGACTAGAAGCTGCCATAAACCAATCGGCTCTGCTACATACAGGCGATGAGCAGATCGCCTGCATGTAGCAGAATTACTTGCTATGAGCGCCAACCACCAGTATGGTGCATGTCGTGAAGGAGGGAGGCCATATTAGATAGAGGAGCTTTCAATACTTATAGAGATTGGGTATAATAAAATTGACAGTGTTCTCTTCCCAAAGCTAAATTATAAATCTAGATATAGTAACAGGATCATTGTATATATACAAAAATTCCAAGTGAATAGATTAGGTATACTACAACCCTAACAAGTATCAAACAAACAAACATAACATATAAATCGGAATAACCCAGGATAATACAGCCCAGAAATTTGACGTTTCGCCAGTTGGCTTCTTCAAGGAGCAGAAGCCTCATTTATGTTTACTAACAAGCAGAGAATTGGTTACAAAAAGAAAAAATCTATTTGATTGTATTTTTGAGTATTATTTGCATTAAGGAAACCCGTGCTCAGCTTTCTAACATGAAGATTTCACAACATATAATGTTATCTGCTGAGCCTGACCCTTTTTCAGTAATTTAGGTTTGAGATTAAACAAATTGATTTTATGACGATCAGTCAGAATATGTACATGTTCAGGACATACTGTTATTTGTTATATCCTGACACCGTATCTTATATTGTAGGACCTGTTGGTGTTGGCTTAAATGAACTTAAGAGAAAAGTCCTCATCAGCGACACCCAGCACTATGGAGTGACCGTGCCACGTGAGTACTTCTCATCACAGTCTGTTATTCGGGGAGTTACATGCCCCTAGGATATGTGCCCAGATAATTGGAAGCCATTAGTAAAGACTTATGAATTTCCCCTATGTTCCTTCGGCTTGAGATATTACAAATTCTTGTGGGCTTGAGAAAGCTTTAAGTGATTATGTGGTTATAACAAGTAACAAAAACAAGTGTATTTTCCCAGATTTCCTTTAATGAGTGGGTGGTAGTCACATTCTCCCATGTTCTATAATTCTGTATTGTACAGGTCACCATACCTTTTTTTTAGGGGGGGGGAATTACGGACAGCTCTGATGGTGTATTTTCATGAGTCGCTTTGTTGAAATTTTTGGCGAGATGCACTGGTTTTGCTATATGTCCAAAAATCACAATATGAATGACCAATAAGCAGACGCTGTTAAATAGAATAGTAGAACTAGAACCACAACTGGCAGCAATATTTTGTCCAGGTAGACCACAGAAAGGGTAGTGCCATCTCATATGCCAATCTTACTGTTCTAGATCTGGTGTTGACCAATGCTCACATGTTCCTAACCTCGGTGCCAAGTTAAAAAGTGTTCCGGGTTATAATAATTTGTTATAAGCAAGGCACAGGACCCTCATACTGATGATCTGTGGGGGTCCGAACATTTAGCCCCTCGCTAATCTGACTACTTATAATTAGAATGCCACTTTAAGTTTTGCTATGAAATTTTTGGTATCATTGGTACACAATGTTAAAGAGAGTGCGCCATCAGAAAATGAGATTTTTTTTTAATCAGATTTTTTTGTTAAATGTTTTTTTTTTTTTTTTTTCGATATTTGTTTATTAAATTGTCCATATCAATATCCATATGGAAAAAAAAATGAAATCTTGCAATCTTGCCATTGGTCACTTAACTAGGCCTTAGACTTGACTCACACTTCCTGTCCAGAACAGGAAACAGGAAGTGTGAATCTAAGGCCTAGTGACCAATGGCAAGAGTGAAAGATTTCATTTTTTTTTTACTTTGATAGTGGTAAGAGCAATTAAAAAAAAAAAACTGATGATAACGAGACAGTCTCGTTGTCACCACAGACAAGTCAATAGGTTAATTTCTGATGACACTTTTCCTTTTATTTCTACTAATTGTATTTGGAGCCATGTTTCCATGTAGCATAAACGCTCTTTTTTTTTTTCTGCTGCGTTTTTCTTTATGCAGGAAATATACAGCGTTGAACAGATCAAGCAGAGTGCATGTAATTTAATTAAAACTCCATGCCCACTGTGTGTTTGAAGACGCTGCTGAATTGTGCATCTTTTGATGCGTTTTTTCCCTATAGACATCTACAGGGAGTTTGAAAAAAATGCATGTGAAACACACAGGTGCGTTTGTAAGTGCAGAATACCAGTAAAAACACACAAAAAAGGTTCTTCCCGTCTGCACAAAACTGCATAAAAAATAGGAAAAACTGCAACAACAAAAAAAGATATAAAAATATATATATTTATAATATGTAGTGAAAAAAGCAAAAATCAGAGCAGTTTGCTATTGTGTACTTGGGTGCGGAAAACAAGCATTTTTTTATGTGGGATCATGGACTTTGGCCATGTTCACACAATGGAATGCCCATACATTTTTTGTTTCCAAAAATGCTGTAAAATTGTACTTTTGTACAATCGCAGCAAAAAAACCTCTGGGAACACAACTTGAGAACACAGCACTATTGTTCTGGTTTCTTACAGTGGAGGGGCTATATGCCTCCGTTAGTATCAGGGTCCTATTGCGAGGGCTCCTTCTCCCCCTATAATTATTAGAAATCTTCATTTTTAATAAACAAGGAGGATATGAAGACTTGTTTCGACTGAACGTGCAGCTGAGAAGCCTGAACCATTTAATAGCTTTCAAGGCTTTGATTAGCGCACACTTCCGTATTCCCTGATGCCTTTTACTTTACAGCGAGCAGGAGATGGACCCCGGCACCACAGCTTAAGGTGTTCCGGTCAAGCAGACGGCTCTGTCCATCCAGTTTCCGTTTTCTATGGATTTCTCATTATTCCCGTTAATGTTGGAAGAAATTGACAGCGCCATCTTTACAAGCCCCTCGGGAATGAAAAGGAATCAATATTTTCTAGTGTTACGAAATGCAAAAACAAATAAAGCAATCATTTAACACGCTATAAAAGGGGTTTTCTTTACAATTACATTAATGGGCCTAAGTTCCATGAACCGGCGGATTCTTTATCCGCAGACACAGCTGCTGCATTAAAACTTTTGATACCGCTTTTCCGGATTGAGCTATTTATTTAATATCCTCCGGAGTGATCACCGTGTAATAATGCAGTTCCCCGCAGATGAGTTCTACAGTTAATCAAGCTGGAAGTTCAACCTTCAAAGGGTTTCTTAACCCCTAAGCGTACGGGTGTGATACACCATATACAGCTCTGCGATAATGTGGAGAGTCACTAGAACTGGAGTTTATTGTTGAGCGGTGCCAGTGTAGTCTACGGCAGTCGGCGTGCCGGACGACTTCTACTAGATCCAATCATTGAGGTTCACACTGGCAACTCTTCAGGGAGTCTCTAGCGCCTAACATCGGCCAAACTTACCGATATCGTCAGGATCGTCCGGCAGTCTAATGTTTATGGGTCCACCCAACTCTCCCCGACAGGGAAAGTCATAGCATGTCTGATGTTGGACTGCCAGTCCCTTCTCCTTGAGATAAGCTACCACAAGCACAGTCTAAGCCGATCGTCCTTGTGTGGGAAATTGGGAGAGAAAGCGATCGGGCGAATAACATCAACTGTTGACTGCACGATCTGTTGTGCATGGAGGGCTTTAGATCATAGATGCCCAAGTCATTATTCCAACTAGAGAAGAGGTGTTTGGCCACAAAAAGGTGAAAGCATATTAAAGATATGAACGAGTGATATGGCACAGGTGTTCGCTATGAGAGCCGTATGGTTTTGACTTTGGAGAGCCTCATGTGTTGGGCCAGTAGCCACATGTGGCTCCTGAGTATTTGGTTGGAAAAAAAAAATACTGTAGAAAGGAGAATTAAAGCTCTTTCTATTCTTCATAAAGAGCATCTTAACTGTTGTACTCTGGACAGTCCAGATATCCCTTACACCATCAATCCAAATCAGATCTCTCCTACTTTGCACTGACGAGGACCAACAGTCCAAAACACCGTGTCTGCAAATGGAGATTCTGATTTGGCTTTTATCCTAAGTCATATTACAAGACTCGTTAAAGGGTTGATTGTGACTTGTAGGATCGCTACTTCCAATAGGTGGCGCTATAGAGTACAAGTCCTCTTTGTTTGAAGAGGCAATTTGCATATTAAAATTTCCCAGAGGAGCATTGCACGGCGAATAAGCCTCCTTACCTCGACACGCCAGATCTGGTATGTCACTCTCCACAAGGAGAAACCTTACCCCCCAGACCCCAGTCCAGAGCCTCTCATCTAGCCAAATTAGATCTCTCCTACTTTGCACTGACGAGGACCAACAGTCCGAAACACCGTGTCTGCAAATGGAGATTCTGATTTGGCTTTTATCCTAAGTCATATTACAAGACTCGTTAAAGGGTTGATTGTGACTTGTAGGATCGCTACTTCCAATAGGTGGCGCTATAGAGTACAAGTCCTCTTTGTTTGAAGAGGCAATTTGCATATTAAAATTTCCCAGAGGAGCATTGCACGGCGAATAAGCCTCCTTACCTCGACACGCCAGATCTGGTATGTCACTCTCCACAAGGAGAAACCTTACCCCCCAGACCCCAGTCCAGAGCCTCTCATCTAGCCAAATTAGATCTCTCCTACTTTGCACTGACGAGGACCAACAGTCCGAAACACCGTGTCTGCAAATGGAGATTCTGATTTGGCTTTTATCCTAAGTCATATTACAAGACTCGTTAAAGGGTTGATTGTGACTTGTAGGATCGCTACTTCCAGTAGGTGGCGCTATGGAGTACAAGTCCTCTTTGTTTGAAGAGGCAATTTGCATACCATCAATCCAGAGAGTGACATGGGATAGGATCAAAATGAAAAGAAACCGTTACCACTTCTCTACCGTGAAACTCATAATGAAGAGGATTTGAACTTGATAGGCATTTAACTAAACCCCTACCGCCATCACATACACCGCCATCACATACACCGCCATATGCAATATATATGTTCTTGCCAGTCTATATTTAGTATTTAAAAATATATATATATTTTGTATTACTGGACTCTTGTTTCCTACTCTTTTCATACCGCAAACTAAAGAACATCTGTGCATTTGTAAATGAAGCTATATAAATCCTCTGATGAACATTTCTTTATCTTGACATATTTCTACCTGTTATAGATAGTGAAAAATAAGATATTAAATCTAATTTCATAAAAATACAATAATAAATGTATGTTGGGTTAAGAGGAGGTAAGTGCAAATCTGGATGTGGTAATGCGGCTGATGTGATTTATTTGGACTTTGCAAAGGCATTTGATACTGTTCCACATAACAGCCTTATACTGAAGCTTTGTTAGCAGGGACTAGGAGAGACTATATGTAGATGGATAAGGAATTGTCTAAATGACCGGAAGCAAAGAGTTGTCATAAATGGTAAGTTCTTTAAATGGGATATAGTCACCAGTGGGGAATGCAGGGATCTGTACTGGGAGCAGTGCGGACCGCAGGGATCTGTACAGGGAGCAGTAGGGACCGCAGGGATCTGTACTGGGAGCAGTACGAACCGCAGGGATCTGTACTGGGAGCAGTGAGGACCACAGGGATCTGTACTGGGAGCAGTAGGGACAGCAGAGATCTGTACTGAGGGCAGTGGGGTCCGCAGGGATTTGTATTGGGAGCAGTGGGAACCTCAGGGATCTGTACTGGGAGCAGTGGGGACCGCAGGGATCTGTACAGGGAGCAGTGCGGACCGCAGGGATCTGTACTGGGAGCAGTGGGAACCTCCGGGATCTGTACTGGGAGCAGTGGGGACCGCAGGGATCTGTACTGGGAGCAGTAGGGACCTCAGGGATCTGTACTGGGAGCAGTGGGAACCGCAGGGATCTGTACTGGGAGCAGCGGGGACCGCAGGGATCTGTACTGGGAGCAGTGGGGACCGCAGGGATCTGTACTGGGAGCAGTGGGGACCGCAGGGATCTGTACTGAGGGCAGTGGGGTCCGCAGGGATTTGTATTGGGAGCAGTGGGAACCTCGGATCTGTACTGGGAGCAGTGGGGACCGCAGGGATCTGTACTGGGAGCAGTGGGGACCTCAGGGATCTGTACTGGGAGCATTGGGGACCGCAGGGATATGTACTGGGAGCAGTGGGGACCGCAGGGATCTGTACTGGGAGCAGTGGGAACCGCAGGGATCTGTACTGAGGGCAGTGGGATCCGCAGGGATTTGTATTGGGAGCAGTGGGGATCACAGGGATCTGTACTGGGAGCAGTGGGGACCTCGGATCAGTACTGGGAGCAGTGGGGATCGCAGGATCTGTACTGGGAGCAGTGCGGACCGCAGGGATCTGTACTGGGAGCAGTGGGGATCGCAGGGATCTGTACTGGGAGCAGTGCGGACCGCAGGGATCTGTATGGAGCAGTGGGACCGCAGGGATCTGTACTGGGAGCAGTGGGGACCGCAGGGATCTGTACTGGGAGCAGTGGGGACCGCAGGGATCTGTACTGGGAGCAGTGGGGACTGCAGGGATCTGTACTGGGAGCAGTGGGGACTGCAGGGATCTGTACTGGGAGCAGTGGAAACCGCAGGGATCTGTACTGAGGGCAGTGGGGTCCGCAGGGATCTGTACTGGGATCAGTGGAGACCGCAGGGATCTGTACTGGGATCAGTGGAGACCGCAGGGATCTGTACTGGGAGCAGTGGGGACCGCAGGGATCTGTACTTGGAGCAGTGGGAACCGCAGGGATCTGTACTGACGGCAGTGGGGTTCGCAGGGATCTGTACTGGGATCAGTGGAGACCGCAGGGATCTGTACTGGGAGCAGTGGGGACCGCAGGGATCTATACTGGGATCAGTGGAGATATAAATGGGATATAGTCACCAGTGAGGAATGCAGGGATCTGTACTGGGAGCAGTGCGGACCGCAGGGATCTGTACAGGGAGCAGTAGGGACCGCAGGGATCTGTACTGGGAGCAGTACGAACCGCAGGGATCTGTACTGAGGGCAGTGGGGTCCGCAGGGATTTGTATTGGGAGCAGTGGGGATCACAGGGATCTCTACTGGGAACAGTGGGGACCTCAGGGATCAGTACTGGGAGCAGTGGGGATCGCAGGGATCTGTACTGGGAGCAGTGCGGACCGCAGGGATCTGTACTGGGAGCAGTGGGGACCGCAGGGATCTGTACTGGGAGCAGTGGGGACCGCAGGGATCTGTACTGGGAGCAGTGGGTCCCCAGGGATCTGTACTGGGATCAGTGGAGACCGCAGGGATCTGTACTGGGAGCAGTGGGGACCGCAGGGATCTGTACTGAGGGCAGTGGGGACCCCAGGGTTCTGTGCTAGGTCCGATTCTTTTTAACCTGTTTATTAATGACCTTGTGGATGGGATTGAGAGTAAAGTGTCAGTCTTTCCTGATGACACCAGACTATGTAGGATATTAAAATCTGACCTTGACAGTGCAATATAATAAAATGATCTGGATAAGACGTCTGATGGGCAAACACTTGGCAAATGAGGTTTAATGTAGATAAATGTAGAGTAATGCACCTGGGACGGAGTAATCCTATTGCTGCATATACATTAAATGTTAGTATACTCAGGACTGCAGAACAGGAGAAGGACTTGGGTATTCTGGTTACAAGTAAGCTGAGCAGCAGTACTCAATGTCAAGCAGCTGCCACAAAAGCAAACACGATTTTGGGTATATAAAAAGAGAGAAAATCCCGAAATACCAACGCATTGTTACCCCTTTATAAATCACTGGTGAGGCCACATCTAGAATGTGGGATCCAGTTTTGGGCTCCACATTTTAAAAAGGATATTCTGAAGTAAGTCAGTTCAAAGATTATTACATGCAATAGAGGGGCTCTCCTATAACATGAGGTTGGAAAAGTTGGGCTTGTTTACCTTAAAAAAAAAAATGTCTCAATGGAGATTTTATTTATATGCCTAAATACACGTGTGGTCGGTACAGACGACTCGCACAGGACTTATTCCTTCCGAAGATCTTACAGAGGACACGGGGTTACACATTACTGATGGAAGAAAGGCGATTCCGGCAGTGAAATATGAAAGGGTTCTTTACAGTTAGAGCCATCCGAATGTGGGATGCCGACCACTAGAGGTAGTAATGGCTGACACTATAGCGGCTTTTAAAAAAAAAAAAAGGCTGGATGATTTCCTCAATTTACATAACATTGTGGATTATAGGTAATTTAGTGACAAAAAATGTAGAATTAATGGAGAATGGTTGAACTTAAAGGACCTAGGTCTTTTTCAACATATGTAACTATGTAATTAATATATTAATATATCAATAAAATAAATATATTTTAGTAAAAATATAAAAAATAAGATAATAAATATATTAAGATATCAAGCAGCTCATTTTTTATTTTTCAAAGACTCCCACCATATTTAACCCCTTCATGACCCAGCCTATTTTGACCTTAAAGACCTTGCCATTTTTTGCAATTCTGACCAGTGTCCCTTTATGAGGTAATAACTCAGGAACGCTTCAACGGATCCTAGCGATTCTGAGATTGTTTTTTCGTGACATATTGGGCTTCATGTTAGTGGTAAATTTAGGTCGATAATTTTTGCGTTTATTTGTGAAAAAAATGGAAATTTGGCGAAAATTTTGAAAATTTTGTAATTTTCAAATTTTTAATTTTTATTCTGTTAAACCAGAGAGTTATGTGGCACAAAATAGTTGATAAATAACATTTCCCACATGTCTATTTTACATCAGCACAATTTTGGGAACAACATTTTTTTTTTGTTAGGAAGTTATAAGGGTTAAAATTTGACCAGCGATTTCTCATTTTTACAGCAAAATTTACAAAACCATTTTTTTTAGGGACCACCTCACATTTGAAGTCACTTTGAGGGGTCTATATGGCAGAAAATACCCAAAAGTGACACCTTTATAAAAACTGCACCCCTCAAGCTACTCAAAACTACATTCAAGAAGATTATTAACCCTTCAGGTGCTTCACAGGAACTAAAGCAACGTGGAAGGAAAAAATGGACATTTTAATTTTTCCAACAAAAATTTTCTTTTAGCATCAATTTTTTCATTTTTACATGGGCAACAGGATAAAATGGATCCTAAAATTTGTTGGCCAATTTCTCCTGAGTACACAGATACCTCATATGTGGTCATAAACCACTGTATGGGCGCACGGCAGGGCTCAGAAGGGAAGGAGCGCCATTTGACTTTTTGAATAGAAAATATGCTGGAATATTTAGCGGTTGCCATGTCGCATTTGGAGAGTTCCTGTGTGCCTAAACATTGGAGCTCCCCCACAGATGACCCCATTTTGGAAACTAGACCCCCTAAGGAACTTATCTAGATGCATAGTGATCACTTTAAACCCCCCAGGTGCTTCACAAATTGATCCGTAAAAAAAAGAAAGTACTTTTTT
The DNA here is from genome assembly GCA_033576555.1 of Oophaga sylvatica. Taxonomy (NCBI): domain Eukaryota; kingdom Metazoa; phylum Chordata; class Amphibia; order Anura; family Dendrobatidae; genus Oophaga; species Oophaga sylvatica. Next base: position 26,808,909 of record JARQOD010000006.1, on the reverse strand, counting down.
TCACAAAAATTTTCTTTTAGCCTCAGTTTTTTTCATTTTCACATGGGCAACAGTATAAATTGGATCCCAAAATTTGTTGGGCAATTTCTCCTGAGTACACAGATACCTCATATGTGGTCATAAACCACTGTTTGGGCGCATGGCAGGGCTCAGAAGGGAAGGAGCGCCATTTGACTTTTTGAATGGAAAATATGCTGAATATTTAGCGGTTGCCATGTCGCATTTGGAGAGTTCCTGTGTGCCTAAACATTGGAGCTCCCCCACAAGTGACCCCATTTTGGAAACTAGACGCCCTAAGGAACTTATCTAGATGCATAGTGAGCACTTTGAACCCCCAGGTGCTTCACAGAAGTTTATAACGCAGAGCCGTGAAAATAAAAAATCATTTTTTTTTCTCAAAAAATCATTTTTTAGCCCACTATTTTTTATTTTCACAATGGATACAGGAGAAATTGAACCCCAAAAGTTGTTGTCCAGTTTGTCCTGAGTACGCTAGTACCCCATATGTGGGGGGGAACCACTGTTTGGGCACACGTCAGGGCTCGGAAGGGATGTAGTGACGCTTTGAAGTGCCGACTTGATGGAATGGTCTGCGGGCATCTTGTTACGTTTGCAGAGCCCCTGATGTGCCTAAACAGTAGAAACTCCCCACAAGTGACCCCATTTTGGAAACTAGACCCCGCAAAGAACTTATCTAGATGTGTGGTGAGCACTTTGAACCCCCAAGGGGTACACAGAAGGTTATAACGCCCGGGCATGAAAATAAAAAAAATCATATTTTTTCCACAATCAGGATCTTTTAGTCCCCAATTTTTTTATTTTCCCAAGGGTAACATGAGAAATTAGACCCCAAAAGTTGTTGTCCAATTTGTCCTGAGTATGCTGATATCCCATATGTGGGAGAAAACTACTGTATGGGCACACTTCGGGGCTTGGATGGGAAGTAGTGACGTTTTGAAATGCCCACTTGATGGAATGGTCTTCGGGCGTCATGTTACGTTTGCAGAGTCCCTGATGTGCCTAAACAGTAGAAACTCCCCACAAGTGACCCCATTTTGGAAACTAGATCCCCCAAGGAACTCCTATAGATGTGTGGTAAGCACTTTGAATCTCCAAGTCCTTCACAGAAGTTTATAACGCAGAGCCGTGAAAATATAAAATCTTTTTTTCCACAAAAATAATTTTTTAGTCCCCAATTTTTTTTCCCAATGTTAACAGGAGAAATTAGAACCCCCAAAGTTGTTGTGCAATTTTTCCCGAGTACGCTGATACCCCATATGTGGGGATAAACCACTGTTTGGGCATACGTCGGGACTTGGAATAAAGGGAGCACTGTTTGACTTTTTGAACGCAAAATTTGCAGGAATCAATGGTGGCGCCATGTCGCGTATGGAGATCCCCTGATGTACCTAAATAGTGGAAACCCCTCAATTCTAACTCCAACCCTAACCCCAACACACCCCTAACCCCAACCCTAACCCTAATACAAACCCTAACCATAACCCCAACACACCCCTAACCCTAATCCCAACTCTAACCATAAACCTAACCACAAGCCTAACCCTAATTCCAACCCTAACCCAAATTCCAACCCTAACCCTAATTCTAACCTTAACCCTAATGCTAACCCTAACCCTAGTTCTAACCCTAAGGCTAGGTTCATATTGCGTTTTACCAGCCCGTTCAACACGTAGCGTTGACCGGCTGGTAACGGTATAGCATAACGCGATTGCGTTATGCTATACCTGCTAGCGCAGATGAATCAGCAGATGATTCATCTGTGCTAGCGGTGACGGAGCCCAGACGCTGCAGCCCGTGTCCGAGGCTCCGTCACTGAATGACGGCACGTCGCGAACGCATGCCGCTTTACGGCATGCGTTGCGATGCGCACACAAATGGGGTGAATGGCAGCGTTAACAGACTGCGTTACACCGCGGTGAAACGCAGTCCATCTAACGGACTGCCATAATGCAATATGAACCCAGCCTAACCCTGAGGCCCCGTGCACACATTGCGGATTCACTTGCGGATTTTTCTTAAATCCGCAGGTAAAATGACCTGCGTTTTACCTGCGAATTTAGCGCGGATTTGTTGCGGTTTTTCCCTGCGGTTTTACACCTATAATGGAATAGGTGTAAAACCTCTGCGGAATCCGCACAAAGAGTTGACATGCTGCGGATTTAAAACCGCAGCAAATCCGCATGTGCACAGCGTTTTTTTTAACCATTTATTTGCATTGTACTGTACATGGTTTCTGGATCTGCTGTGGATCCGCAGCACCAAATCCGCTGCAGATCCGCAGCAAAATCTCCGGCGATGACAGCAGCAAACTACTCGCCGCGGATCAGCAGCAAAATCCGCCGCGGATCCCCAGCAAAATCCCCGCGGATCCAGCAAAATCCGCCGCGGATCCCAGCAAAATCCGCCGCGGATCCCCAGCAAAATCCGCCGCGGATCAACGCAGCAAAATCCGCCGCGGATCAGCAGCAAAATCGGCCGCGGATCAGCAGCAAAATCGGCCGCGGATCAGCAGCAAAATCGGCCGCGGATCAGCAGCAAAATCCGCCGCGGATCAGCAGCAAAATCCGCCGCGGATCTGCAGCAAAATCCGCCGCGGATCTGCAGCAAAATCAGCTGCGGATCAGCAGCAAAATCCGCTAGGAAAAAAAAAAAAATTCTTTATTTTATTATTTGTCCCTACCTATGACAGGGGGGGTTCATTTACTTTTTTTTTTATTTTGATCACTGTGACAGTTTATCACAGTGATCAAAATAAATTTTTGTACAATGGTGGGCGCACTGCGCATGCGCCGGTCGGCGGGCGCACTGTGCATGCACCCGCCATTTTCCAAGATGGCGGCGCCCATGAAGAATCCTGGGCAGCCGCTGGGACGGATCCTGGGACATCGGTGGACCGGGAGAGGTGAGTAGGGGGGTCGGAAGGTGAGGGGGGGGGATCGGTAGGTGGGGCAGCGGATCGCAGGAGCAGGGGAGCAGACAGTGACGGCGGTGACCGATCGCTGTCATCTTTCTGTGGCGGCGGCCGATCACCGCCGTGACTCGATGTGGGGGGGGTCTGATCGCGGTCTCCAGCCATGGCAGATGCTATTGCAGCATCGGCCATGGCTGGATTGTAATATTTCACCAATTTCATTGGTGAAATATTACAAATCGCTCTGATTGGCTGTTTCACTTTTAACAGCCAATCAGAGTGATCGTGGCCACGTGGGGGTTAAGCCAACCCCCCTGTGGTGATGCACTAAGGGTCCTGTGCCTGGGGGTCAGGTGACCTTTCAGTGACCCCGGTCACCCGACCCCCAGGAACATGATTTATAGCATGACGCCGGCGTCATGGGTCGGGATGGCACAGGTTTTCATGACGTCGGCGTCATGGGTCGGGAAGGGGTTAAAAAAAAAACAGTGCTTACCTCCAGCGATCATTCACTGCGCCCATTCCAGCGCTCCCAGGGTCCCTACTGTTCTTTAAATCCCTGTCTGTTTTGGCTAACAGGAAGTGCCCACTCAGCCAATCACTAGCCACATTGATGACCCGCCAGGGTGGATAAAAATCATGATTTTTTAAAAAAAAAATCAAAAAAATCGGATTTTTTTTTTATTTAAATCGGATTTTTTTGATTTAAATCGGATTTTTTTGATTTAAATAGGATTTTTTAATCAAGTTGTACACAAGCATAACTTTCTTTTTGCAAATCAAATTATTTTACACAAATAAAAATAATAAAACAGTTGATTATGAAACCTAATAAATTTTATTTGCACTATTAAACAATCAGAATTGAACTACAGAGAGTAAGTACTTTTTAACAATAGCCTATCTCTAACGTTTGAAGTAAGCAAACATCTTCAGTGAATACATCAGTCCTTTAAGCCTACTGTTTATTTAGGACTTTTAATAGGAAAACTAGTTGTCCTGCTTTAGCAGTTCCTAAGCGGTTTCGGACTGTTGTGTGCACAAAACCAAATGAAGAAAACAATCTCTCTACTCCTGCCGATGAAGCCGATGCAGTCAGTAGCTGAGTAGCTACATTTATTATCTTCGCTGGAAGAACAAGTGATTGCGACTTCCACCAGTCCAGTGGTTTTAGTTCATTAACGAGGTTATCTGCAAACAGGTATTTTTGAAATGGTGCAGATTCACACTTCAATTTCAGCACAGTTGCCACAATGTCATGGTTAGTATTGGCGAGCCACTCCATTGCAGAGTTGATTTCCGCCTCAGATAGTTTTTTCCCTCTGTAGATGGGATGCAAGATATTGGCTAAATAGTGTTCTTCTTTTAATGCTTGGTCCTTGCGGTGGTGTATTGCAACCTTTTCATTGTTTGAGAGGTTCAAGCGATCTAGCGAACCTTCTAAATCTTTCCAAACTTCTGTGGCATCAGCTATGGTTGCAGTATCTTTCTGCATTTTATCCAACGCAATAGATATTGGCTTTAACCTTTCCAAAAGGTCCTCGGCATTTCTCTTCACACCAAGATTTAATACTTTGCTTCGTATATTAGCATCAATTTTATCCCGATGTGTTTCGCAAATGGACACTAATTTTGACCAGTTGTTAATAAACAGTTCCAAGCATTCAGCCAAGGTATTCCATCTAACATCTTGTGGTAGAACCAACTTCAGTCCTCCCATTTCCTTGTAGGTTGCATGTGCAAAATGATTATTGCGGAAATATTTAACAATTTCTACAACATGTTCCTTGACACCCGAAATATGCAGGTCTTTTGCCAAAAGATGCAACAAATGGGCAGAACAACCGTATGTAATGACATTTGTGTCATCCTCATGTGCCAGTTCCGCTCGCATTTTTGCCACATTGCTTGCGTTATCAGTAACTAAGCTCCTTACTTTACATCCAAACTGTTCTTGGCATTGGTGAATTGAGTTCTTAGCAATTTCAAGTAAATATTCAGCATTATGTGAATTTCCAGATGTGTCGATTGTGTCTGTAAGGTAAGTTTCACCATCTTCTGTTGTGACACAAGTGCAAATTATGGGGTCGTTGTGGATGTTGCTCCAACCATCCAAGCTCATGTTAACAACTTTGTCTTTCAAATATTTTGTACAAGCCGCTCTTTCTTTGTCGTATACAGCCTGAAGATGTTTTCCTGAGATATCAAATCTACTTGGTGGTTTGTAGCCTGGTCTTATTCCTTCGATCATTTGTACAAACAATGGGTGTTCAACTAGTCGGAAAGAAGAATTGGTTGCAAATATGAATTTAGCAATTAATTCATCAAAATGTTCTTTCTGGCTCGTCGTAGTCTTTAAGAGGAATTTTTCTACACTTTGCACGCAAAGTTTTTTGTTGGGCTGCTTTGTTGAAGTTGTACCCAGATATTGATTGTCACGTGCAGCACAAGCCATATTTGACCCTGAAAGCACAGTAATTAAAAATATAATTCGACTGCGTATTTGAAGAAATATAACGAAAATATTTTGAAACAAACTTTTTGAACAATGTAATGGTCCTCGTCCTATAAGGGCTGTCTCAAAAGTTATGCTACTCAAGTTTCCGGTGAAGTTGCTGTAATACTAGTAATATCAGAGCAACTGAAAAAAATTATGTCACAAAAGTTTTAAAAATGTTTTTTTTTAAAAAATGGTCAATTTGGCAGACTTCAAAAGTGAATTGTAGCCTACAATAAAAAAAAAAATAGGCGTATACACACTCTTTTATTTTTACTTAACGTTAATCTTCTGTGAAATATTGCCTTAACATAAATTTAAATTCTATACTCCAGAACTAGTGCTAGAAATTTTTCTTTTCATAGACTTTAACCATCCCAGTAAAACGTCTGTTAAAATAGGTTGTAATTGCCAGACTTACCACTAGTGCTAGGGTCCTTTTGCATAAGAAGCTGTGGGGGTTCATTGACATTAGTTGTATCACTATCAACATCTTCATTTCCCTTCTGGTTGCAGTTTTCATAATGTGATTTCAAACGGCAAACAAGTCCTTGGATATCCTTTTGACAGTATTTGCACTTTGCTCTCCCACCTTTCTTTCCAAGCTCTGCTGGCATCTCAACAAAATGAACCCAAATAGGGTCTCTCTTACGACCTGCCATGGCTCACGCAGATCACTTCTGAAGTTTGATTGTTACTACAGCCAAGTACTGCTGACTGACTATCCAACAAGTTTGGGCATGTCAACTGAATGGAAAAAGAAACTGAAACCAAGCTACAGAAAGTGAAACCAAGCTAGAAGTGTGGAGTTAATTGAACAATGATTGAAAGTTTTAGATTTTAATTGTGATTTATATTAAAAAAAATCTTTTGATTTAAATCAGTGATTTAAATCATGATTAAAATCACGATTTAAATCGATCTGATTTAAATAGAAAAAAATCATTTGATTTAAATCAATCCACCCTGTGACCCGCCCCAGCTAATGATTGGTCGAGTAATAATTCCTGTGTGTTGAGGAACAAATAATCGGAGACGAGTGTTGTCCCAGGGGAGAGTTGGAATAGGTGCAAAGTGGGATCAGTGGAGGTATTATTGCCGCTTTTCTTTTTTTATTCCACTGATAAAAAAAAATAATGATCTGCTGCTTTTTGTTTTTGTTTTTTCTAGTATTTCTCTTGAAGATAAATTATAAACTATTCTCGACCTAAAACACACAGGAGTCTCATTCACACCAGCGAGGCTTTTGTCAAATAAATGACACTGGTTTATATTGGGATGAAATCCACACTGACGTGTCATTAGCTCGTGGGATGCCAGTGTAGTCAGTACACTATTCATTCTATGCAACTAGACACCATCCTCACCGCAGCATGAGACACTGATGCGTGTATTAATCATTCTGGTAACAGTGAGCCTTCTTCCTGAAGAAAGAAATTTATTGTCTTACTACTGAAAACTGCAGTGTTTCATAGCTTACTTTCCTCTAGTTAGGTTTAAAGCTGCGTTCAGAATTCTGCTGGTTGTAATCCATCAGCACCCTTCTGACACACACACTCCCGACAGATTAACGAAGCATCTATAATGCGTGTCAGGCGTCATGTGGTGCAGTGCATTGTGAGATGAACATTTTTTTTTTCTGTAGACATTACATATCTCAATTTGCAAAATAGACACTGAACAAGCAGGAAGTGGTTTGAGTATCAGATGTTTGGTTTTTTTTTGTTTTTTTTTACCACTGGACAGGTTTCAGTAGTATATGTACCTTGTATGTAGTAAAACACTTTCCAGTTGCTGTCTTCTGCTGATCCCAGTGCCACTTCAGTCATCTTCTGTGACTGGAGTTGAGACTGGTCGGTTTACTCCAAACCAAAAATAAACTTATATGCAAATTCAAGCAAAAAAAAAGTTCAAAGAGTATCTTTGGATAAAATAAATATATTTTATTACATCAAAATGAAATACAATGATAAAAACAGAGCAACTCCCAAAGCAGGCAAAATAACACGGGGGAAAATTTATTCAATTATAGTGATGAAGGTCACTGTGAATAAATAATTAACATGCAAAAAGGAGGCTAAAAAAATGTTTTGTATCCAAAAAAGGCCCTATTAGTCAAACACACCATATAGCAATAAACATTTGAACCCACATCAGGGAATTCAATTCACTCTCAATGGCAAGCTGAACCAAATAGGCAAAAATACAGGGTGGTCCAAAAGTAGGTGGACAGTATGTGTAATAGGGTTCTGAAGGGGGAGATTCATCAAACATGGTGTAAAGTGAAACTGACTCAGTTGCCCTTAGCAACCAATCAGATTCCACTTTTCATTCTTATTATAGTCGAAAACCAAAAAGTGTCAGTAATTTGAAAAATTACATAAGAGATGCATTTCAAGAAATTAATACCCAAAGAGACTTGTGCAAAAATGTTTGTCGAAGCGTAAGAGGCAGACTTCAAAGCTGTGCAGATTGTGATGGAAAACAGTCTGAGCACCTGCGTTGATAAAATTTAAGGCTTTTGATTATTGTTCAAAAAAAATGTAAATTTTCAAAATTTCTTGTGTTTTAAATAGATTTTATAAAATAAAAAAAAAAAAAAAGTATTATTTTTTTTCCCCTACTTTGGACCCCCTATATCAAATAGTGTCAAACTAAGGGAAAAATGCGACTGTGAATAACGCATATTAATGCCGCAAAAAACTGGACAGACTTTCTCTGTTGTTAGAATGAAAAACCCCCTGGCCCGCCCCCCCCACCGCTTTCACCGCTTTCTCAGGGGGGCGAACAGAAATTATTTTAATTCGGAAAACATCTGAACTGGGGGCGTGAAGTTTCGTAAGGTGTATTCTCCATAAATTTAAATTGGAAGTTTTTGGGCGGGTTTGGGCAACCCCGTAAACTAGGGCGCACTCATGGGCCCCATGGCACTAAACTTTTGGGTCCAATAGTGAATACAAAATTTAAATTTTCTTTGGTTGGTTAGCACAATGGGCCCTAAGTCTTTTACTCAGCTTTCTTTCCTACTTCCCACCAGGCAAGGGCGTCCCGTAACATAGGAATTAAGAAATTTTTTTGACATTTTGGGGCTGTCTTATGTTCGGGGCCCCCCACCATACAGCCTCACACAGTTCAGTAGGGATAATTTGAGGTGGAAATTCAAGTAAGGCAAACGGCTGCATCCGGGGCACATGTGGACACTGGCCCCTTTTCCCTT
>JARQOD010000006.1:26750349-26800163 GCA_033576555.1 Oophaga sylvatica | reverse complement strand
AAAATCCGCCGCGGATCCCAAGCAAAATCCCCGCGGATCCCAGCAAAATCCGCCGCGGATCCCCAGCAAAATCCGCCGCGGATCAGCAGCAAAATCCGCCGGGAATCAGCAGCAAAATCGGCCGCGGATCAGCAGCAAAATCGGCCGCGGATCAGCAGCAAAATCGGCGCGGATCAGCAGCAAAATCCGCCGCGGATCAGCAGCAAAATCCGCCGCGGATCTGCAGCAAAATCCGCCGCGGATCTGCAGCAAAATCAGCTGCGGATCAGCAGCAAAATCCGCTAGGAAAAAAAAAAAAATCTTTATTTTATTATTTGTCCCTACCTTGACAGGGGGGTTCATTTACTTTTTTTTTTTATTTTGATCACTGTGACAGTTTATCACAGGTGATCAAAATAAATTTTTGTACAATGGTGGGCGCATGCGCATTGCGCCGGTCGGCGGGCGCATGTGCATGCACCCGCCATTTTCCAGATGGCGGCGCCCATGAAGAATCCTGGGCAGCCGCTGGGACGGATCCTGGGAATCGGTGGACCGGGAGAGGTGAGTAGGGGGGGTCGGAAGGTGAGGGGGGGGGGGGATCGGTAGGTGGGGCAGCGGATCGCAGGAGCAGGGGAGCAGAAGTGACGGCGGTGACCGATCGCTGTCATCTTTCTGTGGCGGCGGCGATCACCGCCGTGAACTCGATGTGTGGGGGGGGGTCTGATCGCGGTCTCCAGCCATGGCAGATGCTATTGCAGCATCGCCATGGCTGGATTGTAATATTTCACACCAATTTCTTGGTGAAATATACAAATCGCTCTGATTGGCTGTTTCACTTTTAACAGCCAATCAGAGTGATCGTGGCCACGTGGGGGTTAGCCAAACCCCCCTGTGGTGATGCAACTAAGGGTCCTGTGCCTGGGGTCAGGTGACCTTTCAGTGCCCGGTCCACCCGACCCCCAGGAACAGATTATAGCATGACGCCGGCGTCATGGGTCGGGGATGGCACAGGTTTTTCATGACGTCGGCGTCATGGGTCGGGAGGGGGTTAAAAAAAAACAGTGCTTACCTCCAGCGATCATTCACTGCGCCCATTCCAGCGCTCCCAGGGTCCCTACTGTTCTTTAAATCCCTGTCTGTTTTGGCTAACGGAAGTCCCCACTCAGCCAATCACTAGCCACATTGATGACCGCCAGGGTGGATAAAAATCATGATTTTTTAAAAAAAAAATCAAAAAAATCGGATTTTTTTTTTATTTAAATCGGATTTTTTTGATTTAAATCGGATTTTTTTTGATTTAAATGGATTTTTTTAATCAAGTTGTACACAAGCATAACTTTCTTTTTGCAAATCAAATTATTTTACACAAATAAAAATAATAAAACAGTTTGATTATGAAACCTAATAAATTTTATTTGCACTATTAAACAATCAGAATTGAAACTACAGAGAGTAAGTACTTTTTAACAATAGCCTATCTCTACGTTTGAAGTAAGCAAACATCTTCAGTGATACATCAGTCTTTAAGCCTACTGTTTATTTGGACTTTTAATAGGAAAACTAGTTGTCCTGCTTTAGCAGTTCCTAAGCGGTTTCGGACTGTTGTGTGCACAAAACCAAATGAAGAAAACAATCTCTCTACTCCTGCCGATGAAGCCGATGCAGTCAGTAGCTGAGTAGCTACATTTATTATCTTCGCTGGAAGAACAAGTGATTGCGACTTCCACCAGTCCAGTGGTTTTAGTTCATTAACGAGGTTATCTGCAAACAGGTATTTTTGAAATGGTGCAGATTCACACTTCAATTTCAGCACAGTTGCCACAATGTCATGGTTTATTGGCGAGCCACTCCATTGCAGAGTTGATTTCCGCCTCAGATAGTTTTTTCCCTCTGTAGATGGGATGCAAGATATTGGCTAAATAGTGTTCTTCTTTTAATGCTTGGTCCTTGCGGTGGTGTATTGCAACCTTTTCATTGTTTTGAGAGGTTCAAGCGATCTAGCGAACCTTCTAAATCTTTCCAAACTTCTGTGGCATCAGCTATGGTTGCAGTATCTTTCTGCATTTTATCCAACGCAATAGATATTGGCTTTAACCTTTCCAAAAGGTCCTCGGCATTTCTCTTCACACCAAGATTTAATACTTTGCTTCGTATATTAGCATCAATTTTATCCCGATGTGTTTCGCAAATGGACACTAATTTTGACCAGTTGTTAATAAACAGTTCCAAGCATTCAGCCAAGGTATTCCATCTAACATCTTGTGGTAGAAACCAACTTCAGTCCTCCCATTTTCCTTGTAGGTTGCATGTGCAAATGATTATTGCGGAAATATTTAATCAATTTCTACAACATGTTCCTTGACACCCGAAATATGCAGGTCTTTTGCCAAAAGATGCAACAAATGGGCAGAAAACCGTATGTAATGACATTTGTGTCATCCTCATGTGCCAGTTCCGCTCGCATTTTTGCCACATTGCTTGCGTTATCAGTAACTAAGCTCCTTACTTTACATCCAAACTGTTCTTGGCATTGGTGAATTGAGTTCTTAGCAATTTCAAGTAATTATTCAGCATTATGTGAATTTCAGATGTGTCGATTGTGTCTGTAAGGTAAGTTTCACCATCTTCTGTTGTGACACAAGTGCAAATTATGGGGTCGTTTGTGGATGTTGCTCCAACCATCCAAGCTCATGTTAACAACTTTGTCTTTCAAATATTTTGTACAAGCCGCTCTTTCTTTGTCGTATACAGCCTGAAGATGTTTTCCTGAGAATCAAATCTACTTGGTGGTTTGTAGCCTGGTCTTTTCCTTCGATCATTTGTACAAACAATGGGTGTTCAACTAGTCGGAAAGAAGAATTGGTTGCAAATATGAATTTAGCAATTAATTCATCAAAATGTTCTTTCTGGCTCGTCGTAGTCTTTAAGAGGAATTTTTCTACACTTTGCACGCAAAGTTTTTTTGTTGGGCTGCTTTGTTGAAGTTGTACCCAGATATTGATTGTCACGTGCAGCACAAGCCATATTTGACCTGAAAGCACAGTAATTAAAAATATAATTCGACTGCGTATTTGAAGAAATATAACGAAAATATTTTGAAACAAACTTTTTGAACAATGTAATGGTCCTCGTCCTATAAGGGCTGTCTCAAAAGTTATGCTACTCAAGTTTCCGGTGAAGTTGCTGTAATACTAGTAATATCAGAGCAACTGAAAAAAATTATGTCACAAAAGTTTTAAAAATGTTTTTTTTTAAAAAATGGTCAATTTGGCAGACTTCAAAAGTGAATTGTAGCCTACAATAAAAAAAAAAATAGGCGTTACACACTCTTTTATTTTTACTTAACGTTAATCTTCTGTGAAATATTGCCTTAACATAAATTTAAATTCTATACTCCAGAATAGTGCTAGAAATTTTTCTTTTCATAGACTTTAACCATCCCAGTAAAACGTCTGTTAAAATAGGTTGTAATTGCCAGACTTACCACTAGTGCTAGGGTCCTTTTGCATAAGAAGCTGTGGGGGTTCATTGACATTAGTTTGTATCACTATCAACATCTTCATTTCCCTTCTGGTTGCAGTTTTCATAATGTGATTTCAAACGGCAAACAAGTCCTTGGATATCCTTTTGACAGTATTTGCACTTTGCTCTCCCACCTTTCTTTCCAAGCTCTGCTGGCATCTCAACAAAATGAACCCAAATAGGGTCTCTCTTACGACCTGCCATGGCTCACGCAGATCACTTCTGAAGTTTGATTGTTACTACAGCCAAGTACTGCTGACTGACTATCCAACAAGTTTGGGCATGTCAACTGAATGGAAAAAGAAACTGAAACCAAGCTACAGAAAGTGAAACCAAGCTAGAAGTGTGGAGTTAATTGAACAATGATTGAAAGTTTTAGATTTTAATTGTGATTTATATTAAAAAAAATCTTTTGATTTAAATCAGTGATTTAAATCATGATTAAAATCACGATTTAAATCGATCTGATTTAAATAGAAAAAAATCATTTGATTTAAATCAATCCACCCTGTGACCCGCCCCAGCTAATGATTGGTCGAGTAATAATTCCTGTGTGTTGAGGAACAAATAATCGGAGACGAGTGTTGTCCCAGGGGGAGAGTTGGAATAGGTGCAAAGTGGGATCAGTGGAGGTATTATTGCCGCTTTTCTTTTTTTATTCCACTGATAAAAAAAAATAATGATCTGCTGCTTTTTTGTTTTTGTTTTTTCTAGTATTTCTCTTGAAGATAAATTAATAAACTATTCTCGACCTAAAACACACAGGAGTCTCATTCACACCAGCGAGGCTTTTGTCAAATAAATGACACTGGTTTATATTGGGATGAAATCCACACTGACGTGTCATTAGCTCGTGGGATGCCAGTGTAGTCAGTACACTATTCATTCTATGCAACTAGACACCATCCTCACCGCAGCATGAGACACTGATGCGTGTATTAATCATTCTGGTAACAGTGAGCCTTCTTCCTGAAGAAAGAAATTTATTGTCTTACTACTGAAAACTGCAGTGTTTCATAGCTTACTTTCCTCTAGTTAGGTTTAAAGCTGCGTTCAGAATTCTGCTGGTTGTAATCCATCAGCACCCTTCTGACACACACACTCCCGACAGATTAACGAAGCATCTATAATGCGTGTCAGGCGTCATGTGGTGCAGTGCATTGTGAGATGAACATTTTTTTTTCTGTAGACATTACATATCTCAATTTGCAAAATAGACACTGAACAAGCAGGAAGTGGTTTGAGTATCAGATGTTTGGTTTTTTTTTTGTTTTTTTTTACCACTGGACAGGTTTCAGTAGTATATGTACCTTGTATGTAGTAAAACACTTTCCAGTTGCTGTCTTCTGCTGATCCCAGTGCCACTTCAGTCATCTTCTGTGACTGGAGTTGAGACTGGTCGGTTTACTCCAAACCAAAAATAAACTTATATGCAAATTCAAGCAAAAAAAAAGTTCAAAGAGTATCTTTGGATAAAATAAATATATTTTATTACATCAAAATGAAATACAATGATAAAAACAGAGCAACTCCCAAAGCAGGCAAAATAACACGGGGGAAAATTTATTCAATTATAGTGATGAAGGTCACTGTGAATAAATAATTAACATGCAAAAAGGAGGCTAAAAAAATGTTTTGTATCCAAAAAAGGCCTATTAGTCAAACACACCATATAGCAATAAACATTTGAACCCACATCAGGGAATTCAATTCACTCTCAATGGCAAGCTGAACCAAATAGGCAAAAATACAGGGTGGTCCAAAAGTAGGTGGACAGTATGTGTAATAGGGTTCTGAAGGGGGAGATTCATCAAACATGGTGTAAAGTGAAACTGACTCAGTTGCCCTTAGCAACCAATCAGATTCCACTTTTCATTCTTATTATAGTCGAAAACCAAAAAGTGTCAGTAATTTGAAAAATTACATAAGAGATGCATTTCAAGAAATTAATACCCAAAGAGACTTGTGCAAAAATGTTTGTCGAAGCGTAAGAGGCAGACTTCAAAGCTGTGCAGATTGTGATGGAAAACAGTCTGAGCACCTGCGTTGATAAAATTTAAGGGCTTTTGTATTATTGTTCAGAAAAAAATGTAATTGTCAATGTTATGCTTGTGTTAGTAAATATGATTTTATATATAAATCAAAAAAAATGTTATTATTTTCTGTCCACCTACTTTTGGACCACCCTGTATATCAAATAGTGATCAAACTAAGATGAAGTGCGACTAGTGAATAATCGGCATATTAATGCCTGCATACAAACTGTGACCAGTACTTACATCTGTTGTTAGTAATGAAAAACCCCCTGGCCTGCCACCCCTACACGCGTTTCACCGCTTCTTCGTCAGGAGGCGAACAGAAATTATTGTAATTCTGGAAAACATCTGAACTGGCGCAGTGAAGTTTCAGTAAGGTGTATTGCTCCTATAATTATTTTAAGCAGTATTGGATAGATTTTGGGCGGTTGGACAACCCCTGTAAACTAGGGCAGCACATCATGGCCGTCATGGTCACTAATCTTATGGATCCAATAGTGAATACAAATTAATTTCTTTTGGTTGTGTTGTAGCACAATGGCCGAGTAAGATCTTTTACGTCGTAGCTTTCTTATCCTACTTCCCACCAGAGTCAAGTCGTCTGTAACATAGTGAATTAAGAAATTACTTTGACATTTGCGAGCTGTCGTTACTGGTTCGGCCCCCGACCATACAGCCGTCACACATGTTCAGTAGTGGATTAATTTGGAGGTGGAAGTTGACACAGTAAGGCGAAACGTGTCTGCATCTCGGCGCACATGTGTGACACTCGGCCCTTTCCTTTAGTGAGCTGTCTGACAGATGAGTACATCTTTAACAGTCTACCCCGGTCTCACTCCCATCCCATACATGTGTTAAAATGTTCTGTTTAAGACATACTTATAAAGATGATTTCCTCCAAGGGACTTTAACCTTTCTGTCCTCCACAGGAGGCTGAGGGTTTAATGCAGGTTAACATATGTTATCCCAAAGGGAGCTCAGCCTCTGTTGTCAATTAGACCCCATAATCCGGCAGCAGGCGAGCGCACTGGAAATCCGCACGGACAAGTGATGGAAAAAAAAAACCCTTATGACAAAACCATATTAAAACCATCTAATAAATGCAGCTAGTATTTCTTTTTTTTTCGTACAATGTACATTGAAACCGTTTTATTCTGCTACAGCTGTTTCTGTAACTGTGAAGACAGATGAGTGTAGTGAGCAGAGCTCGTATCAGTAACGGGCTGTGCATGTTCATAGAGCCCTCATATGTCAATTAGATAAAATGCTTTTATTGGTAATATTTTTAGCATTTGTTTTTTATTTTTGTTATCAAAATCATTGACCTTGTTTTTGTTAAATGCGAAACAAAAAATACAGTTACTGAGCCCCTGAAGTTCCCTTATCAGGCCAAACAATTCCTACAACTTTAAGGGTCTTTTTAAGGGTTTTTTTCCCCACTAATTGTATTTATTACATATCCAAAGGATAGGTGATAAATGTATGATCACTGGGGTCAGGGCTCACAGACCCCAACTGATCAGAAGAACAGGGGTCCCTACATAGCCAAAGGATAAATATATAATCGCTGGGTCTGTGCTTGTGGACCCCAACTGATCAGAAGAACAGGGGCCCCTACATATCCAAAGGATAAATATATAATCGCTGGGGTCTGGACTCGTGGACCCCAACTGATCAGAAGAACAGGGGCCCCTACATATCCAAAGGATAAATGTATAATTGCTGGGGTCTGGGCTCGTGGACCCCAACTAATCAGAAGAACAGGGGCCCCTACATATCCAAAGGATAAATGTATAATCGCTGGGGTCTGGGCTTGTGGACCCCACCTGATCAGAAGAACAGGGGGCCCACTACATATTCAAAGGATAAATGTATAATTTCTGGGGTCGGGCTCAGGGACCCCAACTGATCAGAAGAACAGGGGCCCTACATACCAAAGGATAAATTATAATCGCTAGGGTCTGGGCTCGTGGACCCCAACTAATCAGAAGAACAGGGGCCCCTACATATCCAAAGGATAAATGTATAATTGCTGGGGTCTGGGCTCGTGGACCCCAACTGATCAGAAGAACAGGGGCCCCTACATATCCAAAGGATAAATGTATAATTGCTGGGGTCTGGGCTCGTGGACCCCAACTAATCAGAAGAACAGGGGCCCCTACATATCCAAAGGATAAATGTATAATCGCTGGGGTCTGGGCTTGTGGACCCCACCTGATCAGAAGAACAGGGGCCCCTACATATTCAAAGGATAAATGTATAATTGCTGGGGTCTGGGCTCGTGGACCCCAACTGATCAGAAGAACAGGGGCCCCTACATATCCAAAGGATAAATGTATAATCGCTAGGGTCTGGGCTCGTGGACCCCAACTAATCAGAAGAACAGGGGCCCCTACATATCCAAAGGATAAATGTATAATTGCTGGGGTCTGGGCTCGTGGACCCCAACTGATCAGAAGAACAGGGGCCCCTACATATCCAAAGGATAAATGTATAATTGCTGGGGTCTGGGCTTGTGGACCCCAACTAATCAGAAGAACAGGGGCCCCTACATATCCAAAGGATAAATGTATAATCGCTGGGGTCTGGGCTTGTGGACCCCACCTGATCAGAAGAACAGGGGCCCCTACATATCCAAAGGATAAATGTATAATCGCTAGGGTCTGGGCTCGTGGACCCCACCTGATCAGAAGAACAGGGGCCCAAAGTCCCAAAGTGAATTGTGCAGTAGTGCACATGTGCAGCCACCAGTTCACATACTTAGAGATTTTTGGATCTTTGTTCTGTGGATTTTTGGGGATCCCAAGTATTCGACCCCCAGCAATCATACATTTGTCACCCACTCTCATCACAAAATTCAGTGTCCAAGTCCATGCACCATTGACAAATTCTCAGTAAAACCTCCCACTAGGCCCAAGAGCAGTAGAATATCTAAGAATCCCGAGGCACCAGAGGATAAGCCTTAAAAAGTTAGATCTTTATTCCATAATGCTAAAAAAGATCACAATAATAGGAAGACCAGGCAACTTTTCAGCCATATCTAGCCAAACTAGCTAGCTGTATTTTGAGGCTTGAGAAAGGCCAAATATTGCTGAAACTTTGCCTGGTCTTCCTATTATTGTGATTTTTTTTTTTTAAGATTATGGAATAAAGATCTAACTTTTTAAGGGTTATCCTCTGGTGCCTCGGGATTCTTAGATATTCTCTCCCATTATAAAACCAAGTTTATTTGCTGTAGAAAAATAATGTGCATAGTGTGAACATGGCCTTGAAGCGGTTGGGCCTCAAAAATATTAAACAGCTGTCCTGCGGAGAAGTGATCAATGTATGATTATAGAGGGTCCAAACACTGTGACCACCATTGATCATGAGAACAGGGGTCCCAATGTCACCAACGTACATGGAGCAGTGGTATGGATATGTGACCACTACCCCAAGTCACTTCTATAGAGTGAACGGAGATGTTGTTGAACTTGCAAACTACTGCTTCACTTGGGGTACTTTGGGACTCTTGCTTGCAGGATTGATGGGGGCTAGAAATCGGACCCCCTGCAATTAGTAGCATGGGGGGGTAAACTATTACTCCATTCGTGAACTCTGCTTCCTGCACTACGCCCACAGTAAATGAATGGAGTGCTAGTTTGCATGTGACTTGCTCTCCATTCACATGGGCAACATTAGATCTTTATTGTCGTGATCAGTGGGGGTCCCTGGCCACAGGAGAGGTGATAAATGTTTTTATAGTCCAACTTCTTTCCAATATTAATGAACAAACGTGTAAAACCGAGGCACTGTTCAGTAACTTGTACAGGTAGGTTCACATGATTGTATAAAAAATCCAGAAAATTGGGACGATTTTTTTCTCACTTGTCATCATGTGCGATCCGTTTACAGGACCGTTTACAGTTTCCCATATTACGGAATTGCAATGTATCCATAAAAATCTGATGTTATACTATTGCTCTGTACGGCATCTATTTTTTTTGCACCCATAGACATGAATAGTCATGTTTCATCCAATTTTTGGAGGAAAATCTTGCATGCTGCGATTTATTTTCACATGCAGATTCAGCCAGTGAAACAAATCGTTCATCTGCACTGCCACGTTGAATAACATGGGTTTGAGTGCTGTCTTATTTTTTGACAGCACTCGGGCTGAAAATACGAGCCCATATTATAATTGAATTGTTATATCACTTCCATGTTTTCCCATCTATAATGACAGATACGACAAGAGGAAAAAGGAACCAGGAGTGTGACGGCGTGGAATATATCTTTATATCCAAACACTTGTTTGAAGCGGACATCCACAATAACAAGTAGGTTTCTTGCACAAAGTTAGCTTAATTATTGCTTAAAAGGGTTGTATGGTCTTAACGTACAAGTACAGTCACTGTACGAGGCTTCAGGCTTGTAAACCCTCACAACGCACGCACTGCACTCTGTGAGGATTCTCGGTGTTGGGAGCGGGCAATATGCATCCTCCCGGCCACAATCCGACTAGACTTTTTTCGGCCTTTCTCAATAAGCTTGCATTGTGCAGGGCCGCGTTCATCTAGTCGAAACGTGGCCATGGGACTGCATATCACATACTTGTGGTCCCATGATCGCCCACGGCAGAGAATGTGCATGCGATGTGAGGATGCACAAGTCTGCAGTCACATAGACCTACTGCAGACATGTAGGTTAAGACCAGACAACCCCTTTGAGTCTGAGGAGTGGGTTGAAAACTGAGTTGTGCCAATAAAACATTAACAGTCTCCAAACAAGGAGGGAGAATTTTAAGGGGTTATCCGGGACTTTTTTTTTCTCCTTATGGTTTTAAGCACTTTTTGGTATTTAGCTACTAACTATCCGCTTTTTCTGCCTTGCAACAATCTCTCTTGGATAATAATGGTCATGGACCGCTCCTGCCGATGATTCTCTTGTTTAATGTGATATAAAACATTGACAAAACAGTTCCTTCTCTTCCACTCTGCTCTGTCGACGTTGCGTCACTGTTGACGTCATGTTGATTGACAACCATCTCAGCCTAACGCAGTGGGAAGCCGGCTGTCAATCATCATGACATCAGCAGTGACGCCCCGTCGACAGAGCAGAGTGGAAGAGAAGGAACTACTCTGTCAACGTGACGTCACCGGAAGCAGGAGTATCTCTGGCAGGAGAGGTTCATGACCACTCTGAGTTGGGAGAAATCATTGCACGGTAGGACAGGCAGGCATAATGATAACCCCTTTAAACATAAGAAGCAGTAACCCATTATACTCTCATGGATAGGACTTATATTTTACTCCTGACTTTACGGAGCATTACATTGTCTGCCGATGGGTCTCCGCCTGTCTTGGAACCTTGCTGGAAAGTACAGTTCCCCAACATTTGGCTGGCCATAGATCGCCTGCTTCTGACCCAGATCATGATTGGCAGGAGAGGGTCCGTAGCTCATATGTTTAATATTTTAAGCTATCCTGGTTTGGTTTTTAAGCCGCAGATAAGCGTTTATGACAGTAATCTACCATCTTTTCTCTGACAGCAGTGACAAAGCCTTCCTTCCCGCCTTAGATATTGGCATCCCCAGGCAGCTATGCCTCAGCGTGCAATGAAATTTCAGTAGTTTCAATTGTTTAACTTCTCCAGTGTTTTATTGCATAGCATTAGCTCAGACAAAGAGGTGATGGAAAACATTAGTGGGCTCTTAGGCTGAAGTGTTTTTTCTTTGCCGGTTAACTGTAATACTAGCAGGTGTTAGTGATTTTGAAATATAAAATACAAGCTTTATATGTACATGTCTTTTATATATGTTAAAAAATGACATATAACGGACTTGGCAGAAACAACGACGTCTTCTAAAACATGGGTAGATAACATAGAAATCCTCCTGCTTCCAATTTAACCTTAGAAAAGATGTATAAATGTTTATTTTAACTAAAGAAAATAATATTTTTTTGTCCTCTCATTTAATTTGATAAGGTTTATTGAGTACGGTGAATATAAAAACAATTACTATGGCACAAGCATCGACTCCGTGCGTTCTGTACTGGCAAAGAACAAAGTCTGCCTGCTAGATATACAGCCTCCCGTAAGTAGCATTGACGATGTACAGTTTTATATCCTAAAATGACTTACGGTAAATAGCAATTTCCTACTTTCCACCATTTGCAAGCAAGTATGTATTTGTTATATTCTTAAAGGGCTGCAAGGAATTCAGATTTCCTAATGTTACAGGGCAAGGTACACTAATTGTTTCTTAAAAATGCACAAAAATTATTCAGCGATTCCATCATCAATTTCTTCTTTTACCTTGATCTCATTTTTTCCTGTTTTACAATTAAAACTGAGAAACATATAAAGAAATCTCTTAGCTTTGCTCTTTCTCCTCTTTCTCTCTGCCTTGTATGTAGCTGTAGAACAACTGGCTGCAGCTGGAGCCTCTCCCCGCTCCTTCCTCTGCAGTAGGATGCACAAAAATAATTCAGTAATTCTGTAATTAATCTCCTCTTTTACCTTGATCTCATTTTGTTTGGTATTGCAATTAAAACGGAGAAATATATAAAGAAATCTCTTAGCTGTTCCCTTGCGCCTCCTTCTCATTGGCTGTGGAACAACTGGCTGCAGCTGGAGCCTCCCCTCACTCCTCCCTCTGCAGTAGGATGCATAAAAATAATTCAGTAATTCCATCACTAATCTCCTATTTTATTTTGATCTCATTTTGTTTGGTATTACAATTAAAACTGAGAAATATAGAAACAAATGTCTTAGTTGTGCCCTTGCGCCTCTTTCTCACTGTATGTAGAACAACTGGCTTCAGCTGGAGCCTCTCCCCGCTCCTTCCGCTGCAGTAGGATGTATAAAAATAATTCAGTAATTATGTAATTAATCTCCTCTGTTACTTTGATCTCATTTTGTTTAGTATTACAATTAAAACTGAGAAATATATAAAGAAATCTCTTAGCCGTGCCCTTGCACCTCTTTCTCACTGGCTGTGGAGCAACTGGCTGCAGCTGGAGCCTCTCCCCACTCCCTCCTCTGCAGTAGGATGCATAAAAATATTTCAGTAATTCCGTCACTAATCCCCTCTTTTATTTTGTTCTCATTTTGTTTGGTATTACAATTAAAACTGAGATATCTAGAAAGAAATCTCTCAGCCATGCCCTTCCTCCCCATTCTCAATGCCTTGTATGTAGCTGTAGAACAACTGGCTGCAGCTGGAGCCTCCCCTCGCTCCTCCCTCTGCAGAAGGATAATCGCATTGTGTCACCCTGCCCCTTTAGGTACAGACACCAATCATCCATAGCTATGGAATAGATTGGTAGGAAATTAACCCTGTGTTCTCTGATGAACTTTCTTAAGACTTTTTTCGTACATGTATAAAATCTTTCAGATTGACTAAACCGTGTAGGAAAGTTTATGATATGATTACTTTTATCATTCATTTTGGATTTCGTTTAAGAAAAACGCATATGAAGAATGAGCTGTATATAAAATATTTACCGTAGATAAGGGCATCTACAGCTCGGCCGGGAAATAGGTCACATAAAATGAATTTTGGGGTTGATGGACCTCATTCCTTGCGGACGAAATTATGTTTTCAGTGATACCATTTTTTTTTCTATACGACTTTTTGATCACTTTTCATTCAGTTTTTTGTGTGTCTGTCTACTGTATTTTTGGCATGTTTTTTTATTTTTTTTTTTGGTGTTCATCGTATGGGTTACAGTACAGTTTTATAGGTTGGGTTGCATGTGTCGCGGCTATACCAGATATATATTTTTTTTTGTTTCCATTATACATAAAACAGCATTTATAGTGGCAAAATATTTTTCCGTTATATTTAATCTTTTTCATACTTTGTTTTGTTTTTTTACAATTTTTTTGACTCTGTTTCAATAGGCTTAAAAAGGGAACCCTCTCCCTCAAAAAACATGTGGATACTGCTGTCACTATTGTCAGTGAAATCTCAAGGGTTAAACGGCCGTGATCGGTATTAACACCAATCATGACCGTTGCAGTAAGGTGTCAGCTATGATATATACAACTGACACCCGCTGACGGTGGTGCCGGCTCTGCTTGTGTGCCGGCACCATCATCATGCCGTGCATGTTTCCTGAAGGTCACCTCCCGCTGCACCGTACATATCTGGCGGATGTCAGGACGGGGGGTTAAAAAAAAAAATTCTCTCCATATTCCCCTACCACCAGTGGATTCAGCAACGCAGGGAAAAGATGAGCCCGCTCTGACGCACTGTGCTTCGGCATGATGTCATTAAGGGGCACCGGTGCGCTCATCTCTAAGGCCTGCTCTCTGCTGTTTCAAGGATGTCTTGGGAGCTCCTGTGCCCCACAGTTCACAGCCTCAGGGGCCACATATGGCCCGATGGCTTTATATTTGAGTCCCTTAATTTAGAGTAATGGTTTATAATTCTGGAAGTGCAGTCTTTAAGGCTTTTTATTGTAAAGTTCTTTAAAAAGACATAGTGTAAAAAAAAAAAATAAGTAAATGGAAATGTAGAATTATAAAATAGACTGTTATAATGTTTTGGCGTATGTACGTATACATAATGTTTTTTTGCTTATACGCTGCACACCTTGCATTAGCTCATCTGGGGCTTACTTGGATCTTTACATGATTTTTACTATTTTAGCTTGATTTTTATCCAACATAAAAAAGCACAAATGCGAGCAATGAAATGTGTTTACGGCAGACAGAGAACAAGTTCTCTATTTCATCAGTTCTCTAAAGTTTTTGGAGAAAAAAATCTCCGGTATGATCCTACATTTCCTACATTATTACATCTGCTCTATTAATGTCCTGAAGTAGTACTGTAAAATGCAGGGGCCGGCAACCATGATTGTATGCTCATGGAAAATAAAGAGAATATCGTGGGGGAATTGGGAGTATAATTTACAGCGATGGCAATATACGTATTAGATAGGGAAATGAATAATCTATCACAGAAATATATTTTATTTTTTATTATTTAGGGTGGGTTTAATAATACATGACATGTTAATGCTTTACAGTGTGTGAAGCCATTGTCAAGAATAGATCGTAATGGTGGTGGAAGTAAATTTCTCCATATCCTACTACTTTTTTGTTGTTTTTTTTTAAGCCTCTCCTAGTTTTTCCTACAAAAACCGCATTAACATGCCATGTGTGAAAGCACATTAAAGGGGATATCTGTGCTAAAACAACGCCTTTAACTAATGGGATTTAATAATAATAATTTCCATCCTTGATAATATCAGAAGATGTTAGGTTGTGTTTCTGCTGACTGAGTAGATGAACGCCGTGTCCTGACCCGGCCAGATACCTGCAGGAAAAACATGTCTTATTTTATCTTGGAAAGCAATATAGAGAGTTTTCTGGATTATAGCTGCAGGTGACAAGTTTTAGAGGAATTCATTCACTACATTTATTTGACAAAGCTCTCGGGGTGGATGACCTCCGTCACTTAAGCTGCAGAAGCGAGACTTTCCAGCGTTCTCCTCTCCTGTAACACTCCGCAGACACTCGTGGTGGTTTTCACTCTCAATTTTTCAGCTTTATCTTCAGCCCTAATGCACTTAAGCCGAGTATCGGATAATATTAATGTGCAGCGGGACGTAGGGTTCTTTTAAGGAGAATCACCTGAAATGTTGCGTTGCACATGGCTTATTTAACGGCTATTTTAGGAGGTCCCTACGGATTATGGTCACATGTGCAACATCGATTAGAACTGAACGCTTGAGTTTAGAAAATATAAGAAATTCTATGTTTTCTGGACTCGCATATTAGCATGATCTGCAGTGCAGTAACATCCTTTATTTTTTGCTGTTGTTGTGACTCCCAGCATGTCCATGGTTCATAGTATCCTACCTGCACCTCAAAAACATCTCCAGAATCTGCCCCTTTTTTAAGGCCTGATAAAGATCTCTGATGGTTTGGGGGTTTTGCATACGTACACATCGGTGTATTGGATCCATTTTTACTATCAGTGTTTCATCCGATTTTCCTATATGCAAAAATTAAATAAAATTCCAAGTTTCACCAACCCATTAAATAAAAAACACTGATGGCACCTGGGTGGTATCTGTTCTCGGTTTATTTTTTCATTGACCCATTCATATCAGTATGTGACTTGGATCCAAAATGGACCCTTTTTTTACGTTTTAAAACACCTTGAGTCATCAAAAAAACACAAACCAATTAACAACCTACAGACTATAATGGGTAGTTTTCTAATTGTGGAAAAACATAGATAAAACATGAACGTCTGAAAGAGTCCTAACTGTGGAAAATCAAAAAATAATATTGTTCTTCTTAACCTCATTCATTCTTGTTTTGATTACTGTGTCACTCATTACTAATTGGCCCACCCCTCATTAAATCTTCCTCTCTCCAATCTATCCTGAACGCAGCAGTCAGGCTTCTATTTCTTTCCAGCCACTACACCGATCCGTCCACCCTGTGCCAGCCTTTGCACTGGTTGCCAATCTGCTACAGAATACAGCACATAAAATTATCACACTCACCCTTAAATCTCTCCACAGTGCTGTACCTCGTTACGTCTTCTCATTCATCTCTAACTACCATACTACCTTTCCTCTCCATTGTGAAAATGATCTATGATTACCATCCCCCACAATCCAAACCTCCCACTCCCATCACCAAAACGTTTCTTATGCTGCACCAGATCCCTAGAATTTGCTGCACTAGACAATCAGGTTAATTTGCAATATCTACAGTTTTTAGCTTGCCATAAAACACATCCTATTAGGCAATGTCTAGCTACTTACATTATTAGAGTGTCACGATTGTTGTTATATGTGGGGGTGAGGGGTCCATTTTGTCACGTGGATAAAAGTGCCCCATCTGAGATTAAAATTCCCTGTTCTGCCATTCAGTGCGGGTCCTAGTGGTCGGACCCCTCCAGCAAGTAAGTTATCGCCTACCCTGCAGATAGATGATAACTTATTTTCACCAAACAAGCTCTTTAATGCAGGTTGGGTTTCTAGTGTTTTAGGAAGAAAAACTTGATTTTTTTTTTTTGCAAAGCTCCAGACCAGAGGCATAAAGCAAGTCC
Source organism: Oophaga sylvatica (assembly GCA_033576555.1). Lineage (NCBI taxonomy): Eukaryota > Metazoa > Chordata > Amphibia > Anura > Dendrobatidae > Oophaga > Oophaga sylvatica. Next base: position 26,783,564 of record JARQOD010000006.1, on the reverse strand, counting down.
TATATCATCCTCCTGATTTGCTCCGCGCTGCCTTACCTACACTTGCCCTTGTAGTAAATGTCCTGTGTGATCCAGACTGATTTCTTTATTCCATTTAAGAAGTTTTTCGAGCCTCTCCTCCATGACAGCACACATGGGACACTGTTAATTTAGTCTCACTAAGACTTTATGGCCATTGTAGCACAATTCCTCAGTTTTATTGTGCCCACCTGACTCCGCTAGTCCAGGTCTCCATGTGCTTACTCAGCAGTATCTCCGCCACTTGCCAAGGTTCTTGGATGAAGTTTTCGAAGTTAAATTATATTTTCCAAAAAATCTTTGTTCTCTTTGGGAAGTCCCCTTTAGAGTACAGCGAAAGTGTTCACCTAGGACTGTTACCGAGCCCTGCTGCCGTCAGTCTGACGGTTGTGGATAATGTCTATGACTGTGTTCTCCTATATGCCTCTGGAAGGAGTACGTTCTACTCCAAAACACATTGCAATAAAGCGGAAGTTTTTTCTATACTTGCCGCCTGGATTAACCTTTGTCAGCGCCTGAGACCCACCGCACTCCTCTCCCCTTTTATGTGTTTTCCTATAGGAATGAGAAGTGCAGTTTGCTGCAGCGATCATGTGCCATACATCCTTGTGGTCCCTAGGGCCAGCGAATGGTTGTAGCGGCCATACATCCTTGTGGTCCCTAGGGCAGCGAATGGTTGTAGCGGCCATACATCCTTGTGGTCCCTAGGGCCGCGAATGGTTGTAGCGGCCATACATCCTTGTGGTCCCTAGGGCCAGCGAATGTTTTAGCGCCATACATCCTTGTGGTCCCTAGGGCCGCGTAATGTTGTAGCGTCCATACATCCTTGTGGTCCTAGGCCAGCGAATGGTTGTAGCGGCCATACATCCTTGTGGTCACTAGGGCCGGCGTAATGGTTGTAGCGGCCATACATCCTTGTGGTCACTAGGGCGCTAATCTGTTGTAGCAGCCATACATCCTAGTGGTCACTAGAGCCGGCTAATTGGTTGTAGCGTCCATACATCCTTGTGGTCACTAGAGCCGGCTAATGGTTGTAGCGGCCATACATCCTTGTGGTCCTTAGGGCCGGCTAATGGTTGTAGCGGCCATACATCCTTGTGGTCACTAGGGCCATCTAATGGTTGTAGCGGCCAAACATCCTTGTGGTCACTAGGGCCGGCTAATGGTTGTAGCGGCCATACATCCTTGTGGTCACTAGGGCCGGCTAATGTTTAGCAGGCCATACATCCTAGTGGTACTAGAGCCGGCTAATGTTGTAGCGCCATACATCCTTGTGGTCACTAGGGCTGGCTAATGGTTGTAGCGGCCATACATCCTTGTGGTCACTTAGGCCGGCTAATGGTTGTAGCGGCCATACATCCTTGTGGTCACTAGGGCCACTAATGGTTGTTGCGGCCAACATCCTTGTGGTCACTAGGGCCGGCTAATGTTGTAGCGGCCATACATCCTTGTGGTCACTAGGGCCGGCTAATGGTTGTAGCGGCCATACATCCTTGTGGTCATAGGGCCGGCTAATGGTTGTTGCGGCCATACATCCTTGTGGTCATTAGGGCCGGCTAATTGTTGTAGCGGCCATACTCCTGTGGTTACTAGGGCTCTAATGGTGTAAGGTGGCCATACATCCTTGTGGTCACTAGGGCCGCTAATGGTTGTAGCGGCCATACATCCTTGTGGTCACTAGGGCCGGCTAATGGTTGTTGCGGCCATACATCCTTGTGGTCATTAGGGCCGGCTAATTGTTGTAGCGTCCATACATCCTTGTGGTCACTAGAGCTGGCTAATGGTTGTAGCGGCCATACATCCTTGTGGTCCTTAGGGCCGGCTAATGGTTGTGGCGGCCATACATCCTTGTGGTCACTAGAGCCGGCTAATTGTTGTAGCGGCCATACATCCTTGTGGTCACTAGAGCCAGCTAATGGTTGTAGCGGCCATACATCCTTGTGGTCACTAGGGCCGGCTAATGGTTGTAGCGGCCATACATCCTTGTGGTCACTAGAGCCAGCTAATGGTTGTTGCGGCCATACATCCTTGTGGTCATTAGGGCCGGCTAATTGTTGTAGCGGCCATACATCCTTGTGGTCACTAGAGCCAGCTAATGGTTGTAGCGGCCATACATCCTTGTGGTCACTAGGGCCGGCTAATGGTTGTTGCGGCCATACATCCTTGTGGTCATTAGGGCCGGCTAATTGTTGTAGCGGCCATACATCCTTGTGGTCACTAGGGCCGGTTAATGGTTTGTAGCGGCCATACATCCTTGTGGTCATTAGGGCCGGCTAATGGTTGTAGCGGCCACTTACTGCATGGAATGTAATTACTGCAGCACAGCAAATAAACACTATCGGAGACCACCAGGGTGGCACATCACCTAGAAATTCCTAGATACTCCTTAAAAATAGTTTCACTTTTTTCCCCCAGTCCGTAAAAAAATAATTTGAGGTGTCTTTGAATTTTTTGAAGCTGAAGAAACATACTAAATATTATAACTGTAATTATCAATTTTTTTTTTTTTTACAGTTAGACTAGTGATGAGCGAACATACTCAAATAAGACGTTATCCGACCACACTCGTTTGCTACCCGAGTGTCTTTCTTTGGCGTGCTCAAAAATATCTTCGAGTCCTCACGGCTGTATGTCTCGCGACTGTTCGACAGCCGCAACACGTGCACGGATCCCCTGTTTGTTAGGCAATCCCTTCATGTGTTGTGGCTGTCAAACAATCGCGAGACATGCAGCCGCGTGGACTCAAACATATGATTCGAGCACGCCGAAGACACTCGGTTAGCACCGGAGCATGCTCAGATAACACCTCATCCCAGCACATCTGCTCATCACTATTAATGATCTGTTCATATCAGAATTATAACTTAAAATCCTAACGATTAATTATGGTTTTTTAATGTGTCCATAAGAAATGTCTGTTCAAGGTTTTTGGATAAGTTTTTCAGGAAAAAAATTGAAATTGGCAACCTGAGTGGCACTGATGTAGTTTTGGAGGATTGTACCGGTGGGTACTGGTGTGTTCACATGTGTCAGATATGCAACAGATTTTCCTTCTGGAAAATGCAGGTTTGTGCATGACATTTTCTGAAATCTCATCCACACGCCGCAGAGGTGACTGGCTGCTGATGTAACATCCACAACTTGTGATTTTATGCTTCATAGTTACTGTGGATTTATGCTTTAGAAAACTTACCGACATCTGCACATTCAGACGTCCGTTTTTCGTGTACAATTGCTATCCATGTTTTCTCACAGATAGATCTAGTACTCATGATTGTCTATGGGGTAGTTCACTTGTCTGATTTTTTTTTTTTCCATGGACCAGGTGGTCCTCACCAAAGCACGGAGGTTTGTCCGGTACTGGGCCGAGTGTCTGATCATACTCGCCAATTTAAGTCTACGGTCTGTGTCTGATTTTCACAATCTGCTTAATAGGAGAAACTGGGCAAACTTATTTCCTGTCTGGGAGAAAAAAGATGAAACACGGATGAAACTCTGATCAATAAGACTGATGGATATCGTACGAGAAAAAAAAACTGACAACTGAATGATCCTTAATGCAGATATGCCATGACATATGATATACCATGTGATAAAACTTGGATCTAGAAAGGTCGATGGCGGCTTCTCATCACTGATACATTTATAAGGCTTGGTGCCGACGACCATGTATTCTCCCATCCAGGAGAATCTTCTGGTCAATAATCCAAATCACATACTAATCAAACTCTGATCAGTGTCAGCATAGTGTGATCCAATGCTTTCCGATGAGAAGAAGACCGAGAAAAAATGTCTCCATCTTTTCTATTTTGTCAGTCCGTGGAAATCGGACTGCACTCAGATGTCATCCGAGTGCAATCCGATATTTTCCACGGACTCATTGACTTTCATGGCTGAGTGCGATCCGAATATCTGATCAAACTTGGGTATGCAGCAATTATTCTTTGTCCGAGAAAAAAATCGGACATGTGCACTGTCCCATAGAATAACATTTGTCCGAGGGCGATCTGATGTTTTATTTATTTGCACCAAAAATACCGTTCATGAGCCTTATTTCTCCACGTGTTCGGAGGGGGCGTTCGGCTGGGCATTGTCGGAGGACGACTTACACACCTGCAACTTTCAGTCCAATAAAAACCCAGCAGAGAATTTATAGACTTTTATTCCAGTCTTTTATTGTAAAAAATCAACTCATTTTATCACACGCCATCTTTGCTCAATCTATTTCCATTCTTCTCCTCTCTTGCAAATTTTAACCCCTTCATGACCTGTGACACAGCGTATGTGTCATGAAAGGATCGCGTTCCTGCGGGTCGGGTGACCGGGGTCACTGAAAGGTCACCCAACACGCAGGCACAAGACCCTTTGTGCTTCACCACAGGGGTGTTGGCTTAACCCCTACGTGGCTACGATCGCTCTGATTGGCTGTTAAAAGTGAAACAGTGCACCCTTTATTCCGAGCCCTGACGTGTGCCCAAACAGTGGTTTACCCCCACATATGGGGTATCAGCGTACTCAGTAAAAATTGCACAACAACTTTGGGGGTCTAATTTCTCCTGTTACTCTTGGGGAAAAAAAATTGGGGACTAAAAAAATTATTTTTGTGGAAAAAAAATGATTTTTTATTTTCACAGCTCTGCGTTATAAACTTCTGTGAAGAACTTGGAAAATTCAAAGTGCTCACCACACATCTAGAGGAGTTCTTTGGGGGATCTAGTTTCCAAAATGGGGTCACTTGGGGGGGTTTCTACTGTTTAGGCACATCATGGGCTCTGCAAACGTAACATGACGCCCGCAGACCATTCCATCAAGTCGGCATTTCAAAACATCACTACTTCCCTTCCGAGCCCCGACGTGTGCCCATACAGTAGTTTTCTCCCACATATGGGGTACCAGTGTACTCAGGACAAACTGTACAACAACTTTTGGGGTCCAATTTCTCCTGTTACCCTTGTGAAAATAAAAAATTGTGGGTTAAAAAAATCAGTTTTTGAGGAAAAAAATGATTTTTTGTTTTTACAGCTCTGCATTATAAACTTATGTGAAGCACGTGGGGGTTCAAGGTGCTCACCACACATCTGGATAAGTTCCTTGGGGGGTCTAGTTTACAAAATGGGGTCACTTGTTGTTGGTTTCTACTGTTTGGGCACATCAGGGGCTCTGCAAACGTAACAAGATGCCCGCAGACCATTCCATCAAGTCGGTATTTCAAAGCGTCACTACATCCCTTCCGAGCACTGACGTGTGCCCAAACAGTGGTTACCCCCCACATATGGGGTACCAGCGTACTCAGGACAAACTGGACAACAACTTTTGGGGTCCAATTTCTCCTGTAACCATTGTGAAAATAAAAAATAGGGTGCTAAAAACAATCATTTTTTGAGAAAAAAATTGATTTTTTTATTTTCAAGGCTGTGCATTATAAACTTCTGTATAGCACCTGGGGGTTCAAAGTGCTCACTGTGCATCTAAATAAGTTCCTTAGGGGGTCTTGTTTCCAAAATGGGGTCATTTGTGGGGGAGCTACAAAGTTTAGGCACACAGGGGCTCTCCAAACACGACATGGTGTCCGCTAACGATTGGAGCTAATTTTCCATTAAAGTCAAATGGCGCTCCTTCCCTTCTGAGCCCTGCTGTGCACCCAAACAGTGGTTCCCCCCTCATATGGGACACCAGCGTACTCAGGAAAAACTGGACAACAACTTTTGGTGTCCAATTTATCCTGTTACCCTTGGTAAAATAAAAAAAATAGGCTAAAAAATCATTTTTGAGAAACAAAAATGATTTATTTCACTGCTCTGCGTTTATAAACTTCTGTGAAGCACTTGGGGGTTCAAAGTGCTCACTACACATCTAGATAAGCTCCTTGGGGGTCTAGTTTCCAAAATGGGGTCACTTGTGGGGGGTTTCTACTGTTTAGGGACATCAGGGGCTCTGCAAACGCAACATGACACTCGCAGAACATTCCATCAAGTCTGCATTCCAAAATGGCGCTCCTTCCCTTCTGAGCTCTCCCATGCGCCAAAACAGTGGTTCCCCCCCACATATGGGGTATTGGTGTACTCAGGACAAATTGCACAACAACTTTTGTGGTCCAATTTCTCCTGTTACCCTTGTGAAAATAAAAAATAGCGGGCTGAAAAAATCATTTTTGAGGAAAAAAAAGGATTTTTTATTTTCACTGCTCTGCGTTATAAACTTCTGTGAAGCACTTGGGGTTCAGAGTGCTCACAACACATCTAGATAAGTTCCATAAGATGTCTAGTTTCCAAAATGGTGTCACATGTGGGTTTTTTTCATTGTTTAGGCACACAGGGGCTCTCCAAACGCATCATGGTGTCCGCTCATGATTGGAGCTAATTTTCCATTCAAAAAGTCAAATGGCGCTCCTTCCCTTCTGAGCCCTGCCGTGCGCCCAAACAGTGGTTTATGACCACATATGAGGTATCTGTGTACTCAGGAGAAATTGCCCAACAAATTTTAGGATCCATTTCATCCTGTTGCTCATGCAAAAATGAAAAAATTGATGCTAAAATAAAATTTTTATTGGAAAAATTAAAATATCCATTTTTTTCTTCCACGCTGCTTTAGTTCCTGTGAAGCACCTGAAGGGTTAATAATCTTCTTGAATGTAGTTTTGAGTAGCTTGAGGGGTGCAGTTTTTATAATTGTGTCACTTTTGGGTATTTTCTGCCATATAGACCCCTCAAAGTGTCTTCAAATGTGAGGTGGTCCCTAAAAAAAATGGTTTTGTAAATTTTGCTGTAAAAATGAGAAATCGCTGGACAACTTTTAACCCTTATAATTTCCTTAAAAAAAAACTGTTTGCTTCCAAAATTGTGCTGATGCAAAGAAGACAAGTGGGAAATGTTATTTATTAACTATTTTGTGTCACATAACTCTCTGGTTTAACAGAATAAAAATTCAAATTTTGAAAATTGCAAAATTTTCAAAATTTTCGTCAAATTTCCATTTTTTTCACAAATAAATGCAAAAATTATCGACCTAAATTTACCACTAACATGAAGCCCAATATTTCACGAAAAAACAATCTCAGAATCGCAAGGATCCGTTGAAGCGTTCCTGAGTTATTACCTCATAAAGGGACACTGGTCAGAATTTCAAAAAATGGCAAGGTCATGAAGGGGTTAAAATATTGATGGCAAAACGGGCAAGGTTATTTATGCAAAAAGTGTTTAGTTTAATGATTAAAAAGTTTGCAAAACAAAGTTACAATCTCACTCCAGTAAGGGAACGGCTTACAAAGTCGAAAAAGTAGAAGATGCATCAAACATAATGCAACACTTCGATACATTTAGCGCTAAGAACAGCAACACGATCACAAGCAAAACTGACTTCAAAAATTCCCTTCATGAAAAATTTTTACTAAATCTTCAGTCAAGGAGATTTTGGTTTCTTTACTACGGCTCTTTTTTGTACAGTGCATTCCACTATGAAGGGATGTTGGGAAAACCCAAATCAAAAAAATTGTTAGATTTTGTCATTAGAAAAAGTTTTCTACAGAGCAGAACGTCTATTCCAAAGATCTTTGGATTTCGGTCATTTAATTTCGTAGCTGAAGCCATTCAATAAAAATACCATAGTTGGAACCGTCCCTTTCTTTTCCCTTGGCTTTTACGTGCCGGGCACTCTACAGGCGGCTTGTAACCTCTCAATGGTGGAGTATTTGAGGCCATGCACTGTTATTGTAGGATGCTTTCTTGACCTATTTTAATCAAATTCCATCTGAACACTTTTCTGCCAGAAGACAAACACTAGTTAAAGCAGAGTTGACACTCACCCCAAATAAACAGCCTGGGAAAGAGGGGCGACGGCGTCAGCTCGATGGAATCTATTTAGACTTTTTTTTTTTTTTTTTGCACCAAAAAAAAAAAAAGGGTTAAAATTTTCGAGGGTTTGCTGCCTTTAATGTAACTTTCTCTCCAGGTATGACATCACTCCGTATAGTTGAAAGGGGAATTATTAATAGACAGCAATGGAGGCTGACAGCGAACAAACTGACATTGGGCTTAGTAAGAAATGAAAATATCCATTCCGTATGTTGACATAGGTCTGCTTGAAATATAATTGCCACCAAATTCAAAAAGCAGAGTGTAAGCTTTGGGCATAAACATGCCTACTGGCTGTGGTAAGTGCAGCGCCTGCCAAACTTATCAAACTTTCCAGGACTGGCAAAGCATGTGGAAATTAAAGCCTGCTAACCATAGAAATAACAGCCGATACAGTAAGTGTTTCTAAAGGAAATGTTAGCATACTCGCATACATATTTGAAAAATGTAATGTGTTTCCTATTACAAAATATATTTATATATTTCTATCAGACAGATATCTTATTCTAATATTTCTTTTAATTTTTTTGTTTCCCTATTTTTTTTTCTCTTACTTTCCTCCCCCCGCATAGAGCATAAAACACTTAAGGACATATGAATTTAAACCGTTTGTAATATTCATCAAGCCGCCATCTATCGAACGCTTGAGAGAAACAAGGAAGAACTCCAAAGTAATCTCCAGCAAAGATGATCGGGTGTCATCGAAACTCTTCACAGTAGGTGTTACCTAAGAGGGTCATTGGGGATCTTCATCTGTTTTATTTTTTTTATTTTTTTTGTAAATATGGTTAATATATTTAAGCAGTGGTCCCCAACCTGTGGCTGAGGAGCTTCCTGTGGCTGAGGAGCTCCTGTGGCTGAGGAGCTTCCTGTGGCTGAGGAGCTTCCTGTGGCTGAGGAGCTACCTGTGGCTGAGGAGCTACCTGTGGCTGAGGAGCTACCTGTGGCTGAGGAGCTTCCTGTGGCTGAGGAGCTTCCTTGGCTGAGGAGCTTGGCTGAGGAGCTTTGTGTGGCTGAGGAGCTTCCTGTGCTGAGGAGCCTCCTGTGGCTGGGGAGCCACCTGTGGCTGAGGAGCTTCCTGTGGCTTCCTGTGGCTAAAGAGCTTCCTGTGGCTCAGAGCCTCCTGTAGCTGAGGAGCCTCCTGTAGCTGAGGAGCTTCCTGTCTGTGCTGAGGAGCCTCCTGTGGCTGAGGAGCCCTGTGCTGAGGAGCTCCTGTGGCTGAGGAGCCTCCTGTGGTGAGGAGCCTCCTGTGGCTGAGGAGCCTCCTGTGGCTGAGGAGCCTCCTGTGGCTGAGGAGCTTCCTGTGGCTGAGGAGCTTCCTGTGGCTGAGGAGCTTCCTGTGGCTGAGGAGCCACCTGTGGCTGAGGAGCTTCCTGTGGCTGAGGAGCTTCCTGTGGCTGAGGAGCTACCTGTGGCTCAGGAGCTACATGTTGCTCACGACTGTCTGCTTAGGTGAGCGCTACTCTCAGTTGTATTGGCATACACCAAGGGCATTGTTACTTGTTAAAAGGGTTGCCCACTACTCATTCCCCATGTTTGGCCCTGTTAAAATAAAAAAGCTTATAATCCCCTCCCATGGAGACTGAGAAGGTTGTCCAAGTAATATGCTTGGAGGATTGTTACTTTAGAAGGGGTCATTCAGACCCTCCCTTGAAACATCCGTATATGGTTAAATGGGAGTCTCTTCTGGGAAGGACGTTGTCTCCCCAATGCTGGCAGAATATATGGGAAAAGGCGTCCAAATCCTCTATCTGCCCCTTTTATAAGGAAAACCAATATAACATTTTGATGTTTTGGTATCACACTCCAGAGCTCCTTCATAGACTGAACCACTTTCTCTCAAATATTTGCTGGCATTGTTGCTCAGCATCAGGTTCTCAGTTCCACATTTTCTGGTCTTGCCCTAGGGTGGCTGGATTTTGGGAAAAGGTGAAACCTTAATACAAAAGGTTGTGTATGTGGAGGTTGAGCTGGACCCTGCTATATATACTGTACTAAATGTTTCCCCTGGAGGGATTGGGAAGAATTCGAGCAGACTGCTGTTACATCTGTTGACGGCAGGTAGATGTTTGACTGCCCTTCATTGGAGACAGACTACTCCCCCTCTTATCAGAAGGTTTTGGATAGAATAGCCGACATCCGCAGGATGGAGCACATGACAGCCTTATTGAATGACAGATTTGAGACCGTCTGGGCTCCCTGGGGCTATTTTAGGGCCCAAAACAACAGTTAGGAGCATGTTGGTTTTTTGAACAGGTTTCTTCTTCCCTTCCCTATATGTATGTCTCGTCTTATTTAGTATTGTGGTTTTATAAAAAAAATTGTAGTATGAGTATGGGATGGAGTCATCGTAACTTGGCATCATTTAGAACTGCTGTTGGACTTTTTTTTTTGTCTTTTTCTGTTCTATTGCACAATATGTTTTGATGCCACTGAGGGAAACGTCTTCCAAGAGTTCATTCTCATTGTACTCCATTCTTTCCGACCCTCTAATTTGTAAGCCAAATTGTGATTGTTTTGTCTCATGCCTTATTGTAAAATTTTATAAAATTTAATAAAAATTACAGTTATTAAAAAAAAAAAAGAAAGGGTCTTTCAGGGCATTATGAATTTCAAAGAAGACACTTATAGCATTGATACTTGTTAAAGGGTTTACTTGTGGAATTACTACTTTAGAATGGGGCATTTAGGCGATTATTATGTTTTATGGGGACACCAGGATTTTTTATTTTTTTTTAAAGGGGCACTATTACTTTATAAGAGGGTCTTGAGCCGTTATTACGTTATAAGACGACACTTTTGGCATTGTTACTTTATAAAGGGGAATTTGAAGTATTATTACTTTACGAGGGATCCTTGGGGAATGATAACTTTCAAAGAGGCATGTAGGGGGCTTCTACGATTTCTCCGCATCTACTGTGCTCGTGACCATCTATCAGTCTTGGATGTGACTCTCAAGGTAAAAAAAGGTTGGGGACCACTGGATTAAAGGACCAGTAAATCAAGAGATAAATGCAAAAATTAAGTAGAAAGATAATTATGCCCCCCCCCCCCCCCCCCCCGCCCCGCTGCTTGTCAACTTGCAACGTTTTCAGCTTGTTCCGACAACAGTCTTGTAGAACATCTGCAAAGAATAAAAGGTTTTGGTCGTCATCTGTTCTGTTTTTAGCTTGGGAGTGGGACATAATATTTTTGTACTTCTGCAGACATGGTAGAAGGGAGAGGCTCCTGCTGCAGTTACCCAGAAACATGACCGCAGGGACAAAGAGGAGGGAGGAAATGTTTGTTCTTTTGGGAAACATTAAGAAATTTGATTTTACATTAGTTTAAACTTTAAATTGCAGTATCATAAACACTAGAATCAGGGGAATTGATTACTTTGCATTTTTTTAAGTGGATTTTTTATGTTTAGTGATGTTGTAAAAAGATTTTCTAGTAAACCAGTTTGACACAGTGTACACAGGGATCTGCAGGGCTCAGCATTCAGAGAACTGCTACACCTAGAGCAGAGAAAACTATGATTCTATCAAAACTGCAGCAAGCAGCCTAGTAAGCGACACATTGCTGGAATCGGGGTCTCCGTCCTTATATCACGCTGCTCTCAGATTCTATATGCTGAAAGAATGCCTTTAATGCTGGGGCCACATGAGCATTGGTTCTCTCATGCAAAAGAATTGGCTGAATTACGCTAATGACACTTGGCGCAGAGTTTGAGCATAGTGTAATCTTAATGTGATCCGATTCTCTCACATGCAAGAATTGGAGCACAGGTGTGGAAAATACGGAATACAAACTTAATTTCTTCCGTTTTCTGCATTGTTTGAATCCGCAGATATCGGTCTGCACTCAGATGACATTAGAGTGCAGCCTGATGTTTTACACACACCCATAGACTTGTATAGGTGCACATGATCCCAATTCCGGAGCCACTCAACTTTTTTCTCATGCCGAATCGGCATGAGAAGAAAATCACAGATCGGCACTATAGAATAACACTGGTCCAAGTGCTATCCGAGAAAACATCACACAGCACACGGCTGTGTTATACGCTCGTGTGGGCCAGCCATTTAGAGAAATTCACAGATGGAATCTATGTGGTTTTTGATGTTGTTTTTATATCGCTAATGTCACTTCCCGAAAGCAGTTTGGGACTGGATGTTGAGCAATGTAACAGCGGGTTGGCGGATCTGATTACAGCTGCGTGCGCCTCGCCTACATTTACAGTATTTTTCATGGAATTAGTGTCAAACTCTATTAATCAGGAAACTCACAGTTAAAATTCCCGGGTTCAGGTGATTGTGTTATGGCCAAAATCTTTCCTGATCCGAAGTCGCAGCTTCTTCAGGATCTATGAAGCTCTTAAGTACTGTCCGTAGTCCTGCGGTCGGGAAAGGATTTGCATCCGTATTGTGCCTGTGATCACTTTTGTATGGAACTGGCGGATGCAAGGACATGAACATATTTTTCGAGCGCGCCAAAGTCACTCTGTCAGCACCCGAGCATGCTCAGATAACACCTTATCCCAGCACATTCGCTCATCACTAGTTCCTATCACTCATGCTTCAGTTTTACGTCTGAGCTCTATCCCTGGTTTTCACGGATAAATCACATACCCATTATAGTCTTTGGGTATTTCACATGTCCGTGAATTTTTCTGACAGAGGGGTTTGCACATGGAGACATGTCTGATCTTGATCCGATTCTCGGATCAAAATCGGCAAAGCAAGTCTGAGTCATTGGAAAAAAATCAGACCGCTCTCAGATGCCATACTTATGCCGCTTGTTTTTCACTGACTGGTTTACATGAGAAGGTTGAGAAACCTTTATTTATTTATTTTTTATTTCATTCTATAAAAAAAAACGATGAATCTCTGACCAAACTCCGATGGTAAAAGCTGACCAAACTTTTTATGAAACTCTTAATTAAAAAAAAAAATTAAAAAAAGAAACACTGATGAAACTCGGACTTTTTTTTTTTTTTTTTGCATACAAGAAAAATCACGGACGTCTGAATGAGGACTTGCATAGGTTTCTTAGATTTCTTTCCTTTCTCCTTCCAGCACAAGACATTTCATTTCTCAGAACGCGGCATGTTAAGGTTCCAGAGGCCGCAGAGTTCTGCGCATTACGAGAAAAAAATGTGTTATTGTTTCATAAAAGTTTATTAACTTAAACGTTTTCAGGCCTGAAAATAATGGATCACAGACAGCAAGTACCAAACCAAAGTCAACGTTCAAGTCACTGGGTTGTGGTAGCCGAGAGGTTACGTAAATGATCGTATATATTAATATGGATTCACATGCAGCACATTAATAACCCGGGGTCGGGCGTATTCACATTCATAATATTAGGACTTGCAATAAAGGCGCTACATAAACTTTTCTCAGGCAGCGATTTCATGATATTAATGTTTTTCATTTTCGGAGCTGATCTGCAATGCCGCATACAACCCATGGACAGGTGAGTATGTTTTAATATTTTCCTGGCGCCCTCCTGGCAATGCACCACTCTCTGAAGACTGGCCTGACAAAGCCTGGATGTAAGCATTGACACAAATATGTGACAGTAACCTTACGACGTGTTCACACACAGTGTCAATTCAGAGATTTTTCTGCTGCTTTTTATCTGCCTCATTTCTGCAGATCTTCACACCACAATCTATTTATATAATCATCTTATCCTGTCTGTCTGTCCAGGAAATCCCGCGTCGCTGATTGGTCCGGCCGCGGCCAATCAGCGACGCAGGGCTAACTCTGCCCATGTGGTCATGTGACTCACCAACTGCCCATGATGTACTGAACATGTTTTGTCAGTCACAGTGTCTGATGTACTTCTGTCACGTTTACTGAACACGGGTAATACACAGTGACATGAGGTAATACATAAGTAACATAAGGTAATACACCGTAAAATGAGGTAATACACAGTGACATGAGGTAATACACAGGTGACATGAGGTAATACATAAGTAACATAAGGTAATACACAGTAAAATGAGGTAATACACAGTAAAATGAGGTAATACACAGTAATATGAGGGTAATACACAGTAATATGAGGTAATACAGGTAACATGAGGTAATATACGGTAACATGAGGTAATACACAGTGATATGAGGTAATACACAGTGACATGAGGTAATACACAGGTAACATGAGGTAATATACAGTACCATGTGGTAATATATAGTAACATGAGGTAATACACAGTAAAATGAGTTAATATACAGTAACATGAACATTTAATGATAATGTATATATTTTACCCGAAAAATCCTGTGTATTCATTGCATTATTCTTAAATCTTCATAAATAAACTGCATACATATTCTAGAATACCCGATGCGTTAGAATCGGGCCACCATCTAGTATTCAATAACAATGTTTTTTTAAATCCGTTTTTTTCCCCTTATTTAATGCATTTTTGGTGCAGAGCTGAAGCAGTGGTTTTAATACTGTTATTTATTTATTTATTAGTACAGAATAGCTTTAATTCTGCATTTACAAACAAGCAACTGTGGTTTTTTTTTTTTATGTATTTTTATATGCGATTTTTGAGGCTACCCATGGACACATATAGAAAAAAAATAATTTACCGAAAAGCACAAAGTTGAACTGCATCTTCCATGAACTCGCACCCACTTTGCTTGGACGGTTAAACACAGTCGATTTTCTGTACAAAAAAAAGCATCTTTTAGGCTGAGTGCACACGTTGCAGATTTGGTGCGTTTTTGTCCTTCACTCAAATCAGTCAAAAATGTGCGCTTCACCTGCCAAGAGCTGCAGAAATTTTACTCAAGGTGTGCACATATTTGTTCTTCACAAGTCTGCAGGAATGGAACAATAAGTCATTCCGACATGAACTATTTATGAAGCTGGAGAGCGGTGGATGAATGTGCCGATGTTGTATGCACAAGCGTAGTGCGCACTTCTTTCCTTTACTTTACAAACTCTGCTAATAAATAGTGCCGCCATTCAGATCGTCGGCGTTCTAAATCCAGCCGTGCCTCAGTGGAATTCCTCATCTGTGCTCGCTTCCTCCGGAGTCTCCTCGTTCTCTGACCGCTAGTTTGTCCATGCTGATCATCCCTTTATTGGTTCGGGCTGTTAGTAAACACAGGACGATGCCAGAAATGTGCACTTGTTAAGCTCGGTTAGCGGAGGAGCGCATTGATATAAGGACATACCCTGCTCATTACCCTGTGGTCTCTTCTGTTTCTGCTTGTGCATTTAGAGTAATTGACTTTAAACACAGAGGGGGAATGTAACATGTGAACGCTGCTCTGGAGTGTGCTGTAATGAGAAGCAGGAAACTAGAAGCAGTTTGGCTGGCAGCGCCCCAAATCTTGCAGAATATATACTGTGTTCTGAGATGCCCTCTGCTTAGGCTGTCTTTGTGACTTTTTTGGTCTAATTGTAGGGTAGCGCCCCAAAATTTACCTTTCTGGACCCCTGTCTGTGTGACATAGAGGGGATGGGATATTGGAGGATTTTTGGCTTCGGTTGCAGCTGCGACACATCTATGACCATTGCTGCAGTTAGGTTTGGACTGGCCCACCGGTGAGCAGGTGAATTCCCCGGTGGGCCCTCGTGACGAAGTGCTAACCAGCAGGGGTAATACACTTCATTCACTGTTTACAGAAAAATACATCATCTAATACAAAGTATTCAGTTTAAGATAATATCGAAGCATAAAAGAAATTGTGTACTAAGGTAAGGTTATATTCCATGTAGCTGAACAGCGGGCCCCTAGAGTCAGTGTCACCCCAGTCTGACACTGGCTGCAGGTGCAAATTTTGTTCTTTACAAAGTAATCGGCAGCATAATGAGCACACTTTGAATTTCACGCAGAATTTATTTTTTATTACACGTGGTTTTTAAAACCTTATCCATTGATATGGTACTTGTTATCGCTAATTGAGCACCAAAAATCTGCAACAATTCCGCCACATCCGAACTCCCCCATTGCCTCTCTAGCAATCCTACGAGCAGCTCTCACTGAAATTTAGCTTGTTCTTCCAGTTCTTATCTTGACCTCCATTATTCCTGTTATCTGCCATTTCTTAATTACATTTCAAACTGAGGAAAGGGCAACTTGAAAAGTGTTTGCTATCTCCTTATAGCCTTCTCCTGCTTTGCAGGCCTCCACCATTTTCATTTTTTGAGTTCTAGGTGGCTGCTTAGGAGAACCCATGGGTGCTGTTTTTTGGCACAAGGTTAGAGGAGGCTGTTTTTTATAAAGCTGGGAAATTTGCATCCCCTGGCCTTTCCTAACAATGAACAAGCCATAACCCAAACAGGCTAATTAAGGTCTGAATCCTTGGTCAAAGTTATCTGAGCACACAAATCTCCAATGATGCCCAAATTTTTACATTTGTCCATTTTCCTTTTTGTAAGTTTTAAAGTGGAAAAGATGGAAATATATTTTTGTCTTTTTGCCTAAAATACAAAGGAAATGTGACATATTTATCTTTTGGCCCTTTAGAGAACATTTCATCTTCAACTTACTTAACTATTCACAATAACAGTAATTTTTACCAGGGTGCCCAAACTTTTACATGCCACTGAATGTGGGGGGGGGAAAAAAACAAACTGTTTCTTATTCCCCGAAATATCCCTTTCCAACTGTGTTTACCTTCCATTGCTACTGGACTTGTCTTCCACTAGTTTTTTGTTAGGGTATGTTTCCACGGTCAGGAAACAGTCCGGATTAGCTGCGTGTTTGACGCTGTGCGTTGGTGCAGCGTCAAACACGCAGCCTCCAGATGTTACAGCATAGTGGAGGGGATTTCTTGAAATCCCGTCTCCACTATGCTGCAAAACACGCAGGCGGCAGACCTGCGTTTCCGGACATGCGGCGCGTCTTTTTAGACCACAGCATGTCCTATTCCCTTGCGGCGACGCCCTGCGGTCATTCCGGATGTGTTCCGGATGTGTTCCATGAACACATCCGGAATGAGCGCGCGTTCAAAAGGGGGCGGGGCTTTGGGCAGAGCAGACTTTCCACTCCGTCCAAAGCGCTGTGGTTCCTGACCGTGAAAACACAGCCTTAGGTGGTCGAGCATGTGCAGTCCCTTCTCACTATTCCCCAACTTAGGTTATTTCTCTGGACAGGAAAACCGTACATGCGTAATTTTCCTTCAGCTGAGGTCAAGCATGCTCAAAGAGCTCTCCACTGTTCTGTGTCCTCCTCGTCCCATGCGGACCACTTGGATGTATCGCAGAAGCAGCTTTGCATTATGAAATAATGAAGTACAATTTTTTTTTAATATGCCGCGTCTCCAGAGTGCTGCCCCGGTTATCACTTTGATAGTAGAGAAATGCGGGCAGCACACCGGAAAAGACAGAGATGCCTGCTTCTGGGAGAAGACAATTGTTGCTTCTGGGAAATGTTTCCTGGACATAATTGGCAGTCACGTGGTACAAGCAGCAGGACTGCACTGTCTGCTCAATGGGAAAGCAGCACAAAGGGGTGATGAGCCTTAAGAAAAAAGTAGAGACGATAAGCACAAAGGAAGATTATTTTAGCATGGTGAAGTCTATTTCCACCATGCTTTAAGGTCATAGTTTTGGAAAAAAGAGAAGTATTGTGGATTAATTTAATTAAATAAATACATTTTAAACAAATTATTATATGGTAAATGCAAAATCTTGATTTGTCCTGAGACAGCTAGACCCCAAATAAATGGGATAAAAGTTATTAAAGGATGATTTTCATCTTCATAGATGGGTATTGTCAGATAGTACTTTTAAAGACAAGAACTTTTGCCATTTAGTTTTCAACTGTTATTGAGAAATTAACACCTTTCTTTTTTTTTATAATATACAGCTCATTGCCTCGGTGACCGACCACCAGTTTTTGACTAGCAGCAGTGGCCGAATATGCACAGTGTTTTTTTTATTATTATTATTATTATTATTATTATTATTATACATTTTTATAGCGCCATTTATTCCATGGCGCTTTACATGTGAAAAGGGGCAAATATAGACAAGTACAATAAACATGAGCAATACAAGGCACATACAAGTACAGAAGGAGAGAGGACCCTGCCTGCGAGGGCTCACAGTCTGCAGGGATGGGTGAGGATACACTAAGAGAGGGTAGAGCTGGTCGTGCGGTGGTTCAGTAGACTGAGGATCACTGCAGGTTGTAGGCTTGTCGGAAGAGGTGGGTCTTCAGGTTCTTTTTGAAGGTTTCCATGGTAGGCGCAAGTCTGATGTGTTGGGTAGAGAGTTCCAGAGTATGGGAGAGGCACGGGAGAAGTTTTGTATGCGGTTGTGGGAAGAAGAGATAAGAGGGGAGTAGAGGAGGAGATCTTGAGAGGATCGAAGGTTGCGTGTGGGTATGTACCGGGAGACCATGTCACAGATGTATGGAGGAGACAGGTTGTGAATTGTTTGTCATAGTTAGGGTTTTGAACTGGAGCCTCTGGACGATAGGAAGCCAATGAAGGGCTTGGCAGAGAGGAGAGGCTGGGGAATAACTGGGAGACAGATGTATTAGTCTGGCAGCGGAGTGCAGGATGGATTGGAGTGGTGCCAGAGTGCTAGAGGGAAGGCCAGAGAGTAGGAGGTTGCAGTAGTCGAGGCGGGAGATGATGAGGGCATGCACTAGTGTTTTACTTATGTAATACTTATGTGTTTTACTAATGTAATACTTATCAGCTGAAGGAAGTAAGTGCTATCAAATTCCTGAACTTGCATAATTATATCAATAATATTTGAAATGTTCTTGCTCAAATACTCACTCTAATGAATGCGCAGCTTTACTGAACATATCCAATTAGTTATGTGGAACCTTCAATTTTCTAGTAACAGAAAGTAATTTGTTTCCAAATTGATTTCCATTTTCTATTGAGCTTCTATGCACTGCTTTGAAGAATCCCGGCCAGCTTCATTGCAGTGCTTACAAGCCTGACCGCAGAGGTGGTCGGTCTCCTAGACAACATGTAAGCAAGAGGAAAAAAAAGTGTCTATATCTCAAGGGTGGTCACAAATTTTAATGAAAAGTAACTTGCAAAACTGCTTTTTTTTTACAAGCACTAGGTAACAACGCTCATCTTTGAACATGGGAATAACCCTTTAAGTGTACGGTAGTCCTGTGAGCGTTGTGAGGCAAACAGTCGTCCAATGTGCTGGGCCCAACGTGCGTTTCTTCTGAATAGGGAGAGAGGAGAAGCTGCTGTCAGTCACCTCTGGGTTTTAGCCGGAGACCAGTAGGAACAAGCATGTTGAAATCCAACTTCTCTGCTCTGATCCGTCAGCGGGAGGGACCCCTTACATATTAGATAGTTGGCCGGTTTGGCCAACATTAATCTACTGGTTGGCCAATGAAATTTCTTCAATGCTACTACAAAAAAAATGACTTATTCCTGAAGGGGGTTAAAAACTTTTTAGATTTAAAATATCTGTGTCCATGACCCTGGAATGTTTTCATGTTATTGGTTATTTATTTCCTGCCTCACAATTTCTTTTTTTTTTTTTTCCTCCCCAGGATGAAGATTTCGATGAAATGATCAGGTCGGCACAAATCATGGAAGTCCAGTATGGTCACTACTTTGACAAAATCATCATAAATGACGACCTTGCCACAGCGTACAATGAACTGAAATCCACCCTTGACAGGCTGGAGAAAGACAGCTTTTGGGTACCAGTGAGCTGGCTCCATTCCTGAGCACCCTCCCCCGAGGAACGGCACAAATATTTTTTTTATTTTGCGTTATTTTTTATCGCTCGTCCTATGGCGGGATTCTCATCCGGTTGAATTCGTTTTTAGCCCTCATTTGATTTTGTTCTCAGATACGTGTCAGAATGGAGGGCAGCTGGTTTCTTGTCATGTATGTGAAGATCGGGTCTAGCCGTAAGTCGGCGCCGAGAATGCCGCTGGTGTGTCTTACCGGGACAACGAAGTATGGGTGGCCATTGTATGAGCAGCAAGTAGCCAACCTGAGACTCCGTGACCTGCTCAGCAAGGGGATAATCATCCTGTATGTGACCACTACTGTGTGCCGAGAATAATACTACATTTTATTTATTACGACAATTAGGATAGACTTGAAAATGTTGTTAAGGATTGGAATAACATGGCTGCCTTCTTTCAGAAACAGCGCCATTTTTGTCAGCAGACTGTGAGTGGTGTTGCTGCTCAGTTCCTTTAAAGTAAATGTGACGGAGTTGCAGTACCACACACGACCTTTGAACAAGTGTGGCAGTGTTTTGGAAGGATGGATGGTATATATATATATATTTATTTTTATTTTTTTTATCAAGGTGACTGAGTCAATGACACTGTAAAGGGCAAGGTTATTGAGAATGAGCTTGGATGTGTATTATGTCTGTATTTTTTTTTTTTTGCTGGCACTATGGTTTCTCATTTATTTATGGATTGTCATTATTTTCTGAGTACACAGATAAGTGAACGTGGCTCACACACTGGAATTCTGGGTTCTTACATAGCTATCAGTGATGAGTGAACGTGCTCGGGTAGGGTAACACCTTATTCGAGTACGTTCGCTCATCACTAATAACTATTTATGTACGGTTTACAACCCAATGTTACTTTACTATATCACTCGGTGAGGCATTGCCAGGTCAGGGGGCTGTGTGCCTCGTTAGCAATGTGACTGAATGGTGTAGGGTGGGTGCTCCATTTTGCACTGGTTTTTATAAGGCCATCGGCCTCTTCTCAGTAGGCACAGTGCCCTTCTTCCCAATGTAAAGCTTTTTGAAGGATGAGGCTGACCCACCATAAAATCCTTCAGTGGGCTTAGTGAGGTTTCTCAATGATTAGAAAAACATGGCCGATTTCTTCCAAAAACAGCGCCACCCCTGTCCACAGGTTGTGTGTGGTATTACAGCTTTTCCCTATTTACTTTTCGTGCAATACCATACACAACCTGTTTTTTGGGGTGAAATGCCGCTATGTTTTACTATTACTGGACAACCTTAGGCATTGAAAGGTAAGCATTGCCAATGATGTCCATCTCCCACATACCTACCCGGAAACGTGAAGTATTTTGCACAAATCGAATACAATAGGACACATGATTACTATTCGACTACGACATGCGTTATTGTGCACACTTCCAAGTAGGCATAAGGAGGCCACTCACCTCCCGATGTGGAAGTAAGCCAGGCTAGACGACGCCATTAAAAGGATCATCCAGGATTACAAAAACATGGCTGTATTCTTCCAAAAGTGACGCTGTATCTAAAGGTTGTATGCAGTATAATTGGGGCTGCACTGCAATACCATAAACAACCAGTAGACGGGTTGGAGCTGTTTTTGGGAGACCCGTGTTTTTGTAATCCTGGACAACCACGTTAAAGGGAATCTGTCACCCCATTTTTCGACTATAAGATGCTGCCACCGCCATCAGGGGCTTATCTACAGCATTTTATAATACTGTAGATAAGCCCCCGATGTAACCTGAAAGAGAAGAAAAACGAGTTATATTATACTCACCCAGGGGCGTCCGCCGTCCGGTCCAATGAGCATCGCGGTCCGGTCCGGCACCTCCCATCTTGCAGCGAAGATGTCCTCCTCTTTGCTTTGTGTCGCGGCTCCTGCGCAGGCGCACTGATCTGCCCTGGTGAGGGCAGAGTAAAGTACTGCAGTGCGCAGGCGCCGGACCTCTGACCTTTCCTGGCGACTGCGTACTGCAGTACTCTGCTCTGCCCTCAATAGGCCTGCGCAGGAGCCGCGATGGGAAGCAAAGAAGAGGACGTCTTCGCTGCAAGATGGGATGCATCGGACCGCGACGCCCATCGGACCGGACCGCCCCTGGGTGAGTATAATATAACTCGTTTTTCTCCTCTTTCAGGTGACATCGGGGGCTTATCTACAGCATTACAGAATGTTGTAGATAAGCCCTGATGGCGGTGGTCGCATCTTATACTCGAATAATGGGGTGACAGATTCCCTTTAAGGTTTTACATCTTATCACAAGAGGACTGACGGAATCCCGCAGAAGACAATCTGCCATCACTTCTTTCTGGTACTACACATGTAATTAGTCCTTCGTAATGATATGTTTTGTGCGTGGCAGGATTTACGATGGAGTAAAATGTAGACATGCACATGATCCTGTAGGTTGGTGGCCTTCACAGTTACTTTCCCTGGTGGGCTCCTGGGACTCCGGCCCTACACCAAGGCCATATAACCAACCATGGCTATGAGGGACCCATGTCTGTATATGATATCAGCGATATGGCTCCCAGCTGTTATAATACAGGGGTGCGACCTTTGGGGCTGTATTCTATAGGAGAGTGGGTTATATTAGTCCTCCTTTCTCTTGTATTTATTTTTTTTTATACATCGATAACTTTTTTTTAGGGACATATTAGTTCTATGACCACGATTGAATATTTACACAATCACTCCCAAAATCATTAATCTCGCAAAGGTGTTTACATGCCCTCCAATAAACACAATGAGGTCTATACAGTAATATTCTATTTTGTTAATCATAGTACATCAAAAAAATAAGAAATGACACATAATTCCTAATACATGGGGTACATGATCCTAGACTGGACATGCTGCCCTTAAAGAAAAGTTTAGTTTTGAAAACTGGTTGCCATGGGAAATAATAGAACCACAATGGTCAATCTTTTTTTAGCAAATGTGTTGTTGATCCTAGCAACCAATCAGAGTTCAGCTTTCTTTTTAAAATCCGCTCTGGTAAAATGAAGGCTGAAATGTAATTGGTTGCTATGGACAACAAAGATATTTTTTCCTTCTACACAGTTTTAATAGATCTGTCTGATTGCTACGGAAATCTGTCTTGCTACGGAAAACAATGCCAGTTTTTCTGCACCCCAGTAACGACCAGTCTTTCTTCCTCAGTGACCTATATACATTACACGATGGCTGCCTCCTGCTTAGTAATTTGGTTCCCTTTAAGTTCTTTTTTTTTATTATTCCTAAATGACACAGAATATAATACAAGCGCCGTGACGCCTGGAGATGGAGCCTCTCACAAGATGTCCGCCCGTATTTACACATCACTGCGGTTTTTTTCGGTAGATCCTTTCTGCAGATGTCTACAATTATCGTCACACGTGGTATCACTGATGGTCTGTGACACATGTATATAGGAGGGAATCAGGAAAATCATTTTGCAGGGAAATCTTCCTGTGTCTTACGATCAAATATCAGACGACTAAACCTCCATTTACTGCTCACTGTCCTGTATAAGCGGATATTTACCGGAGATATAATCAGCACATTCCATGTATATAGGCGCTGTCCGAGGGTCTGTAATGTGCAAACGGTGCGTTCACCTGCACGGGGGTTTTTCATTTTGACTTTTTATTAATGGTTTTTGGTTATTGTTTGTTTGGGTAAAATCCTGAGTAATGGTGATGATCCGAGTGCTGGGACCCGCAGAGAGCGGGGAACTTTTGTCTCTGTTATCAGTGATCGCCATTCATTCCCTATGAAGACGCGAAGATCTGTGATCAGCTTCTTCCAGCAGCCTCGTAAAGAATGAATGGGGCGACGGTCCGGCATCTGACCTGCCGCGCCATTTTGGAATAGGTATAAAAATTCCCTGATCGACCAATCAGTGCATGAGTAGTTAGACCCCCACATCGGTCATTTGGTTATTTCCTATCCTGCAGATACATTGTTTTAACTGGACAGCTCCTTTAATGTAAAGAAGGAAAAAATTCTACATTTAAATGTTTAAGGATGGAATAAAAGCTCCGTTTTATCCATTTACAAACTTTCTGGATCCTCGGAATTTTTGAGACTATCTGGCGAGAAAATCAAACATGACCGACTTCCTTTCGGACTATGACGATCTGTGATTGGTTTATTCAATTGTGATTGTTAATTTCTTCCATTTTCATCAACCTTAGTCCAAAATAAAGTATCAATCAACACCTGAAGGAGAGAGCGCTGGGACAGTGCACGCTTTATAAAATATATATCACAAGAGTGAATAGATGGAACCACTGTGACCTCTGACTACACTGGAAACCCTATTTAGATGCCTACATGCTGCATGGTCACCAGATACTGCGCTGCTCTCAAGCACCATTTTATAACCGTATAATTTATAGTCTATGAATAGCAACAAAACTGTGAATTTTCAGGTTCTATATGGTGCTGCCATCTACTTCACCCAGGCTTTATGCCTGCGCCGTCTGCATAAATAATGTCCTATGCAGGTTTGGGAAGTGTAGTGCCCAATTTAGTAAGACTCTCCTCTTTCTGCTCAATACAGTGTCTCATTGGCATCAGGTTGTCCATTCACATTAGATAGTCGCCAACCAATGCTCACTCTCAATACACAAGCGCACTCAGCAAGGCCAATCACGCTTGTGTTCTGTATGGGGAGAGTTGGGTAAGCGGCTTCTAGGCCCGCTCATCTCTCACAAGAATTGGCAGGTGAAATCCCGCTACCTGATCCTTATCTTCTCAAGATCTTTTTTCTTTTCCAGAGCGAGAGACAGGATGCCCAAACACACAGAAATTAGTCAACCTTTCCTTTTGAATGCAAAAGTTTGTTATATTCCACTACTGGTCAACCCTTTGAATGCTCCCAATGCGCTGATTAAATTAATAAAAAGAGCACACTTCTCTCCCAGGAAGACTCCGCTCTGCTACTTCTCTCGGTGATCATGACTGAGAGAACAGAACTATGGAGGCTGAGGCCCATCAGAGGCCGTTGATAGGATGTGACGCTCATGTGTCATAAACCAGGTCATAAGATCACTAGAAGAGCGAGGAGGTCGGCATGCTTTTTTTTTTTTTCTTTCTTTAGTCATCTCAATGAGGGCTTCCATAAGGGGGATGTCCAGTAGTGAGCCTTCCCTTTATCCCCGAAATCCAAATCATTTGATACAGTGATGGTTTGATCAGGTCAAATGTATACGAGTTGAGCAAACCGATTCACAGGACTCGGGTATGGCGTCCGTGTCGGTACTCCATGGTAGCTGGTTCAGGGCAGTGCAAATTCGAATGCTGGCATCCTTGTGATTATTAGGCCCCTGCGCAGTCATGACCTATGTAGCGGGGGGTCTAGTGATCATGAGACGATGCTGGGTCAGGGTCCTGTGAATCTTTTTCTCAACACTAGTACTTGTGTCACTCTGCAGTGAGTGGTTTGCATAATGGGTGACATGTTATGTTTGTAACAAAAATACAGAGGAAACTGGAATATAAAAAGTCTCTTTGAAGCCTAGTCAGAGGAAGGGTTAAGTTGTGACTATCCGCGGGTGTCACAGTGCTACATCGTCACGGCACGTTTATTTACAGAATGAAAGATCTCATATGTTTATCTCTTAACATGGAAAACCATGTAATGTCCTAAATAAAACTGGAGGTGTTTTAAAGATGAAAGACTAACTCTCACAGTTCCAGAACGTTGGTGCTAGTCCTTTCCTGCTTCCTCGGGGTGTGATTACCGTTGGGCTCCACCCTCTGCATGAATGGTCATTCTGCTGGATCCTCATTGTGTGGGAGGTGAGGTCAATTGTGACCATTGAACCATTCCATGTAGATTTTTTTTAGAAAGGTGTAGGACCTACTCTCATGATGACCCAAACCATTAAGTCCCCTTTCTTATTTCACTCTCTAAAATTGTGCATGGTCACTGTTGGATGGACAATCCTTCTGTCAACAGTTACCAACCATGAGGCTAAACTTTGCCTTTTGTAAAAAAATAAAAATAAAATCCATATATTCTCCCATTCTCTTCCCAAAGATTGTGGAGAGAGTTGATAAAATCCTTGCAGGTCGGAAATCAGCCATTCATTACACATCGACAGTAACGTTATTTCTAAGGTAAAGTGACAGGACGACTAATCGAGTGAAGATTATTTTTTTTGTTGTTGTATATAAGAGGAATCTATGGATATTTATTACTGCCTTAATGATGCTTGATGTATTTGTTCTTCCTTTATATTGTATTGCAGGGTAAGTAGGAAAATTTCAATGTATACTATAAATCCTGATTATAGACCGGTAACTTGGGCAGATCCGCTAATACCTGCCCTATGGAAAAGCATATTTATATACATATGTGATCTATCTCCACTTCTTACTATATCAACCATTGGAAGCTATTTCTCCATGGTATGTACATACTAAGAGCACAGCCAGTTTCATTTTTTTTGCCTTAATCATTTTTTTTGTTATACATTTTTGCCTTTTTTTCATGAATTTCTAATGTGATTTCATTTTGTCTGATTTCCTCCTTCCAAAAAAAAAAACAAAACAAAAGAACAAACACTGAAGAGTCTCCCGCTGTCAACACAGGAAATGCCCATTTCCTGTCCGCGCCGTATACTGTACACTGTGCTTGCCTGCGTCGCTCGGTCATCTCTATCGTGTGTGGGGTGATGTAGTGTCCTATGGATTTGTCAGGTTGTGATATACTGTTTTTAGGTCTGTTCACTGTTTCTACAATTTAAGTACATCTATTTAATTGTAACTTACTGTTTGCCATGCTAGGACAATGGTTTGTTCATGTTTTTGTACGGTTGTCTGCATTTCCATACTTGAACTTGTCCTTTAATTTACTAGCCAATGGTATGTTTTTAAATCTGGATTCAACTTCTTATACAGGAAAAATAAATTATTGACTTTATTGGTTTCCATTGTGTTGTGTTTTTTTTTTTTAGCTCAAATTTTCATGTTTTTGAAAGAGGTTTAAAAGAAACATAAGAAAATATTTGAACACATAACTAGCAGTGGTGAGCGAACGTGATCGGATAAGGTGTTATCGGAGCATGCTCGGGTGCTAACTGAGTGTCTTCGGTGTGCTCAAATACTATGTTCGAGTCCCCGCGGCTGCTTGACCGGGATTGTCTAACAAACAGGAAATCCCTGCATGTGTTGTGGCTGTCTAACAGCCGCGAGACATGCAGCCGCAGGGACTAGAAATTATTTTTCGAGCACGCCGAAGACACACGGTTTGCACATGAGCATGCTCGGATAACACCACATTCGCTCATCACTAATAACTAGCATATAGCAAAACAACTGGCATGTAACACATGCAATCAACCAATTTATTGTTTTACTTATTTCTTCTTTAATTAGCGTCAACATATTCTGAAGCACAACACAGAGATTGTCATAGCTCATTGCTCCCTTAGGCTACGTTCAAACAATGAGTTTTTGGTGAATTTATTACACTGTGTATTTTTGAAAAAATGCAAGTAACCTATCTTACTTAATTGATGCAAACACAGTGCAGAAAATCTGCGAGGTCAAAAAGCTCATTATCCTGACGTAGCCTTGGAGTCCATTTAGACATTTCGACCTCAGCTATTAAACACCTGCCGATAGGCTACATGCGAGCCAATCTGAGGTTGTTTGGTGGCCTGTTCACACTGTGCTTCCATGCACTCTTGATCGTTGATACAATACTGCATGTGTAGAAAATCATGTTCTCTGGAGCATAAGTCCTGTGTACATGGGAACTTGGCCCTTATGATCCCTTATTCCAAGGGGATCACAATCTAGTTTCCTATGTCAGATACACACACTCATTAGGAACTTTTTATTTTTAAAGCAGGCGAAAATCCAGAAACCCACAGAATTCATGTAGATATTGTGCTGGGATTCGAATCCAGGACTCCAAAGCTGCCAGAAAACAGAACTACAGAGCCGACCATTAAAAGTCTTATTGATGGACTTACTAGGGCACGTTTATGAACGAAAATGCATCAGAAAAGAAGTATAAGGTGCGTTAGAATAACAGAATGATCAAGGTCGTAGTTTTCAGCTCAGAATACCGGTGAACATATGCTACGAAATGGTGTAAGAATGTGACAAGTGTAATGACTAGGATTCTGCTAAGCTCTCTGCCATGGGATTCTGGAGCCGTAGATGCTTTTCTTCTGAATTGACGAGTCCCTCTTTACCATGAGACTGTACTGAATAGAAAATTTTGTAAGGGGTAAACCCATCTCTGTTTATGCATGACAATGCCGGTGCTGGTTCGTAAAAAATAATTGACATGTTTGGTGTGGAAGAATTAGAGGTTTGTGGATCTAAAGGAACATCAGCTATGAGCCAAATCATCTCCCAACATTTGTGCAGGACTCATTAATTCTTAAAGCTGTGCTCCAAAATGTAGCTAGAAACCTTTCCGAAAGTCAATATGAGGATCTGGAAAAAAGGAGGCCAGGACTATCCCATCGATCTTGCATTCCTTTATTTTTGGCATGAGATACTTGATAGGAATGGGATGACCAAAGTTAGGCCAGGTTTAGACGTCCGCATGGTTGGTCAGTGTGCTCTACTGACAGCAGATCCAATTATATAACCAGTGTGCCAGTACTCACTAACGATGGTCGATGTGTAAAATATCACACCATGAACTAGTCTGGTCCAATTTACAGACCAGATTAGTGCACGTCAATAGCAGGCAAATCCTGGGCTTGTCCACGGATGTGACTGGCCCGAGCTTTAGTACTGCTGTCTGAATCTAAGGCCACGTTTAGTATTTGGTGAGTATTTTACGTCATTATTGTAAGCCAGAAAGATATAGAGTGCTCTCAGTGGGAGAAGCAAAATAGGAATCTTGTGGGTATGATACCTTTTAATGGCTTACAAAATATAGTGAATGATGTTACAAAGCAAGCTTTCGAGACTGCTTACGTCTCTTCATCAGGCTGGTATAACAAAATATTTGAAGAAACCCAATTATATACAGTGAAGAGCACAGGCATGGTGTGATACATGGACATTTAAAGCCAAACCAATTTTTTTCGTTTATTGTAAGCCAAAAACAGGAGTGGGTGAAAAATACAGAATTTCTATTATACTTCTCCTCTAATTGTTCCACTCCTGGTTTTAGCTTACAAATACTGATGTAAAATACTGACCAAATACTCAACGTGTGAATGAGGCCTTATGCTTACGATACTCACCTACTCCATAAGTTGAGCCTAGAGGAAAGGTAAGGGAGGACATCCATATTAGCTTATCCATAGAAGCAATATATAGTATAGCATGAAGATTCTCCTGTAATTTTGGAGGCAATAATCCAAAGAGCCCTGTCCAAACTGGTCTATAGAACATGTCATACGAGTACTCAACAAACAGTGTTAACACATTGGCCTTTTCCATATTTTTTTTTTATGGTTTCTCATTTATTGACTCCATGTATGGATGAATTCATTTTTTCATTCAGATTGGGAGAAGTGTTGTACAAAATTGTGGCAAAATTATACACTTCTAAGGGGCTATTGCAAGTGAAATATTTTTTTTTTTATTTTAGACATAGTTTTAAAATAATAAACTGGGGCAGACTCGCCGTGCATCGGATCCAGTGCAGGCTGCTCTGGAAGTCTACGTCCGCTCCAGAAGCGGTGTCTGCCGCTGTCCTGTGACTTTCAGTAGAAGTTGAGTACTCCTATTACTTAAAAACTATCTATGCTTGAAAAAAACTTTTTCGCTGTCAGACAACCCCTTTAGTGTAATATATTGGAAGAACGGACATACTTGATTTTACCTACTGATGAGAATTAGACTTTTCTAATTTCGGGTCATATTTTAGAGCAAATATTGTGTTTCTGGACCACCTTCTATGGAATCCTCCGAGATCACAGTATTTGGTAGAACATAAATGCGATATACCTTGAACTTCATGAGCAGCTGTACACTGAAAGCTCTGACACATAATGGCTTCTGAAAAATGATATGGATACACCACATGTTCGTAAATGGAATGAATAGTTGCATAATTGGCCTCCTCCAGAGGTTTGTGTATCTGTTGTTTCAGTTAGGTCAGACGGGCGTCAGTTTGTAATGTCGTAGTGTCCTTCCGCATAGGAGACGGGAGGAAGCTGTAATACGCGTGTGTGATGAAAGACCAATAATGAACCGTTCCAGACCTAGACTTTCCACCGCTGATGTAGGCAACTACAAGCAATAACAACATCTGATAGCATAAAGCAGGTGAATAGAAAACACACGGATACTTCAATGCCCATTTTTGCTACAAAACAATTTACGATACTAAACATCAGTTCCAGTATTGCAATGCATATCTCGCAAAACACCAAAAATTCAAGAAAAAACAAACACAAATTCACTAATGGATTGTGCCTTTATGTCTTGAACCAATTAAATCCTTTAAAACATAGAGAAGAAGCAATTACAGAAATTAGCACCATCTTCTAGGATAGTGTGAAATCAACCGCATTCCTGCACCATCACGCACCTGTAATGTTTCGCCCTACGTTCATACGATGAGCTGTTGGTGAGTTTTTGATGTTGCAGATTATCTGCACCTATTAGGTAAATTAAGTTGATTGCGTTTTTGAGTGCGGTTTTTCATCACGTTTTTGGTGCTGGTGTTTTTGTCTCCGGTTGAGTATGTCATGTTTTAAATAAAGCTGCTTTGTTTTTGACACTTCCTTTTGACCAAACTTTATTGATATAGTCATGTGCGGATTATCTTTTAGCCTTTTTGATGCATTTCCACATCGGAAAAGCATTAAAAAAAAGGAATGTGCATTTCTTACCTGTATATTTTTCTGCATCTAATGCAATTTTGTGGACAATATTTGCACAGAAAACTCAACATACCCACAAGAGAATTTGACTTGTCGCGGCTTTAAATTACGCACCACAGAGCAGTTTAGAATGGTGTCACTTTTGGGTATTTTCTGTCATATAGACCCCTCAAAGTCGCTTCAAGTGTGAGGTGGTCCCTAAGAAAACGGTTTTGTAAATTTTGTTGAAATAATGAGAAATCGCTGGTCAACTTTTATGCCTTATAACTTCCTAACAAAAAAAACGTGTTTCAAAAATTGTTCTGATGTAAAGTAGACATGTGGGAAACATTATTTATTAACTGTTTTGTGTGACATAACTCTCTAATTTAAGAGCATACAAATTAAAAGTTTAAAAATTGCAAAATTTTCAAAATGTTCGTCAAATTTTCCTTTTTTTTTTTTTTTTTACAAATATACGCAAGTCCCATTGAAGAAACTTTACCCCTATCATGAAGTACAATACGACACAAAAAAACAGTCTCAGGATCAGTGAGATCCATTGAATCGTTCCAGAGTTTTTACCACAAAAAGTAACAGTGGTCAGAATTGTAAAATTTGGCCTGGTCATGAAGGTGCAAACAGCCTTGGGGGTAAAGGAGTTAAAGGATGGGGGCCAGGGCAGGGGACATTATTACAGGATGGGGCTTAGGATGGAGGACATCATTACAAGATGGGGCCCAAGAAGGAGGATTAATACAGGGGACAGGGGCCACAATGAGGGACATTATTAAATAAAGGGGATAGAACAGGAGTCATTATTCCAGGATGGGGCCCAGGACAGGGGACATTAGTAAAGGATAGGTGCCAGAACAAAGGACATTATTAGAGAATGTGGCCCAGGATGGAGAAAATATTACAGCATAGGGACATGATTACTGGACAAAGGACATGATTACAGGATGTGGTCCATGATGTTGCACATTAATACAGGAGAGGGGACATTATTACAAGATTACCCCAGAACGGAAGACATTATTACAGTGGCCCATATATTGGGCCAACAGGCTGGTGGGGGCTACTGTCCAAATTTTTCACTGAGGCCTATAAAACTCTACTTACATCACTCGTCTCAGACTATACTTTCCAAGCTGAACATGCTCAAGAAAAAGTCAAGGACAAGTAGAGCGTTTGACCAGGTAGAAAATTGTACTGGGAGAGCGCGGAAAGTGCAGCATGAAAGCAAACAGGTGCAGGGGTGGCATTGGACAAAAAATGATTTACAGGGAAATTGTGTTTCTTTCACCAGTTCACCCCACTTTTGCCATTTTTCAGTACTTTATGGCAAAGTCAATGGTGTTGTACAAAAATAGAACTTGTCCCGCAGGAAAAAAAAAAACCCTCATTCGGCTGTTGCCCAAAAAATAAAAGTATGCAAATTGCCTCTTCAAAAAAAGAGGACTTATACTCTATAGCGGCAAAATAAAAAAAAAATGTTGCGGCTCTTGGAAGAAGGGGAAGAAAAAATAAAAGAGCAAGAATGAAAAACAAAATGGCCTGGTCATGAAAGTGTTAAATAACGAATCGGAACAAATGATTGAACCTAAAAATGAGGTGATAAAATGAGGGCTGGGAAGTGATGGATGAATCTTATTTTACCCTAGAACAAGGTCAACCAATAAAGGAAGAATCGGACAGAAGTCATCGCTGCAGATCTATCGGCGTCGTATTTTTCTCCACTTGTCCAGCCGGGGTGTGAGATCAGTTCTCTGATTAACCCATATATTACTGTTACAACTATAGGCTGTAATATTACTTTGCAGCATATCCAGTTCCTGACTAATAGTCTAAGAATGTTGTTATATGTAACAAATATTTTTTTTCCTCTCGCACTTTAAACAACGTATAAATCTCTGAGTGATAAAACATGTCTGAGTGTTGATACTGCAATTCTTCTTATTAAAAGACATGAATCATAACCTGATATTGGTGAGTACGGGGCGGGAGCTCGTTTTTTTTTCCAGCTCCACAGATGTTCATATGAAAAGTTCTTAATGTGCTTTGTCTTGTATTTCCTCACTTTTTTCTTGCGCTCCAGTCAGATTATTCAAATTGCTTTAGTTTAAATTATCATTAGATGAATTTAATTACAATTAAGAGTAGGTTTATTTAGCGTTAATCCCAATCTTTTATAATCATGTCATTTATAGGTCCGATATTGTGCACTCATTCATTTCCTAGTATATCTTTATAGTGCAGTTTTTCTGTTACAGAGCTCCAAATCCCCTGCATAGACGTAGAGTTAAAGGGGTAGTCCAGAACCGGGAGTTGGTGGTCAAAATGTCATATGTGCATAACATAAAAAAACTACCGATTGGCACAAAAAAACAAACAAGCCCTCATACAGCGCCGACAAAGGAAAAATATAAAAATTTCAGAAAATGGCGGTAGCGCCATGATGATACTGACCTGGAGAATCGTGTTCCCACGTCATCTTTGCCAAATAATTAATCCCAAAACAGAAAACCCAGAAACTGATGCCGAAATTGTGATTTTTGTCCATCATTTCTCCTTACTTTGAACTATTTGCCCATCGAACATTAAGCTATAAAATGAATGGTGTCAATCAAATCTTCACCTGAGGCACCTGGACAAAAAAAATAAAGTCAGGTTTACTGACTTCTATGGGGGAGTGTTGTGGGTATTTCTCTATGACATTTTTAGAGGTCACTTAATGGATGAAGAAGGTGAAAAAAAAAATGACCATCCGCTTTTATAGTGGATCATGTGTAACCAACTTTTTGAGAAATTACTTATGCTCTACCCATTAAAATGTACCCCCTCGTACCCCTCAAAGCGAATCTGTCAGTAAGATCAACTCCC
>JARQOD010000006.1:26654999-26750249 GCA_033576555.1 Oophaga sylvatica | reverse complement strand
GGTGTGTTACATAGTAATAACTTTTGGAGTCTCCAAACCAAAAATGAGGGGTTGAATGAGTAAAAAAAACAAAATTTTACTCACATCCTCCACCACTTATTTACACCAGAATGGGTTTTGGGTATGTTGGGTAAAATAAAAATGTATAATAAACCAAATCCATAATTAGTCTAAACCAGTGCAGAAACACATCTTTGCTAGGACTATAGGCATATAGAGGAGCATCAGCACTTTAGGAACGCTAAAGTAAAGTTACACTGACAGTGAATCCCAAATTTTGGGCCAAGTTCCATCTTCATATTTTTTCTGGACAATTTAGCTAAAAGTTACAAAAAAAAAAAACAAAAATCTAAAACATAAAAATCAATAAAAAATTCTAAATAAATGTTAATATCTCCAAAAACCTAATGAAAACTTTTAAAGAAATACCCCAGACAATGCAAACACAGTGCGGTACCGGAGGATGTGAGGTATGGCACATGGATTCAAGAATCACTTCAGGGAGAATGCATATGAATTCTTTGCCCCCCTTCACTCATTTTCTAGGCAAACTGGGGTGCAGTGTTAAAAATTTTGAAGCTCATGGGCCGCAAAGCAAAATCTCCAACAGTTCCCCCAACTTTTTGTGTGGCTTTAATTGTATTGGTTTTCTCATATGGTCCAAAGAAACCTTGTGATAGTCTTAGCAAGTTTTTAATTTGTTATCCAAACCCCCCTATATATGAAAGAAACACATCTAGCATAATCCATGGCGGACAACGCAGCGGAGGACCCTTGTACAAGAATGGTACATAAGCAAGTCACTTGCTCCCCAATAGCCCAACATATAGTACCTCCTTATACTTCCGAAATAATCCTCCAGTTATTGTGAGTGAGCCATGAAACTTATTAGATCATTCTCTTACATGCAATGAGCTGAAATCTGGTTAAATGGCGATTGTGTGCCCATATGGTTTGTCCAGTCCTAGCAGCATCGGACTGGAGTGTCTAGGGCCCACAGGAGGAATTGACCCTAGGGGCCCACCCTACAGCTATACGCAAATACCTGTTAGCCGTTATCCCAATTATAGTGGAGCATCGGCTGTAAAACACAGGCGACTCCTGCACATCTACTGTGCGCTACCATAGCTGGGATGTACAATTACGGTAGTTTGCAATAAAGTGTTTGTGGATACACGAGGGGTCAGTGGGTGCTCTCGTCCGCTGGCCCGAGACAGTATGGACCAGGGCTCATCCCACTGAACGTCATCTTTTTTTTTATCATGGGCGGAATACTACTCAGACAACACAGGGCAGGAGTAAATCAGTGCGGCAATAGTTTATTGAACCACAAAACAGACAATAACATACAGAACAGTCTCAGCAAAATACCCAAGATGGTGCAAAATAACAGCGTCTCACCCTTCTGCTGATCCACCGGGATTAGAGCAGCTGTGATTCCACGGCTTCCAGGGCCGACTTCCACACCAGTGACTCCCAGCTTTTGGCAGGTACCCACAGAGAGGAGAACGACAAGCTTAAGAAGCTGAGATATGTGGCCAGGTGACTTGATAGTCCCAACCTAGATTCTTCAAGATGT
Source organism: Oophaga sylvatica (assembly GCA_033576555.1). Classification (NCBI taxonomy): domain Eukaryota; kingdom Metazoa; phylum Chordata; class Amphibia; order Anura; family Dendrobatidae; genus Oophaga; species Oophaga sylvatica. Next base: position 26,748,670 of record JARQOD010000006.1, on the reverse strand, counting down.
CTCAGAGGGTTCAGCGATGGTCAATAGAGCAGATCTGTGTTAATACCGCTGGTGCCTAGTCCCCAAAGCTGACGTCCTGTAGAATGTTCTTGGCTGTGGTTTTGGAATGTCTCTTTTGTAAAAGAGCCATATCTACCTTATATATAGTTCACAAGTTCACAACTATTGTCCTTCAATCTATCATTCAGAGGTCAAGGAGAAGGTGTGATGAGATTCACATTGTTTGAGTATTTCATCAATCTGCATAGTTTACCCTTCTCTGTTTTGCAGGTCAACAAGCCACAGGACCCACACAATGATCAATCAACATATGATGCAAAAATCCAATGTTCAATGACCCTGCGTCCCTGCCTTTCATAAGATAGCAGACAATAAGTTACTATAAACATCAACTGAAAAGTCAGCATAAAGATAATAGTCTATGCTCTGTGCCTACTGAATTTACCTCTAGCATAATTAAGAAAAAATGCTGTGTTGTCACAAGAGTTGTTTGGTTAAAAAAAAAACACATGGGCTCCACAGGCTAGGTGATAACTTATTGATCATTTGGGTCCGACCATTGGAAACCGCACCGATCGGAAGAATTGGGAAGTTTTATCCTTGACAGGACACTTTTATCCCCATTTTAAAGTGGAGCGGCATTCATTCTTTTTGGGGCTTCCAGAAAAAAACAAGAGTAGCACTCGCAGCCACTGAGGTAATTAATGGATCAATGGACAAGTCGCACATGCCGATCTAGACTAATGGGATAAAAGCTCCACATTCTGCCAATCAGTGCGGGTCCCACCAATCAATAAGTTATCACTTATCCTGTGCAGAGGTGATTACTTGTTTTGACTTGAGAACCCCTGTATGTGCATCTTGTTCCAAGTATTTAATCACTAATGGAAATAAAGAATCTTCTCCTAATTAATATCAGAGAGAACAATTTATCCCCATACACAACACAATCCACTATTCCAAGACCAATAATACCACATGCAAAGGAGAAATACCGCCACACCATGACCAGACCAGATATTATCAGCATAAAATGACCAAGTAATTCCACATACAAGGGAAAAATACCACTACACCATGACTGGACTTGAGTCGCACAACACTGGGTTCCAGGGCTTATGGGGTACTCGGCACCGAGCCCATTGAAGTCTATGGGGAATGTCACAAGTAGCACAGCTCGGTCCGTTGCCCTGGGCGCTCATTCAAAGGGGAATATTTACAGGGGATTTTAGGAATAGTTCGTGACGCCACCTGTGGTTTCTGATCAAGTAGACCAGCGCTGCAGGGTTAATCTTCTGAGGGGATGTTATTAGGCAGCTAGATGTTAAGTCCACCACAGGTGGGACTTTTCCCTCAAAGTCTATGGCGGTGTGTGTCGACCCGCCACCACAATTGTGGGTTACCAGGGCAATGGGGTACTCAGAGCCGAGCCCATGGAAGTCTATGGGGATTGTCACAGGTAGCGGTGGCTCGGTCTGTGGCCCTGGCGGTCTGGCGTATGTTGGGGATATATTTACAGGGGATAGATTTATATACAGTTCGTGACGCCACCTGTAGTCTCTGGTAATTTGTACCAGCGCTGCTGTAGATCTCTGAGGGGATGGTGAGGCAGCTAGATGTCGGGTCCCCTACAGGTGGGACTCTTCCCTCAGGTCGGTAGTTAAAGCAGGGTTGTGCAGGCATGCAAATCAATAACTCAGTCTCACACGTCAGCGTCTTTCCATACCTTTTACTTGTAAGATGGTAAGGCAGGTCCCAGGGAGGCTGATGGGGTTGATGGAGGATGAGCTTTGAGGCAACGGTTAAGCAAGTTAGGGGCCTCCTTTACTGTCCAATAATGATGAGTCCAACCAGCATGAAGCGTAGTTCCCTCTATAATTCCAGCTATTCCAAAGCTGTACTGCCCGGTCAGTTTTGTGGTCGGAGCCTTCCAATGAGAGAGCTGAGTTCCTATTCTTGCTGATCAGGCTCAAGGTTCTCACTCTCCCTGACCCCAGATACGTACTGACTCTTCAGGGATGCTTGCCGCGACCTAAGGTCCGGTAAGCCTCTGGTTTTCTTACCACTAAGCGTGAAGCTTTAGTGATCCTTCGGTCCCCAGTGACCGGTTACAATGTGCAGGTATCCTATACCTATGGCACTTCTCTGCTCTCTTCCACTTTGCCCTTCGATTTGCTCAACTCTTAATAGATATCTCAGTCCGTTTTCCAGTGGGGCACAGCTCTGACCAGGCTGAGGTGATCTATATCTCGCCCTTACTGGCCTCCACTTTCTGAACTGCTAAACAGGCTCAGACTGGATCTCTTCCTCTCCTCAAGTCCAGGCTAGACCGTTCTCTCTGAAGACCGGACACTGACTGCTCACACTCCCTTCTACACCCCTGCTGGGTGTGTCCGAAGTGTACATGATGTCATGAAGAGCCCTTAACCATTACCTCTCCACTCATCCTCCTGGTATTGTGTACCAGGGCTACACATTCCCCCATGGTAAAAGACAGCACTCCCGGGCTGTAAAATACAGAGAGACAATTTTGTTTATGCATCAAACATCAACATTAAACATTAATTCGTCCCATCCGGGAGGTAAGGATGTCTTGAACGTTGCAAACAACACATTGAATATAGAAAAATACAAAAGTATTAAGGCATCAAAACATTAACATTCAATAAATACACAGTATTCTTGTGAAGGACCCGCACCAAACCTTCAACGTGGGTCCTGGGTGGGCTGCAGGACATCTGGATGCACACCTCACTCAGTGCCACACCACACGGGTTTTCTGTTCAGAGGTAAGTCAAGGCTTCGTGTGAAACCATTAAAAGGCACCTTAGTGCAACTATTTACAGGATACAGTTTTTGGGCTGGCTCAGTCCTCAGCCTCTGAGTCCATTATAAGACATAATAGGGAAAAACACATATATATATATAGACTTTTTACAATATTCACATTAATTCGTTATAATCACTGCTGGTATCGAATGGGTAACTTCCCTTTGGTGGTTCGCTCTGATCTACGTGGAGTAGCCTCAGGTATATTAAGTTGTGATCTGTCTGCACTGCGTAACGGCAAACTATAGAACTGCCTCAATCTTTCTATGGATCTGGCAAGTGTACTGATGGCTGGGCGGTGTGAGTCAGCTTCACCAGGGGATCCCATAGTATGGGGCGCTGCTTCTGATGATCCTTCTTGATATTCCATAGGTTGAGGTGTTGCTGGAATGGGTAACTCCTGAACGGGCTCGACTGGCACCACGGGCACAACTGGAGGTAAAACTTCCTCTTGTGGCTGATAAAACTGCAACACCGGAACTATTACAGCATCTCCCAGTCTAGGCCAATCCGCAGGAAAATCTCCCAGATCCGTGTGTATGACCTCTTCCTTTCTTTCTTCTTGATTGATGACAGGGTTCTTTTCACAACGCTTTAAGGGTTCTGGACACAATTTCAAATGGTCTCTGGACACAGTGGTTATTGTTCTTCCTCCGTCCTTACTGATGATACAAACTTTTCTGTTGTCATATTTAGAATCTTGTACGACGTAGGGTTCTTGCTCCCACTGGTTATCCAATTTGTGCATCTTCCTTTTCCTTTTTAATACTACCTCTCCAGGCATCAAAGGCTTGGCAGGAGCATTTCTGTTGTAAACATCTTCCTGTTTTCCCCGTGCCTTGTTGAGACTTTCCTCTACGCAGACTTGCACTCGTCTGTACTGCTCTTGCCGATTGATGTCCCAGTTTTCAACGGCGTCGTCTGCCTCCGGTTCTACCACTCCAAGTTCTAGATCCATTGGTAGTCTTCCGGGCCTTGCTCTCATAAGATAGGCTGGAGTGCAGTTAGTTGAACTTACAGGTATATGGTTATACAAATCAACCAAATCAGGTAGTAAATCCGGCCATCGATTCCTGTCTTCCAACGGTATGGATCTCAACAAGTCAAGGACAATATGGTTCATTTTTTCGCAAAGACCGTTGGTTTGAGGGTGATATGGTGTTGTTCTAATTTTCTTACACCCGTACATGTGACAGAATTCCTTGAATAAATCGGCTTCGAAAGCAGGTCCCTGATCGGTTAATACTTGCTCCGGATACCCATGCGGTCTGCAGAAGCTTGCTTGAAAGGTTTTTGCGGCCGTCACTGCGGTCTGGTCCTTAACTGGAACAACCACCAGAAATCTGGAGTAATGGTCCACCATGGTCAAGGCGTATGAGTATCCAGATCTACTTGGCGACAATTTGACGTGGTCCAGGGCCACAATCTCCAGGGGACGAGTCGTCCGGATAGGTTGCAGGGGTGTCTTCTGACTACCGTAGTCCTTTCTTCTGAGACCACAGGGTCCACAGTTCCGACACCACCTCTCGATGGAGCTGCGCATCCCTACCCAGTAGAACCGGCATCTCAACAGGGTCTCCAGCTTTCTCCAGCCAAAGTGTCCTGCTTGATCGTGGTACGCTTCCAACACCATTTGGACGTCTGCCTTGGGGACCACTATTTGCCAGACTATCTCGTGGGTTCTGGGGTTGACGTATCTCCTGCACAACTTCTCACGGTATAGGAACAACCTGCTTTTCTCGTTCCACAGGAGCTTTGCTGACATAGGTGCATCCTTTTCCAAGGAGGAACCTTCCTGTCTTAACAACTCCTTGATACGGCTGACCACTGGATCGCTGTCCTGAGTCTCTTTCCAACTGTGATGGGGTAAAGGATTTAATGTTGCACCATACTGCTTTCTGTGGACTCGATGCTCGTGGACTACCCCATTTCGATGGAACGCAGGGAGCTCAATTTCTTCCAGGTCGTCCGATTCTTCTTCCGTGTCAGAGTCATGCGGCCTTCGGGACAACGCGTCAGCATTAGCATTCTTTCGACCTGCCCGGTACTTGATAGTAAACTGGTAATTGGACAACCGAGCCATCCAACGCTGCTCCATGGCACCCAGCTTGGCAGTTTCCAGGTGCGTTAACGGGTTGTTATCTGTAAACGCAGTGAACTGATTAGAGGCCAGATAATGCTTAAATCTTTCAGTAATGGCCCAGACCAGCGCCAGAAACTCCAGCTTGAAGCTGCTATAATTTTCCGGATTCCTCTCAGTTGGCCTGAGTTTTCTGCTGGCATATGCGAGGACTTTTTCTTGGCCATTCTGCTTCTGACTGAGAACTGCTCCCAAACCTTCATTACTGGCGTCGGTGTACAACAGGAACGGTTGGCTGTAATCAGGATAGGCCAAGATCTCATCACCTGTAAGGATCTCTTTCATCTTTCGGAATGCTTCAGCCTGTTCTTTACCCCAGTTAAAGGGAGGTTTCTGCTCTTTAAGGATTGTCCTACCAGGAGGTCCTGTAAAGGAGCTGCCTTCTTCGTGTAATCTTTCACGAACCTTCTGTAGTAACCCGTTAGTCCCAGGAACTGTCGCACTTCCTTAAGGTTTTTCGGCTCCGGCCACTTCTGGATGGCGGTGACTTTCTCTGGGTCCGGCGCTACTCCTTCCGAACTGACGATGTGCCCCAAGTATTGTACCTTCTGTTTGAGTAGATGGCATTTTGAGGGTTTCAACTTCATCCCGTACCTGGACAGGGACTCAAACACTTCTGCCAGGTGCTTCAGATGGTCCTCATATGTCTTGGAATACACGATAACGTCGTCTAGGTATAGCAGCACGGTTTCAAAATTGAGATGTCCCAGACAGTTTTCCATCACTCTCTGAAATGTTCCTGGGGCACTACTGAGCCCAAACGGCATTCTGTCGAACTCACAGAGCCCCATTGGGGTGGTGAAAGCCGTTTTCTCACGATCCTCCTCAGCCACAGCCACTTGCCAGTAACCACTAGTCAGATCGAGGGTAGAAAAGTAGCTAGCCGTTTTCAGAGCAGCTAATGATTCCTCTATACGTGGTAGCGGGTATGCATCCTTGTGTGTTATGCGGTTCACCTGCCTGTAATCCACACACATTCTCATACTACCATCTTTCTTTTTAACCAGAACTAGAGGGGCTGCCCAGGGGCTACAACTATCCCTTATCACCCCGGCTTTCTTCATATCATTCAACATTTCTTTAGCCTTCTGATAATGAGCTGGAGGTATGGGCCTATACCGCTCTTTGATGGGAGGATGACTGCCTGTAGGGATATGATGTTGTACTCCCTTAATTATCCCAAAATCAAGTGGATTCTTGCTAAACACTTGGGCGTACTCTTGCACCACCCGTAATACCCCTTGCTTCTGGTGAGCGGGAGTGGTGTCCGTCCCAACATGGAGTTGCTGACACCATTCCGCCACCTGGGTTGCTGAGTCATTGTCCTCCGCTATTTGACAGGAGTCTAAGGACTCAGCCGGGAGAATAGAATTATTGTCGACAGCATGAAGTTTAGCAATGGTTGCATAACGGGGTAAATTTACCTCATCATCTCCCCAATTGAGAAGCCGTACCGGTACTCTTCCATTCACCACTTCTACTACTCCTCTAGCAGTCATAAGTGTAGGTCTATGTTCTGAATGGTGGGGTTCTACTACAGCTTGGTAATTCTGTCCTCTCAGACCAATGGCTGCCCTGCACCAGATGATCATTTCACTCATTGGGGGTATCACAATAGGATCCGAGTCAGTGACCCGTACATTACCAATTTCGCCGTCTGTAAGCTTCGCTTGCTGCTGACACACCAGGGCCCGGATCTCTCTTTGGATTACTCCTTTCTGCCTTGGTCGGGCAATCTCAGCGAGCTGTTGGAGCAAGAACACAACTTCTCCCAAACAATTACCGATAATGTTAGTACCCAAAATTATATTTAAACCGTTCTCCTCATTTACAGTCTTTACTACCAGAAGCCCCTGCTCTTTCAACTCCTCCCTGCCCACTTTTACATCTACACATTTTGTCCCGAGTACTTCTACAGGAAGACCATTAGAAGCATACACGGTAAAGTCAAGGCTCGGGGGTTTAAGACTGTCCATTGACCAGTACTTGGTATATAGGGCATCAGGTATTAGGGTCACCTGCGACCCAGTGTCTAACAATGCCGGAACAGCAATACCATCTAGAATAATAGACAGGTAGGGTCGCCCGCCCACATACCTGCGGTTCCAGTCTAGGGGGCCTGACGGGTATTCTCCTGGGTGTTGGCCCTTGGACCCAGGTTCTGCCCGTTTAAAGGACACTGTGGAGACAGATGACCTTTCCGGTTGCATCGGTAACAGATGATCTCTCGACGAGGAGGGTGTTGATCAGGGGTTGCTCCTGGGGGTGGCGTTGTCCTCCTCCGGGGGGGCGACGTCTTCTTTCTTCTCCGGTGCATCCACGGAACGTCTTCTGGGCAGTCAGCTAACAAGATCTTCCCTTCCTCCTCTTTCCGCAGCTGCAGGGCACTCATCACAGCAGCCAGATTTTTAGTCAGCTGGCGCACCTCTGAGCGCAGACAATCCAATTCATTGGGAGGTGTCACCTGCGCTTTGGCTTCTGCCACTAACGGGGAACAGGGGGTTACTGCCGGTTCCAAAGTGACTTCAGCCTGATGATGTTGGGTTGCCACCTCAGGTTTGCCCAGGGGTCGCAGCCCTTTTATTGCCATGTCCTTTAGGGCATCAAAGGTAGCATCCGGATGATCTAAGGACCACCAATTTACAGTTCTGCGTTCCTCTTGGGATCTCAATCCCTGTATAAATTGTTCTTTCAGCATTTTATTCTCATCGATAGCATTTAAATTATTAATCTGCTTAAGAGCTCTCAGGGCTCCTTGTAGTCGGTAAGCATAGTCCCGGATGCTGTCACCTGGCTGTTGTGAACAGTGATAGAAGGCCATCCGGAGATCCGTTTCTGTGCGGTCTTCAAATATGGCATGCAGCTTAAGGAAGATCGCAGGTACCGACTCCTGATCAACGGTATCCCAAGTCTCCACTTCCCTCTCAGCAGCGCCGGTTAGCTGCCCTATTAGCACAGCAGCTTTTTGTCTCTCAGGCATGGAGTACATTTCTAGGATGCTGCATAACTTCCGCTTGAAGCCTGCTAATGTGCCTGGCTCACCGCTGTATTGGGGAAGCCATTTCGCCCCAGGCATATATGGGAGCGTTAGTGGCATGATCGGGACTACCGGACTGGGTGCTGGACCTGCACCCCCATCTGGCGCTACAATACCAGGCGGTGCGGGATTGGGGCCTCCGGCTGGGGCCGCACTGTCAGCTGGTTGTTGTGACATCTTAGCGCCCCCTTGGTTAAACGGAGCCTACCGGTTTCAAACGCTGCTACTTCACAGGCGCAGCAGTGGGAACAGGACCTTCGTCGCAGGCGCTCTGATGTCAGAGCGTTCACTTCCTGTTGCAGGACCTGCCGATGAGTCAGAGCCAGGGGCGTGTCCAAGACTCTGCGCGCTCTTTCAGGTACGCCCACCTTCTTCTCCAGCGCCTTAGGGCGCGAATCTGGCGGCAAATATGGCGGTATTTGGCGCCAAACAACAGCAACAGTCTTTTTCACCAAAACACTCCACAGGCACACAGGGCTCGCAATGCTGCAAGTTTCGGATCCTGTTCGTGACGCCAAAGTTTTGTGTCGACCCGCCACCACAATTGTGGGTTACCAGGGCAATGGGGTACTCAGAGCCGAGCCCATGGAAGTCTATGGGGATTGTCACAGGTAGCGGTGGCTCGGTCTGTGGCCCTGGCGGTCTGGCGTATGTTGGGGATATATTTACAGGGGATAGATTTATATACAGTTCGTGACGCCACCTGTAGTCTCTGGTAATTTGTACCAGCGCTGCTGTAGATCTCTGAGGGGATGGTGAGGCAGCTAGATGTCGGGTCCCCTACAGGTGGGACTCTTCCCTCAGGTCGGTAGTTAAAGCAGGGTTGTGCAGGCATGCAAATCAATAACTCAGTCTCACACGTCAGCGTCTTTCCATACCTTTTACTTGTAAGATGGTAAGGCAGGTCCCAGGGAGGCTGATGGGGTTGATGGAGGATGAGCTTTGAGGCAACGGTTAAGCAAGTTAGGGGCCTCCTTTACTGTCCAATAATGATGAGTCCAACCAGCATGAAGCGTAGTTCCCTCTATAATTCCAGCTATTCCAAAGCTGTACTGCCCGGTCAGTTTTGTGGTCGGAGCCTTCCAATGAGAGAGCTGAGTTCCTATTCTTGCTGATCAGGCTCAAGGTTCTCACTCTCCCTGACCCCAGATACGTACTGACTCTTCAGGGATGCTTGCCGCGACCTAAGGTCCGGTAAGCCTCTGGTTTTCTTACCACTAAGCGTGAAGCTTTAGTGATCCTTCGGTCCCAAGTGACCGGTTACAATGTGCAGGTATCCTATACCTATGGCACTTCTCTGCTCTCTTCCACTTTGCCCTTCGATTTGCTCAACTCTTAATAGATATCTCAGTCCGTTTTCCAGTGGGGCACAGCTCTGACCAGGCTGAGGTGATCTATATCTCGCCCTTACTGGCCTCCACTTTCTGAACTGCTAAACAGGCTCAGACTGGATCTCTTCCTCTCCTCAAGTCCAGGCTAGACCGTTCTCTCTGAAGACCGGACACTGACTGCTCACACTCCCTTCTACACCCCTGCTGGGTGTGTCCGAAGTGTACATGATGTCATGAAGAGCCCTTAACCATTACCTCTCCACTCATCCTCCTGGTATTGTGTACCAGGGCTACACAGGTGCAGGGTGCAGGCAATAAGTCAGTCACACACAAGTTGTTCTCTTTCCATACCTTTACTGTAGATGGTTGCAGGTATGTCCCGGGAAGCTGTTCAGGGTGGAGAATGCACATCCAGGTAATTGCCAAGTAGGTTTAGGGCCTCCTTTCCCTTTAAAGTGTATGAGTCCTAACCTGCGTGAAGTCAGGTTTAACTCCGTATAGCACAGCTTCGCCCGGCTGACATTGTGGTGGAGCCTTCTGCTTATTCTGGTGACCAGAACATTGGTGACCAAAAATTGGAAAGAACTAAGTATATATCTGCAGCGTCCTGCTAGACTCCTGTTCTGCCTGACCCCGGTTACGTATCGGCACTTAGGGCTACCCTCTGCGACTTGAAGTCCAGCAGGGTCTCCGGTTTTCTATCACCAGCCGTGAAGGAACCAGCAATACTTCGGACCCGGTGTCCGGTTAGTTGAGTGAAGGTGATCTGTCACCAAAGTCACTCCTTCCTGGGGTAACCACTCGCCCGTCGCCCTACTCTCCTCCTTAACATAAGCACAGGGCAGCAGTAGGTTCTGTCATTAGCTTTCTTCCTTCTTTCCAAAGCTCACTGACCAACTCACAGTTAACTCGATGTTCTGCAAACTGTAGTTCCCTTCCTTCTTTCCTTCAAAGACTCTGTCCAAAGCAGCTTTCAGGACGTTTCGTCAGACTGATTACAAGCCCGCTCCGAGAGTCACTCTCCACTTTCTAGGGTTCTAGCAGTCTGTCTGTTCTGAGTTATCAGCTTGCAATCTCTCTCTCTTCTGTCTTGTCTGACAGGAAATCCACACACGTCTGTCTCTCTAGCTCCGACTGAGCTCTGACAGGAACTGATCTTCTCTCCTCTCCCTCCAAGACCGGAACAGAACTAACTCACTAACTCTCCTAACTGCTACGTCACACTAACTTAAAAAGTCTAAGATGCCCTCTGGTGGCCGTGTTGGGAAGTGTACGTGAATGAATATCAGGTTTTTACAATTACCTTCCTGTGCATCCTCCTGGAGACATGTGTACCAAGCGCAGCTGGGCCACACAGACTACATATTACTACCACATAGTGACCGAATAATATGACATACTGTACAAGGGATAAATACCACCACACAATGACCAGACCAGATATTACCAGCATATAGCAACCAAATAAGTCCACATACAAGGGAGAAATACTGCTACACCGTGACTGGACTACATATTACCACCACATAGTGACTGAATAATACCACATACTATACAAGGGAGAAAAACCACCACACCATGACCAGACCACATATTACCAGCATTTAGTGACCAAATAATTCCACACACAAGGAAGAAACATCGCCACACCATGACCAGACCACATAGTAACCGAATAATACCAATTACAGAGATAAATACCGCGACACTATGACCAGACCGTATATTACAGTGTCCAAATATTACAATTATGAATAAAAACCAACAATACTAACAACACTGTTATTACCATCGGTTACATTATACACAGGAGCGCTATATATGGTATACAGTATGTATTATGTAAGTGTACAGCTAATACAGTGACTCAGTAATGACAATGTACACAGGGGCTCTGTATTTAGTGTACAGGTAATACAGTGATTACCAGTGACATTATACACAGGAGCTATATACAGTACAGACCAAAAGTTTGGACACACCTTCTCATTCAAAGATTTTTCTGTATTTTCATGACTATGAAAATTGTAGAATCACACTGAAGGCATCAAAACTATGAATTAACACATGTGGAATTATACATTACACTTTACAAAAAAGTGTGAAACAACTGAAAATATGTCTTATATTCTAGGTTCTTCAAAGTAGCCACCTTTTGCTTTGATTACTGCTTTGCACGCAGAAAAGGTGAAGGGCTGGACTCTACATGCCTGGTTCCCACCGTGAAGCATGGAGGAGGTAGTGTGATGGTGTGGGGGTGCTTTGCTGGTGACACTGTTGGGGATTTATTCAAAATTGAAGCGGTGAGCGGTCCAGCTCACCCCAAACCATCTCGATTGGGTTCAGGTCTGGTGACTGTGGAGGCCAGGTCATCTAGCGTAGCACCCCAACACTCTCCTTCTTGGTCAAATAGCCCTTACACAGCCTGGAGGTGTGTTTGGGGTCATTGTCCTGTTGAAAAATAAATGATGGTCCAACTAAACACAAACCAGATGGAATAGCATGTCGCTGCAAGACGCTGTGGTAGCCATGCTGGTTCAGTATGCCTTCAATTTTGAATAAATCCCCAACAGTGTCACCAGCAAAGCACCCCCACACCATCACACCACCTCCTCCATGCTTCACGGTGGGAACTAGGCATGCAGAGTCCATCCGTTCACCTTTTCTGCGTGCAAAGCAGTAATCAAAGCAAAAAGTGGCTACTTTGAAGAACCTAGAATATAAGACATATTTTCAGTTGTTTCACACTTTTTTGTAAAGTGTAATGTATAATTCCACATGTGTTAATTCATAGTTTTGATGGGGGGGTGAGCGCTGTGTGCTGGGGGGTGAGGGCTGGGGGAGTGATGAGCACTGTGTGCTGGAGGTGAGCGCTGTGTGCTGGGGGTGAGGGCTGGGAGGTGAGGGCTGTGTGCTGGGGGGGTGAGGGCTGGGGGGGTGATGAGCGCTGTGTGCTGGAGGTGAGCGCTGTGTGCTGGGGGGGTGAGGGCTGGGGGTGATGGGCGCTGTGTGCTGGGGGTGAGCACTGTGTGCTGGGGGGGTGAGGGCTGGGGGGTGATGGGCGCTGTGTGCTGGGGGTGAGCGCTGTGTGCTGGGGGGTGAGGGCTGGGGGGTGATGGGCGCTGTGTGTTGGGGGTGAGCACTGTGTGCTGGGGGGTGAGGGCTGGGGCAGTGATGAGCGCTGTGTGCTGGGGGTGAGGCCTGGGGGGTGATGAGCGCTGTGTGCTGGGGTGAGCGCTGTGTGCTGGGGGGTGAGGGCTGGGGGGTGATGAGCGCTGTGTGCTGGGGTGAGCGCTGTGTGCTGGGGGGTTGAGGGCTGTGTGCTGGGGGTGAGGGCTGGGGGGGGGTGATGAGCGCTGTGTGCTGGGGTGAGCGCTGTGTGCTGGGGAGTGATGAGCGCTGGGGGGTGAGGGCTGGGGGAGTGATGAGCGCTGTGTGCTGGAGGTGAGCGCTGTGTGCTGGGGGGGTGAGGGCTGGGGGGTGATGAGCGCTGTGTGCTGGGGGTGAGCGCTGTGTGCTGGGGGGGTGAGGGCTGGGGTGAGCACTGTGTGCTGGGAGGTGAGGGCTGGGGGTGTGATGAGCGTTGTGTGCTGGGGGTGAGCGCTGGGGGGTGATGAGCACTGTGTGCTGGGGGGGTGAGGGCTGGGGGTGATGAGCGTTGTGTGCTGGGGGTGAGCGCTGGGGGGTGATGAGCGCTGTGTGCTGGGGGGGTGAGGGCTGGGGGGTGATGAGCGCTGTGTGCTGGGGGTGAGCACTGTGTGCTGGGGGGTGAGGGCTGGGGGGTGATGAGCGTTGTGTGCTGGGGGTGAGCGCTGGGGGTGATGAGCGCTGTGTGCTGGGGGGGTGAGGGCTGGGGAGTGATGAGCGCTGTGTGCTGGGGGCGAGTGCTGTGTGCTGGGGGTGAGGGCTGGCAGAAGGCACTGTCTACGTCCTGCTCGGGGATCCACCAGGGAACCGGGCCCACAGGAGAAGCGTCCGCGGTCCCAGTGTTCCAGTCCAACCCCGAGTCCTGGCATATGCCCTTAAAATACTTGTATCATTTAAACTGTTCTATTTATGAGCAGAAATAATGCAATAAGGCTGGGCTACTATGTAAATATGGCCGCTAATGTTATGCAGGTATTAAGGCCACCTGAGACCTTCCATCTATTGCAAAACAAGACTACATGCTAGCTATTTCGATGGCTTTAAAGTTGTACAAGACCTTTTCATAAGGAAACAATAAGACTACGTGCAAACGTTCAGGATTTCAGCAGAAAAATTCTGCTGCAAATCCTCATATGTTGGCTGGAAGAATGCAATGTAAAATAGATGCACTTTTTACATGCGTCTTTGTTGTGGATTTTTCATTATTCATTAATATGGGTGAAATTTGCTACAAAAACGCTTCAAGAATTGACATGTTGCAGGTTTGAATTTACTGCAAATCGTCAAGGAAAAAATAAGCAACGTGTGCATGAGACTTCAGAGATCTCATTCACTTTGTTGGTACTTGGAAATCCATCATGTTTTGTGACAAGACTGCATTGAAAAAATGTAACAAAAATGCAACATGTGCACAAACCCTTAAGTTGCTTTGCAATCAAAAGACCTACGCCCTATGCATTTAGGGCAGAGCCTGGAAAATCACATTACCCACTGCCAGCCAGTGTCCATAGTATGTCCGTACTGAGCAAAGATGTAAACAGAGTGATCACAACGTACATTAGGAAATTGGGGCGTACGGGGAGATTTTGCTTCTGTAGAGCCAGCAATGGTGCAGGACATGTTAGGAGTGCCACCCCCACAGCAGCAGACAAGCTGCAGATCATCTAGTAGCTGTGATGCTCAGTGTCTGCTTCATTATAGGATTCAAGGTAAAACACCTGGGAATTCTTTGTGCTTTCTTCAGCAGACATTAAGCTTTTCTGCGTGTTTTTCTAATAAACAATTCTGACTCTTACGACACCGGCAAATAAAAGGTTTTCGCAGCTGGGAGTCTTTTGATGCTTTTATTTCACAATTTCTCTGGCATGAAACTAAGAATGAAAAATATCAGTGTATGGAACAGAAGTTAGACTTAACACTGGTGGTCTCAGATGGAGCTGATCATGGAGCGTGCGCTCTGTGATGAGACGTCTGTTAGTATTGCTTGCCTTCATTTGGCATAACCTGAAGCTTGTGAGCCCCAATGTAAAATCTATTACAGAGCCAACCAATTTTAATGGGTATTTAATAGTATTGGTCTTATCATATGGGCTAAAGAAACATTTTGGGTTCCCCTAAGCCCCAGTTGTGGAGACATGGGGGGTCAACAGGTGCTCTAGTCCGCTGACTTGAGACTCCATGGACCAGAGATCTTCCCACTGAATGCCCACTCTCCTTTTACCATGGGCACAATACTACTCAAACAAAGGGTGCGGGTAAAACAGTGTGGCAATACTTTATTGAAACACAAAACAGGCAGATAATACAGAGAACAGTCCCATAAAAATACCCAAGATGGTGCAAATTTACAGAATCTCACCCTTCCACTGACTAACTGGGATTAGCGTCGCTTCCAGGGTCGACTGCCACCACCAGTAGCACCCCGCTTTTGGCTGGCACCCACAGAGAGGAGGTAACGACAAGCTTAGCAAGCTAACTGAGAGCAGTGAGGTATGTGGTCAGGTGACCTGATTGTCCCAACCTGGACGTCTCTTAAGGTTCAGCGATGGTCAATGGAACAGTCCTATGTTCTTCCGTTGTCCCCTAAGCTGACATCCTGTCGAGTAACTTGGAACAGAGGCAAAGTGTAATGTATGTAGTACAGTTCATATAGCGTCTTGTGCTTGGGTGCGATGAAAATACATGAGACACAGGTTTGATATAGAAAGTCTTGTATTACTTCATACAAGTTGGCAAAAATAGTCACACAGTTTGCAGACACAGAAGCAGGAGACACAGCAGGCCAGAGTAATCTAAGCTCAGCAATCACTCTCCACAACAGGTTCAGGATCTTCTTCTCTGTTACCGTAAGTCCATGCAAACGTGGGTCTTTCAAAGAGCAGGGTTCAGAGTCCACAAGTGCTTCAGAGTTCCTCAGTAGGAATAGCTGGAGTACAAGGTCCAAGGCTTTAGGAGTCAGGTCACAGGTTCACTGCAGGCTAGATTCTGAAGCACTGATTGCTCAGCTGTGGCTGCTTAAGAGGCAAAAGGAGAGAATCAGGGCGGGAACATGCAAGCTGGAAACTCCATTTTGACTGAGGGCAAGATAGCTGCAGCAAGACAGAAAGTAAAATGGCTGACGAACAAACTGAGTTTCAGGAACATGTACACAGAACCTTACATTACTCCCCCTTTAGGGACAACCTCCGGATGACCTCAGGCCAGGCTTGTGTGGGTACCTCTGATGAAACTGACGGAGCAAGCGAGGAGCATTAACGTTATTGACTGGTTCCCATGAGTTGTCCTCCACTGGGTAGCCCTGCCATTTAATCAGATATTGTAACTGATTTCTATACAACCTGGAATCTAAAATCCTTTCCACCACAAATTCTTCCTGACCATCGACTAGCACTGGGTCAGGGCAAGGAGAAGAACGTCCAGGAAACGTATTGGGTGTCGCAGCCTTTAGTAGGGATACATGAAAGACAGGGTGAATTCTCATAGTTCTGGGCAGTTGAAGACGACAAGCAACGGCACTTATAATTTTACTGATTTTATAGGGTCCAATGTACTTATGTCCCAACTTAGACGATGGAATCCTTAACTTAAGATTTCTGGTTGACAGCCAGACCAAGTCTCCTACCTTGAAAGCTGGTGCAGGTTTACGAAATTTATCTGCTGCTTTCTTGTACCTTTCCTGAGCCGATTCCAGATTCTCCTTTAGAAGATCCATATTCTTCTGTAAAGACGTGATTCTTTCAGCCACTGCTGGTAAAGGCGTTTCTATGGGAAATCGTGGTAGAATGTTAGGATGATAACCTAGATTAGAGTAAAAAGGAGACTGTTTAGTGGAGGCACTCTGAGAGTTGTTATACGAGAACTCAGCTAATGGAAGTAGATCCACCCAATCATCCTGTAGGTGGCAGATAAAGCAGCGGAGATACTGCTCCAGGGTTTGATTGGTTCGTTCGGTCTGTCCATTAGTCTGGGGATGAAAAGCAGAAGAAAGGTTTACTTTAATGTCCAATACTGCACAGAAATTTTGCCAAAACCTAGAAGTGAATTGCACCCCTCGATCCGAAATAACCTCATCCGGTACTCCATGTAAGCGAAACACATCTTTAATCATCAAATCTGATGTCTGTTTTGCAGTGGGTAAGCCGACACAAGGGATAAAATGAGCTGCCTTTGTTAGACGGTCAACCACTACTAGAATGGTGTTCTTCCCTTGAGAGGTTGGTAACTCCACAATGAAGTCCATAGAAATGGATCCCCACGGGCGGGACGGGGTGGGAAGAGGCTGTAACAGACCAGTTGGTGAGGAGCGAGGTGTTTTGCATCTTGCACAGACTTCACATGAAGTGACATAGTTTAAAACATCCTTCCTGCAAGTGGGCCACCAAAAGAAACGAGAGAGAAATTCCTGTGTCTTTAGAATTCCTCTATGCCCAGCTATCTTGGAATCGTGAATGACTTGCAATACTCTCAATCTGACTGTTTCAGGAATATACAGGCGTTGTCCTGAATCCACACACCATTCTTAAAGACAAGACTTACGTCCCTTGGGGGTTGTGCCAAAAAGGAATCCGCATGGTATGCTTCCTTGATGTCCTTAAGTAGGTCTTGATTATGAATTACTCCTAGGAATCTAGAGTCAGGAAGAATAGTCTTAGGAGGAGTAATTGGACGTGTCTCTGCTGAGTAAATCCTAGAGAGTGCATCAGCCTTTCCATTGCGCGATCCTGGTCTATAAGAAATGATAAAATTAAATTGGTTTAAGAAAAGATTCCAGCGAGCCTGGCGAGGAGTCAGGCACTTAGCCGACCTGATAAACTCAAGGTTACGATGATCTGTCAGGACGACTATTTGCTGTGCAGCTCCCTGAAGATGGTGTCTCCATTCTTTGAAGGCGGCAATAATGGCCAACAACTCTCTATTGCCCACATCGTAGTTCCTCTCAGCCGAAGACAACTGCTGGGAAAGAAGGCACAGGGATGCAAGACATTCTTCTCACCTGTTCTCTGAGAGAGTATAGCTCCAACGGCACAGTCTGAAGCATCCACCTCTATTATGAAGGCAAGCACGGGGTTGGGATGTACTAGGATAGGTGCAGTGGTAAATTTATCTTTTAGACGGGAAAATGCTTCCTGGGCTTGGGGAGTCCAGGAGAACCTAGACTCTTTCCGGGTAAGTTGGGTGATAGGTGACACTACCTCAGAGAAATTTCTAATGAAACGTCTATAGAAGTTGGCAAACCCGATGAAGCGCTGTACCTCCTTCACATTTCTAGGACTTGGCCAATCCTTGATGGCTTGGGTTTTGCTTCCATCCATACTAATTCCTTGTGTAGACAGTACATACCCCAGAAATTGAATTTCGGTCCTATGGAATTCACACTTTTCAAGTTTGATGTAAAGATGATTTTGTCTTAGACGTTCCAAGACCATTCTCACATGTCCATGATGTTCCTCTGTGGAGTTAGAAAAAATTAGAATATCATCCAAATAAATTACCACGAATGTATCTAGGAGATCCCTGAAGATGTCATTCACCAAGTGTTGGAAAGTGGCTGGGGCGGTACTCAGACCAAAAGGCATAACTAGATATTCAAAGTGTCCATAGCGTGACCTGAATGCAGTCTTCCATTCATCCCCAGGTCTAATACGGACTAAGTTATAGGCCCCACGAAGATCTAGTTTAGAGAAAATTTTGGCATGTCGCACTCTCTCCAATAACTCAGGGATTAAAGGCAATGGATAACGGTTTCTAATAGTAACCTTATTGAGTTCTCTATAGTCTACGCATGGTCTCAGAGATCCATCTTTCTTCTTTACAAAGAAGATGGGTGCACCTGCAGGAGATGAAGAGGGGCGTATGAAGCCCTTGGCTAGATTTTCGTCTATGTAATCCTTTAAAGCCTTTACCTCGGGCCCCGCCAGGGGGTAGATCTTACCAAAGGTATCTCTGCTCCAGGCAATAATTCAATTGGACAATCATATGGACGGTGAGGAGGAAGCTGGTCAGCGTTCTTCTTGTCACATAAATCCACATAGTCCTGGTATACAGCTGGTAGTTCAGGGACTGACATGGTTCCTTTAGGAACAGAGCAAGCTGAAACTTTTGGACTCATCTGTTTCTCTGGAAAGTGTAATTCCTTGGTCTCCCAGTTAATGGTAGGATTCTGAGCCTGCAGCCATGGTAGCCCTAGAATAATGGGAAAGTGGGGAGAAGAGATAAGCATAAAGGACAATTTCTCTTGATGATCTTTACCCATAAGAACCCTCAAAGGCTCTGTTTCCTGATCCACTGGTCCAGAGGTCAGCAGGGAGCCATCCACAGTTTCCATCTGTACTGGAGTAGCCTTCTTCACTGAACGTATCCCCTGTTTCAGAGCAAAGGAGACATCCATAAAATTTCCACTTGCCCCTGAGTCGATCATTGCAGAGCTAGACACCCAAGCTGAGTCAACCCAGAGTTTGATGGAAAGAAAGCAATGAGAATTGTTTTTCTTACAACTCAGCTGGGACACCGCTGAGGAAACTTGAAAAATGGCAGCGTTTACACAGTCAACGTCCTCAGAGGTAACGGAGTTTAAGTCCGAGAAATCAAGATCTGTTGCTGCAGATCTCTCTGGAGCCTGAGGCTCGGACCTGACAGATCCCCTCTCGCAACACTCACAATGAATGAGTGCTGCAGTAGTCTTACGAGAACGGCTGGGGCAGTTTATAATGAAGTGCCCTGACTTACCACAATAGAAACATAGATTTTCCTTAAAACGATGTTCCTTGCGTGCATCACTAACCCGTCGTTGTAAAGAGTCTACCTGCATGGGTTCAGGTTCAGGTTCCCGTGTAATCCTACTCAAAGGTTCCTTAGCTGGAGAGGAAGGTAGGAAAAGGTTAGTGCGATTGCTTTCGAACCATCTCTCTTGCCTGCGTTCAGTCAGACGAGTATCAATACGGATGCAGTAGTTAATAAAGTCACCTAACGCAGTGGGAGGGTCGGCACGAGCAAGTTCATCCTTAATCAGTGGAGATAACCCCTTTCGAAAAATAGATTTTTTGGCGGAACTGTCCCAGGTGGTATCAAGGGCCCATCTCCTGAAATCCAAGGCATATTCAGCTACCGAGTGCTTACCTTGGCGCAAAGCTAACATGGCTGCTTCAGCTGTTGCACCTCGATTGGGGTCATCAAACACCTGCCCCATGGCTGAAATAAAAGCATCAAGGTGATTCAAACAATCATCCTCAGTCTCAATCAGAGGGTTTGCCCACATCAAAGCCTTGTTGGTAAGCAACATAATTATAGTAAGCACCTTAGATCGTTCAGTGGGAAATTGTGAAGCATGTGCAGAAAAAAAAAGATTGCATTGATTAATAAATCCCCTGAATTTCTCACGTTCACCTCCAAAACGAAAAGGGGGCAACTTGGGAATCCCAGAACTCGGGGCTACGGCAGGAGCCTGGACTCGCTCTTCTAGAACCTCAATCCTGGCTCGCAAATCCTGGGCAGTCTGTCCAAACACTTGCAAATTGTGATTAGTGAGGTCCTGTAGGCTTGAAAAACGGGTCTTTATATTCTGCAAATCTGCAAGGATATTATCAGTCACTCCGCAAAGTTCCTTTATGCGGGCCTCCATTTTCCAGATCTTTTAAGACAGGAGTACTGGAAGAAGAGGAGAGGAGAAAAAAAAACAATAGTGTTTACCTGTGGTAACACTGCAGAGAGAAAAAAAATTAAGGGAACTGCTCACCTGGAATGGTTGTGAGAAGTCACAACCACTATCATCACAGAAAGTTCACCCGGACATCTGATATCCACAGTTACAGCAGACAAAAAAGAGAAAAGAGAAAAAAAAAAAACAATAGTGTTTACCTGTGGTAACACTGCAGAAAAAAAAACACTTAAGGGAATTGCTCACCTGGAATGGTTGTGAGAAGTCACAACCACTGTCATCACAGAAAGTACAACCGGACATCCGATATCCACAGTTACAGCAGACACAGCCTTTCCAGACCCAGCAGACACTAACGTTTTGGCTTCAGAATCTTGTAATGTATGTAGTACAGTTCATATAGCGTCTTGTGCTTGGGTGCGATGAAAATACATGAGACACAGGTTTGATATAGAAAGTCTTGTATTACTTCATACAAGTTGGCAAAAATAGTCACACAGTTTGCAGACACAGAAGCAGGAGACACAGCAGGCCAGAGTAATCTAAGCTCAGCAATCACTCTCCACAACAGGTTCAGGATCTTCTTCTCTGTTACCGTAAGTCCATGCAAACGTGGGTCTTTCAAAGAGCAGGGTTCAGAGTCCACAAGTGCTTCAGAGTTCCTCAGTAGGAATAGCTGGAGTACAAGGTCCAAGGCTTTAGGAGTCAGGTCACAGGTTCACTGCAGGCTAGATTCTGAAGCACTGATTGCTCAGCTGTGGCTGCTTAAGAGGCAAAAGGAGAGAATCAGGGCGGGAACATGCAAGCTGGAAACTCCATTTTGACTGAGGGCAAGATAGCTGCAGCAAGACAGAAAGTAAAATGGCTGACGAACAAACTGAGTTTCAGGAACATGTACACAGAACCTTACACAAAGTCTAATTTATATAGTTCACAACTGTCCTTCAAGCCATAATTCACAGGTCAAGGGGAAGGGGTGATGAGGCTAACCTGCATTGTTTGATTATTTATAGTTTATCCTTCAATTTTTCCAAGTCAACAAACTGCATGGCCTGAAATAATGTGTAATCAACATATTAGCAAACAACATTGTTCAGTGACCTTGGTTTGCAAAGATAACAGTACAATAAACTTTATCAGGTGATATAAGAGGTAAATAACAACCATTCATCAATTTACAAATATCAATTCAATCTACAAGACAAGTCAATAATTCAGACAATAGACTATGATTTAGCAGAAGCAAAGGCAAATTTGTGAATGAGGTTAATGTAATATTTGCATGTAGCTGATCAGTGTGCCCCCCATAGTCAATGTCCCTGGTGGGCCCCTGGCACCCTAGTCTGACACTGCACACTATACCACAAACAGATTGCAGAACAGAATAAGGTATCATTTTTTTCTGGGATTTCTGCTCTAAAATGGTTATTCCCTTCATTAAAATGTATAAGCTAGCCAAAGGTTAAGACCATTGAGACCCCAGTTGATTAAAAGAAAGGGGCTCTGAATTGCCCATCAAAATGGAGTAGTTGCTGCTCATGCACGTCACCGCTCAATACATTCTTTACGGGACTGGCTGAAAAAGCAGAGTTCTGCACTCGGATATCTCCAATGGGGCATTTAAGAGTCCCATTTTGGAGATCGGTTGGGGACACAGCCATTGGACCTCCACTACAGTAATCTGCAACTTATCACCCATCCTTTGTATAGTGATGGGAATAAACTTTTAATACCCCTCTGTTTGAGCGACAACACAGAGCCACTGTTATTCACTACTGGTCCCTTACATCCCACTCCTGTGGTGGCTGGGCTCTTTGCTCCACTGTGTTTTGAGTTTCTGATGGCCAACTGATGTGCTTCTATAATGTCATTCTCTTGGATCTTACAGCCCAGCACAGGCAGTGGGATGCTGAGTATCCAGGTAGTTTGTGTCCATTTTGCTACTAAGAGCTTTTTTACAAACCGAGGTCTGCTACATCACTGTGCCAGATCTGATAACTGACTTCATTACAAACCAAGCTCTGCTACATTGCTATGCCAGCTCTGATATTGCCTTAAACACAGCTAATCTACACCTGTTCCTCATTGTATTGTTTAATTTTGCCAACTCTGTCATTGAACCTCTTGTATAACTCAGGTCGATTACTCTAGTTTCTCATCGATGAGTTGTTTCTGCTACATCACTGGACCAATTCTGCTATAGAATCTCCATTGCTGATACAGCTCTACTCCTCTGCTTCTTCAGGGCGAGTCTACTCTGCTTCCTTGTGCATTATGCCTGTTGTTGATATTTCTTTAGCTCTGCTCCATCAGTTTCTGTGGTTCCAGTTCTGGTTCTTCATTTGCCGATGTGTAGCCCAGCTACGCAGGCACACATGAAAATCCAGGAGAGTGCACTGGAAGGTAACAGCCAAAGCTTGATATGCATTCACTCATGTCACTCACACTCTTTAGACACACCCATAGGGGTATATAAGTTTGGTGGGTGTCATCATAGTTGAAGTTTGTTTCCTGTCTTCGGACAGAGGAGTTTTTGTTTCCTGTCTTCGGACAGAGGAGTCACCTTCCTGTCTTAGGACAGTGATTCAGTCAGTTAGCTCCGGGAGGCTCAGGAGTGAGTCATCCCTTGGATAGTTACCTGTCTGAGTTAGTGAGTCAGATTGGTTTCCTGCTGAGTTCAGAGCAGAGACTTCAGCCGCCTGTCCCAGGACAGTGAAGTTCAGTCGACAGAGGTCCTAGACTAGGAGAATACTGAGAGCTGCTCAGCGAGCCCAAACAGGGAATCTGTGATTCGACTTCTATGCAGCAGTGCTTATGTTAAGAGCGGAAAGCAGGGCGAAGGGCACAGTGGAGAAGACAGAGCAGTGCCTTAGGTATTGGATTACCTGCACTAAATCACCGGTCACTGGGGACCGAAGCGTCACTATTGTTTCAAGCATAGTGACAAGAAAACCAGAGGCATCTGGACTACAGGTCGCAGAGAGCAGCCCTAAGTGTCAATACGTAACCGGAGTCAGGTGGAACAGGGACTTTGAGCTAGGCCAAGCAAAAGTAAGGACTTAGTTCCATCACTTAGAAGGCTTCACCACAACGTTGGCCGGGCAGTACAGCTACAGAGAAAGCTGGAGTTTTAGAGTTAACTTCGCTTCAGGCAAGTTGGACTCACATTATATGGAAGTTAAGGAGGCCTCTAACCTGCTCGGCTGCTACCTGAATGTGCACTCTCCACCCCGACCAGCTTCCCGGGATCTGCTTGAACCATCATCAGTAAAAGGTATGAAAAGAAGCTGCATTGTGTTTGGCTGAATTATTACTACACCCTGCATCATCATCACCATAGACTTCCAGGGACACGTCTCACCTGTGGGAGACTTACTACCAAGCTGCCCCATAACATCCCCTGTGAAGACCCTTACAGCAGCGCTGGTACAAATTACCAGAAACCACAGGTGGCGTCACGAACTATCCTAATAATCCCCTGTAAATATTCCTACATTGCACGACCGCCAGGGCCACGGACCGAGCCACCGCTACCAGTGACAACTCCCATAGATGCCCATGGGCTCGGCTCCGAGTACCCCATAGCCCTGGTATCCACAATTGTGGTGCGTGGTCGCAACAACTTGGCGTCACGAACAGGATCCGAAACTTACAAGATTGTAAGCCCTGTGTGCCTAGATTGAACTGTTTGCTGTATGTTACTTTTGGCGCCAAAATACCGCCATTTTGCCGCCAAGTTGGCGCCCTGAGGCGCTGGTGAAGAAGGTGGGCGTACATTTGTGGGCGTGTACCCCCCTAAGGCGCGAAAGATATGGCCGCCCTCTCCAAGGCCTACTACAATGTGAGATCCAGCTCCACTGCTAAAGAAATACGCCTCCTCTTCATCCTCTATCCGAAGAGGAGGAGACGCAAATCCCGCCTCCACGGAAAGGACCAGAATGTTCCTGTTGGATATCACAGTGGGACCTGGACCGAGATGGCGGAAGGACAGGAGGATCTGAGCCGAAGACCGGATGATTTCCTACCTGTGCCGGAGCCATCCCTAGTCCGGGACCTTCAGCAAGCCTTGCTGGAATGCAGGGAGGAGAATGCGGCGCTTAAGAAGCTGATCCAGCGCCAGGCAGAAATGGATGAGACTGAGAGACGCTGGCGTGCCCAGAAACAGCGGCTGCTGTGGGAGGCAATGCTCTCTCCCCCACGAACAAAGTCATTACCTGTACTCCCTGTGCCACCACTGCAAACGGCTGATGAAGAACCGGAAGCCGGCTCCAAAAGTGCTGATCCCGACTCCACCGATGAAGCGGCGGGAGAGAAGGAGGCTGAGGAGGCCCTGCTCGTTCCGGAGTGCCAGCCAGGTCAGGAGGCCGCAGGGGAGTCCAGTCCCCCGACAAGAAAACCGGAGGGGACCCCACCGTTAATGATGGAAGTCGACTGGGAAGAGATGGAGCAGCGACGCCGGCAGGAGGAAGAGCGGGAAGTGCAGCGGTTCCGTCAGCGGTACCAGGAGGAGATTCTCGCTGAAAAGGAAAACATCAAGCGAGGCAAAGGTACGTGTCGAGAACCGTGGCGCCAGGGGACGGTGTGTGCCTCCAAGGCCCAAGGAGTTTGGGGTTACATATGTGAGCCCGGGTTCTCTTCAAAGATCTATGTTCACCGCTGCGATGCGGGGTTCCACCTGCTAAAAGGGGATACCGTCACCTACACCCGGCACTGTAGTCAGCGGGGGTGGTTTGCCTTGAATGTCTCCCGGGTCTCAGTGTTCAGAGCGCCCACAGCACCAGGCCGTACTCCAGCATCGCCCCCTGCAGGCCCATCGCAATCTATGTCGCAATCGGCATCGCCTCCTGCTTACTCAACGCAAACCAAGTCGCAATCTGTACAGCAGCCCAGGTCTCAGCCAGCACTGCCGCCTAAACCGCAAACTGCGACCAAGTTAGTATTGCAAGATGTTGTGCCACCTGTAGCGACGCAATCGGCGTCTCACAAGGAGGAAGCACCCGGCGTGCCCCTAGCGGTTCGCACAAGGACTGTAGCGACCCAGACATTGATAGCAGGTCACGACCTGTTTGTTATGAGATCCAGAGAACATCGCGTCGTTCCGGCCCCAGGTGTGGAAGACGTAATTGAAGTCTGCAAGAAAATGTGAAGA
This sequence comes from Oophaga sylvatica, assembly GCA_033576555.1. Taxonomy (NCBI): domain Eukaryota; kingdom Metazoa; phylum Chordata; class Amphibia; order Anura; family Dendrobatidae; genus Oophaga; species Oophaga sylvatica. The sequence goes on along the minus strand of JARQOD010000006.1, from coordinate 26,723,383 downwards.
CCGGTAGGACCCAGACAGGGGTTTACCGTATTGAAGCATGTATAAAGTTGAGAAGGAAAGTTTGCATAATTGCACTTGAAATGTATGTAATGTTTACATAAATTGCCATTTTTGCACTTTAGTATTATTGTATACTGATGTTTGATATATGGAGTAGAATACCTGGCTGGGTACCAGAAAGAAAAGTTAAGAAAAATGATGTTACCAATTTTGCATAGTTTTGCATAAAATACCTTGGTTGGGTAAAGAAAGTTAAAAGAATGTGAATATTGAAGTGAAATATATATATGTGTCCTTAACCATGTCATGGACTGAGAGGCTGAGGACTGTGCCAGCCCAGAACTTATCCTGTAAATAGTTGCGCTTCGGTGCATTATATTGGTTTTACACGAAGCCACTATTACACATCTACCTCTGAAGAAAAACCCATATGGTGTGGCCTAGAGTGAGGTCTGCAGTCAGAAGTCCTGCAGCCCACCCAGGACCCACGTGGGAGGTTTTTGGTGCGGGTCCTCCACAAGTATCTTGTATATATGAACACGTTTGATATTTTGATACTTTTGTATTTTCTTACTGTACATATTGTAACGTTCAAGAAATTCGTACCTCCCGGATGGGAAGAGTTATAATGTTTATTGTTAATGCAAAACAAAATATTCTTTTTGTCTTTTACAGCCGGGAGTGCTGTGTTTTACCAAGGGGGGATGTGTAGCCCAGCTACGCAGGCACACATGAAAATCCAGGAGAGTGCACTGGAAGGTAACAGCCAAAGCTTGATATGCATTCACTCATGTCACTCACACTCTTTAGACACACCCATAGGGGTATATAAGTTTGGTGGGTGTCATCATAGTTGAAGTTTGTTTCCTGTCTTCGGACAGAGGAGTTTTTGTTTCCTGTCTTCGGACAGAGGAGTCACCTTCCTGTCTTAGGACAGTGATTCAGTCAGTTAGCTCCGGGAGGCTCAGGAGTGAGTCATCCCTTGGATAGTTACCTGTCTGAGTTAGTGAGTCAGATTGGTTTCCTGCTGAGTTCAGAGCAGAGACTTCAGCCGCCTGTCCCAGGACAGTGAAGTTCAGTCGACAGAGGTCCTAGACTAGGAGAATACTGAGAGCTGCTCAGCGAGCCCAAACAGGGAATCTGTGATTCGACTTCTATGCAGCAGTGCTTATGTTAAGAGCGGAAAGCAGGGCGAAGGGCACAGTGGAGAAGACAGAGCAGTGCCTTAGGTATTGGATTACCTGCACTAAATCACCGGTCACTGGGGACCGAAGCGTCACTATTGTTTCAAGCATAGTGACAAGAAAACCAGAGGCATCTGGACTACAGGTCGCAGAGAGCAGCCCTAAGTGTCAATACGTAACCGGAGTCAGGTGGAACAGAGACTTTGAGCTAGGCCAAGCAAAAGTAAGGACTTAGTTCCATCACTTAGAAGGCTTCACCACAACGTTGGCCGGGCAGTACAGCTACAGAGAAAGCTGGAGTTTTAGAGTTAACTTCGCTTCAGGCAAGTTGGACTCACATTATATGGAAGTTAAGGAGGCCTCTAACCTGCTCGGCTGCTACCTGAATGTGCACTCTCCACCCCGACCAGCTTCCCGGGATCTGCTTGAACCATCATCAGTAAAAGGTATGAAAAGAAGCTGCATTGTGTTTGGCTGAATTATTACTACACCCTGCATCATCATCACCATAGACTTCCAGGGACACGTCTCACCTGTGGGAGACTTACTACCAAGCTGCCCCATAACATCCCCTGTGAAGACCCTTACAGCAGCGCTGGTACAAATTACCAGAAACCACAGGTGGCGTCACGAACTATCCTAATAATCCCCTGTAAATATTCCCCCATTGCACGACCGCCAGGGCCACGGACCGAGCCACCGCTACCAGTGACAACTCCCATAGATGCCCATGGGCTCGGCTCCGAGTACCCCATAGCCCTGGTATCCACAATTGTGGTGCGTGGTCGCAACACCAATGCTTCAATCCTTCTACATCTGCCTCCATTGTTCAACTGGACCGTCGCGTCCTGTTCGTACTGTATAAGGACTGCTCATATAGAGCAAAGTCTTTGAAGATCCATTTCTCCTGATGAGACATAACAGCCACTTTTAAGCACAGTTCTTGCTCTCATTGTCATCAACAATCACACTAAATTACCCAGTCAGCTGACACAGCTAATAAAAGTACAGCCAGATGTAGCCTATCCTGGCAATAACAATTGGTGAAGCAGTATTATACTCGTTTTTTTTTAAAGAAATTTCCCCTACACACCAATTGAGAAACTGCTGTGCTGGTCATATTCGGCCTCATGATCTGTATCTGAATTCTACATAAGGCTGAAATTGTTCTTTAATTTGAATAATATCTGACCGGGATTGCCAATAGATTTTTGGAAACTTTTTTGTACGCAATTAGATTGGTAAAAAAATCACCCAAATTGCACTTTACTAGACCTTAGGGCACCTGATGGAGGACATGAAAATGCTTCTTAGGTCTTGTCACCTTGGCTGCGATAATGGAATATTAGATATTTTCCCGGAGAAAGATTTCCACATTTAGTTCTATTAAGCGAAAGTACGTGAATCAAGCATCCCTGGCTTCAGCGAGGTGTGATAAGCCTGTGTAAACAGGGCACGTTAGCCCGCTCACTATCAGATCTTAGCGGAAGGCTGACATCTGGAACAGCTTGCAGAATGGTACACATGAATCCTCCAACATGTGTGGTCAGATTTAGGTCTCTTAACGAATAAAACAGCTACATCTACAACTATGTATTGTATGACGCACAATTAGCAAATTGGCAGGAGAGGGCCAGCCAGCAAAAAGCAGATGTTATCTATTACAGTGTATGGGAGTCTTACCTTTCTTCCAGGTCTTGTATCAGCTGCTTTTTTAAGCTGAGAGTTCATAAAGTTTAACAGAAAAATATTTAGACTTGAGAGTCCTCAGTGGTTGATACCTTTTAATGGCTAACTGAAAAGATGGTACTCATGTGTTATGCCCTTACATTGGTTCTTTGGAGCTCTCAGCTAGTTTTGGTAGTGTTAATACTTGTACAGGATGCACATTTACTTACTTTTCATGCAACAAATTTCTCATTATAGTACTGGGTTTTGCTAACCAGGACATAACCAAGACATAAGGTTGGTGTTTTTCTCCCCAATAAAGACCCTTGGTCCAATTCTTAAAAACCCTAGTTTATAGAGGAGAGTAAAGGAGATGAGACACCTCTCTCCGAGGATCCTATAGCACAAACCTGGGCAAAGTGCGGCTCGCAGGCGGCCAATCCACAGCATTAAAGGGAATCTGTCACCCTAAATTGGCGGGATATTTAAATGATGGCAGTCAGGTCAGATGGGCGGTGTTTTGGGTACTTGCCTTAACATGTTGTTCGCCGCTGTCTCCATTATTTCTGGGAATTGTAGTCGTTGCCCTCCATATAACGCGCCTGCGCATTGCAATCTTGAATTGCTCACGCGCAGTATGCTTTGCCCGCAGATTGCAATGCGCAGGCGCGTTATATGGAGGGCAACGACTACAATTCCCAGAAATAATGGAGACAGCGGCGAACAACATGTTAAGGCAAGTACCCAAAACACCGCCCATCTGACCTGACTGCCATCATTTAAATATCCCGCCAATTTAGGGTGACAGATTCCCTTTAAGACTTTCTTTATCTTTCACTGCAATCCGGTAAGGAACAGATTTGGTTTAATCTTGAAGCAAAGCGATTCTTAATGCCTGCTATGCACTTGTATCCTGTGAGTACTCAGTTCCAGCACAACACGTTCAAGCTTTGTTATTCATTGTGTCTTTTTTATTTCTCTGCTTTGTGTATTAGTCATCTTATTTTTCGCTTGAATATATTATTCTGGTCTCTTTTTTATTTTCAAACTATTTTATCTCTACATTAATATGTGTCTACACATATTTCTTAATGGAATTGTCAAATACACGTGGTTTTCTTTGTATATTTGTTGTTGTTTTACATAAAAATATACTGTATGTAAAACAATAGATATAGAAAACAATAATTGTTTTACACATATAGCTATATATATACAGATATATATATACATTTATATGTGTAAAATAATAACAAATATACAAAGAAAACCATGTGTATGTGATATATACACTGCTCAAAAAAAATAAAGGGGAACACTTAAACAACAGAATATAACTCCAAGTAAATCAAACTTCTGTGTAATCAAACTGTCCACTTAGGAAGCAGCACTGATTGACAATCAATTTCACATGCTGTTGTGCAAATGGAATAGACAACAGATGGAAATTATTGGCAATTATCAAGACACACTCAATAAAGGAGTGGTTCTGCGGGTGGGGACCACAGACCACATTTCAGTACCAATGCTTTCTGGCTGATGTTTTGGTGACTTTTGAATGTTGGTTGTGCTTTCACACTCGTGGTAGCATGAGACGGACTCTACAACCCACACAAGTGGCTCAGGTAGTGCAGCTCATCCAGGATGGCACATCAAGAAGGTTTGCTGTGTCTGTCAGCGTAGTGTCTAGAGGCTGGAGGCGCTACCATGAGACAGGCCAGTACACCAAGAGACGTGGAGGGGGCCGTAGGAGGGCAACAACCCAGCAGCAGAACCACTACCTCCGCCTTTGTGCAAGGAGGAACAGAGCCCTGCAAAATGACCTCCAGCAGGCCACAAATGTGCATGTGTCTGTACAAACGGTTATAAACCGACTCCATGAGGATGGTCTGAGTGCCCAACGTCCACAGATGGGGGTTGTGCTCACAAGCCCAACACTGTGCAGGACGCTTGGCATTTGCCACAGAGCACCAGGATTGGCAAATTCGCCACTGGAGCCCTGTGCTCTTCACATATGAAAGCAGGTTCACACTGAGCACATGTGACAGACGTGACAGAGTCTGGAGATGCCGTGGAGAGCGATCTGCTGCCTGCAACATCCTTCAGCATGACCGATTTGGCAGTGGGTCAGTAATTGTGTGGGGTGGCATTTCTTTGGAGGGCCTCACAGCCCTCCATGTGCTCTCCAGAGGTAGCCTGACTGCCATTAGGTACCGAGATGAGATCTTTAGACCATATGCTGGTGCGGTTGGCCCTGGGTTCCTCCTAATGCAGGACAATGCCAGACCTCATGTGTCTGGAGTGTGTCAGCAGTTCTTGCAAGATGAAGGCATTGAAGCTATGGACTGGCCCGCCTGCCCCTCAGACCTGAATCTGATTGAGCACATCTGGGCATCATGTCTCGCTCCATCCACCAGACTGTCCAGGAGTTGGCGGATGCTTTACTCCAGGTCTGGGAGGAGAACCCTCAGGAGACGATCTGCCGCCTCATCAGGATCATGCCCAGGCATTATAAGGAGGTCATACAGGCACAGGGAGGTCATACAGGCATGTGGAGGCCTCACACACTACTGAGCATTATTTTGACTTGTTTTAAGGACATTACATTCAGGGGCGTATCGAGGGGGGGGGCAGCCGGGGCACCTGCCCAGGGCGCAGCCGGCAAGGGGGGTGCAGTCGGGCCGCCTAATGCGGCAGTCCGCAGTGTCTCCCCAGCGGTTGCGTTCTGCCGCCCCCGGCCTGAGAGTCAGCGGTTCCCTGTGTCAGCTGTCAAGCTGACAGCCGGCGCAAAGAAGCTGCTGCGTGCCGGCTCCCAGGGATCAATTGTACTGGCATCTATATAGACGCCAGTACTATTGAAGCTCTGACCCCTGGGTCAGAGAGACGCCAGCAGCGTGATCAGGTCATGTGATCACGCTGCTGACGTCACTCGCCGGCGGCGCCCAGAAGGGGGACCTGCTCTGGTGGTGAGTGTGCTCCAGAGGAGCTGAAGAAACCACTGAAGACGGGGGTACATAATGTGGGGTGGCATGGGGGAGTACTTTATTGTGGGGGGATTAGGAATGGGAATGATGGGGGAATACTTTTTTGTGGGGGGATTAGGAGTGGGAATGATGGGGGAGTACTTTATTGTGGGGGGATTAGGAGTGGGAATGATGGGGGAGTACTTTATTGTGGGGGAATTAGGAGTGGGAATGATGGGGGAATACTTTTTTGTGGGGGGATTAGAAGTGGGAATGATGGGGAGTACTTTATTGTGGGGGGATTAGGAGTGGGAATGATGGGGGAGTACTTTATTGTGGGGGGATTAGGAGTGGGAATGATAGGGGAGTACTTTATTGTGGGGGGATTTGGAGTGGAAATGATGGAGTAATTTTTTGTGGGGGGATTAGGAGTGGGATGTGGCGGTACTTTACGTGTGGGGGGATTTGGAGTGGAGATGGGGGTACTTTATGTGGGGGATTTGGAGTGGGATTGAGGGGGGAATACTTTTTGTGGGGGGATTAGGAGTGGGAATGATGGGGGGAGTACTTTATTGTGGGGGGATTAGGAGTGGGAATGATGGGGGAGTACTTTATTGTGGGGGGTTTAGGAGTGAAAATGATGGGGCAATACTTATTTGTGGGGGGATTAGGAGTGGGAATGATGGGGGAGTACTTTATTGTGGGGGGATTAGGAGTGGGAATGATGGGGGAATACTTTTTTGTGGGGGGATTAGGAGTGGGAATGATGGGGGAGTACTTTATTGTGGGGGGATTAGGAGTGGGAATGATGGGGGAGTACTTTATTGTGGGGGGATTAGGAGTGGAAATGATGGGGGAGTAATTTTTTGTGGGGGGATTAGGAGTGGTGATGGGGGAGTACTTTATTGTGGGGGGATTAGGAGTGGAAATGATGGGGAGTAATTTTTTGTGGGGGGATTAGGAGTGGTGATGGGGGAGTACTTTTTGTGGGGGGATTAGGAGTGGGATGTGGCGGTACTTTATGTGTGGGGGATTTGGAGTGGGGATGGGGGGTTATTTTATGTGTGGGGGGATTTGGAGTGGAGATGGGGGTGTGTACTTTATGTGTGGGGGGATTAGGAGTGGGGAGGGGAGTTACTTTATGTGGGGGGATTTGGAGTGGGGACGGGGTTATTTTATGTGTGTGGGGGATTTGGAGTGGGGATGGGAGATTTAAAGTGTGTGGGGGGATTTGAGGACACTGAAGAGTATGTATGAGGAAACGGTATGGGGGATGGGTGCAGACAGTATGGGGAGAGAACGGGTGATTGTATGTGGACACAGTATGGGAAGTGAGGGTGATGGGATGTGTGCAGACACAGTATGGGTAGTCGGGTATGTGTGAGCAGGCAGAATAGAGTGAGGGGGTAAATATATGAGGAGACAGTATGAGGAGGGAGGGGAATAGTGTGAGGCGACAGTATATTGCAGATATTTTTTTTTAGGAGCATAATAATGACTCTTCTATCTTTAAGGGCATCGTGTGGCGAGTTGGTGCAAAAGACCGGAGAAAATGGAAGTCTGCAGAGACGAGCTGTGGATGAGAAAACTCATCATGGGGTCTGGACAAGATGAAGAAAAGGAGAACGACTCCAGAGATGACGTCATCTATAAGGTACCTGGATGTAAATATTATTTGTGATATTGACTAATCCTCATGTTTTTATTTATGTTAGGAGCATTAAAGGGGTTGTCCTGGTTTGTGCTGAGTCTGCAGTCATTCCATGTGACTGCAGACTTCTGAATTCTCACAGTGCACACTGCACACTGTCAGGATTCTTTCGTGCCGGCGATTTACATACATGCGGTCACATGCTGACTAGACATGTGGCCTCGTTCAATGAAAATGAACAGAGCGAGGCAGAGCACGTCTATTGGGAATGTGGCCAGAAGTATATAAATCACATGCTTGTGCTGACATGACCGTCCACAGGCAAGGGAGAATCCTAAAAGTGTGCAGTGCATTCGTTGTGAGAATTCAGAAGCTGCAATGTCAGGATTCAGCTCTGCAGGTTCCAGCAGTCGTCACATGGACACTTCACTCATATGCGATTTTCATACTTATGGTCCTGTGACAACGAGCTTCTCTTCCTGCTTCTGTTTTTCACTGAACATAGAGAGCATTAGGGAGAGCAGCTCGTCAGTACATGACTAAGGGCTCCTTTCCACTTGCGAGAAATACGTCCGATTCTCGCATGTAAAAGCCCAGCTCTGGCGCCGGCAGTCGGGAGTGGAGCGTGCGGCTGCATGTAGTTCTATGCAGCCGCTCGCTCCACTCCCGAATGCCGGCCCCAGAGCTGGGCTTTTACATGCGAGAATCGGACGTATTTCTCGCAAGTGGAAAGAAGCCCTAAGTGTGCAAATCGCATGTGTGCGGGGGGGGGGGGGGGCGCCAAACCGAATTCTTGCCCCGGGTGCCAGAAAGCCTAGATACACCTCTGATTACATTCCACTTCAATTTTGGGTGAGACTTCAAATCCAGACCTCCATTGGTTAATACATTTGATATCCATTGATGATTTTTGTGTGATTTTGTTGTCAGCACATTCAACTTTGTACAGAACAAAGAATTCAATGAGAATATTTCATTCAGATCTAGGAGGTGTTATTTGAGTGTTTCCTTTATATTTTTGAGCAGTGAATATAAATTTGAGGGTCAGGGAACTTAGAATAGTAGCGCTACTCCAGGGATGAAATAAAAAAAAACACTGGCGTGGTGCATTAAATGATATTCCATTAGTTTCCTGACATGGCTAGAGCTCTTACTTCATTCCCTGACCTCTGGTTATATGGCAGGGTTCCTACCATATGTATCTAACAATTATTTAATTTGTTGGTATGATATCGTCTTACTTAATTATTAACATGTGTCACCATAATAATACAATACCTAAATGATACCTTCCAACCGTATGTAAATATTACTACCACATAGTGCCCATATAACGCTGCCATATACCGTACTTCCCACACAATTTCCCAGTGCCATTGCCAAGTTTGCCACCCTTAATTGGCCTCAGGGAACTTTAAAACAGGATAGGCTTTAAGAATCTGTAAGAAGGTAAACTGGTATTTTTTTCATTTTTTACAATGTAGGATGATACATTTTCCTGAAAAATTATAAATAGATTGGATAAAAACAACAGTAAAACATTTTAAAGGTTGACTGTCTGGCGAGGCTGCTGTCCTGACAAATGGCTTTCTCCCAAAGCTTTATAAATAGGAGACCCAAAGTCAAAGTATGAGAGCCTCTATGATTGATGGCATTGCTCCCAGCTATCAAACCAAAAAGTGGGAGGTAAAAAAAAAGAATAAAGAAAGCCATGTGGATCCAAAGCTAGATTTGGAAAGTGAAATCAATCTACTACAAGTTTCCTCACTCCAGAGCCTTTTAAGGGTTGACATATGTCAAGTAGAATATGACCAGACTGCTACTAAAAAGCACTGAAACAAAAATAACGATTGTTGAGCTGCATACGTGATTTTCCATTGTCATTACTGACTTCTGTTCAATATACAAAGCATGAGGGGTTCTGTAGTGTTTTCTGATTGAACCTGATAACTCCTGCTTATGAATAGGGACAAAGAGCATTCTACTATTGGCTCATAGCTTTCTAAACTCCACCCCTGAGGTTCTCAGAGGCATATTGTTTGAGATTACCACTTTGAAATTAATGTAGAATTGGCAATCAGATGATCTGCATGGCTATGGTTCCTGAGAAGCCATAGACAGCCTGATATTATATAACAAGAAGTAAGCTGGCGCAGTGGTTAGCACTGTTGATTTGCAGCACTGGGGTCCTAGGTTCAAGTACCACCAAAAACATCTACAAGGAGTTTGTATGTTCTCCTCGTGTTTGCGTGGGTTTCCTCTGGTTCTCCAGTTTCCTCCCACACACCAAAGACATACTGATAGGGGATTTAGATTGTGAGTCCTAATGGGGACAGTGATGATGTCTGTAAAGTGCTGCAGAATATGATGGTGCTATATAAGGAAAGCATAATAAATAAATATAATAATTTAAATGAATAGTTGTCCATATAATCTATGTTTGGCTCAAGTCTTTTGCAGTAGAAACCACTCTTATCGAGCGACTCAACATTATAATTTATAAGGGAAGATCTCAAGCAGAAGTCCCCATGATGTCAATATGTCCTAATTTGGAGAGGGGTTGTTAACAGCAACAGATAATTTTAACCAATTATACTTATATTTAAAGAGAACGTGTCATCAGGATTTTATACCCCAAGCCAATGGCATGTATGTAAAGGCGCTTTAATGCTAATTAAATCTTCACCTTTCTTGTAAAAATCCGTTTTACTGTTTTAGAGAAATCCATAGTTGACATGAAAGCATTTTTACATACATGCCATTAGTTTTGAATATAAAATCCTGATGACAGGTTCTCTTTAATATTCTGTACTCTTGAGCTAAAAGGTTGACAGTTTGCACCGGCGTCATGGTTGCACCCCTCTTCAATGCTTCAAGCAGATGCAGCTTTTAGGGGCCCTGAAGCTATCCAGAACCAGCCATCCAGACAGCTTCTGAGCAGTGCTTGTAAGCTTTTAAAGCTATAAAACTGGCCATCCACGATAGATTGGAGAGGTTGCCAGTAACTAGGCAATGAGCTGTAACAAGTTAAAATACCTCCATTTTTGAGAACGGCTAGAAGTTTTAATAACAAGTAAATTGTATAGTTTATTGTTTTTACAAGCACTTTGCTATTTTACCCATTTACCATCATCAAACAACCCTTTTAAACAGACCTATATTCCATTTCTGTACTTTTATATTTAACAAGAAGCACCATATACATGTCAATGTTTGAGATGGTGTTCAAAGATAAATTCAAGTTATAGGGGAGAGGACAATTGAGAAAAAGTCAAGATCAGAGTTTTGGTTGATAGGGCTAAAACCAAACTCATCATCTTTCCTCCATCCCACTTAATTTCGCTTCCCGATACATCTATCACAATAAATGACATCACGCTTTCCCCTGTACTGGAAGCCCACTGCCTCAAAGTAACCCTTGACTCTGGCTTGTCCTTTAAACCGCACATCCAAGCTCTTGTCCCCTCTTGCTGCCTCTAATTCAAAAATATTTCCAGAATCCGTCCTTTCCTAAACCCTAAATCTACTAAAATGTTAGTGCATGCCCTCATCATCTTCTGCCTCGTCTACTGCAATATCCTCCTCTGTGGCTTCCCTGCTAACACTTTCAAACCTCTCCAGCTGAACTCTGCTGCCTGACTAACCCACCTCTCTCCTCACTACTCCTCTGCTTCTCCCCTCTGCAAATCCCTTCATTAGCTCCCAATTTCTCAAAGGATCCAGTTCAAACTACTAACACTGACCTACAAAACCGTCCATAATGTGTCTCCTCCAAATATCTCTGAACTAAGCTCCTGATATCTTCCAACATTTAATCTCTGGTCTTGCCAAGACCTCCTTCTCTCCTCCATACTTATATGTTCCTCACTCAATCACCTCCAAGACCTCTCCCGAGTATCCCCCGTCCTCTGATTCTATGTCGAAACCATCCCATTATCTGACACATTCGGAACCTTCAAATGGAACTTGAAAACACATCTCCTCAAGAAAGCCTACAGATTCCATTTGTCTCCTGTCACCTCACTATCACTGGAACTGCTTCAACCCCCTACCCTACTGTCTCTTTCCCCATTATCCTGTACATTGTAAGGCCGGAAGGTCAGGGCCACTTCTTTTCTGTACCAGTCTGTCATTCTTAGCTTGTTCATTGTAATTTAGATTTGTATTTTGTATGTAACCCCTTCTCATGTTCAGCACCATGGAATCAATGGTGCTCTAAAAATAAATAATACATTTATTAATTATACCTTGATATATAGTTGTGACATATTTCAGCCTATTGTACAGAGATTACACTTATATCAGTCACGATACCTAGTTGGTCATACAAACTAATCTTTGTTTCTCCAACGTGTCCACAGACTCTAGAGCCAATCCTACCATAGAAATGTATGGCTTCAACGCAAGGTGGACCATCACTTGTTAAAAGGAAAGTGGTCTCCAGCCCTGATTTCAGCCCAGTGAGGTAGCCATCGCATGCAGACATAGAATGAATAAATCCTAATTTAAGTTACACAAGTGAGAAGATTCATACAGTTAATGCTATCTGCTGATCAACATGATAGAAAAAGAGAAAGCAGAGAGAATTACTTTAGTATGGACAGAAGAGTGAAGTGCATGTTCTCTGAGGAAAGAAATTGGTGGAGACACCAGGTCTGGTCATAGCTGTGGTGCAGTTAGTAATTCTAAAACACCCAAGAGGGCAGTGAAGGGGAGGAGTCTGCACTTGGACCTGTGACAGGTCGGACGTGCCGTGCAGCGGAGTTGGCTTACAGCCGCCATTTTGATTGAAGAACCAAGTAACCAGACCCGAGTGAGGAACCGAGTAACCACCAGACCTGAATGAGGAACCGAGTATCCGGACCAGAGCAAGGAACCGAGTAACCAGACCTGAGTGAAGATCCGAGTAACCAGACCCGAGTGAGGAACCGAGTAACCAGACCTGAATGAGGAACCGAGTAACCAGACCCGAGTGAGGAACCGAGTAACCAGACCCGAGTGAGGATCCGAGTAACCAGACCCGAGTGAAGATCTGAGTAACCAGACCCGAGTGAGGAACCGAGTAACCGGACCCGAGTGAGGACCCAAGTAACCAGACCTGAGAGAGGAAACAAGTGGCCAGATCCAAATGAAGGACAAGGTAACCAGATGCCGGGCCAAGTGACCAGAACCGGAGACGGGAGATCAGAGCTGGGAGATCTAAGTCGAGTGAGCTAGGCCAGGTGTTATGTTTCGGTAGCTGAGGAGAGCAGGCAAAAAGGCAATACACCAGAGCAGTTGGAATCTATGAGATTGCAGTACCCTGACTAACCACCACAACTAGAGGCAGCCGTGGAGCGTTCCTACGTTGGTCCTAGACGCCTCGTCACAGCCTGAGAAACTAACTACACCTAAAGACAGAAACAGGAAAGCTATCTGCCCCGGAGCAGAACCCCAAAGATAATAGAAAGCCCCCAAACATGTAATGGCGGTTAGACAAGAGGAAATACTGACACAGAAAGAAAATAGTATGAGCAAACGCTGGGGCCCAAACTATCTAAATAGAAAAGGATAGGAAGGGTACTTACTGCAATCCCAGAAAACCCTGAAAAGCACCAACTCTACTAATTTCAAAATCACCTGAGATCACACGACCTCTACCACCTAAATTAGTTCTCTGGTGTAACAAAATCAAAACAGCAGCCACTGAAAAAACTGGAAAAAGCAAAAGAACAAAACTCAGTGGCTGAACTAAACTGAGAGGGCAGAAGCCCCCGGAGGGGACCCTGAAGGCCCCCAAAGAAGTGCAGTACAAAATGCAAAAATATAGCACAAACACAAAAGAAGCAAAAGTCTTATCTGTAAGCAGGAGATGCAGACACGACACAGCAGGCTACAAGGGAAACTGGAATGAAGGATTCAGACCAGAACAATTGATCACCGGCAACCCTGATGGGAAAATGACTCCCTTATATAAGACCAGTCAGTAACACCTGATTCCCAGTCCTCACAATCTTCACTAGCGCCGCTTGTAACCACCAGGGGAGCCTCTGCTCAGAACTCATCTCAAACCCATTCACAACAGTACCCCCCCCTTGAGGAGGGGTCACCGAACCCTCATTTGAGCAACCAGGTCGGTCAGGATGAGTTCTATGATACGCACGGATAAGTCTCCTAGCATGGATGTCCGAAGCAAACACCCAAGAATTGTCTTCCTGACCATAACCTCTCCATTTAACCAAATACTGGAGTTTCCGTCTAGAAAAACGAGAATCCAATATTTTCTCAACCACATACTCCAGATTGCCCTCAACCAAAACAGGGTCAGGAGGCACAGCAGCAGGAACCACTGGCTCAACAAACCTCTTCAACAAGGACTTGTGGAACACGTTATGGATCTTAAATGTCCCTGGAAGAAGCAAACGAAAAGAAACAGGATTAATAATCTCCATGATCTTATAAGGTCCAATGAACCTAGGCTTAAATTTAGGAGATGCTACTCTCATAGGAATATTCTTTGAGGACAACCAGACCAAGTCCCCCACTTTAAACCGAGGACCATCAGTCCTATGCCGGTTAGCAAACCGCTGGGCCTTCTCCTGAGAGAGGGACAACCTCTCTACTACCTGGTCCCAAATCTGTTGCATACGCTCCACAACAGAGTCAACACCTGGACAGACAGAAGCCTCCGTCTGTCCTGAAGAAAATCGAGGGTGAAACCCAGAATTACAGAAAAACTGAGACATCAAAGTGGCAGAGCTAGCCCTATTATTAAGAGCAAACTCAGCCAAAGGCAAAAAAGAGACCCAGTCATCCTGATCAGCAGACACAAAGCATCTTAGATAAGTCTCCAATGTCTGGTTTGTTCTCTCAGTTTGACCATTGGTCTGAGGATGAAATGCCGAGGAGAAAGACAATTGAACACCCAGTTTAGAACAAAAAGTCCTCCAAAATCTGGAAACAAACTGGACTCCTCTGTCAGACACAATGTTCTCAGGAATGCCGTGTAAACGAACCACGTGCTGAAGGAACAACGGCACCAATTCAGAGGAGGAAGGCAACTTAGGTAATGGCACAAGATGTATCATTTTGGAAAACCTATCACAAATTACCCAGATGGTGGTCATTCTCTGAGAAACAGGAAGATCGGAAATGAAATCCATAGAGATATGGGTCCATGGTCTCTTGGGCACAGGCAATGGCATCAACAAACCACTAGAGCGAGAGCAAGGCTTGGAGCGAGAGCAAGTCCCGCAGGACTGCACAAATTCCCTGACATCACGAGACAAGGTAGGCCACCAAAAGGACCGACTAACCAAGTCTCTGGTACCAAAAATTCCGGGATGCCCAGCCAATGCGGAACAATGAATCTCAGACATCACACTCTTTTTCCATTGGTCCGGGACAAACAATTTTCCAACAGGGCAGCGCTCGGGCCTATCCTCCTGACACCCCTCCAAAGCAAGTCTCAAATTGGGCGAGATGGCGGAAAGAACTACACCCTCTTTCAAAATAACAGAAGGATCAGATAACTCAGGAGAGTCCGCAAGGAAACTCCTCGAGAGGGCATCCGCCTTAACATTCTTAGTGCCAGGAAGAAAGGAAACCACAAAATTAAAACGTGTGAAAAACAAGGCCCACCTGGCCTGTCTAGGATTGAGTCGCTTGGCAGATTCCAGATAGACCAGATTCTTATGGTCCGTAAGGACCACCACCTGATGTTTGGCTCCCTCCAGCCAATGTCTCCACTCTTCAAAAGCCCACTTCATGGCCAACAACTCCCGATTACCCACGTCATAATTACGTTCAGTAGGAGAAAATTTTCGAGAGAAAAAGGCACAAGGGTTACTTTTAGAGGTCTCTGGATCTTTTTGGGACAAAACGGCACCTGCCCCAATTTCAGAGGCATCAACCTCCACCTGAAATGGCAGAGAAACATCAGGCTGCCGTAGAACAGGAGCAGAAGTGAATCTCTGCTTAAGTTCCTGAAATGCAGAGACTGCCTCAGGAGGCCAATTCACCACATCAGAACCCTTTCTGGTCAAATCAGTTAATGGTTTAACAATAACCGAGAAATTACCAATAAATTTACGATAAAAATTGGCAAAACCCAAAAATCTCTGAAGAGCCTTTAATGAAGTAGGTTGGACCCAATCACAGATGGCTTGAACCTTGACCGGGTCCATTTCAATAACAGATGGGGACAAAATGAATCCCAGAAATGAGATCCTCTGTACGCCAAAAAGACACTTTGATCCCTTCACATACAGAGCATTCTCTCTCAAAATCTGGAATACAGTTCGAACATGTTTCACATGAGAGTCCCAGTCATTAGAAAAAATCAAGATATCATCCAAATAAACAATCAGAAATTTATCCACAAAATCCCTGAAAATGTCATTCATGAAGGACTGGAAGACGGAAGGAGCATTAGTGAGCCCAAAGGGCATCACTAGGTACTCAAAATGCCCTTCAGGGGTATTGAATGCCGTCTTCCATTCATCCCCGTGCTTAATGCGAATAAGGTTATACGCCCCCCTGAGGTCAAGCTTGGTAAACCAAGTAGCGTTTTTCACCCTGGAAAACAGGTCAGAAATCAAGGGTAACGGGTATTGATATTTCACAGTAATATTGTTCAAGAGACGATAATCAATACACGGCCTTAACCCCTTACTGCCATCGGACGTACTATCCCGTCCATGGTACCTGGGCCCGTATGACCGGGGACGGGATAGTACGTCATAGGCGATCAGCTGCGCTCCTGAGGGGAGCGCAGCTAATCGCCGCCGGGTGTCAGCTGATTATCACAGCTGACACCCATGACTGTGTGTCAGGAGCGGTCACGGACCGCTCCCGGCACATTAACCCCTTGCACACCGCGATCAAACATGATCGCGGTGTACTGGGGTACAGGAGAGGATCGCGCAGGGTGGGGGCTCCCTGCGCGCCCCCCTGAGACCCTCAGAGCAGCGCGATGTGATCGCGCTGTTCTGAGGGCTTCCTCCCTCCCAGGACCCGGATCCAAGATGGCGCCGGGGTCCTGGAGGGAGGCGGCTACCTCAGTGCCTGCCGAGAGCAGGCACTGAGAAGCCTGCATCTATGCCTGTGCGATCGCTGGTGTGACAGAGTGCTGTGCACACTGTCACACCAGCGATCTGATAAAATACTGTGATGTCCCACCCTGGGACAAAGTAAAAAAGTTAAAAAAGTAAAAATAAACATGTGTAAAAAAAAAATACAAAATAAATAAAAAAAAAAAAAAATATTCCCCAATAAATTCACTTCTTCCTGTAAATAATAAAAAAAAAACAATAAAAGTACACATATTTGGTATCGCCGCGTCCGTAACGACCCCCCCTATAAAATTGTCCCACTAGTTAACCCCTTTAGTGAACCCCTTAAAAAAAAAAAAAAAAAAAAAAGAAGCAAAAAATCAATGCTTTATCATCATACCGCCGAACAAAAAGTGGAATAACGCGCGATCAAAAAGACTGATATAAAAAAAACATGGTACCGCTGAAAACGTCATCTTGTCCCGCAAAAAACGAGCCATCATAAAGCATCATCAGCGAAAAAATAAAAAAGTTATAGCTCGCAGAATAAAGCGATGCAAAAATAATTATTTTTTATATAAAATTGTTTTTATTCTATAAAAGCGCCAAAACATGAAAAAATGATATAAATGAGGTATCGCCATAATCGTACTGACCCGAAGAATAAAACTGCTTTATCAATTTTACCACACGCGGAACGGTATAAACGCCTCCCCCAAAAGAAATTCATGAATTGCTGATTTTTGTTCATTCTAACCACCCAAAAATCGAAATAAAAAGCGATCAAAAAACGTCACGTGCTCAAAAATGGTACCAATAAAAACGTCAACTCGTCCCGCAAAAAATAAGACCTCACATGACTCTGTGGGCCAAAATATGCAAAAATTATAGCTCTCAAAATGTGATGATGCAAAAACTATTTTTGCAATAAAAAGCGTCTTTTAGCGTGACAGCTGCCAATCATAAAAACCCGCTATAAATAGTAAATCAAACCCCCCTTTATCACCCCCTTAGTAAGGGAAAAATAATAAAATTTAAAAAAAGTATTTATTTCCATTTTCCCATTAGGGTTAGGGTTAGGGTTGCGGCTAAAGTTAGGGTTAGGGTTGGCGCTAAAGTTAGGATTAGGGTTAGGGTTGGGATTAGGGGTGTGTTAGGGTTAGGTTTGTGGTTAGGGTTGGGACTAGGGTTAGGGTGTGTTGGGGTTAGGGTTGGAGTTAGAATTGGGGGGTTTCAGCTGTTTAGGCACATCAGGGGCTCTCCAAATGTGACATGGCGTCTGATCTCAATTCCAGCCAATTCTGCGTTGAAAAAGTCAAACGGTGCTCCTTCACTTCTCAGCTCTGCCATGCGTCCAAACAGTAGTTTATCCCCACATATGGGGTATCAGCGTACTCTGGACCCCAAGAGTTATTGTGCAATTTGTCCTATTTCTTCTGCTACCCTTGGGAAAATAAAAAACTGGGGGCGAAAATATCATTTTTGTACAAAAAAAATATTTTTTTGTTTTTACGGCTGTACATTATAAACTTCTGTGAAGCACTTGGGGCTTCATAGCGCTCACCACACATCTAGATAAGTTCCTTGTGGGGTCTATTTTCCAAAATGGGGTCACTTGTTGGGGATTTCCACTGTGTAGGCGCATCAGGGGCTCTCCAAATGCGACATGACGCCCCCAGACCATTCCATCAAAGTCTGCAATCCAAAACGTCACTACTTCCCTTCCGAGCCCCGACGTGTACCCATACAGTAGTTTTCTCCCACATATTGGATATCAGCGTACTCAGGACAAATTGGACAACAACTTTTGGGTCCAATTTCTCCTGTTACCCTTGTAAAAATAAAATATTGGGGCAAAAAAATCATTTTTGCAAAAAAAAAAAGGATTTTTTATTTTTACGGCTGTGCGTTATAAACTTCTGTGAAGCACTTCGGGGTTCAAAGTGCTCACCACACATCTAGACAAGTTCCTTGTGGGGTCTATTTTCCAAAATGGGGTCACTTGTGGGGGGTTTCCACTGTTTAGGCGCATCAGGGGCTCTCCAAATGCGACATGACGCCCCCAGACCATTCCATCAAAGTCTGCAATCCAAAACGTCACTACTTCCCTTCCGAGCCCTGACGTGCGCCCATACAGTAGTTTTCTCCCACATATTGGGTATCAGCGTACTCAGGACAAATTGGACAACAACTTTTGGGTTCCAATTTCTTCTGTTACCCTTGTGAAAATAAAATATTGGGGGCGAAAAAAATCATTTTTGTAAAAAAAAAAAGGATTTTTTATTTTTACGGCTGTACGTTATAAACTTCTGTGAAGCACTTCGGGGTTCAAAGTGCTCACCACACATCTAGATAAGTTCCTTTTGGGGTCTATTTGCCAAAATGGGGTCACTTGTGGGGGTTTCCACTGTATAGGTGCATCAGGGGCTCTCCAAATGTGACATGACGCCCCCAGACCATTCCATCAAAGTCTGCAATCCAAAACGTCACTACTTCCCTTCCGAGCCCTGACGTGCGCCCATACAGTAGTTTTCTCCCACATATTGGGTATCAGCGTACTCAGGACAAATTGGACAACAACTTTTGGGTTCCAATTTCTTCTGTTACCCTTGTGAAAATAAAATATTGGGGGCGAAAAAATCATTTTTGTAAAAAAAAAAAAGATTTTTTATTTTTACGGCTGTACGTTATAAACTTCTGTGAAGCACTTCGGGGTTCAAAGTGCTCACCACACATCTAGATAAGTTCCTTTTGGGGTCTATTTGCCAAAATGGGGTCACTTGTGGGGGGTTTCCACTGTATAGGTGCATCAGGGGCTCTCCAAATGTGACATGACGCCCCAGACCATTCCATCAAAGTCTGCAATCCAAAACGTCACTACTTCCCTTCCGAGCCCTGACGTGCGCCCATACAGTAGTTTTCTCCCACATATTGGGTATCAGCGTACTCAGGACAAATTGGACAACAACTTTTGGGTTCCAATTTCTTCTGTTACCCTTGTGAAAATAAAATATTGGGGACGAAAAAATCATTTTTGTAAAAAAAAAAAAAGATTTTTTATTTTACGGCTGTACGTTATAAACTTTAGTGAAACACCTGGGGGTTAAAAGTTCTCACCACACATCTAGATAAGTTCCTTGAGGGGTCTAGTTTCCAAAATGGCATCATTTATGGGGGTTTCCACTGTTTAGGCAGATCAGGAGCTCTCCAAACACGACATGGCGTCCAGCCAATTCTGCGTTGAAAAAGTCAGACGGCGCTCCTTCCCTTCCAAACTCTGCCATGCACCCAAACAGTGGTTTACCCCCACATATGGGGTATCAGCGCACTCAGGACAAATTGCACAATAACTTTTGGAGTCTTGTTACCCTTGGAAAAATAAAAATTGGGGTGAAAAGATCATTTTTGTGGAAAAAATATGATTTTTAAATTTTACGGCTCTACGTTATAAACTTGTGTGAAGCACTTGGGGGTTCAAATTGCTCACCAAAGATCTAGAAAAGTTCCTTAGGGGATCTAGTTTCCAAAATGGGGTCATTTGTGGGGGGTTTCCACTGTTTAGGCACATCAGGGGCTCTCCAAATGCAACATGGCATCCAATCTCAATTCCAGCCAATTTTGGTTGGAAAAAGTCAAATGGTGCTCCTTCCATTCCGAGCTCTGCCGTGCGCCCAAACAGTGGTTCCCACCCACATATGGGTATCAACGTACTCAGGACAAATTGGACAACAACTTATGTGGTCCAATTTCTCCTGTTACCCTTGAGAAAATAAAAAATTAGTGACTAAAATATAATTTTTGTGGGAAAAAAATAGGATTTTTTATTTTCATGCCCGGGCATTATAAACTTGTGTGAAGCACTTGGGGTTCAAAGTGCTCACCAAAGATCTAGATAAGTTCCTTAGGGGGTATAGTTTCCAAAATGGGGTCACTTGTGGGGGGTTTCCACTGTTTAGGCTCATCTGGGGCACTGCAAACGGAACATGACCCCCATCAACGTCTGCATTCCAAAACGTTACTACTTCCTTTCCAAGCCCTGCCGTGCACCCAAACAGTTCCCCCCCCACATATGGGGTATCAGCGTACTCAGGACAAATTGGACAACAACTTTTGGGTCCAATTTCCTTGGGAAAATTCAAAAATTTGGGACTAAAAAATCATTTTTGTGGAAAATTGTTTTTTTTTTTTTCACACCCAGGCATTATAAGCTTTTGTGAAACACTTGGGAGTTCAAAGTGCTCACAACAGATCTAGATAAGTACCTTAGGGGTCTAGTTTCCAAAATGGTGTCACTTGTGGGGGTTTCCACTGTTTAGGCGCATCAGGGGCTCTCCAAACACGACATGGCGTCCAATCTCAATTCCAGCCAATTTTAGTTTGAAAAAGTCAAACGGCGCTCCTTCCCTTACGAGCTCTGCCGTGTGCCCAAACAGTGGTTTTCCCCCACATATTGGGTATTGGCGTACTCAGGAGAAATTGCATAACAACCTTATCTGCCCATTTTCTCCTTTTACCCTTGTGAAAATAAAAAAAAGTTTGTAAAAGATCATTTTTGTGGCTAAAAAGTTAAATATTCATTTTTTCCTTCCACGTTGCTTTAGTTCCTGTGAAGCACCTGAAGGGTTAATAATCTTCTTGAATGTGGTTTTGAGTACCTTGAGGGGTGCAGTTTTTAGAATGGTGTCACTTTTGGGTATTTTCTGCCATATAGACCCCTCAAAGTGACTTCAAATGAGAGGTGGTCCCTAAAAAAAATGGCTTTGTAAATTTTGTTGTAAAAATGAGAAATCGCTGGTCAACTTTTAACCCTTATAACTTCCTAACAAAAAAAAATTTTGGTTCCAAAATTGTGCTGATGTAAAGTAGACATGTGGGAAATTTTATTTATTAACTATTTTGTGCGACATATTTCTCTGTTTTAAGGGAATAAAAATTCAAAGTTTGAAAATTGCAAAATTTTAAAACTTTTCGCCATATTTGCGTTTTTTTCAAAAATAAACGCAAGTTATATCGAAGAAATTTTACTTCTAACGTGAAGTACAATATGTCACGAGAAAACAATCTCAGAATCGCGAAGATCCGTTGAAGCGTTCCAGAGTTATAACCTCATAAAGAGACAGTGGTCAGAATTGTAAAAATTGGCCCGGTCATTAACGTGCAAACCACCCTTGGGGGTGAAGGGGTTAATGAACCATCTTTTTTGGCCACAAAGAAAAAACCGGCACCTAAGGGTGAAGAGGATGGTCTGATATGACCCTTCTCCAATGATTCCTTGATATAAGACCGCATAGCGTCATGTTCAGGTACAGACAAGTTAAAAAGGCGACCTTTAGGGAATTTACTACCCGGCACTAATTCAATAGCGCAGTCATAGCTCCTATGGGGAGGCAAGGATGCAGATTTACTTTCGCTAAACACATCAGAAAAATCAAACAAAAAGTCAGGAACATCCTGAGCCTGGGGGGAGGCAGAAAAAACAGGAGTGTTGGTATTAACACATTGGCAGCCCAACTGGTTACAGACACAGATTTCCAATCCAAAACAGGATTATGAGACTGTAACCAAGGGAAACCCAGCACGATAATGTCATGCAGATTATATAGAACCAAAAATTTGCAGCACTCCTGGTGATCAGGTTCAACCCTCATTATCACCTGAGTAGAAAACTGGGGTTTATTCTCAGCCAAAGGGGTAGAATCGATCCCCAGTAGGGGAATAGACTTCTGTAGGGGTATCAAGGGAAACCCACAATGTTTAGCAAAATCATAATCCATCAGGTTAATAGCTGCTCCAGAATCAACGAAAGCCTGAGCAGAAAATGAGGACAGAGAGCATATCAGAGTGACAGTTAATAAAAACTTAGTCTGAACACTACCCAAGACAACTGAGCGTGCAAAACGTCTTCCCCGCTTAGGGCAAACTGAAATAGCATGAGAGGCATCACCACAGTAGAAACATAACCCATTGCGCTTTCGAAACTCATGACGCTGTGCCCCAGACACCACTCTATCACACTGCATGGGTTCAGAAGCTGGTTCACAAGGCAACACCATTCCACGCATACTTCTCCGCTCACGCAAACGTCTGTCAATTTGAATCGCTAATGACATAGAATCATTGAGACCAGAGGGGACAGGGAATCCTACCATAACATCCTTTACATTATCTGACAGACCCTTCCGGAAAAGGGCCGCCAAAGCGTCGTCATTCCATTTGGTCAGGACTGCCCACCTACGGAATCTCTGACAGTATAACTCAGCGTCATCAAGCCCCTGATTTAATGCCAACAAGGTTTTTTCAGCTTGATCAGTGACATTAGGCTCATCGTACAATAACCCCAAAGCCTGAAAAAATGCATCAACATCACTCAAAACAGGATCCCCAGGTGTCAGGGAAAAAGCCCAATCCTGAGGATCGCCGCGCAGGAGAGAGATGATAATTTGAACCTGCTGCGCTGCGTTTCCTGAGGACTTAGATTTTAAGGCAAAAAACAATTTACAATTATTTTTGAAATTCTGAAACTTAGCTCGATCCCCCAAAAACAAATCTGGCATGGGAATCCTAGGTTCCACAACAGGCAACCTAGCACGATATGCAGCAATACTCTGAACCTCAGTGGCAAGCTGATCCACACGGCCAGACAACCGTGCAAACTCCATTGGGAGAAAAGATCCTCCCCAGCACCCAGAGATACAGAGGGAAAAAAATGCAACAAACAGAAAAATATCTCTGACAACTCTGACAACCTTTTTTCTTTCACAATATTTTTCCCTTCTGTGAGTACCATACAATTTTCAATTTTTTAGGCCGGTGATACTGTTATGTTTCGGTAGCTGAGGAGAGCAGGCAAAAAGGCAATACACCAGAGCAGTTGGAATCTATGAGATTGCAGTACCCTGACTAACCACCACAACTAGAGGCAGCCGTGGAGCGTTCCTACGTTGGTCCTAGACGCCTCGTCACAGCCTGAGAAACTAACTACACCTAAAGACAGAAACAGGAAAGCTATCTGCCCCGGAGCAGAACCCCAAAGATAATAGAAAGCCCCCAAACATGTAATGGCGGTTAGACAAGAGGAAATACTGACACAGAAAGAAAATAGTATGAGCAAACGCTGGGGCCCAAACTATCTAAATAGAAAAGGATAGGAAGGGTACTTACTGCAATCCCAGAAAACCCTGAAAAGCACCAACTCTACTAATTTCAAAATCACCTGAGATCACACGACCTCTACCACCTAAATTAGTTCTCTGGTGTAACAAAATCAAAACAGCAGCCACTGAAAAAACTGGAAAAAGCAAAAGAACAAAACTCAGTGGCTGAACTAAACTGAGAGGGCAGAAGCCCCCGAAGGGGACCCTGAAGGCCCCCAAAGAAGTGCAGTACAAAATGCAAAAATATAGCACAAACACAAAAGAAGCAAAAGTCTTATCTGTAAGCAGGAGATGCAGACACGACACAGCAGGCTACAAGGGAAACTGGAATGAAGGATTCAGACCAGAACAATTGATCACCGGCAACCCTGATGGGAAAATGACTCCCTTATATAAGACCAGTCAGTAACACCTGATTCCCAGTCCTCACAATCTTCACTAGCACCGCTTGTAACCACCAGAGGGAGCCTCTGCTCAGAACTCATCTCAAACCCATTCACAACAGCCAGGGCTGAGAGACGACCAAGCTGCAGAAGAGAGACATTTGTGTGAGCCGTATATTTCGATGCAAATGTACGATGCAAAATGGATTGGGGCCATGCTTTAGGGGACGAAGGAGGCCAGCGTGCAAAGTGTGTAAGTGTTTCACTGATACGGGACTTGCAGCCTAGCAGCAGAGTATCGTAGACTCCCGTTAGAGCCTGTACAATGGTCCGTATTGCTCAGAGAGTGACAGAGAGATGACGGTGACAGGCCCGATAATACTGTGAGGCACTTCAGGTGGAGATGTTAGCCTCAAGACATTACTAATGAAAATAGTTGTTTACTTGTAATAACAGAACAAAAGTGCGTTAATAGAATTGTCATAATACCCAGTATAGCCAAATTGTTGTATTCACACTGTATAATAGTTTACTGTAATTCCACTGTTTGCTTTACCCTTTCATGTTAGGCATCACATATATCTGTGTTAATCAAATAAATATCTGCTGGCTAAGTTACCACTGAGCCATCCTTCTCTTCACTGCTGCATCCACGTACCTATTAACACTACGGGAATGAAAGAAGCAGCCAAGCGAGCTTCCTATGGATGTGCCATAATGGTCTATGGCATTAAATACCCTTTTAAAGGGGCAGTTGAGTTTATAAGGGTACGGCTGAGCAGAGAGTCTCTGTTACGAGTCTTTCTAACTACTGTAGTACTGGAATAACATAGTAAGTTAAAAATAACAAGACAGTATAATGTTTAGGCTAGATATGTCCAGGGTTGTACTCCGAGGTGCTAGTGATGTCATTGTATAACGCTGGTTTCTGCTCGATTAAATATACAGCTACATGATTTAGTCATACGTTTGGAAGTCGATCCGTAGCACAAGAGACTTGTTTACATTGTAACTTTTAGCCGATGCCACTAATTCCTAAAAAAACCCGGCTAACCCATATGGGACACAGTGTGGCAGGAGGGTCTGTAATCATTTTTGCCGTGGAAGGTTTTCAAAACCAATTAGCTTAATCCAAAGCAAGGCTGAAACCAGGGAGTGTTTTTTATTTCTTTGTGCACTTAAGGATTTGCATGTTCACTATTTAGATACGGTAGAGGTAGTATGTTTGGTATGTCTATGGAAAAGTCTGCAAAGTTTAGGATTCCTGTGTGGGGAACACCTGGTCTGAGGATGGATAGTCTACAAATGTGAAGCTGTAAGTCATAGGAAATTCTGTGCCGCTTAGGAAACTGTGCAAATAAAAGGATTTATATTCTGTTTCCTTTACTTTACCTGTAGTCTTATGTGTGGTCGGGTCCATTGGAAGAAGGAAGCAAAGCTGCAGAGGAGAAGTATGGTTAATGCCAAGGAGGAGGGTACGCACTCCGCCATATCAGAGTTCAATACCGCACCTCGATATGCCTCGAATCGTAGAAGAATGCTACATCACATGCCATACGAGTGGTGAACATAAAATTACAGATTCAGAGAAGAAAATTATAATAAGTGTGTATAAATAACTCAATCATAAATCCTACGGGAAAGAATACCACACTGATAGAAGTTAAAATATACCATTTATTTATTGAATTGCTTAGCCCCTTAGTGCCTGAGCCAATTTTAACCTTAATGACCAGGCCAAATTTTTTAAATCTGACCAGTGTCACTTTATGCGGTAATAACTCTGGAACACTTCAACAGATCCCAGCCATTCTGAGAATGTTTTTTTCGTGACATATTGTACTTCATAATAGTGGTAAAATTTGTTTCATATGTCATGCGTTTATTTGTGAAAATATCGAAAATTTGGTGAAAATTTTAAAAATTGCACAATTTCAAACATTTAATTCTTATGTCCTTAAACCAGAGAGTCATGTCATACAAAATAATTAATAACCTTTCCCATATGTCTGCTTTACATCTGTATTATTTTCTGTTTTACATCTGTATTATTTCTAAAACATATTTTTTTGATAGGAAGTTATGAGTTAAAATTGACCATTCTAAAAACTGCTCCCCTGAAGGTGCTCAAAACCACATTCAAGAAGTTTACTAACCCTGCAGGTGCTTCACAGGAACTAAAGCAATGTGGAAGGAAAACAATGATTATTTTATTTTTTTTCACAAAAATTTTACTTTAGCCCCAAATTTTTTATTTCTAGTAGACTCCTTCACCTGCTAAACTCCCCTGCCACCTGCACACCGTACTTTAATATGATTTTGATGGTACTCTAATTGTGGATTAAATCACTAAAGATCGGGTGAGTGCTCCAATTATTTTCTGTGATTTTGTGATCTATTTACAATTTACTACGTGAATGCACCACCCTGAAGAGATCCTGAGAAGTTTAATGAGGCGTATATGAGGAGTTGGTCCAACAAATACGTGTAAGCTAGAATAATTGGTGCTTAATCTGTCTACATGAATATTAACCAATATATCTCTATGCATATAATTACCTGTTGCCTGTAAATTATACTGTGAATATTGTTCTTGCATGATTTATCTGTGATAATAATCTTTCCCTCATTTAACCCTGTTAAGTGAATAAAGTAGAAGTAGATTGTTGATCCTGCCTGTTTTCTCCACTGTTACATTCAGATCACGTGCATTACACAGATACCCCATATGTGGGGGAAAACTACTGTTTGGGTGCACGGCAGGGTTCACAAAGGAAGGAGCATAGTTTGACTTTTTGAATGCAAAAATGGCTGGAATCAAGAGCGGATGCCATGTCACGTTTGGAAAGCCCCCACAAGTGACTCCATTTTGGAAGCTACAACAAAAATTGCTGTTCAAAAAAGTCAGCATAAGGTTATACTAATTAAAATTAACAGATTGCCAAAGGCAAATAATCCCTAACTAAAGACTTCTAAAATATAACTTTTATTTGCGCTGGTAAAAAGAAGTACTATTAAAAGTCATACTTTCCAGTGTGTATTAATTTAGGACCCAGGTATATAATATAGACTAACGTCTTTTATAGTGTTTCACAGTCCTATTGACTCATGTTTTACAATTCAAAGTCCTAATCCTAGCTCATTGCAGTATTCATGGGTATGGAGTAAGGTGTGGCCGCTACCTAAACTCTATATAGAACCCACTATACAGTCACTTGCTGGTGCTTATTAAAATTGCTCCTAAAGCCTCCCCAACATGTTTCGCCAGCTAGACTGGCGTCATCAGGGGATTGAGGCTGTAATGAGCTGACCATGAGGTGGCCGGACCTTTTAAAACCTAGGATCTGATATCACACCAGAGGTAATGTATACTACTTCCGTGGCAATTCTCACCTCCAATCAGATAGATACTGCGGGGGCTCAAAAAATGGCGTACCATCCCTCATTCAGCCTATCAGCTTATCATACTTCCGGATACATTTACTGCAGAGCTCACCGGGTGGTTTCCGGGTGTATATGATGTTATGTCACCTACTTCCGGGAGTATCCCAGCGCAGTGCACACTGGGGGAGAAAACCTTCCAGGTATGCCCGGTATCATGTCCGCAGTTGCGCAGATCCGATCATCAGTATGCGAGTATACGGCGCATGTCAGGTACAGTGAACTAGCGTGATTGCTCAGACACCATCTATTTATATAATCGTCTTATCCTGTCTGTCTGTCTGTCCAGGAAATCCAGCGTCGCTGATTGGTCCGGACGCGGCCAATCAGCAACGCAGGGCTATCTCTGCCCATGTGGTGATGTGACTCACCAACTGCCTATGATGTACTGAACATGTTTTGTCAGTCACAGTGTCTGATGTACTTCTGTCAAGTTTACTGAACACGGGTAATACACAGTGACATGAGGTAATACACAGGTGACATGAGGTAATACATAAGTAACATAAGGTAATACACAGTAAAATGAGGTAATATACAGTAACATGAGGTAATACACAGTAATATGAGGTAATACACAGTAATATGAGGTAATACACAGGTAACATGAGGTAATACACAGTGATATGAGGTAATACACAGTAACATGAGGTAATATTTTACCCGAAAAATCCTGTGTATTCACTGCATTATTCTTAAATCTTCATAAATAAACTACATTCATATTCTAGAATACCCGATGCGTTAGAATCGGGCCACCATCTAGTCTCCAAATAAACGTATACTGCGCATATCTGAGAAAGCAACCAATACCAATATAATCTATTACATTGCGCATATCCATGTACAAAATGTACAGATGGCATCAATATATGATGAGTTTATCAACGTTCATAGAGAAGGATATAACTAGTGCTCCCTTTACCTATAAGTATAAATAATATTCAAGCGAATATATAGAGTACAGAACAATTAATAATCACACGCTTATCCAACTATATAGCCCTTAATATAATGATGTTTATATAAAAACACACTCCCTTAAAGGAGATCACAGAACTTGGGGATAGTCCAGGAGCAATGGATAGCGATGTTGAGGGCGTGTTAATGAAACAAGGAACGGAAAGTTGGTTTCCATTACTGCAATCTGATCAATTTTAACTGTCCCATAAACTTTTGGCTGTTGAAATGAGCAACGTGTCTCTTCATGAATGTGCGGCGGTTCTTGAAGATGGAGGCCTGGAGAAGGCAAAGGTGTCCGGCCTACAAATTAGCTTGCTCCATCCCACACATGATAGCACATTGGGACTGGGACACAATTGTCCTGTAAAGTGCCAGGGCGTTATGGAGCAGCAGCTCGGTCATGGCTAGTGCTCGCAGTCAATTTACAAATGTCTGATCTTCGCAACAGATGTTTGTTGAGGTGAATCATGGTGCAAACAAAGCACATTTCTGAGGACCTCATAAGATTTGTTAATGCTCATCATCCTGGAAAAAGTTACGAAACCCATCTCTCCAGAGTTCAGACTCCACAAATCAGCAGTTAAGCTATGTGCACTGAGGGTTTTTTTTAGGAGTTTTTGGAGAAGAAAATGAGCGGAAATTCTCAGAATCCTCCTCAAACTCAAAACTCTTCAAAAGCTTGTAGGTTCTGCTCAATGACTATGTATAAATGGAATAGTTTTGGAGCAGAAACTTTTGAAAGCTCCCTCAAAAATGCAAAAGTCCACAAAAACTTTGAGGTTCTGCTCAGTTTTCTATAAAAAAAAAAAAAAAAAAATCAGCAAAAAGACTCAGTGTGCACCGATTGTGCTCAGACACATTGTGTGTAAATGTTAGCCCATTCCTCTTTACAATACTTTTCTATATACTGCATTAATTAATGGTTGCACATTAAAGGAATAGAATAATTTCATGAGTAATCCAATGCAAAAATGTCATTTGGACAATATTTGTTAATGGGTCTCTCATGCATATTGTAAAGGACACATTAATATATGTAAAAATAAAATAAAATCAAAAACATACCATACCGTTTAAGTAATAAGTTTTCATTCACTTTAGCCACATTCATTAAAACTCAGTTTTTCTGAGTTTTGTCATCCACTCTCTTAGGTCAGGTCGAATCACTACTATATTTCAAGAATGTGAAATGTTAGAATAATATTAGATAGAAATATTGATTTATTTCAGCTTCTTTCATCACATTCCCAGTGTCTTTAGAGTTTACATTTATGTGATTAGTATTTGGTAGCATTGTCTTTAAATTGTCTAACTTGGCTCAGATGTTTTGGCTAGGCTTCCAAAAGAATCTCACAATAGGTCACTGGAGTATTAGAAAATTCCTATTGTCAAAACTGGCGTAACTGAGTCAGGTTTGTAGCCTTCCTCTTTGCACACATCATTTCAGCTTTGCCCATAAATTTTCTTTGTGATGGTCATTTTCTTTGTTATAGTCACTCCACTGCTTTCACTTTCTTGCCTTTAAAAAATAGCCGTCATTGTAATTTTTATTTTAGAAATCAATAGTGCACATAAAAATAATAATGATGTAGTTAAATGACACCTTTAATTGTACCTGTTTGCTCCAGTATCTTCTTGAGATTGTTTGCCGTTTTTGGATTGATTTGTATTTTTTTGCAGCTGCGCAGGGGCCTTATCAGCAGCTCGGCACAGAGGCGGTGTTGGACTGGGGTGCCCACCAGTAACCAACTCCAGGATACCCACTTTTCAACCACATGCAAATGTGACATTATCCTTAATCACAAATTTATATAACAATGACCTGGGCAGTTTATTAAATGAATAAGATGCTGCCTTTGTCTGTACATAGTGATATAAGTATATTGTGCCAAGTACTGCTCTTATAAGAGGGTGGTGGCCCACCAGAGGATTTTCCTGTTCTCCTGTGGGCCAGTCCAAGCCTGACAGAGGCTATGACCTTCACATTCAAAACTCTGGATTTTGCCAGGACAAGATACAGGTGCTTCTCACAAAATTAGAATATCATCAAAAAGTTAATTTATTTCAGTTCTTCAATACAAAAAGTGAATCTCATATATTATATAGAGTCATTACACCCAGAGTGATCTATTTCTCGTGTTTATTTCTGTTAATGTTGATGATTATGACTTACAGCCAATGAAAACCCAAAAGTCATTATCTCAGTAAATTAGAATACTTTATAACACCAGCTTGAAAAATTATTTTAAAATCTGAAATGTTGGCCTACTGAAATGTATGTTCAGTAAATGCACTCAATACTTGGTCGGGCTCTTTTTGCATCAATTACTGCATCAATGCGGCGCGGCATGGAGGCGATCAGCCTGTGGCACTGCTGAGGGGTTATGGAAGCTCAGGTTGCTTTGATAGCAGCCTTCAGCTCGTCTGCATTGTTGGGTCTGGTGTTTCTCATCTTCCTCTTGACAATACCTCATAGATTCTCTATGGGGTTAAGGTCAGGTGAGTTTGCTGCCAATCAAGCACAGTGATACTGTTGTTTGTACACCAGGTATTGGTACTTTTTACAGTGTGGACAGGTGCCAGGTCCTGCTGGATAATGACATTTCCATCTCCAAAAAGCTTGTCGGCAGAGGGAAGCATGAAGTGCTCTAAAATTTCCTGGTACACGGCTGCGCTGACTTTGGTCTTGATAAAACACAGTGAACCTACACCAGCAGATGACATGGCTCCCCAAACCATCACTGATTGTGGAAACTTTTTGATGATATTCTAATTTTGTGAGATGCTCCTGTATATATATACTTGCGGTCACATGCCTGCCTGCTTCCGGCACTGGAGCGTTGTGATAGTGCACAGTGCTCTCGCTGTGAAAATTCACAAAACTGTAGGCACATAGAGTAACTGCACAGTTGAACCCAAGCCAGCCTTGATGACCCCTTTAAAATGTTGGCAAATATGCAAGGTTTGTAGGATTGCACCACCTCTGGGAAAGGCCGACAGTCAATATATTGTCTGGGATGTTGAATGTAGGGATCTAAGGCTCACAATTAAAGGTCATAGGGGCACGCATCTTTTTTTGTGTTATGCACTGCTCCCTTAAGCCCTGAAGTGTTTTTCCTGGAGTATTCCTTTAACATTAGTGTTTAGTAAGAAACCATGAAGACCATAATTTTACATCTTTAGTGTAAAATTTTACTATTAATAAAGTGGAAAGCAATTTAGAGCAACACTATCCCAGCAAATCCGGCATACAGCTTAGCAAGAAAATTAATGTCTAATAAATTTAAGATGCAGCAATTGTAATAATTGCCAGAAAAGGATCGGGTGTTGGGTAGAACGGCATCCCATCCACACTCCCTGCTTCCTGCAAAAGTTATCTGAATTATTCTCAGAGGAGCCAAGAGTTCAATAACCCAAGCAGATCAAATTAAAGCCTTCAGGAAAATGTCTAATATTAAAGGCTTCGGTTACAACCGTTTCTCATAAAATATAGGATGCATTCAATAGTTTAAGCAGAGGAATTGTATGTGATAATTAATAAAAAAAAATAAAATTTAGTTTCTATTTCTACCTTTACGTTTGATTTATTATTATGTGATTTAGAATTATTTTCTTATAGTGGTCACTCCTGCCTATAATTACTTGGTCGGATCTCTACCACTTGGTCGGACTCCCAATGATCAAAACAATGAAGTCCGTGTGAATTATGCTGTACTGAGGATGTGTGACCACCATTCTATGCAGTCAGTAGAGGCGATGGTCGCACATGCTCACTACTGCTCTTTTCATAGAAAGGACTTTAGGCCCCCCATTCTCGGTATTGATGGTGATCTCGGCAGCTGGACCCCAAGCTGTGCCAGGGAGCCCAGTCTGATCTGGCCCAACCTAATAAGTATGGTAGTTTGGCTGATATTAGGAATGCTGGCCCAGGACTAGGTTCACTGTAGCAAGACATTGTTTCTAGCAATCAAGAAAACCACTGCTGCATGGAGGAGGGAAATAGGAGTGTAGCAAAGGCCAGAGAGATGTTGGTGGTAGGGGGCTCTATAATTAGGCGGACAGACAGGGTTATCTGCCGCCGTAACTGTGAATGCCGAACAGCGTGTTGTCTGTCAGGTGCTCGGGTTCGACATATTGCGGATCGGATAGACAGATTGCTGGGTGGGGCTAGGAAAAGCCCAGCAGTCATGGTACACATTGGTACCATTGACAAAGTTATAGAGAGGTGGAAGGTCCTTAAAAATTATTACAGGGAACAAGGAAAGAAGCTGAAGGCCAGGACCTCCAAGATGGTGTTTTCAGAAACACTGCCGGTGTCACGAGCGTCAATAGAAAGACAGCGGAAGCTTAGGGAGATGAATACTGCATTCTGCGGTTTATAAGACGCACCGGATTATAGGACGCATCTCAAATTTGGAGAAAAATTGAAAAAAAAACCTTTTTTTGAATAAAAAGGTGGTGGTGCTTCTTATAATCCATGCATCTTATTGCTTACCGGGGGTAGTGGCGAAGCGGGGTCCCAGGGTCATTGCTGGTGAGGAGCTACAGAAAGAGGCAAAAAACAGACTGTGCTCCTGGTTTCCAGAAAGTGTTTATCTCACCACAGTGCAGGATTCACAGTTACAATGTTAAGTTCTGCTGTAAAATGTCCTCAATACTGCCACTTTTTCTAAACACATGTTATATAGTGACAGGGGAGCAGGAGTCTTCCTTGTCTGCGGGAAATGTGTATGGGAGAAGCATAGCAGCTAATCTTCACTCTCTAGCTCAGAGACAACTGACAGAGATAGAGTCTGCAGATAAGAAAATTGGTAAACAAAGCAGGAGGCAAGTAATATCATGTTCAGAAATAGAATTATTCCTCAAATACACACGACAGTTTTTTCTTGAACAGTCTCTTGAAATGACATATATACTTTATTGAGTAATAATGTAATACTAGGTAGTGTGAAGGCTTCCACAGAGTAAATTAGTCTTCACAGTGAGTGGGGAATTCTTCTCTATTAGAGAGTTGTCGAGACAGGACATGTGTATACCCACTATATATGTATAAAGCTATAATGTAGTTTAGAAGTTTAGGTCCACTATTTACTGCTTTTTTATCCTTAAAGTTATGCCAGTTGTCTAGATTAATGTTGTTGTAAAGTAATTCCCTAATATATTAAGTTACAGTATAAGATTTCCATGCATTCAATTACTAGATATGTGGAATTTTATTTCAACCTGTACAGGGTAGACTTCTCATGATGAATACAAATGCAATATGATGTTTAAGTCTTTTGCTTGGCCTCTGTGATACTCTACCACAGAATACACAACATAAAAGTATATACAATAATATGATCAATGACTCTATACATGTCCGCTACAGTGGTGCAACCTTGACCTTCTTCCGGAAACCACAGGTTCAAACCTTTATGGCCTCCTGCCACCTCCAGCTCAAAAACATTTCTTTAACATGCTCTTTACTCAACTTTGAGGCAAGAAAAATGCTAATACATGTCCTTGTCATCTCCCGCAAAGACTTTTGCAACATCCCTCTCTGTGTCATCTCATTTGTCAGTCTTAGGCCCTGCAACCTACTGTCAACTCTGCTGCCTAGTTACTCCACCTCACTCCTCTGCCCATCCCTTCACTGCCCATGGCCCAGAGAATTTAGTACAAATTATTATCAATGACTTACAATGTCGTCGTTAACTTGTTTCCTACATAGAGTACATGTTTGATCTAATTTTCAATTTTCAACTACCTCCCCAAACGCAATCTCCAGTCCTTAACCTGTTCCAATCATGTCTTGGCCCTAATCTCCAGCTGTCTCGCAAAAAAAAATCTCCAGTCCATAACCTGACCCTTTCAAAAATCTTGGACCTAATCTCACGCTACCTCCCCTTATGTAATCTCTGGTCCATAACCTGTCCCCTCCAAACATCTAGGACCTAATCTCCGGCTGCCTCTTCAAGCGTAATCTCCAGTCCATAACTTGTCCTCTCCATATATTACAGATCTAATCTCACGCTGACCCCCACACAGGTAATGGACCAGAGAATACATGTGTGGGGGGTAGCGTGAGATTAGATCTGTAATATATAGCCCGGGTCTCACATAGCGATACACCAGCGATCCCGACAACGATCAGGATCGCTGGTGTGTCGCTACATGATCGCTGCTGAGCTGCCAAACAGGCAGCTCAGGCAGCGATCAGCACAGCGACACTGCGGGTAATGTCGCCTAGTTACCCGCAGTGTACGCTGGATACCAGTGCCCTGATGCAGGGAGCTGGTAACCAAGGTACACGTCGGGTTTCCAGGCGCTGCGCGGTGCCTGGAAACCCGACGTGTACCTTGGTTACCAGCTCCCTGCATCAGGGCGCTGGTATCCAAGGTACACAGCGGGTTTCCAGGCACAGCCCCGCGCCTGGAAACCCGCTGTGTACCTTGGTTACCAGCGGATCGCTGGTCTCCCGCCTGTCACACGCAGCGATGCGTGCTGGCCAGCGGGAGACCAGCGATCAAAAAAATGTCCAGGACATTCAGCGACAATCAGCGATACCCAGCAGGGGGGCTGATCGTCGCTGAATGTCACACACAGCGATATCGCTGGGGAGATTGCTGCTGCGTCACAAAACTAGTGACTCAGCCGCGATCGCTGTGTGAGACGGGGGCTTATGGAGAGGACAAGTTATGGGCTGGAGATTACGCTTGAGGAGGCAGCTGGAGATTAGGTCTGAGAAGTATAGAAGAGACAGGTTATGGACCAGAGATTACATGTCTCTTCTATACTTCTCAGACCTAATCTCCAGGTATCTCCCCAAGTGTAACCTTGGATCCTCATAAGCCTTCTTCGTTTCTCTCATGTTTGCTCTTCAAAATACTGTCTACAAAATTTCTCCAATGCCTCCTGAAAGCCCATCTCCCCATAAAAGCCTACAATTTAACCTTTCTGTGCCACAATGACAGTTGAGCACCTTCTACCCTTATCTACTTTCTCCTTCCCTTGTAGACTGTAAGGCCTTGCAGTCAGCGTCTTCTATCCCTTTGTACCAGTCTGTGTCTCATTTAGTCATAGCTACTGTACTTGTTATATTCCTATGAAATGCTATACGTATGTTACGTACTAAGAACCCAGTTTGTACCTTTTTTGATATGTACAGAGCTTTTTGAATTAAGAGTGCATTAAAGTAAATGGTAAGGTTGCTTGATTGTACTTACCGTATTATGAAATTGTAAAGGATCACATATACAGGGTCATAGAACGTTTTGTGGAAAAATCCAAGAATAAATAATTACAATCTATTCATTTCTTGTCATAGAGAAGATGAGGAAAATTTAATCCCATTCAGTAGAAAATAATATTATGGTTTACAGGATTAAATTTAATATCTTCATATAATTCTAGCTTAAAGTTCATTTTCAGAACAAAAATGAAGACAAAACGAATGGAAAATTCAGTGCTATCTGAAACTGATGTGATACTTCCCCTTCCTCTGTTTATACAATGATTGGAAAACCTCAGGTCGAATCTATCTAGTTCCTACAGTAAGAAAGCACTATATGGTATAAAACACAGAAATGCGGTCACATGTATAGTCTGTCTACAAATCGATGCATGTCATAGAGTCGAGACAAGATGCGCTGTATATGTATTTTATAAATACAGTAATCCATGGTAATGGGGGACACGGATCTCCGGTGGCTGCAGAGACTAATTGTAGTGAAGCTAGACTATGGATGTGGACTCTTGTTTCGATTTAGCTGGCATGCACAATATTCGCTGGTTCCTTGGCTCATGTGAACTGGTATCTGGGCACTGAACATGGAGCCACGGTGAAGCGACAGTATCAAGATCTTACGGCATTTTTCAACTTTTGCCCCGATCTGGTTCTCTATTCTCCGTTGCATTCAGTATGCCATATTTTATTTTTTTCCTCTACATCGACGTATGAGAACATATTTGAAGGATGAATTTTATTTGTTAATGGAAACATTTTAGAATGACTTATTACCCAACTTTATTGACCTCTTTATGGGGGAAAAAACTCCATTTCTGCTGCTTTGGAGTTTTGCTTTCTCCGTTATTGACGTGCTGCACAAATAAAGTGTTAACTTTATTCTGTGGGTCAGGTCAGGGTCACACAACCATAAGTTCTCTAATCCAAGAGAATCAGGTTGATAACGCTAATGACACTAATCAAACTCTGATCAGTGTCAGCATCTTCTACATTCTGTGAGTCCACAGAAATCGGACTGCACTCATAGGTTATCCGAGTGCAGTCCGATGTTTTCCACCCATCATAGACTTGACTGGGTGCATGCCATACGATTTGTGTGAAACCACAGCATGCTGTGATTTTTGACATTTTTCACATGCAGATTCTATCAGCGAAAATAATCGCTCATCAGCACCGCCCCATTGAATAACATTGGTCCAAGTCCTATCCGATAAAAAAATTGGATGACACTCGTCCAATTTATATGCTCGTGTGATCCTGGCCTCAGAGTGATTACGGTGAAATCAAATTTATGTAGTTTTTAACTTTCATTTATGTTTTTATACAATAAATATACTAAAAATATAGTGTTGCATCATTCTGAGAGCTTTCACTTTACTATTAAATGACCATTATGAGGACTGTCACAGCCACATAATGTGGGACGTTCAGAGATGTTGTGCCTGTTCTAAATTACACTGTAAAATCCAAGTACGTACAGGAGAGAGTGACGCAGACACACATACTTATGTATCAGAACAGGACTCTGATTATTACATCATTGGTCAGTCTTTATATAGGTTTTCACTGGACATACATTGTTTATTACATCATTGGTCAGTCTTTATATAGGTTTTCACTGGATATACATTGTTTATTACATCATTGGTCAGTCTTTATTATATAGGTTTTCCCTGGACATACATTGTAGAAATATAATTGGCTCAGCTTACTCTACATATGTGCTGGAATTGGCATACATACATCTAATTGGCTATAGTTAATATCATCTACACCCTGGGTGTTACTCGCACTTCTTTCTTTCCCTTTCCTCTGTTATCTTATAGTCTCGTTAGACAAAAAAATTCCTGAGACTCTGTTTCTCAAAACAAACACATAATAGAAAGCAAGGAGATGCAGGTAGAATAACCAAAATGGAGTCAAAATAGATAAATAACTCTTGCTCTCCCAATTGATTATTTTTTTGTGTGACAAGACAGTTTTTTTTGTACCATTCAGTACTTCTAATGACATTGTTCACCATTTAGTATAACTTACAAGTGAAGTTTATTCTGCAGGTTGACATGATAATGACAATACCAATCTGAAGTATTATTTTTTTATGTTTATTATTTTTTATATTTATGTTTTTTACTACTTTTGCACAACAAAATTACTTTTTCAAAGTAAAACATCATATTCTTGGTGCTATAATATTTTTCCGTGTACCTCTAGAGAAATTTTGAATAGACTTCATCCAAACTACAGCTCTGGCAAAAAGAGATCACTGCACAGTTTTATAAAAATCAGCTTCTCTACATGTCTGACAGCCATTCCATTCCAGTGTCAGTTGAATTCCAACCAGAGTACACCTCATTCTACTTATTGTGTTTCTGATTAGGTGATCACCTGAACCAAATCTTATTTAACGAAGGAAAGTCTAAAAAACACTGCTGTGGTGCTCACAATACTCTTGCAATAGGACAAGCTGGATGGCTAGTAATATCCCAAAAGTAATAGGAATGAAAAAATAACTTTTAGCCATGCCAAAGGAGTTGAAAAGAAAAGTCTTGAGTGAGGAAAAGAAGGGCTCAATTCTGGCTTTACTAGCAGAGGGATACAGTGAGCGTCATGTTGCCTCCATCCTTAAAATTTCTAAGACGGCAATCCACTACAACAGGGGTCCCCAACCGCCGGTCCGCGGCCCATTACCGGGCCGTAGCAGTTCTGTTGCCGGGCCGCTGAGCCACTGCACAGAACGCTGTACACACTTGGAGCCGGCGGCTGTAGCACTGTAGTGACAGCTACAGCCGCCGGCTTCAAGAAGACATCGATACTTACCTTCCGTCGCTGCGTCCCTGTCAGCCGCGGCAGCTTCCTCCTGGCAGTGCGGTGACGTAGTACCGCTCATTAAGGTAATGAATATGGACGCGACGCCACTCCCATAGGCGTGGCGTCCATATTCAAGCCCTTAATGAGCGGTATTACGTCACCGCTGCGCACAGGAGGAAGCTGCCACAGCCGACAGGGATGCAGGGACCTGCAGCGACGGAGCGAGGAGGGTAAGTATGATGGGAGGGTGGAGCGGAGCCATGTATACAGGGGGGAGGACGGGGGAGCGGAGCCATATATACAGGATGGGAGGGTGGAGCGGAGCCATATATATAGGGGGGGAGGACGGGGGAGCGGAGCCATATATACAGGATGGGAGGGGGAGCGGAGCCATATATACAGGATGGGAGGGTGGGAGCGGAGCCATATATACAGGATGGGAGGGTGGAGCGGAGCCATATATACAGGATGGGAGTATGGGAGCGGAGCCATATATACAGGATGGGAGGGTGGAGCGGAGCCATGTATACAGGGGGGGAGGGTGGAGCGGAGCCATATATACAGGATGGGAGGGTGGAGCGGAGCCATATATACAGGATGGGAGTATGGGAGCGGAGCCATATATACAGGATGGGAGGGGGAGCGGAGCCATGTATACAGGGGGGGAGGGTGGAGCGGAGCCATATATACAGGATGGGAGGGTGGAGCGGAGCCATATATACAGGATGGGAGTATGGGAGCGGAGCCATATATACAGGATGGGAGGGTGGAGTGGAGCCATGTATACAGGATGGGAGGGTGGAGCGGAGCCATATATACAGGATGGGAGGATGGGAGCGGAGCCATATATACAGGATGGGAGGATGGGAGCGGAGCCATATATACAGAATGGGAGGGGGAGCGGAGCCATGTATACAGGATGGGAGGGTGGAGCGGAGCCATGTATACAGGATGGGAGGGTGGGAGCGGAGCCATATATACAGGATGGGAGGGGGAGCGGAGCCATATATACAGGATGGGAGGGTGGGAGCAGAGCCATATATACAGGATGGGAGGGGGAGCGGAGTCATGTATACAGGATGGGAGGATGGGAGCGGAGCCATATATACAGGATGGGAGGGGGAGCGGAGCCATGTATACAGGATGGGAGGGTGGGAGCGGAGCCATGTATACAGGATGGGAGGTTAGGAGCAGAGCCATGTATACAGGATGGGAGGGTGGGAGCGGAGCCATGTATACAGGATGGGAGGGGGAGCGGAGCTATGTATACAGGATGGGAGGTTGGGAGCAGAGCCATGTATACAGGATGGGAGGTTGGAAGCGGAGCCATGTATACAGGATGGGAGGTTGGGAGCGGAGCCATATATACAGGATGGGAGGGGGAGCGGAGCCATGTATACAGGATGGGAGGGTGGGAGCGGAGCCATGTATAGAGGATGGGAGGTTGGGAGCGGAGCCATGTATACAGGATGGGAGGGTGGGAGCGGAGCCATGTATACAGGATGGGAGGGTGGGAGCGGAGCCATATAAACAAGGGTGGGAGCAGAGCCACGCATACAAGGGTGGGAGCGGAGCCTTGTATATAAGGGAGTCACATTCACATTATAAATGTTATAATTAAATGATGAGTATGCACTACTACTAAACTACAACCCCGTCCATAGCCCCGCCCCCTTATGACCAAAGCCCCACCCCTGCCACACCTCCATCCCCGCCCTGCCGGGCCATGGAAGAATAGTCTTTCTTGAAGCCGGTCCCTGGTGCAAAAAAGGTTGGGGACCACTGCACTACAACACGTCAAGCAGCAGACATTGGGGACAACAAAGTTACAGACCGGCAGAGGGCGAAAACGACTCTCCACTGACCGGGATGTCCGTCATCGTATTCAAATGCCACTCAGGAACCGCAGGATGACATCAAGTGACCTACAAAAGAAATGGCAGCTGAGGTGAAGTGTACGGCAAGAGCAGTTCGTAACAGGCTGCTAGGGGCAGGGCTCAAGTCATGTAAAGCTAGAAAAAAGCCTTTCATCAGTGAGAAGCAAAGGAGAGCCAGGCTGAAGTTTGGCAAAGACCATAAGGATTGGACCATAGAGGACTGGAGTAAGGTAATCTCTGATGAGTCTAATTTTCAGCTTTGCCCAACACCTGGTCGTCCAATGGTTAGACGGAGACCTGGAGAGGCGTACAAGCCACAGTGTCTTGCACCCACTGTGATACAGTAAAGATGTATATCTTTGTACCGTGTTAGCCAGTAGATAGAAAAATATTTAGAGTTGAGAGTCCTCAGTGGTTGATACCTTTTAATGGCTAACTGAAAAGATGGTAACAAATTGCAAGCTTTCGAGACTACTCAGGTCTCTTCATCAGGCTGAACTAATACAAAATCTGAAGAATCACATATTTATACACAAAAACACAGAAAAAATGCAA
This sequence comes from Oophaga sylvatica, assembly GCA_033576555.1. Classification (NCBI taxonomy): domain Eukaryota; kingdom Metazoa; phylum Chordata; class Amphibia; order Anura; family Dendrobatidae; genus Oophaga; species Oophaga sylvatica. The sequence continues at coordinate 26,682,473 of JARQOD010000006.1, read as the reverse complement.
TAGGTAAGTCAAGTGACGTGAAGCAGAATAGTCATTATGGCAGAGGGATGAGCATAAATATTGGAACAATTCATAGATAAGGAGAGAAAGTTTTATTACCCTCTGATTGGGGTCTGGTAATGTTTTGTGATGTTTTCACAGGGTATTTGGAGTAAATTCCTTAATTGATGTAATAGGCCATAAAACCATGTGACAGGTTCATTCCAGCATTAAGAGTGTCAAAGGTCACCATCAATTTGTATTCGCAAATTCTTCTCTGCCTCTGAGATGTGAATCTGCTTCTTAGTACCAGTATTTTCATATCTGACATGCTATGTAGACAAGTGACGTGAAGCAGAATAGTCATTATGGCATAAAATAGCATGTCAGATATGAAAATACTGGTACTAAGAAGCAGATTCACATCTCAGAGGCAGAGAAGAATTTGCGAATACAAATTGATGGTGACCTTTGACACTCTTAATGCTGGAATGAACCTGTCACATGGTTTTATGGCCTATTACATCAATTAAGGAATTTACTCCAAATACCCTGTGAAAACATCACAAAACATTACCAGACCCCAATCAGAGGGTAATAAAACTTTCTCTCCTTATCTATGAATTGTTCCAATATTTATGCTCATCCCTCTGCCATAATGACTATTCTGCTTCACGTCACTTGTCTTACCTATTGCATTTTTTCTGTGTTTTTGTGTATAAATATGTGATTCTTCAGATTTTGTATTAGTTCAGCCTGATGAAGAGACCTGAGTAGTCTCGAAAGCTTGCAATTTGTTACCATCTTTTCAGTTAGCCATTAAAAGGTATCAACCACTGAGGACTCTCAACTCTAAATATTTTGCACCCACTGTGAAATTTGGTGGAGGATCGGTGATGATCTGGGGATGCTTCAGCAAGGCTGGAATTTGGCAGGTTAATCTTTGCGAAGGACGTATGAATCAAGCCGCATACAAGGTTATCCTGGAAAAAAAGTTGATTCCTTCTGCTCAGGCAATGTTCCCCAACTCTGAGGACCGTTTTTTCCAGCAGGACAATGCGCCATGCCACACAGCTAGGTCAATCAATGTGTGGAAGGACCACCACATCTAATCCCTGTCATAGGCAGCCCAATCTCCAGACCTGAACCCCATTGAAAACCTCTGCAATGTAATCAAGAGGAAGATGGATAGTCACAAGCCATCAAACAAAGATGAACTGCTTACATTTCTGTACCAGGAGTGGCATAAGATCACCTAAAAGCAATGTGAAAGACTGGTGGAAAGCATGCCGAGACACATGAAAGCTGTGATTAAAAATCATGGTTATTCCACAAAATATTGATTTCTGAACTCTTCCTGAGTTAAAACATTAGTATTGTTGTTTCTAAATGATTATGAACTTGTTTTCTTAGCATTATTTGAGGTCTCTGCAAGCACTGCATTTTTTTTGTTATTTTGACCATTTCTCATTTTCTGAAAATAAATACAAAATTTATTGCTTGGAAATTCAGAGACATGTTGACAGTAGTTTATAGAATAAAAGAGCAATTTACATTTTACTCAAAAATATACCTATAAAGAGAAAAATCAGACAAAGTGGAAATTTTGCAGTGGTCTCTTAATTTTTGCAAGAGCTGTATTTCACTAGTTAACATGCTTACTGTTACCTGCTTTAGTAAATTAATAAAACTTGCACTCTCCATAAAATAGAATCTTTTCAAAGGATTTTGCATTGGAGCGTGCTTTTATTATTCCTCCTGGAAATTTATGAATAAAATTGACTTATCACTTGAGTGGAGTGCGTCCCTACCAAATAGCGCTGACAGGGTCGGACTGGATAAGGAAAAACTGTATTAGCAAGGGGAAAGGCAACACTAATGTGTCAATTCAGTCTGACATTTCCAGAATGAAGAGTTCTTAGGAAAGTGAATACAAGCATTTTCTGAAGCATTCCAGTCAGGAGAGCTGACAGGTCGTCTTTAGGAACCAAAAGCAGGGGAACACTTAAACAAAAAGATGAAGTAACTACAAAACAATTCTCAAACATAGTTAATGAATTAAAATCAAGCACAGGTACACAAGAATGTCATCTCAGGAAACCTGTTGGGCAAAGTTTAGTGGAAATAAATCAGGATCTAATTAACAAAATTAACATAAAACTTGAGGCCTGCGCTTCATCCTCCCAGATATTGCACAGGGCTGCTGTCTGGTTTACCTTGAATTCTTAAATGATGTTGACATGTCCAAAACATAATCAGGATTAATTTTCATGCTTTTTTTTTCTTCTTTTTTTTCAGAAAACCCTAGCTGTTAACAATGTATGGCACTCTGCGTAATATATGTACGCTCAATGTGAACCGAACTGAAAGGATCAGATTCTTCTTTTACTAGAAGAGCTTTTGACATGCAGCAAAAAAAAATTTACGGTGGACTAACGAGCTGAAAACTTGTCTTCCTTTGCTTGTCATAACAATTTGCTTCCTCATAATATAGCAATCAAACTGAAACTTAGTGTTTTTTTAGGAATGCTATACTTAAAGGGGTATTGTCACACAATATCTTGGGACTATGGGCGCCATAGTCTATCACTGTCCCCCGGATTACTCCTGGAGGTGTAGATGCCGGGTTCAAGTGCCTTGCTATGCTCCTATATCAACCCTTATCTGTCCCCTCCCCCACACAGAGAGGTGACAAGCCGAAGTGTATAGGATAACACTAACCAGACAAACAAGGGAAGATGTACAGGGATAATTAAAATAGCAATCATACAAAATACACTCACAAAACAACTGAGTGGAACACATGGGAGTTAAAAAAAGGAGAAAGCAAATAGGAGAGGATGATGATGCGCACATAAACATAACTCCAAGTAACAGTCTCCTGAACAAATCTCCAAACACCAACACCAACCACGAACTACACCTCAAACTCCAAACCTGGCAGTAAGAAATTTTTCTATGTTTTAGTAAGAACTAACTCTGTCAATTCCTAAGTGCTAGAGGTGAGCATATATAGCAGAGGGGAGTGTCCAACCCAGAACAGCTGAGACAATCCAGGTAGGAAAGTTCCAGGAGCTTCACCTGAATAGATTAACCCTTGCACTGACAGTAAGGAAAAAAACCTGTGCTGTTTAATAAGATGGGGAAGTACTTCTACCCAGAGCAGGAGTTTGTGAAATCAGACGCTGCGGTCTTCTGGAGCATCTCTGTCGTGGTATCCCCATGACAGGTATTTTCATCTCAGACATATACAGTTCACTGTGTGCATAATTATTAGGCAGCTTGTTTTTTTTTTCAGGTGAAATGGGCCTAAAAAGCAATTTACCTGACTCTGAAAAGTTAAAAATTATTAATATATAATAAGATATGTCTTACAGAGGGATGCAGTACTCTTGAAATTGCTAAGATATTGAGGTGAGATCACAGAACCATTAAAGGTTTTGTTGCAGTCAACAGGGTGTCAAAAATGTGTTGACAAAAAAATACAAAGATTTGAGTAGAGTCCATTATCATAGAATCATAGAATGTCAGAGCTGGAAGGGACCTCCAGGGTCATCATGCTCAATGCAGGAGTCACTAAACCATCTCAGACAGATGTCTGTCCAGCCTCTGAAGACTTCCATTGAATGAGAACTCACCACCTCTCATGGCAGCCTGTTCCACTCATTGATCACCCTCTCTGTCAAAAAGATTTTCTAATATCTAATCTGTATCTTCTCCCTTTCAGTTTCATTCCATTGCTTCTAGTGTTTCCATGTGCAAATGAGAATAAGGATGACCCCTCTACACTGTGACAGCACTCAGATATTTGTAGACAGCTATTAAGTCTCCTCTTAGCCTTCTTTTTTGCAAGCTAAACATTCCCAGATCCTTTAACAGTTCCTCTTAGGACATACTTCATGGGCTTCAAAGATTCAGCAGATGACAACCATTGAAGTTGACTTTAGGGCCAAACACTTGACACTAGGGTCAATTTTTAAGAAACAATTCATGAGTTTATGATACCGTTAAAAATTAACATGCTCGTGTTCTGTACAGAGAATCATTTGCTCTGGTGGGCCCAAGAAATCCCAGTCTAACCTTGCTTTTATAACAGAAAATGACCACAGCAAGATAACGGAAAATTCTCTGTCGTCCCCTGCATTTGTTGGGCTGACTAGGAGTAACAATGGAAAACCATTTTTGTCAGCCCATGCCCAGTGCAAAAATTTGTGTAAAAATTGTACAACCTGATAGTGTTAATTGATTGATACCTTCTAATGATCAGCTGGCAAAGCTTTCAAGACTAGTTGAAGAATAACTAAACTTTTTTTTATTTAATTTTCCTCCAGGCCATGCAAAGTCATGAATTTATGTAATGTATTTAATTACCTTATTTTGCTTTCTTCTCTACCAAACACTTTACCGCATGCTGTTTCCACACACAGTTAAATTGGTTGTCCACTACTAGGACAACCCCTTCTCATTCCTCATGTTTAGCCCTGTTAAAATAAAAACATCTATACTCACCTCCGGTGCCGCCGCAGTTCCAGTGGTGTTGGCACTTGGATTTCCGGGGCACACGTGAGGTTGTTATGTCACGTGAGCCCTGAGCCCAATCAGCGCTGGTGTCATTGTCCCAGACTTCAGACAAATGGAACATCAAGAAGAAGTGTGAGAGCAGCTGCAGCGCTGACTTCCTTTTGATAGTCAATACATCCGAAGGAGGGTACAGTGACACCAGTGCTGATTGGGTGCAGGGCTCATGCGACATAACCTCACATGAACCCTGGGAACGCAAATAACTACATCGCTGGAACAGCGCCTGCATGGGAGGTGAGTATAGGAGTATAGGCGTTTCTATTTTAATGTGGCAACACATGAGGAATGAGAAGTTGTCCGAGTTGTGGACTACCCCTTTAATTCTTCTTTAGAAGTTCCATTCGACTGCTGCTAAGCAAAGATCTGTACACTATATCCAAACAATTTGTGTATGGGACAAACAATCTGTTATGTATGGGACTTTCCCTGCCTGACCTGTTCTGTTCCCTAATTCCTACACAAATAGGGGAACCTGTACCCAGACTGTTTGAATATAGTGTACTGATCTTGCTGAGCAGCAGTTGAAAGGAGCTTCTAAAGGAGCCTGAACTGGCCATGTGACACAGCACCGCAACATGGTTTTTGAGAGAGAAGAAAGCAAAATAAAATAATGAATTATATTATAAAAAAGCATAACTTTGCAATATCTGGAGAAAAATTATATAAAAAATAAATTTAAAATACTCTTTTTAGAATGAAGAAGGGGAAGAATTGTTATGAAAGATTCTCTACTGGGTGTTTACCGGGATTATGCCCTCCATGTTCATCAAATATGCTAAAGTCACTTTAGAAAGTGCACATTACATAAGCCCACACCAGCCCTTATATTCATTTAACAAAAAGCATGGAAAGTATGGATGACATCACTGGGCTCCTCTGTAGTGACAACAGGTTAATAGACATATGGACTGGTCTACAACACTGTTTTGGTATAAAACACCCATTTCTCAGTATATGGGCTTTACTCCAGAATAAACCTTTTAAAATTTTGGCACCCCCTACTGTATATTAAAAGGAAAAAGTCAACGCAAAACACTCAACATATAAAAAGCCTATAACGTCTGTTTCAGTCTCGTTTCTGTGTTTCTTCATTGCTTCCCAATGTTTGCAGAAAAATTGTTTATTTTTTCAATAAATGGAATTAATAAGTCGTAAACTACTGTTTGCTATTTAATGTGTATGGGGTTGTTAGCCATAAATAGTGTCAGCTGTGTGAAAAGTATTATTTACGCTAAACTCTTTTCAAAAGTTAATAGTTTCCAGAAGTGTTGATATTGGTACTTCAAAACCTATGCAAAAAAAAAATCAGAAGTGCCATATAATAGAATAACGATAATACACGGAGGCGGAATAGGTTGGTGCTATGTAAATAAAATAATAATTATTATTTTTCACTATAGAGGGAATGCCTATTAATTGAATTAAGATTTTTCATTCAGTCCCACTACCACAGATGTATAATATCCAGCCCCTCGCTCCCCGTTGCTTAACATCTGGCCCCTCGCCCCTGTTGAATAACATATGGCCCTTCGCCCCCCGGTGTATAACTTCTGGCCTCTTGCCCCCCCCCCCCCATGTATAACATCTGGCCCCTCGACTCCCCCTCCCCTCATAGAAGGCATTTGGCCGAAACGCGCGTTGGGGAGGCGGGGGTTGAAGCTGTGTCCTGGTCACTTCGATCTGGTATATCTACTACTCTCATATGACTTTGCTTATGTGTCTTTCATGTTTTGCTGTTATGGGACATCACTATTATGGGTACCTTCAGGTGATACATTGTATTCCATTTGCAATTCATTGCTCTCTCCCCTGTATTGCACTGGTTATATTGACTTCTACGATATATTATTTTGTCTGGGATACATGGGATTTAGATAGACATATGTATACTGGTTAGACATTGTCATATGCACTTTATAATATTCTCTTATATGACTTCTATGTACGTATGTGGGCATACCTACACCATCTATGTGGACACTTTTCCATACCCCGCTGTGTGTTTTTTGTCATGCGGTAATTTGCACATGTCACTTTTTCAGTCCCCTTTATCTCTACCTTTGATGTTGTTGTCATTATTTTAACTAATAAAATCTATTTTTGCAATTATATGGACATTTTGCACTGCTAGTTCGTTCTTGGTTTCATATGTATATATGCAGTGTGTCCTACACTGCCCTTTGATACTGGGCTACCCTAAATATATAGGCTATTTTGATAGATTATGCTACGTTTGGGCAGCTTTTTGTGTTTTCCACATGCACCACAGAATATAATGTAACCCCTCATAAAGTATAATGCAGCCTCTCTCCACCCCCATCCTTGTCCTCATCACCACCTCCATCATTGCCTTCTCCCCTTCTCCCACCACCCCTATCATTCTCCCCCACCACCCACCTCACTGCCCGTTCCACCACCTCAATCATTGCCTCCTCCCCACCACCATCATTGTCCATTTCATCACCTCCATCATTGCCTCCCCCCACCACCATCATTGCCTCCCCACCACCATCATTGCCCATCACCTCCATCATTGCCTCCCCACCGCCATCATTTCCTCGCTCCACCATCATTGCCTATCACCTCCATCATTGCTTCCCCCACCATCATTGCCTCCCCCCACCATCATTGCCTCCCCCACCATCATTGCCTTCCCCACCATCATTGCCCATCACCTCTATCATTGCTCCCCCACCAATATCATTGTCCTTCCCACCACCCCTCTCTCACACACACATACACACACACACACACAAAGCACCTCATCACTCTCTCACACTCACACACAAAGCACCACACCACATACACACACGCAGGCACACAGCACAGCACATCCCGGCAGCCTCTTCCTCACCGGCAGCTTTCTGTCTGAGACAGTGCACTGGATGATGACGTCATCCAACTGGGCTGTCTCAGACAGGAAGCACCGTGCAGGAAGCAGGACGCCGGGATGTGCTGCACTGTGTCTGCGTGGTGTATGTGGTGCGGTGCTTTGTGTGTGTGTGGTGTGGTGGTGGGGCTTTACATGCGGGCAGTGTTAGTTGCAGCCTGTGGCTAACACTGCCCGCTATTAAAGAGAAATGGTATTCACGCCTCTAAACGCCCTTAGGGTGTGAATATTCATTTCACTTTAGCAGCGGAGACAGGATCCTGTCTCTAGCTGCTGCTACGCTGGCACAGGGCGGGCCCCCTTGACTCAGGGACCCCATAGCCACTGGCTGGGGGCCTCTAGCGCAGTGGGGGCCCTTGGAGCAGAAGGGGCCCTAGGCAGCTGCTGCCCAGTATGCCAGCAGATGTCAGTGCCTGGGCCCACAGGAGAATCCTCCGGTTCTCAGGTGGGCCAGTCTGAGCATGCCTGTGAGTGATATTATTGAGAACAGGAAGGAACCGCAGAAACTTAGCCACAAAGTGGAGACCGTAACGTTACAGAGCGGGGTCACCGAGTGCTGAGGGAAAAAAAGTCACCAACAATCTGCTGATTCTATAACTGCAGCGTCCAGACCTCCTCTGGCATTAACATCAGCACAAACGCTTTTTGCAGGGAGCTTCTTGGACAAGGTTTCCACAGCAGAGCATCTACAAGTCTTACATCACCAAGCAGAATGCCACCAGACTCTGGTGTAAAGCCAGGGCACTGGACCCTGGACCAATGAAAACGTATTCTGTGGAGTGACGGATCACACTTCCCTATCTGGCATGTGATGGCAAGTCAGTGTTTGGTAAATAACAGGAGAATGTAAACTGCCTATCTACATTGTCTGAACTGTAAAGTTTCGCGGAGAAGAGATAATGCTATGGGGCTGTTTCAAAGTTCAACTTAGGACCCTTACTTCTATTGAAGGGAAATTAACTTGCAGATATAGGGTTAGTAATCAGGTTAATAATTTTATGTAGTTGTCCGGCTACTGTACTGAAAATGTGGCACCAGAGAGAAAATGAACTTTATTTCTCCTAGGAGACGCCGGCTTTCAGTCATAGAGGTATGCCAGAGCGGCTACTACAGTCCTGCTCACAGCACTGAGAGCGGCATCTGTAGGCATGCCCCGGCAGTTTTATAACAGCTGGCTCAGCAGTGATACACTAAAGAGTCAGCTGTCAGTCGAAATGCCCGGGTATACTTACAGCTGCCACTCTCGGTGCTGTGAGCCCTGACTGTAGCCGCTCTGGCACACCTCTATGACTGAAAGCTGGCGGCTTCTGGGAGAAATAAAGTTAATTTTCTCACTGTTGCGTACTATCAGTACTGTGACCGGGCATATCTGCAGATTAATAGTGTTATCCGACCACACAGGTTCCCTTTAATGCTTCAGTGTACAAGACATTTTGGTAAATTGTAGCTTCCAACTTTATGGGAACAGTTTGAGGAAGACTAAATATTCATTTTCAAATCTGTTTGAGTTTTCTGGTTGTTGATTCTTTTTTTATATTCTATTTTCTGTGTGTAACACCTGCACATGGAACTGTCAGAGCAGCTACTGGTATACTGGGATTTACAGACACTAAGAAGAGTTTTGCAGCTGCTGTTAAACAGGGACCTTCAGACATTAATGGTTTTTTCCCTGAGCTGCGGGGGACTACAATTCCCATGGACCCTTGTTTCAGTCAGATGACACAGCTTGGAGGGATAGGAGGGAGGAGGAACTTGGGGGAGGGAGCTGCAGAGGAAGTGAAAGAAAGTGAGAGAGTGGATGGTTCATGTAAAAGATGGAGCGCTGTGGACTTGTATTCCTCTAAAGAGCGGAGCGTTCCCGTCCCCTCTGATATACCTGCGAATCTGGAGAGAGCGCAGCCCGGTCATCAGGTGAAGCAAGCAACATTAAGGACTCGGAGAGTTCTACCGGCACTCCCACCGTATAAAGGCCTGAATCCTGCCGCCCCCAGTTGGGGTCCAGGGAAAACTACCCGGTGGAGACGCACCGTGAGTGACCCTTTTCGAGACTTGTGGTTCAACCAGCCCGTTACAGTGAGTACACTACGCCCCAGACTATTTACCTTCGTGAGCATCTAAGTGCACCAACGGTTATAAATTTGCGCGCCAACATCCGCGGCAACTGGGCCCCAACGTTTGGACTGGGTTAATACAAGAAAAGGGGAACCCTGCTACGTTATATTTGCAGGGTTGGGGAAAGAATTAGGTTGTGATGTGTATATGATTTTTATAGAGCACCGTTACCTGTATTGCATGTTGTTTCTTTAAATACACTTAATTTCTGCTGCATATCCATAAACCAGTTAAACAGTTTTACTCCTGTTTTGGGTGAGTGTGTACTGAGCTATAGGCAGGGGTTTCCCGAATCAGTCCCTGGCAGAAGATAACAGTCCTTCTGCAGTCCTAGAGAGAGCTCCAATCAAGATTCGGGTGGAGGCACTGCGCCCTAAAGAGGTGAGACCCCCCATAACACCCAGCGTACCGTGGTAGCCCTGAAGGGGTGTTACAGTGGAGGCACTGCTGAGATTACAGAACTAACACAGGAGTATTTACTATGGAGACTTTAACAGAGCGAGAAGTATATTTGTGGTGTGAAGAGATGGATGTTACAGCTAGACAAAGCTTTGCAGTGAGTGGTGAGCTCTGTGATGCATCTGATGAAGAGATACTGAAAATAGTTAACCGACTCACTGAACTTGCCCACCCTGAAGTGGTCGACCGCAGAAAGGAAAAGGGGGGACAGTTACCCATAGCCCTGATTTCAACCGGGCAGATCTTGAGGAAAGATTACTTCCCATCCATGATAGCCGTGTCCCCAGAGTATGGTCGACAATGGAAGATCACTTGGCCTAATGAGTCCGAAGTTGAGACCCGGCAACAGGAATCAACCACTCAGTCTAGGAAGACTAGTATACGTCCGCCTCTACTCCCCTTAGAACCAGTCCTGAAGAGACAGCGGCACCTGTTGATGTGCTTATGACAGCTATGGAAAAGTTAGTCAGTCAGTTTGCAAAGATGCAGCCAGAAGGGAACTACCGTCGTTTAAGAACCTTCTCGGGTGCCCTCCCCACCCCTGCTGGAGAAGAAGAATATGATACTTGGAGGGATGTCACTTTACTGTGCTTAGAAGAGTGGCAGTGCACTGATGCCGTGAAGAAGCAGAGAATAGTAGAAAGTTTGAAGGGTACTGCTATGGAAGTGGTGCAGGCTGCTTGGCGGAGCAAGCCACTAGCAACTTATCAAGATTATATGAGTGCTTTAGAAGATGCTTTTGGATCCCCTGAAGATGCTACTGATCTACTCTATAAACTTCGTACCACCTACCAACAACCAGATGAGAAGATGTCCGACTATCTATACCGATTGGATAAGATGGTTCATAGAATAGTATCTAAAGGTGGAGTCAGCCCTAAAGAAGTTGATCAGTGTCGTCTGGACCAAGTACTCAGAGGAGCTCTCACTCATGATCCAATTGCTCAGCGGATGAGGTCTTGTGATAAAGAGAAGATTCCTGGTTCTTTTCATGAGTTGCTTAAGGAAGTTCGCAAGGAAGAGGTTATTTTGGCCGCAAGAGAGAAGACCTCCCTCGGGTGACTACTGTTGCCTTGAAGCCAGCAGCCGACTGCCGAGAGAGGGAACTGCTGAAAGTCATCGAGAAACAGGGGGAGCAGATTACTCAATTGTTAAGTGCTCAGGCCAAGACAATACAGCGGTTACAAAGTGCTGCAGAGGTAGCCGAGAAGCAGACCCTGGCTTCAGGAAGAGAGAATGATGACCTGTGGAGTGGAAAGTAGGAAACCAGAAGGGTGCTTTGTCTGTGGGAGTCCGGGCCATATAGCTCGTCAGTGTCCAAAGAGGTGGAGCTCAAAGAACTCTTCACATTCTCCCCACCTCCCTCCGAGGCAGTCGGGAAACGGGAAAGGGGGCCAGTAGAACCCCATACTGAGCCCCATCAGCAACTAAGACCTACTCTACCTCTCCATCCAATAGTGCCTCATCGAAAACACTGCCTGAAGGGTTAGTGGGACCAGCCCCGCATGTCCCCGCATATATCAATGGTAAATCTTGTTCAGTATTGCTGGATAGCGGATCTCAAGTGTCCATCATTTTTGAAGGATGGTATAAAAGATATTTATCCAATGTGCCTCTGAAACCGCTGTCTGGACTCGTGGTGTGGGGACTGAGTGAACACAGCTATCCCTACCGAGGATACGTGTCCGTGACACTACGATTCCCAGAGACTGTTGTTGGAGTGGATAAAGAGATACCCATTATAGCGCTAATCTGCCCGGAGGCAGAGGCAGATGAGAGACCCACACCTGTCATAGTGGGAACAAATGCCAACATTTTCCGTACGTTAGCTCAGTGGTGTCGTGAAGCTGGGGGAGAAAAGTACTCGCAGACCCTATCCATCCACCCAGTCTGTCTGGAAGCCTATGTGAGGACGGAGGAGGAGAAGAGGGAACTGCAGCCTGAAAGCTTTGACCCTTGTTTTGAAGGAAGTGAGCTGAAAGGAGAAGAGAGGAGGCTAGTCATCGACGGCATGATGATGCGGGGGGCGGCTTTCTCCTTGGGCGAATGGGACATGGGCCTCGCCCAAGGAGTAGAGCATCGCATTCGGTTGAAAGATCAAAAGCCTTTCCGAGAGAGATCCCGAAGATTGGCCCCGGCGGATATCGAAGATGTTAGGCAGCATCTACGCGGTATGTTAGACACAGGAGTCATCATAGAGTCTAGTAGCCCATATGCTTCCCCATTGTGATTGCTCGAAAAAAAAATGGAGCTATTCGGATGTGTGTGGATTATCGTACTTTGAACAAACGTACGGTTCCTGACCAGTACACTGTGCCCCGAATTGATGAAGCTTTAGATTGCCTGCAAGGGAGCCAATGGTTTTCTGTGTTAGATCTCCGGAGTGGTTACTATCAGATACCCATGTCAAAGGAAGATCAAGAGAAGACCGCTTTTATCTGCCCCATTGGGTTCTTCGAGTTTCAAAGACTGCCTCAAGGACTGACAGGTGCTCCGGCCACTTTTCAGAGATGTATGGACAAAGTAGTGGGGGACATGCACTTACGTGAGGTCTTGGTTTATCTCGATGATCTTATTGTTTTTGGGAAGACTCTGGAAGAACACAATCAGCGGTTGTTCAAGGTGCTGGATCGGTTGAAGGAGGCTGGGTTGAAGTTGTCCCTTGATAAGTGCCGGATTTGCCAGACGACTGTGAAATATGTGGGGCACATAGTCAGCAGAGAAGGAATTTCCACCGACCCCGCCAAAGTGGAGGCTGTGGTAAACTGGCCTAAGCCCACCAAGCTGGGGGAGCTTAGGTCCTTTTTAGGATTCTGTGGATACTACCGAAGATTTGTACCCCAGTACTCTCGGATTGCGAAGCCATTAACTGCTCTTACCCAGGGGTATCCCCCTTCCGGCGGGACAGCCCGCCCCTCAAGGTCAGGGAAAAGAGACTACTTCCGAGTTAATGAACCTTTTGGGAAAAGATGGACACCCTTATGCGACGAGGCATTCGAGAAACTGAAGTCATGTTTGACCCAAACTCCAGTGTTGGCCTATGCAGACGCCAGTAAACCATATGTGTTACATATAGATGCTTCTCTCGACGGACTAGGAGGGATTCTCTATCAGGACCATGATGGCTGTCTACGTCCCGTTTACTACATTAGTCGAGGATTGACTCCCAGTGAACGCAACTACCCAGCTCACAAACTGGAGTTTCTGGCTCTGAAATGGGCTGTAGTGGACATGCTGCATGACTACCTCTATGGGGTACGCTTCGTGGTTCATACCGACAACAATCCATTAACCTACGTGAGAACCACAGCAAAACTGGATGCCACGGGGTACCGGTGGCTTGCCGCACTCTCTCTGTATGATTTCAGCTTAAAATATCGACCAGGGATCAGTAACATTGATGCAGACACACTCTCTCGCCTGCCTAGTGAACCTTTAAATGAGGAAGAAGAAGGAGGATGGATAGAGGTCCCTGCCCCTGAGGTGAAGACTCTGTGCCATAGACATCGAACTGATGCCCTCACTCTGCAGTGCTGTGCTAAATTCTTAGGAGCATCTAGCGAAGCGCTCCCGTTGTCGTACTGTCGAGTGACAAATGTAACCCCAGACTCTCTCCCTCAACTGACTCATAATCAAGTCAGGACGGCGCAGCAGGAGGATCAGTCAGTGGGGGTAGTTCGATGGTGGGTGAAGAGGGGCTGGAGGCCCGAAAAGAATGCATTAAGAACAGAGGAGTCTGTCCTGCTGACTCGGCAGCTAGAGTCGCTAGTAGTAAAAAATGGGCTACTATACCGAGAGACAAGGGGCCAGAAGGGAGGAGTCCGCAGGCAGCTGGTGTTACCCACCCGATTTCGGAAGATGGTCATGAAGTCCCTGCATGATGACCATGGACATCTTGGCATCGAAAAGACTACGAGTCTCGTGGCCGACCGATTCTATTGGCCTCGCATGGAAGCGGATATTGAAGAATACTGCAAATCATGCTCCCGGTGTGTGTTGAGAAAAATCTTGCCTTTGAGAACAGCCCCCCTTGTGAACATTACCAGCGATGGCCCACTTGAACTAGTGTGCATTGATTTCCTCTCCATCGAGCCTGATGAAAGCAATGTCAGTAATGTGTTAGTGGTCACTGACCATTTCACCCGATATGCCCAGGCCTACCCCACTAAAGATCAAAGGGCAATTACTGTGGCAAAAACATTATGGGAGAAGTTCTTTGTACATTACGGGCTGCCTGCCCGCATCCATACCGATCAAGGAAGAGATTTCGAAAGTAGACTAATCAAGGAGCTATGCGCTCTCTGTGGGATCAAGAAATCCAGAACCACGCCATATCACCCCCAAGGGGATCCTCAACCTGAGAGATTCAACCGTACCCTTCTGAACATGTTAGGCACTTTAGATCCCAGGAAGAAGGGACACTGGAGCAGGCATGTGAGCCAGTTGGTTCATGCCTACAATTGCACCACAAATGAGTCAACTGGATATTCTCCTTATTTCCTCATGTTTGGAAGAAAAGCCCGACTACCCGTGGATATTAGTTTTGGGACATCCATTGACCGTTCTAATGGGAAGACCTACTTAAAATATGTGTCCCAGCTAAAAGAAGATTTGACAAAAGCTTACAAATTGGCAGAGCAGGCCTCTGGTCGGTCAGGGAAGCGCAATAAGACTCGCTACGACTGTAGGGTTCGAGAACAAGTTTTACTACCTGGAGACAGAGTTCTTATTCAGCTTTTGGGCCTTCCTGGGAAGCACAAGCTTGCTGATCGGTGGTGTCCTGACCCTTACGTGGTGATGGAGAAGTTGCCCGGTGTTCCGGCCTACAGAGTGAAGCCCGAAAAAGGGGGTGGAGCTGTTAAAACCTATCATCGAGATCATCTGTTGCCTGTGGGAAAAAACATCCCTTTACCCCCATTGCCAACTTAAGGAGGTCATACAACTCTTCAGTGCAATAGGAGAAGTCCAAGGTGTAAAAACCCACCCAGACTGGAGTTGCCTCAGGAGGATGTGACAGCGAGTCTGGGGATGAATGGGGACCTGACTGTCAATGGAGCTACAGGTGGATCGAGGACCCATGCCCCATGGGCGTAGACCCTGAAAACCAGACCCCTGAAGTAGAAACAAAGAAAAGGGACATTTGTCAGGAGGCGAGTGCACCCCGCCCACAATTGGAGGAAAGTTCAGAAGAGGGACATTTATTGAATGAAGAGATTCACCTGGTGGAGCCCGTTCTTGAGAGACAAGAGTCGGGGACTGAGGAGGTGGGCCCCTCGGTACACACTCGTCCCAAGCAGGACATTAGGCCACCCATGATGTTGACTTATGACAGAATGGGACATACCACTGAGGTCCCCAGGTTGATACACCCAAATTCAAATTCTGTTTGGCCTTATTTCTCGGTATCTTCCATGTGTCCAGGAGGTGGTTTGTATGCATGTAAATTTGGTGTTAGTCAGGATGCCTTAACCCCCATTCATGTTTCAGGTGGTGAGTCCTCATGTCGTGATGGGACACTTTCAATGACTCACCAGGGGGAGAATGTAACACCTGCACATGGAACTGTCAGAGCAGCTACTGGTATACTGGGATTTACAGACACTAAGAAGAGTTTTGCAGCTGCTGTTAAACAGGGACCTTCAGACATTAATGGTTTTTTCCCTGAGCTGTGGGGGACTACAATTCCCATGGACCCTTGTTTCAGTCAGATGACACAGCTTGGAGGGATAGGAGGGAGGAGGAACTTGGGGGAGGGAGCTGCAGAGGAAGTGAAAGAAAGTGAGAGAGTGGATGGTTCATGTAAAAGATGGAGCGCTGTGGACTTGTATTCCTCTAAAGAGCGGAGCGTTCCCGTCCCCTCTGATATACCTGCGAATCTGGAGAGAGCGCAGCCCGGTCATCAGGTGAAGCAAGCAACATTAAGGACTCGGAGAATTCTACCGGCACTCCCACCGTATAAAGGCCTGAATCCTGCCGCCCCCAGTTGGGGTCCAGGGAAAACTACCACCGGTGGAGACGCACCGTGAGTGACCCTTTTCGAGACTTGTGGTTCAACCAGCCCGTTACAGTGAGTACACTACGCCCCAGACTATTTACCTTCGTGAGCATCTAAGTGCACCAACGGTTATAAATTTGCGCGCCAACATCCGCGGCAACTGGGCCCCAACGTTTGGACTGGGTTAATACAAGAAAAGGGGAACCCTGCTACGTTATATTTGCAGGGTTGGGGAAAGAATTAGGTTGTGATGTGTATATGATTTTTATAGAGCACCGTTACCTGTATTGCATGTTGTTTCTTTAAATACACTTCATTTCTGCTGCATATCCATAAACCAGTTAAACAGTTTTACTCCTGTTTTGGGTGAGTGTGTACTGAGCTATAGGCAGGGGTTTCCCGAATCAGTCCCTGGCAGAAGATAACAGTCCTTCTGCAGTCCTAGAGAGAGCTCCAATCAAGATTCGGGTGGAGGCACTGCGCCCTAAAGAGGTGAGACCCCCCATAACACCCAGCGTACCGTGGTAGCCCTGAAGGGGTGTTACATGTGTATGGTTTTGGGGGCAGTCATCTTGCAGCTTCTGATAACAGCATTCAGAGATTTGCTTTACAGCAGACACATGACCTGGAGGGGCCAGTGTATTAACTTCTATGGGAGAGTTGTGTGGGCTTGATCTGGAATCTCTGCAGAGGTCATTGTGCAAAAAAACATGAAATATTAGATTTTTCATCACGTTTTAACAGCAGGTCATATTATGATTATACATTCTCTGTAAAGCTCCTGGACCCCTGGGTCACTCACCCACAGTACTTTTTATATTACTAGTATCTTATGTATCCCCGGATCCCTCAGACATAATGGCACGGGTCTACCCCCTACAGCTATCCTCCTAGAAGCATGCAGTCTGGGTTATAGATGTAGAATTGATGTTATTCATTACATATAAATAGGACACTTTTCCTGCTCGATTCATGGAAACAATTTTACTGAAAATAAAAATTCAAAGAATTGCAATGAAAAATTACAATTTACAAATTAGGGTTTTTTTTTAAAGTCTGAAATCTCACATATTTCCACTTAGTAAGTTTTATGAAAGCCAATAAAATGAGGTGCTACATAATAATACTTATTGCTGTACATTCCTAGTATTATTTCTTTGTTTACAAGAGTAATTAGGAATCCTTACAGCAAAATGGAATGATTAAATGAAAGTTTGCCCTTATGACTTCTGCCTCTAAAAAATGAATAAAGAAAAAAATAAATAAACAAAGATTGATTGTCAGGATAATTGTACTTCTATTCTACAGGAACGAGCCGCAGCTCGGATTCAGAAGTTACGCAAGTGAGGTTATTGGAAACCTGGAACGGACGGCAAGTTTCCTTAGAACTCGGCATTGTTCTGATGCTCTTTAATTCCGCTTAAAAATATACGAAGCCTCGGGGTGGGATGTCTGGCTCTGCTTAAAGGGGTTGTCGGAGATCTGACAAAATTGGGGAGATAATGCTGTGAAACAAAAAAATAATGTATGGTGCTCCTTATGGTGCTGCACATCAAATGTATTCTCTGCACCTAGCACATATTTGCTTATTGTTCCAGATAAAGAAATTGTTTTTGTTTGTTATCCAGCACTACGTCATACTTATTTATTTGCCAATGTCTGGGAATAAGAGATCCAGTTATGCATTATTGCTTGTTGTTTTTTTTACAGTTTGTTATTATGGAAAGAACTTTTCTGTTTGGGTGTCTGTGAGTAATTTTTTTTTATTCAAGGAAGCACTCCTCCTCTTCCCATCAGAGTTTTTGTTCTCTTAATATATTGTAGTCATATTATGCAGTACTGTGTACTTACAATTGCTCATTTTGCCTTTCTACCCAGATAATTCTTCTCTTTTGCATTAGATCTATTACATCACATGATTAAAATCTGACTAGCGGAATCTTTCTAAGCTCCATGTAGAAACAGGAAGTGTCTTTTCCCTGCATGCGTTATCATTAGAACTACAATTCTACATTATTGCAAAGTCCCTGGCAAGGGGGAGGGAGCAAAGGTCATAGGTCAGGAGTTGAAGATGGGTGGACCTGAGCTTTGATGGGAGTGCTTCTTGATTAATATTGATGACCACAACAATAAAAATGTTTGATTACCGTAATTGATATGGTGCCGTTATTTTGGACTAGGAAGTCAGAACATAGTGTGTGCATATGTTGTGCATATTTTTTTCAGAACTTGAATTGGAGATTAACTGCAATGGCCACTAATCACTGTACAGGAGTTGCACTGCTCCGCTCCGTACATAGTTTACAGCCAGCTACTGCAAATATTTTGAAGTATGTCTCTATCAGCTTTGCCCATCTACAAGATGACATTTTTGTCCATTATTATTTGCAAACTAGATCTAGCTAAGTGAGATTAGCTATAGGAAAACCATCCCCACAGTCAAACATGGTGGTTGGTGGTGGCAGCATCATGCTGAGGAGATGCTTTCCTTCAGTGCGGACAGGGGACCTTGTCAGAGTTGATGGGAAGATGGATGGAGCTAAATACAGGGCAATCCTGGAGGAAAACCTGATAAAGGCTGCAACAAATTTGAGAGTGGAGCATAGGTTCACCTTCTGGCAAGACAACGACTCTAAACATACTGCCAGAGCTACAATGGAGGGTTTAGATCTAAGCATATTCATGTGTGTGAATGACCCAAAGTCCAGATCTAAATGCAATTGAGAATCTGTGAGAAGACCGGACAGTTGCTGTTCGCAGACGTCTCCATCCAATCTCACCGAGTTAGAGCTAGTTTGAAATGAGTAATGGACAAAAATGTCATCCTCTTGATGTGTAAAGCTGATAGAGACATATCCACAGTAGACTTACAGCAGTGATTACAGCCAAATGTGGTCCTACAAATTATTGACTCAGGGGGGCTGAATACAAATGCAAATTAGGAGAAACACTGTCCTTTTAAAAGAATTGTGTGCCCACGGCTCACACCCTGCTTGCCGCATTTCCTGATACCCAGCTCCTGCTCCACAGAGGTCGTCATTCACATGAAAGAGACCTTAGGTTTTATGCTATTGCTCGACTAGATTTTGCCTACCTGCGCCAATAACAGATGTCCATGACAAAGACCGCTCCCGGTTCGAAATGTTGGACTACATCTACAAATTTACACTTCAGCAAGACGTACAGTCTCATTTTATTTTGTGGTGCTGAGGTTACTACATCTATGAACACAAACGCACGTCCACAATTTTCAGATTTATATTTTTTAAATAATTACAAAACCACATATCATTTCCTTTACACTTCACAAATACTCGCTACTTTGTGTTGGTTTATCACGTAAAATCCCAATAAAATACATTTAAGTTAGTGGGTGTAACGTGAAAAAAATGTAGAAAGGTTCAAGGGGTATGAATACTTTTTCAAGGAACTCTATGCCCTAAAATCTTGCTACACTGACTGAATAGGTCGTTTTAAAGTCATCATTACTACGGTGCACATCTGGGTGCTGTGGTTTAGCACATCAGTGGACAAAAAAATACTGAAAACTAGCGCACATTCATGTATCCTTATATTTACGAACTATGAAATGAACGTATTGTGCCAGCAAGCTCCCAGGATAAATGACCCTATATTCCTGGTAAAATAACCGACTGTCACAAACTACAGCAGAGCAACGTCGTAAGCCAAATACTTATTAAAACTATATTTTTTAGAATCCAGATGCTCTTATCTTTCCATGCTTTATTAATGGTGAAGTGACGTGTGTTTATCTCTCGCATCATTATTAATAAGTCAATATTTCCACTATTGTATTTCCAAAGAATATAAAGCTCCGTGTTGCCAAATGTTCCTACATATTTAATTACATATTTTGCAATATTTTCCACCTTAGTCGTCTTTGTTTTGTCTACTTTGAGTTATAATGAGAAGGTTAAGACGGCACAAGCACTGGAGGAATCCGCGGTCCGCTCCCCGCTAAGTCTTGATGACATGTATCAAGGAGCGTAAAGTGTGTATTTGGCTTCCTTCCTCCATATTTTATACACTGTTGAGAGACGCTTGTTTAGGAAGATTTTCTTTTATATTAGACAGAAAACGATTAGGCTGTTAGACAGAATACCTCATAGTAAACTGAACGTAAAAAATACATAATGGGTTTATCAGAAACTGCGCAACAAAAGCTAAATCCTCGCAAAATGTACAGAAGGATTAAAACATTGCAGACCCTCCTTTCTATAAAAAAACCGCACTCCATATAGATTGCAACATAATGATCTTCTTACTGGTTTTAATGGTGGACATGATGTCACACATGGACCTATATAGTGTGTCTTCTTATCACCTTAGGGCTCATTCAGAGTCTGTTTTTTGCGTACGAGTGCTATCATGGTTGTAAGGCGTAACCGAAACGCATTGGTTGATATAGGACCACTGGAGGAACCGCTACTGTTTTAAATGTTGTGTAATAAATACTGAAGTTTTAGGCTATGTGCACACGTTGCAGAAATGATCCGTAATTTTGCGGAGCATTTGCGCAACTCCCCGCCGCGGGTAAAACGCATACGTAATAAGTATGCGTTTTACCGAAAAACACAAGCTTTTTTAGCTTGCAGAATGTTCGCGCTTTTCCAAGCGATTTGAAGCATCGCTTGGAAAAGTGATTGACAGGTTGGTCACACTTGTCACAAATAGTGCTTGACAAGTGTGACCACCTTTTTACTAATGAGGAATGTTAAAAAAAAAAAAAAATAGAGATATACTTACCCTCTGTCGGCCCCCGGAGTCCTCCCGCTCCTCAGTGACGCTGCCAGCAACTTCCATTCCCAGGGATGCATTGCACGAATGACCTCTGATGACGTAGCGGTCAGGCGACTGCTACGTCATCGGGGGTGATTCTCGCAATGCATCCCTGGGAACGGAAGTTGCTGGCAGCGCCGCTGAGGAGCGGTAGAACTCCGGGGGCCGGCAGAGGGTAAGTATATTCATATTTTTTATTTCAATTCTATTTTTTACAGGAATATAGTACCAACCGCACATGAAGCGCTCACTTTCCACATGGTGGGCATAGCCACATGTGTAAAGTGAGAGTTTCAATGGAATCCTATGGCGGTGTAATCGCCGCGATTACGCAAAAATAATGAACATGCTGCGTATTTTACCGCGATGCGATTACGCTCCGGAAAAATACGCAGCATGTGCACAGCAATACGTAATCCCATAATATGTGAACAGTCCCAGTCTGTAAGCCATAATCATCAACATTAACAGAAATAAACACGTGAAATAGATCACTCTGTGTGTAATGTCTCTATATAATATATGAGTTTTACTTTTTGTATTGAAGAACGGAAATAAATTAACTTTTTGATGATATTCTAATTTTGTGAGAAGCACTTGTAGGTGGAAAGGTGCACTGAACTGTTGGAAAAAACTAAGGGTGCATCGAGAGCCTGTGCTTGGTTGGAACAGTCATTTTATGCTGATATACGCTCTTTAAAAGAAAAAAAATATGAAAAAACTCAAGTTCAATCAATTTCCAATTTCAAAAAAAACTGAAAGAACATCCAGAATTTGTGTTTGCTTTCCTTAGGTTCAATTAACAAGACGATCTAACATTTGGAAATGTAATGCCTTTTACAGCTGTGGAAAGAAAAGGATCAAGAAAGTCAGTGCAGCCAAAAGTTGTCTTAGGCCAGGCATTTGCACAACAACAAACTAAGCGAGTATCTATACCAATAATTCCTAAGAAAAGAGGTCTGTGTTTTGTAAAATGTCTGGCGAGCGTTCGACCTCTCAAACTTGTGGTGAGCTTCTGAAATAGTGCGGGTCAGATAAACATAGCATTGAGGAGGGCCATGAATCAGAGACCAATGAGCAGTAGAAAAAAAATAATTTGTTACATTAAACGACTTAAAATTTTAATTAAAAAATATTTGGTCATCTCCTGCATAAACAAGCAATAACTCCTATTTATGTAATGCTGTTTGACAAGATCGTGCTCATACACCGCAGCGCAAGAAGCTACTGTTACTTAAGGGAGATTTCTGGATTTACGCAAGTTAAAAAAAAATTCAAATATGGCTTTATTCCCATTCCATTCCCAAAAAATCTCAGCCTACTGGTAGTGATTGGAACTACACTTCTCATTATTGAAATTGCATCAATAAGAAGGAAAAGTCATGAAATTATGAAAATCACACGATCGATACAGATGTTACTGATATGCAAAATATGAAAAAAAAATGGAAACAAATATTTTTTGTTGGGAGCTAGTGTATAGAGCAAGTTCAGCTTCTGGCCATTACTCATGATGGCCAGAATCCGCCTCTAAATGCAGTGAGTGGAGCTGAGGGTCTTAACCTGTTAAAAAAAAAAGTCTTAAAAAATATTAAAAAATAATATATATCTATATAAAAAAAACATATTTGGTATCGCCGTGTTCATAAAAGTCCAATCTATCAAAATCTAAAATTAACCAGATTAGTGAAAACCGGAAACAAATGGCAGGACTCTTTACAGATGCAGTGGAAGTTCAGTTACTGATTCCTGTCGCTTCCTGATCCTAAATTCTTTCTGTAGACCCCCAGTCTTTCAATTAACAAAGATCATGACTTTCTCATATTCAGACATGAATTCTCTCAGGGACCCATGGCTAGATGTGTGAATTCCTTGGCTTTCTCGGCCATTGTTGGCAAAGTTGCAAGGTCAGTCTTTGTGCCCAGATCCTCATACCTAGCATCAGCTTCGGTCTGCTCTCACTGCAGAACACTCAGCTCTATCATGCCCTCTCTGAGAGGATGGTGCATGCCAGATGGCCCTCCTTATCTTTTTTGCCTAGGTACCAATGTTGGCGAAAAAACACCCATTGGGCCAAACGCTACGACCTTCGCTCCTTGCACTCGCTTGGCTCCCCCAAAATGTGACCTGCTTGACACTATACATCTCCTGAATCTTGGATCAGGTGTAATTATTCTGGTTTCCATACAAGAGCACTTTACAGGTATTTATTCAAACCTCTTTGGTGTCCCAAGTGGAACGTCTCAGTTCTGCCCTTGAGGGACCTGAAGCTGTTGAACAAATGGATCCAACTACCCCATTTCTGCATAAACGTCATAGGCAAGATGGTTACTGCCATTAAGACAATTCCCTTTTCTCAATTTCCTTACCATGGCCCTGCAGCTTGCCCTACTCTCTCGTTTGAACAAAACTGTATTTTCCATGGATCATCCAGTTCTCCTCCGACGCAGGTCTCACCTCTCCCATGCCTTGGCTACTTTTTTTCTTCCTATTCACTGGCAGATAGTGACGATGAATACCAGTCTCTCTAGGTGAGCGGGCTTCCAGAAGTCCACTGTTCAAGGATTCTAGAAGAATCATGAAGCTCTCTATGTCCTAGAGCTCAGGATCATACATCTTCTCCATTGGCAGGACCAGCTGTCATGCCCACCAATCCGGATCCAGTCATATAATGTCATGGCTGTGGCATAACATCATTCACAAGACGGAACAAGAAGTTGTCCAGCACTGGTTGAGGTTTCTCGGATTCTTTTCTTGGCATAATGAATTCCAGTGGTCCACATACTTCCATTATACCATGGTGCTGTGTATTTCCTAAGCCAACAAGACCTATAGCCGTAGGGAAGTAGTCTCTTCACCTTGACGTCTTCCTCCAGAATTGTCTCCGGTGGTGTACTTCAGACGTCGATCTGATGCCATTTAGACTGAACCAAATTTGTTCAAGATCAAGTCAGCAGTGGTTCCAGTCATCCTTGTTGCTCAGGACTGGCCCAGAAGATCCTGTCACACAAAAGCAACCTTTTTGCAGTCATTCTGAGGAGACTTCCAAATCTAGACATTCTTTCCCAGTTTCCCCTGTTCCATTCCTATTCACAGTCGCTCACTTTAATGGCATGGCTATTGAATCCACAGTCCTGAAGTCTTCAGTTTTCTCCAATCATTCTATGCTTAGAGCACGGATGCCCTTCTCATCTCGTTTTTATCTGCATACTTGGAAGACTGCAACTTGTTCTTCCGTTCACAACATTTTACAGAGTTCATACCTTCGTGTCTGCTGATGTGAGTTTGGGTAGAAGGGCTTTGCAAGCAGCAGTTATCTGGGTTATAGCTTGAGGGATCTGCTTTACTATCCCTTTACCATTGTTGTTCTGGCATTCTTCTGTTTCCCACCCTTCAAACTATGTTGCCAAAAAAAACATTTTTGGCTTACAAAATAGGAAAATAAAAGTGAAAAATAAAGTTCTGTCATACTGTAAACTCAAACTAACTGTGTAGACAAGGGGTTAATGCCATCATTTTCAAAGCACTATATACAAAAGGGCTCTCAAAGTCCCCTGTGAATTGAGTTGTAGTACAAATGCTTGACCACCACGCCAGTCACTTCTATGGGACCGATGGAAAACAGCTGTTCCACAAATCCCAAGTATGTGAATGGAGAACACATGCAATACAGCTCCATTCACACAGGGGATTTTAGGACCCCCATTTTATCGGTGGAGCACCCAGTGTCCAGATCAATCATGCATTTATCTTGTTGGGTGTGTTATGCCAATGGGTTGCCATGATAGCTACTGCTTACTATAAAATGCACTAATTCGAGTATTGTGATTAAACCAACGCAGGTTTAAGTCATGTAAAAAAAACTAAAATATAAAGTAAAAATTAGGGTTTTTTTTCCAATATTTTAGAAAAAATGAAAAGCCTAAACCGGAAAAGTGTAAATCACCCACTTTTTTACCAATTCAAAAATAAACTAGTAAAAGATGTGAAAGAGAAAAACAAAAAATATAACTAAAGAATTGCTGTTTTTTTTTTTTTGTCGCCATACCTCCCAAAATGTAATAAAAATTGAGCAAAAGCACACATGTACCCCTAAATAGTACCAATAAAAACGTTTAGCTAGACACACAAATAAGTCCACATAGAGTCAAAAAGTGACGTGTCTCAGAAAATGGCGTTACAAACTAAAAATGTTTTGCTTTTGTCTTTTTTACAAAGTTATGATTTTTTTCTACGACTAAAATATATAAAAAAGAAATATACTATGGTACTGACTTGAAGAATAATGTTATTAGGTTATTTTTACAGCACAATGAGTACCAATAAAATTAAACAATAAAAAACAAATGCTGAATTGCATTTTTTTTGTTCTTGAAGTTTTTTCCTGTTTTTCAGCCATTACATAGTGAAGTGATGGTGTCATTAAAAACTTTAACTTGTACTACGAAAAAAACAAAAACAAGCCCTTACACGGTTCTGTCAATGGAAAAATGAAAGTGAAGGTTACACCTCTCCCTATGTTTGTACCCAAAATATCTCAGTTTTAATATGCAGATTATTAAATATGTAGATCTAAGTGCATATCGAGGAAGGTGCCAAAAATTTGAGTTGATTGTATATATTTATATTCATACCAGTTTTCTATCTATTGTTTCCCCGCAGAGCATCCCTTCTATATCAAGTAGACCCAGACATTTTACTTTGACCACCAGCTCCTGATTACAAGTCAGAATCTTAATAAAGTCTGTTCTGAGCGTAGTTTGTAAACCACAGCTGTACGTTTTCTTCAGTTTCAGTTATGCACTTTGTGTTTTTCCCTCTTTTTCAGCTTACCATGATAGCAGTCATTACAGTTCTGCAACTGATGAAACTCTGGCATCTGAACAGACAAGGGTGATATGTCACGCAGAACATGAAAGACGGCAATAATGAAATTATGGAGGGCTTTAAAATTAAACCAGCAGTGAACGCTATAAACACAAAAGCGATTGTGGAATATATAAAAAAACAACAACTATATTGTGGAAAATCCATGTAAAATACCATCGGACAAACAAAGTTAGAAAATCAAACAAAGCCCTGGGTAAGATGAGAATAATCACAGCCCAGAAAGAGATGTTAACAGTTTTAGCAAAAGCTGTCACTTTCATTACTTTTAGTTTTGTGTTTTCTTTTACTGGTGCTATAAAAAATTCATTAAATCGTTAAAGGGTTATTCCTAAAATCACAAGTTATCCACTATCTTTGGAAATTGCCAATGAATGGAGTGGAGACCAAACATGCGCATCTGCGCTTCATTCAAGATGGGGTCTCCTGGTCCCGTCTCGAGATTGCTGGGGGTCCAGGTGGTTAGACCAACAGCTATCAGCAAGTTATCTCCTATCATTGACAGGGGATAACTTGTGATTTGGGGAATGACTCTATAAAGGGTTTTTTAGGTCTTCTTTCACCACTTAAGGACCATTTTTGGTCCTAATGTCCAAACTTTTTCTTTTTCCAAGTGCCAGTCGGTCCTTGGGTTTGTTTGTAACCCAAATTTGTAGGTAAGTTTGAAAAAAAAAGTCAAATACCTCATTGTTGACCTTTCTGGCCACCCCGCTGCTTCCCGTCTAGTCCTCATGTCCAGTCTCTTCACTATAGGCCGGGACTACCAAGCCTCAGAGGTCACTGTGTGTCATTAAATCTTGGCACAAGTCTTCACGTCACAAACATCCAACACGTAGTGACCGCGGCGCTGAGGCCTGGGCACGGCTGGAAGGCCTATAGTGAGGAGGCCGGAGATGCGACACTCAAAGTCGGAAGAAGACCAGACGGGGTAGTGAGCAGCCGGAGAAGTGAGCGTTTAGAGGAGTATTATTATTTTAATGTTGTTAATATCTTAGGTACGTAACTAGGAGTCGTGCATTAGTTAGATATTTGTAAGTTGGGGACTGTCTGTGCATACAACCTACTACCTAACTTTTTACCTATATTACCTATGATTTAAATTTTACTCTTGTCACTTCCTGCACAAATAAATTAACTTAATTCTATGAATCACTACGATTATAATACCAAATTTATATATTTTTTTTATATTTTATTACATTCCTGTAATAAATTCACAGCCTGAAAAAAGTTATATGACTTTGTCGCCATATTCGGAGAGGCATAAATTTAAAAGGGTAACTATAATTTGATCACATTTTAATTTAATCTGTGGGTCATTATGCTTACGGTGATTTTCAATTTACATTGTATTTTACATGTTCTACTACTTATTGACAGAAGGAGCGCCCTCCTTCTGTCAAACTCCTTTAATGCAGTGGTAGAATTGACTGCGGCATCTGAGGGGCAAAACTGCTGAGATCTGTCCTCTCACAGATCCTCGCAGTTTCAGCAGGAGCTAGGCTATGGATCCCTGCTGGCAACCAGTTGCAAAAGCAACTGATCGTGCAAGTACATACGCAGTACCCGCGATCACCGTGGCGTATGTATATACGTCATGGAGCACTAATTAACAAGTGCTCATGATGGATATATGCGTCATTGAGCGTTAAATGTTATCAGTAGGAAGCCCATTCTTCTAAATGAAAAGAAGGCGTACATAGCCCTGGAATCCGGCTTTTGTTCCACTGCTCTGTCTCCACTAGACCCCAGAAGGTGTGATTTCCCGATG
>JARQOD010000006.1:26582708-26654899 GCA_033576555.1 Oophaga sylvatica | reverse complement strand
TTTTAACCCCGCGCATTCCAAATCGCCAAATAATTTTGGCCCGGGATAGGAATCTGCACCGTTGTACTTACGGACATGAAATTTTGCATGCCCGCACATCTCAACCCCAGGAGCATCATAGCCTATGTGTTGAATGGAAATTTTAACCCCCGCACGTTCCAAATCGCCAAACAATTTTGGCCCTATCTACATAATGGGGAGAAAGCTGAATGCTTGTGTGTATGTCCGGCATAGGAATCTGCATTTACGGGCATGAAATTTTGCACACCCGCACGTCTCGACCCCGGGAGCGTCATAGGCTAGGTTTTGAGTCAAAATTTTAACCCCGCGCATTCCAAATCGGCAAATAATTTTGGCCTGGGATAGGAATCTGCACCGTTGTACTTACGGGCATGAAATTTTGCATGCCCGCACATCTCAACCCCAGGAGCATCATAGGCTATGTGTTGAATGGAAATTTTAACCCCCGCACGTTTTGGTGTGTGATTTTTATGTGCAGAATAAATTTTTGTTAACATAGTCTATTTTGTTACAGCTAACAGCAGTTATTAATTAACCCGGGCGAAGCCGTGTACTACAGCTAGTATGATATAATGTACTCCCCATTGTCCTCCATGCAATATATTTCCCCAATACAGTATTATGGCCACCACAATTTAAAAAAAGCCCACAATACTCCGCTGTCCTCCTTGTTTCTCTGCTGCTTTGGTCTCTGTACTGAGAACTCTGAAATCTCGGACATCTCAGCGCAGCGGACGCCATGTAGTGACGTCATCGTGCCTACTGCGCAGATGCGTCAGACGCCAAAGAAGAATGACGGAGGAGGAAGTGTCGGCTGACACTCCCTCTTTCATCATTACTGTCAACTGTATTGGCATCCAGGATACTGATACAGTTCAACAGGTGGGGGGGCGCCTGTGCTGACACCGGGCCCCATAGCATCCACCTTGCCTGCCTCCATTAGCGTTATACCACCGGCTTAAGGATAACTTGTTGATTGCCGGATATCCGACTGGAATTCAAAATCATTACACCAGCCTTATGACATCTAACCAACTTATATAGTTTACAATGTCGCATCTGATGTCAGATACTGCTACTGACCATGGGCATGAAAATATACCCCCTGACCTAGAGATTGTCTAATGTTTTTTTCTTATGCACAAAATATTACGGGACAATATATTTGTAATTACATCTAAAATTAATTTGTTTAAAAATGACAAAATACATTACATTATCTATACTGTACAGAGTAGAGCTGAATTCACAATTCTGCAGGCTGCAGGCATTAAAAAAATGGAACCAAAGGTCCAAACCAACTCGTCTGCACAGAGCTGTGTGCATTCTGGGTCATGACATTTCGACACTGGACCATGTGTGATAATGCGATTCTGGACAAGCTTTCCCTGCATTTTAAGAGCTCATTTTAAGCATACGATTACACGCTCATTGATTAATTCCACTAAATACCAGCAGAATTGGAAATACAGCTCTGAAGTATAATCCTCCATAAAGGAGTTGTCTGGTGAAAACAAGTTATCTCCCATCCATAAGATAGGTGTATAACTTATTGATTGGTGGTAGGACCACCGGGAACTTTTATCCCCTACTCGACCGCCACGCCATTCTTAGCCTACGTGGCTGCCGAGTGCTGCACTTACATTTTTTATCAGCCCATAGAGACTGAATACTCCATTCAGTAACAGAAAAAAGTGTAGAAAAATTCCCCATTCTGCTGATGAGTGTGGGTGCCAGCGGTCGGACCCCCACAGATCAATAAGTTATCACCTATGCTATCGATAGGGGATAACTTGTTTTCACCCGACAAGTACAGTACGTGACAAATAATGTCATGTTTTTGCAAACTGCTCTTTTTATGTAAATTATATCAATATTGTAATGGAAATAGCCTAAAGTATAGCATTTGGCGCGCAGAGGAAGGCGACACCTTATCATTTCTGCGCAACGTTTGTAGCTCCTACATTAGAATAATTTTCTACCTATTTTCCAGTGATGAGTAATTGCCCTGCTTTATCTCTGTGTAACGCCTGGCAGCCCATCTCACCGTGTGTCTTTACACGTCTGTTAAAAGGTGACATCCCCATAAAAAGCAGCAGCTCCAATGGGCGTGGCGCTGACCAGAGCGGCTCAGTGGACAAGCGCTGGTTCTGGAACTGGCAAGCTGGAAATCACACCTCTGAATGAAGCTCTGCTAAACGACATCATAAAGTATGTGGAGCCTTTCAGCTCCCGGCATCCAGAAGAGGCAGAGTTTGTCTTCAGAGAACCTCTGGAATGGAAAACCAATTTGGAGCCATCGGCATTTGGATCTGGTTATGATATTAGGTGAGGCCAGACCGAGAAAAAAAAAAAGTTGCAATACATAAAAAGCTCAATAAATGAGCCAAGAGGATTTTTTTTTGTGAATTAAATGTCTGACATTCTGTCCAGCTTAAAGGGAATGTGTCATCAGAAATCTTTAGTAAGATTTGCTTTTTTCTAATTTTGTTTCTTTTTTTAGTAGATATCTCTCTATCTATCTATCTATCTATCTATCTATACA
Source organism: Oophaga sylvatica (assembly GCA_033576555.1). Taxonomy (NCBI): domain Eukaryota; kingdom Metazoa; phylum Chordata; class Amphibia; order Anura; family Dendrobatidae; genus Oophaga; species Oophaga sylvatica. The sequence goes on along the minus strand of JARQOD010000006.1, from coordinate 26,652,333 downwards.
CACACACATATATATTTTCTTTTTACATGTCACAATCAATATTAAAAATTAGAACTCTTGCAATCTTCACATTGGCCACTGGAGCTACTTTACACTAAAACTTCTTTTTGTTTCAGGAAACAACACATGTACATTAGCCATGTTGTAAAGTTGATGATCCTATCTTGAAGCATCTAATGGGTGTGTGCTAAGATCATTATTAAGGAAGGGGGAGCTGTGATATGGCCTATTGTGATAGGTGGATCCTGTGTTATCAGCTCTATATAGAAGCGTTACATGTTTTTGTAATCCTGCCTGTGATGATAAGGAGTCTGCTGAAAAGCCTTCCTGTTAGGACAGGAAGTATGAATCTAAAAACAATTCCTACTGGCCAGTGTAAATATTTGAAGATTTTTAAGCTTGTTTTTGTAAATGCAGACTGTGATATGAACAAAAAAAATTGGCAAGGATTTAAAAAAAGGAAAAAAAATTCTCAGGCTCCTCATTGGGAGACAAAGGTAATATGTTGCCACCTGGAGGCTGACACTAAGAATACATCTTGGAAAAAAAGTAATCTTCTCCCCCAACAGCCTACACTTGGCCAACCAACATCCAGCTATTCAGTTCAGCTTAGGCCTCTTTCACACATCCGTTTTTTTGTGTCAGTGTCAGGCATAATCCATCGAACACCTGAAGGGACGGATCCGGCGCTGAAATAAAAAAAAAAACTGATGCAACGGATCCGATTTTTTGCTGGATCCGACCTGAACTTTTGAACCCGGAAAAAGAGGGTTTTGGATGTCCGGAGACAGTGGAAAATGTAGTAGTAGTAGTAGTAGTAGCAGCAGCAGCAGCAGCAGCAGCAGCAGCAGCAGCAGCAGCAGTAGTAGTAGTCCCTGATTTCCAGAATCCGGATCAGACTTTTGACGGATTGCACAAAAGACTGATCCGGTTCCATTGACTTGTATTATTTCCGTCCGCCTGATGCGCCGCTTCAGGCACTATCAGGCGGCTCCGGAAAACAAAAAAAAAGGTTGCAGGCACCGTTTTGTCCGGCCGCCGGAATGTACATTTCCACCGGATCCGGACAAAAACGGATACAACGCAATGACATCAGGCACAATCCGGCGCTGATGAAAGTCAATGGTAAAAAAAACGCATCCGGTACCGGATCCGTTTTTTTAACAACACGCCGGATCGTGCCTGAAGTCAAAAAACGGATGTGTGAAAGAGGCCTTAGTGTCTCGTAGACAGAGACCGGTCTGAGTTTTGAACCTGTTATGATTCTTCCTTCTGCAAAATTGTTATTAGTTTCCCACCCCAGGGACTAATTTAGGATGTCCAATGGTTCCTGTGTCTCTCAATGAAGCGCCTGAAAAATGAGGATTTTTGGTACTAAATGAGGATTTTTGGTACTCTCTTTGTTGTAGCCTTCATTGGGAGACACAGATCCCGCCATTGTTTTGGGGCGGGGGTCTTGGTTATGCTATTCCTATTGATTTTGCACTAACTGAATAACGCTGTTGGTTGGCACTCACAGATCTTCAGGAGCACATTGTATAATAATTCAAGAATCGGGTAATGTAGAGGTTATCCACTATTAGTCAATGATAGTTATTTCAATTCAGGACCATAATTAAAATAAAAACAGTGTATACTCCCCTTCCGATAGCAGCACCGTACCAGTGATGAGCGGCCGCACTTAGGCTGCAGCACATCAATTTTCCATCTGGGCGGACATCTAATCATCCAAAATAGTAAAGGCAGAATGACAAGCAGCCGCAGATTGGCTGCATCCGGCCCTTGACACGATAATCACATCACTGCCGGGAACACCAGTGACTATACAACATTTTTATTTTTTTCATTAGGGTCCTAAATTGATTACGGTAATCTGGGTATGGATATCTCCTTTAATTGTGGCATGTCCATGGATCCCAAATTTGCTTCAGTCTCAGAACATTTGCCCACGATTGTATACATGTATATATATACTAGCTGAAGAGCCCTGCGTTGCCCGGGCATAGTAACTAACTGTGGTTAGTTATAACAAATTATAATGATTATCCTCCATCCTATAGTTCAGTGCCCATATACCCATCACACATATCCTCCATCCCATAGTCCCATGCCCATATACCCATCATACCTATCCTCCATCCCATAGTCTCGTGCCCATATACCCATCACACATATCCTCCATCCCATAGTCCCGTGCCCATATACCCATCACACATATACTCCATCCTATAGTCCCGTGACCATATACCCATCATATATATCCTCCATCCCATAGTCCCGTGCCCATATACCCGTCATACATATCCTCCATCCCATAGTCCCTTGCCCATATACCCATCATACCTATCCTCCATCCCATAGTCCCGTGCTCATATACCCATCACACATATCCTCCATCCCATAGTCCTGTGCCCATATACCCAACACACATATCCTCCATCCCATAATCCCGTGCCCATATACCCATCACACATATCCTTCATCCTATAGTCCCTTGCCCATATATCCATCATACATATCCTCCATCCCATAGTCCCCTGCCCATATACCCATCATACATATCATCCATCCTATAGTCCCGTGCCCATATACCCATCATACATATCCTCCATCCCATAGTCCCATGCCCATATACCCATCATACACATCCTCCATCCCATACTCCAGTGCCCATATATATGTACAGTCATGGCCAAAAGTTTTGAGAATGACACAAATATTATATTTTCACATGATCTGCTGCCCTCTGGTTTTTATGTGTGTTTGACAGATGTTTTTATCACAGACAGAAATATAATAATTGCAAACATATGAGTAACAAAAGCTTATATTGACAGTTAGAATGAGTTAATGCGGCAAGTCAATATTTGCAGTGTTGACCCTTCTTCTTCAGGACCTCTGCAATTCTCCCTGGCATGCTCTCAATCAACTTCTGGACCAAATCCTGACTGATAGCAGTCCATTCTTGCACAATCAATGCTTTCATTTTGTCAGAATTTTTAGGTTTTTGTTTGTCCACCTGTCTCTTGATGATTGACCACAAGTTCTCAATGGGATTAAGATCTGGGGAGTTTCCAGGCCATGGACCCAAAATCTCTATGTTTTGTTCCCTGAGCCATTTAGTTATCACCTTTGCTTTATGGCAAGGTGCTCCATCATGCTGGAAAAGGCATTGTTGATCGCCAAACTGCTCTTGGAGGGTTGGGAGAAGTTGCTCTTGGAGGACATTCTGGTACCATTCTTTATTCATGGCTGTGTTTTTAGGCAAGACTGTGAGAGAGCCGATTCCCTTGGCTGAGAAGCAACCCCACACATGAATGGTTTCAGGATGCTTAACAGTTGGCATGAGACAAGACTGGTGGTAGCGCTCACCTTGTCTTCTCCGAATGAGGCGTTTTCCTGATGTCCCAAACAATCGAAAAGGGGATTCATCAGAGAAAATAACTTTACCCCAGTCCTCAGCAGTCCACTGCCTGTACCTTTTGCAGAATATCAGTCTGTCCATGATGTTTTTTTCTGGAGAGAAGTGGCTTCTTTGCTGCCCTCCTTGAGACCAGGCCTTGCTCCAAGAGTCTCTGCCTCACAGTGCGTGCAGATGCACTCACATCTGCCTGCTGCCATTCCTGAGCAAGCTCTGCACTGCTGGTAGCCCGATCCCGCAGCTGAAAAACTTTTAAGAGACGGTCCTGGCGCTTGCTGGTCTTTCTTGGGCGCCCTGAAGCCTTTTTGGCAACAATGGAACCTCTTTCTTTGAAGTTCTTGATGATGCAATAGATTGTTGACTGAGGTGCAATCTTTCTAGCTGCGATACTCTTCCCTGTTAGGCCATTTTTGTGCATTGCAATGATGACTGCACGTGTTTCTTTAGAGATAACCATGGTTAACAGAAGAGAAACAATGATGCCAAGCACCAGCCTCCTTTTAAAGTGTCCATTGGTGTCATTCTTACTTAATCATAACAGATTGATCTCCAGCCATGTCCTCATCAACACCCACACCTGTGTTAATGGAGCAATCACTGAAAAGAGTGTTATGTTACGGTAGCTGAGGAGTGCAGGCAAAAAAGGAAATACACCAGAGCAGTTGGAATCTATGAGATTGCAGTACCCTGACTAACCACCGCAACTAGAGGCAGCCGTGGAGCGTTCCTACGTTGGTCCTAGACGCCTCGTCACAGCCTGAGAAACTAACTACACCTAAAGATAGAAATAGGAAAGCTATCTGCCCCGTAGCAGAACCCCAAAGATAATAGAAAGCCCCCAAACATGTAATGGCGGTTAGACAAGAGGAAATACTGACACAGAAAGAAAATAGTATGAGCAAACGCTGGGGCCCAAACTAACTAAATAGAAAAGGACAGGAAGGGTACTTACTGCAATCCCAGAAAACCCTGAAAAAACACCAACTCTACTAATTTCAAAATCACCTGAGATCACACGACCTCTACCACCTAAATTAGTTCTCTGGTGTAACAAAAACAGCAGCCACTGAAAAAACTGGAAAAAGCAAAAGTACAAAACACAGTGGCTGGACTAAACTGAGAGGGAAAAAGCCCCCGGAGGGGACCCAGAAGGCCCCCACAGAAGTGCAGGACCAAATGCAAAAATATAACAAAAACACAAAATAAGAAATTGTCTTATCTGATAGCAGGAGATGCAGACACGACACAGCAGGCTACAAGGAAAACTGGAAAGAAGGATTCAGACCAGAACAATTGATCACCGGCAACCCTGATGGGAAAATTACTCCCTTATATAAGACCAATCAGTAACACCTGATTCCCAGTCCTCACAATCCTCACTAGTACCGCTTGTAACCACCAGAGGGAGCCTCTGCTCAGAACTCATCTCAAACCCATTCACAACAAAGAGGTTAGCTGGTCCTTTTAAGGCAGGGCTGCAATGATGTTGAAATGTGTTTTGGGGGATAAAGTTCATTTTCTAGCCAAATATTGACTTTGCAAGTAATTGCTGTTAAGCTGATCACTCTTTATAACATTCTGGAGTATATGCAAATTGCCATTAGAAAAAGTGAAGCAGTAGACTTTGTAAAAATTAATATTTGTGTTATTCTCAAAACTTTTGGCCATGACTGTATGAAAAGTATATGGGCATGTGACTATGGGATGGAGGATATATATGATGGGTATATGGGCACGGGACTATGGGAATTACCTCAGTGTTTTAGTATTTTACTTCAGTATTTGGTCAGCATTTTACCTCAGAGTTTGGTCAGTATTTTACCTCAGTGTTTGATCAGTATTTTACTTCAGTATTTGGATAGCATTTTACTTCAGTATTTGGTCAGTGGTTTACCTCAGTGTTTGGTCACTATTTTACCCCAGTATTTTAGTATTTTACCTCAGAGTTTGGTCAGTATTTTACCTCAGTGTTTGATCAGTATTTTACTTCAGTATTTGGATAGCATTTTACTTCAGTATTTGGTCAGTGGTTTACCTCAGTGTTTGGTCACTATTTTACCCCAGTATTTTAGTATTTTACCTCAGTGTTTGGTCAGTATTTTACCTCAGTGTTTGGTCAGTATTTTACCTCAGTATTTAATCAGTATTTTACCCCAGTGTTTGGTCTGTATTTAACCTCAGTAATTGGTCAGTATTTTACCTCAGTGTTTTACTATTTTATCTCAGTGTTTGATCGGTATTTTACTTCAGTATTTGGTCAGCATTTTGCCTCAGTATTTAATCAGTATCTTACCTCAATGTTTGGTCTGTATTTTACCTCAGTGTTTTAGTATTTTACCTCAGTAGTTGGTCAGTATTTTATTTCAGTGTTTGATCAGTATTTTACCTCAGTATTTGATCAGTATTTTACCTCAGTATTTTGTCAGTAGTTTACCTCAGTATTTGGTCAGACTTTTACCTCAGTGTTTGGTCAGTATTTTACCTCAGTATTTGGTCAGTGGTTTACCTCAGTGTTTGGTCAGTATTTTACCTCAGTGTTTTAGTATTTTACCTCAGTGTTTGATCATTATTTTACTTCAGTATTTGGTCAGTGGTTTACCTCAGTATTTAATAAGTATTTTACCTCAGTGTTTGATCAGTATTTTACTTTGGTATTTGGTCAGTATTTTACCTCAGTATTTAATCAGTATTTTTTTTTCTACATCGGTAACAATAGAGCGCGGCAGTAATAGAGGAGGGGGTGATTTTTTCTGTCATGTGCTCTCTGCTCCTTTCTGGGGGGCAGACAATGGCTGGGAGCTTATGTTCCCGGGGTGCTAGATTTCTCCCACCTGGTAGGTGTCTGCTGAGGTGTTGTGGAGTGGGAAAACTGTTGCTCATAGCAACCAATCACAGCTCAGCTTCTTTTAAACAGCTGTGGTGAAATGAAAGATGCTTAGTGATTGGGTGCTGATACACACACACACACACACACACACACACACACACTAATTTTTATATATATATATATGTGTGTATATACATATATAACATACAAATACTTTGTATGTGTCTCACAGGCGTCCTGGCTCCAGAATGGTTGCAGTCTTTCTTTACTGTGTTCAGTCTGGATTCCTGTTTTCTATGTCACCCAGATTTTATGAAACATTTGGCCCCCAGACAATGCACAATGTCTATAATAAGGGATCGTTGGCACATTATGTGATATTGAGCATACATGGGTCATTTTGGGGCAGTATAGACACTTTGACACGTTGTACGTGTCACATATTTGTCTAGCAGTGGGATATATGCCACATTCACTGTACAATATAGACTCTCAGCTGTGGTGGATTTCCTATGACTACAGCTTGGCATGGTGTCATTTCAGTGATTCTTCGGTGAAGTCTGAAGATACAGACCAAGACGGAAACTCATTATTCATCATATCTTCATCAAAAGTGAAAATCAGGAGCTTCAAACACTTATCCCGCTTCCTCCAGACAGCACAGGATAAAAAGTTGAAAGAAACACAGGCTTGCTTGGAAGGTCAGTGCCCGTACTCCAGACAGAGGCAGAATAAAAGTGATTTACTAAGAAAAAACTGTCTTCTTGTCTATGGTCTTTTATCAACATGAAGTGATCTGAGACTATGGTCACCGAACAGGATCTATTTCAGGTCATATGGACATGTAACTTCTTCAGCCAATCACTGGCTGCAGCGGTCACATGCCAAAAGGAGGAAGCAAATACAGGTGCATCTCACAAAATTAGAATATTATCAAAAAGTTAATTTATTTCAGTTCTTCAATACAAAAAGTGAAACTCATATTATATAGAGTCATTACAAACAGAGTGATCTATTTCACGTGTTTATTTCTGTTAATGTTGATGATTATGGCTTACAGCCAATGAAAACCCAAAAGTCATTATCTCAGTAAATTAGAAAACTTTATAACACCAGCTTGAAAAAATGATTTTAAAATCGGAAATGTTGGCCTACTGAAATGTATGTTCAGTAAATGCACTCAGTACTTGGTCGGGGCTTCCTTTGGCATCAATTACTGCATCAATGCGGCGTGGCATGTAGGCGATCAGTCTATGGCACTGCTGAGGGGTTATGGAAGCCCACGTTGCTTTGATAGCAGCCTTCAGCTCGTCTGCATTGTGGGGTCTGGTGTCTCTCATCTTCCTCTTGACAATACCCTGTAGATTCTCTATGTGGTTAAGGTCATGCGAGTTTTCTGGCCAATCAAGCACAGTTACACTGTTGTTTGTAAACCAGGTATTGGTACTTCTGACAGTGTGAACAGGTGCCAAGTCCTGCGCTGCGCTGACATTGGTCTTGATAAAACACAATGGACCTGCACCAGTAGGTGACATGGCTACCCAAACCATCACTGATTGTGGAAACTTCACACTAGACCTTGGAAATCAAGGTCCCAGAGTCTGGAGGAAGAGTAGAGAGACAGACAATCCAAGCTGTCTGTTTCCAATCCAAGCTGGTTATTATTACTTTCAGGCCTTTGAATGATTTTAACCCCTTCATGACAAGCGCCATATATACATTTGTGCTCAAAAGTTTACATACCCCAGCAGAATTTTTGCTTTCTTGGCCTTTTTTCAGAGAATATGAATGATAACACCAAAACTTTTTCTCTACTCATAGTTAGTGGTTGGGTGAAGCCATTTATTGTCAAAACTACTGTGTTTTCTCTTTTTAAATCATAATGACAACCCAAAACATCCAAATGACCCTGATCAAAAGTTCACATACCCTGGTGATTTTGGCCTGATAACATGCACAGAAGTTGACACAAATGGGTTTGAATAGCTACTAAAGGTAACATCCTCACCTGTGACCTGTTTGCTTGTAATCAGTGTGTGTGCATAAAAGCTGAGTGAGTTTCTGGGATCCAGACAGACTCTTGCATCTTTCATCCAGCCACTGGCGTTTCTGGATTGTGAGTCATGGGGAAAGCAAAAGAATTGTCAACGGATCTACGGGAAAAGGTAGTTGAACTGTATAAAACAGGAAAGGGATACAAAAAGATATCGAAGGAATTGATAATGCCAGTCAGCAGCGTTCAAACTGTGATTAACAAATGGAAAATCAGGGGCTCTGTAAAAACAAAACCACAGTCAGGTAGACCAACAAAAATGTCATCCACAACTGCCAGGAAAATTGTTTGGGATGCAAAGAAAAACCCACAAATAATAAATACAGGACTCTCTTCCCTTTCCACAAGCCCCACACAATACACGTGTAAAAGCACCACTTAGACGCATCCCCAGTGTTTTGAAGAACAAAATAAAAATGGCCAATACGTCAAGAAAACGCTATTCACCAGAGGAGGCATACGCTTTCATTGCCTCCGACATGGATTCAGATAGTGAGGAAGATTCCACATTCCTCTATTTCTATTCCTTCTCCTCCTCATCTAATGAGGAGGGACCCCCAGCAAGTCGCCCTAGCACCCAGGCAACCACTACAGCAATTGATCCCATATGGACTCCACCCCTCGAAAATTATCAGCCTGTTATTCCGAATTTCATGGACAGCTCAGGAATCCAATTTGATGTTACAGACCTCACTAAAATTGACCTTTTCAAATTCTTATTGAGCGAGTAAATAGTAAATCTTATGGTGGCTCAGACAAATTTGTATGCCCATCAAGTTTTCACCCAAAATCCCACATCATCATACGCCAGACGGACCCCTGTAAATGCAGCAGAAATGATGACATTTTGTGGCATTGTGCTGCATATGGGCATAGTCAGAAAACCAGTGCTTCTTCAATACTGGAGTACTGATATTCTCTACATCACACTGGTATGCCGTATGGCCATGACAAGGACACTATTTGAAGTAATCCAAACATTTTTGCACTGTAATGATAATGCGCAGTGTCCTCCCCTAAACAATCCTAACTTTGATAGTCTATACAAAATTTGGCTAGTAGATGAACACTTCAGCAGAAAATGTCCCAAAGGGACATCTGTGTAGATGAATCTCTGGTTCATTTCAAAGGGAGGCTATATTTAGGGTCTACAAAGTGAAGGACACCCAGATTGACCCTCCTGCATGCCCCCTGGTAAGTGAGAAAATTGTGTGGAAATTGCAGCATCAACTGCTGGAAAAGTGTTATCACCTCTACATTGATAACTTTTACACCAGAATCCCACTCTTCAAGACCCTCTCTGTCAGAGGTACACTTGCATGCAACACCGTGTGAAAAAATCAGAGCGGCCTCCTCAAGCCGCTAATTGAGCTACTGCTGAGAAAGTGCAACAGCTGATCCCAATGCAGCGACAACATGCTGGTGGTCAAGTATAAGGACAAGAGGGATGTCCTTATCTTGACCACTATACACCTTGACAACAGCTCCCTTGTCACTGTCCGAGATACCACAACACAAGTCCCAAAGCCTGAATGTATCTTGGATTATAATAAGTACATGGGGTGAGTAGATCTCTCAGATCAGATCCTCAAACAATATAGTGAACTGCGAAAAGCTAAAGTACGGTAAAAAAAATTGTCCGTGAATATTGTACAAATAGCACTGTACAAAGGTTTTGTCCTGTTTCGATCTGAATGTGATACGGGGACCTACGTTCAGTTTCAGAGATAGTCTCAAGGCCCTAATGTTTGGCACTCAGGAAGGTGAGGGTCCCGATACTTCTAAAACCGATGGGACCCGTATCATACCAGGTCAACATTTTCCAGCAGAGGTTCCCCAAACAGCGACGAAGGGAAGAACACAAAAAAGGTGCAGAGTATGCTCCAAGAAGGGAATCCGAAAGGACACAGTTTACCATTGTGAAACCTGCCCTGAGAAACCTGGCCTTTACATTAAGGATTGCTTCAAAGAGTACCACACATTCACAAATTACTACAATTTGTTTTTACCCTGTTGACACAACACACTTTTATAATCTGGTGTACAACTTACACATGGCTCCACATTATAAATTCATATACCAGTAAAACAAAAAGCATTACTCTCTGTACTATAACTATGCCTCTAGATAAATTCCTTGGGGGGGGGGGTCTAGTTTCCAATATAGGGTCACATGTTAGGGGTTTCCACTGTTTCGGTACATCGGTGGGTCTCCAAATGCGACATGGCGTCCGCTCTCGATTCCAGACAGTTTTACATTCAAAAAGTCAAACAGTGCTCCTTCCCTTCCAAGCTCTGCCGTGCCGTGAAAACTATTCTGGTTTTACACCACTGACACTAATATGCGCAGTGACACATATCTCCCTTCATACCCTGTGCCAGTGACCCTATCACAATATATATATGTATCGGTCACATAAATCATGGTAACAAGTCCGGTACATGTGGACTTAGGCCGGAGTCACACTAGCGTATGGCATCCGATGCAAGAGCATCGAATGAGATACGCTAATGATGACCCTTGGCTCCTGCTCTGCTGCGAGCGGGAGCCGGGTGTCATTCTATTGTGCTCCGAGCCTCTCGCACAGTTGGGAAGGAGGCAGAGAAAGTAATTTCTCCATCTCCTCTGCTGACTACGTCGGCATATATCGCACCGCACTCGGATGATATCCAAGTGCTGCGCGTTGTGTCACTCGTGTGAGTGAGCCGAGACTCGGCCGAGTGTCGGTGCCAATTGCAGCATGTTTCTATTGTTCATGCATGCCGATTCGGCATGAGAAAATAATCGCAGATGTGAGGTGCCCCATAGATTAATACTGGGCCGAGTGCTATGCAATGTTTTAGGTTTTATCGCATAGCACTCGGCCGTATTCTACCGTAGTGTGACTCCGGCCTTACTCTGAGGGTAAGGCCAAATGGAGCAAGGGCGGTGCAGCCGAAAAGCATTTCTGTAAAATGTATGAACATGCTACAAAAATGTCCCACTTACGGTACAGACCGGATTTTCATCCGCCTGGTTGACATACCCTTACTTCTCCCCACCCCAGCAAGAGATTTATCATTAGCATCCCAGTTCATTTGTTATTTCGTATTTTCAGCAAACAGGGACCCGATATCAAGAATCCTCGGCGCAGGCTTCGCTACCGTGCAAGGAGAAGATTCCTCTATGCTGCGGCTTTTGGACAAAATGCGAGAAAAAGAGGATCAAGAGGCAGAAATCAAGATGAAAATCTTTCTGCTGCTCCAACAACTTGACATGCAGCTGCTCGACAGCTCTTTAAAGCAAATTTCACAGTAAGTACATTAACAAACTACGATATTTCCAGTCTATGATTTCAGACCTTTTGCTATATATATATATATATTTTTTTTTTATTTTAATGAGCAGCAGCAACATCTGCTTTTTATGTGCTAGGAAAAAAATAATGAAGGGGAAGGTGAAAGATATGAGAGTCATTACATTTATCGATTTAAAAACATAGCACCGGGCAAAACCTAATGGATGTGGAAAGAAAAAAAAAATTGTTTTCCAACTCATCCGTGGGATGCAAACCATGTACATATGTTTTATATTTCTGGGTATGATATAAAATATGTTAGTTGACGTCCATTCAATTGCCAGTTGCTAAAAAAAGGAATCTATTTCCAGTTGTTAAATCAACACCACCATGTTGACTTACTAAGTGTGTGCCACACAGGCCCTAGAGCGGCAGCTTCATTTATTGGGACATCTTGTGGTTCGCGGCTCGGTAATAGAACATTAGAACATCTCTGATGTAGCAATCAGATCCCTGGTAGTTATCAGCGTCTGATCGTAACCCATGCACCATTCCCACATTGGTTTGGCTATGGCAGCACTCCGGAGAGCTGCACTCAGGCTGGAGCCAAGGACAGGAGATCACTTTCCACTGGTAGAAAAAAAAAGACCTCATGTCCTCAGCAGTTTAGGTTTATATCCACTTAATCAAATAATAAAACGCTTTGCTATTTTCTTTCAAGTCAGCAAGCTACACGACTGTAACCATTAATACATTTTTATGTGTGTAAATACGCGATAATCTCGAACAGAAATGTTGCCCGTGGCAAACGGACGGTTTTAGAACAAATAGCAAGTGAAATAGGGCCCACTCCTCTGAGATGTATTTTTTTCTGGTTATTATTTCAAGACATTTGTATTCCTTATACTGACTGCACAATGCTGCAGTGTAATGACCAGATAAAACTACCATTCATTGTCCAAAGAATACCATCATACAATACCTAAATAAGGGCTCGCACACACGACCGTATTTTCGGTCCGAGTGCGATCCCACAAAACATCCTAGAAAAAAATTGCTGCCTGCCCGAGTTGGATCCCATTATCAGATCACACTCGGCCATGCAAGTCAATGACTCCATGAATAAACAACGGACTGCACTCGGATGACTTCTGAGCGCAGTCCGATTTTCACTGACAGACAGAATGGAGAAGATGGAGACATTTTTTTTCTTTCATCTCATCTGAGGAAATAACGTTGAATGACCCTAGCCTAAGGGTGCACGCTTAAAGTATTTGCAGTAAAAACCAGAGTGTTGGCAGGAAAAATGGTACTTTAAATATGCTAGTTTTTTATGCTTTTTTTAAATACACTGCAGATGTGAAATGAAAATATAAGTAATATGTGCCTGAGATTTCAGGAATCTCATTCTGGTACTGTAAAAAAAGCTGCGTGTGAACAAGTCCTTATGCTTCCATAATACGTCATGCATAGCAGGGTTTGTCTTATTGACACCTATTTATTACTAAGCCTGGCTTAATGTCACCTTACAATAGAAAGGTGACATTAACCCCTTATTAACCCCACTTTCCACCGCTACAGGGCAAGTGGGAAGAACCCGACAAAGCTCCAGAATAGGCGCATCTAATAGATGCGCCTTTTCTAGGCAGCTGCGGGCTGCTGTTTTTAGGTTTTTAGGCCCGCAGCTGTATAGTTTTGTCGGGTTGGTTCAAAACCTAAGGGGGACCCCACGTCGGGTTTTTCATTTATTCTCCCTGCTCGCTGTTGCCGGCAGAGCAGGGAGAATAATGACAGGGAGCTTCAGCACCACAGGCAGGGGAAAGTGCGTACTGTAGCTGTCCGTGCGCACGGAGGACTGTGTGAACAGTTCTCCATGTGCATGTATGCGGGACGTTTTGCGTCCGTGTTGCCAGAGAAAAACGGACATGTCAGCGTACTTTGCACACGAACACACGGTCCGTGAAAACACGCTGACATGTGCATAGACCCATTCATTTGAATGGGTCAACGTGTGTCAGTGTCTCCAGTACGTGAGAAAACTGTCACTACACGTATCAGAGCCACTGATGTGTGAAAGAGGCCTAAGGAGCTGATTTAATTGATCCACGCCGGGCGTGGAGCACAACAGAGGGCAGCAGGCCCAGGAGAAGAGAGCGTAGCCTGGGATATGCAGGACAGATGTGTAATAAAAGGGGTATATTCCAATCTTACAGTGTTGTATTTGCCGTAAATGACTCTACTTGGGGCTTCCATTTCTAGAACTTCCACTTATTATTTGGAGAGTAGGATTTCCCTGCACTTAGGACTCCCAAGCATTTCCAGGATTTGGAGGCTCCAGAGATGAATGTGGACTGCAGAGAATGACATCCGGGGCCACAGGTTATGTTTCTATCTGTCTGATGATAATCCTTATTATCTGCTCATTCATTCATTGCCCTATAACTACAGGTTTATTGCATCACGTTTTTTATGTAAGTGGAAGAATAAACGTTCGCAGCAGATCACTGTCGCGGGTGAGGGAACTTTACCTCGTGTGACTCAGCCAGGATTTTTTATTAGACACTATTGCTAAAACACACGAGGCCGTCCATTTACAGCAAAGACAGATGTTCTGGGTCAAGGTAATAGTCTCTTTATGTTTCTAATTTCAGAGAAGTCCGGGTTTCTCCCACCGCAGTGAAGAATGAAATTAATCTAATCAGACGTTTCTGCAAAGATGAAGAAAAATCTGTGCTGAAATCAATCGAATACACTTCAGGTCGGTGTCCTGCGCTGTTTTTATCACTTTGTACTAATATATTTTATTTGACTTTTATACCACAAGTTCTCTGCTGCGAGCGTCTATATAAATAGATTCATTGCTTTGTATCGTATAGATCAAATTCTTTTTGGCTCCACTTTTATTTGAACAATAGCAAATTTAAAAAGACAAAAAAGCTGAAAAAAATACAATTGAAACGCAACCCTGAAGCGCCATGTCTGTATGCAAACGATCACGTTTTGTGTTTTGTAAAACGCACTTGTAAGATAGAGTGGCAGAATTACTGTTATTGTGAACGGTTAAGCAAGTTAAAGATGAAATAATCTCTATAAGTTAAAGATGACACATTTCCTTTGTATTTTAGACAAAGAAAAAAATATATTGTAATTTTTTTACATTTTAAAAATTACAAAAAGGGAAATAGGCCGATGCTAAAGTTTGGGCACCCTTGGAGATTTTTTTTTATATTATATGAATTTTTTTGGGCCTAAAATACTAATTAAATGTGTCCTCTTTAACTTTAGGCCTTTTAGAGATAATTTCATCTTCAACTTGCTTAACCGTTCACAATACTAGTGATTTTGACCAGGGATGCCCAAACTTTTGCATGCTACTGTAAGAGCTATGATCTGGGGCAAAAATCTGGATATTTTGCCTCTTGCCTGCAGCACATTGGTGATATGTTGCTTATGCCGTTTACACTTTGCTGATTTTTAGGTTAAATCCACACGATCCTGTGAACTTTCCATCTGAGTTTGCACGCAGAAAATCTACAACGTAATACAGTACCAGCTAAGTAGATGAGATTTCTTCATATCTCATCTACACTCTGCGGATATTTTCAGTGCTTATTTTGTCCTGCGGTATGGATTTATAAATCCACAGCACACAGGTCAATTATTTCTGGATTTCACCCTTTTGCAATGGAAGGGCTGAAATCTGCACCAAATCCTAAAAATATCCGCTGCAAATTTCACTCATTACAAGCTTGAATTTTGTTGAAATCTGCTGTAGTTCGGCTACGGGAAAAACCTCCCTATATACCATGCGTGAACGTAGCCTTAGCCTATGGCGTGTTTGATGCAGATTTTACAGTCATATCTCTTACCTAATATCCCAGTCATTTCCGTATCTAAAATTCGAGCATATTTTCTGCACTTACCGCCACATTTTGGTTGGATCTACTGATAATCCCCAGATTTGGCTCTGCATGCAAAACACATCTCGGTAATGAACATTTTTTCTTTTAATTTCTTTATAGATTATGAATTTTCCAATGGTTGCCGCTCTCCACCTTGGAGACAGGTTCATGGGGAAATCTGCTATTTGATGATTACACCACATGACAGTCAGCCTTTCTATGTGACGTACAGCACATCGGGAGCCTTTATAAACTCGGTAAGAACATTTTTATGGTTTTGACCCTTTATATTGTTTTTTTATTTTTCACTCACTCCACTAATACATTGTAATACATTCCTCAGGGTAAAATGAAGGATAAGGATGAAATTAACTATGACCGGCAAAGTCAAGTTTATAAAGATCTTATGACATTGCTGAAGGACAAGTCCCCAAAATTTGCAGAAAACATCACTAAGCAGGTACCTCGTAGTCCTAATATTATTTGTATTATTAGGAATCTTTACATTGAAATCGGCTGGACGGTTCTTATTCCTAAAGACATATCAATGGTTATAGAGGGAATTTATTTTTTCTTCTACTCCAGTTTGATTCTCAGGTATCAAAAAGTTGCAGAACTTTGCAAAAGTGGTATTTGTACGTGAACTTGGCATAATGTCCACCATCCAATTCTTTTGCTGCATGGAGTTCTATGGTGCATTCTGTGTCTTTTTTGTGTTTTTTTTCTATATGGACATGTGATGCCTATAGCAAATTATGCAAGTGAATTGTTCCACTAACAATTTTGCCAGAATTCTGACTTAAATTGCTTTGAAAAGTCGCAAAATTTGGGTGCATAAATTTTGCGGTATTTGGCATTTTCACACCAGTTTCTCCCAGGTCTGCGAAAATGGGCAGGACAGGGGTGTCATCTAGCACATGATGAGCTGTGGTGTTCCTTACGCCAGAAATCTTACTCCAGTCAGAGACGCCGATTTTTTTTGCAGCTTTTCTGCGTCAGAATTTGCAGCTGAATCTGTGCCTGTTGCATATAGATTTGACTGCAGATTTTGATGCACATCTGTCCAGATTTAAACCTTTTCTTTGCAAAAGGTAAATTCTACTCCAATTCTGCACGAAGAATTGACTTGCTGCAGAGTTAAAAAAAACACAACAAACAATTTCCATGCGGATTCCGCACACAAGAAAGTTAAAACTCATCCATATTGCTGGTAATGTAACATGATGCGTGTTTACACGTGTAAAATCCCCACCCTGTATGTGACATGCGAGCCTAGCCTTAGAGTATGTTCAAACATGCACATGTTGTGTATTTGGTGTTGATTATCCATATGGATTTTCATACAGAAAAACTGCAGCACAAGTCAGTACCAGCTACGTAGATAAAATTCCAACAAACTTCATCTTCACGTAAACAATTAAATCAGAGCAATATTAAAGGTATGAAACATCTCAGAAATTACTTCCTCAGATCTGCCACAATGCGACAGAAAACTCCCATAGATATATGTAAAAATATTAGATAAATTGGAGTCAAAGAATCTGTCTTTAAAGTATATACAAACTAAGTCATTTTTATTTCTACATAGACCATCAGTATAAACGACGGCCCCGCCGAAGAAGCCTAAGAGAAACGCGCGTAGGGGCTTGGTAGTCTGATGTCACTGAGACAGATATGTGTAAGGATCAATCCTGAGCTATCCATTATATGAACACATTATATTATGGTCTACTTTCTTATGAATTTGATCCTACAGTGCTTATACCTTGTAGCATAGTGGTGACTCCCAGACCTTTTCTACCTGTGTCCTTTATATAAATCTCACCAGTCAATTATGTAATACTAATGTTTCTATTGGAATATAATGATTTTATTGTATGTTTATACTTATGGTCTATGTAGAAATAAAGATGACTTTGTATATACTTTAAAGACAGATTCTTTGACTCCAATTTTTCTAATGTTTTTATATTAAACTTTATCTTCACGTAGCTGAAAATTTCTGACATTGACATGAGGTGCAGATTTTAATATCTGCCAGTCAATACTTTGTGCGGAATTAAACGCGGATTTCACTGTTTGCAATGGAAACGTTGAAATCTGCAGCAAATTCTCAACAAAATAAGCAGCAAAATCCACATGCACTATGTGGTGCTATGGAGCTATTTGCTGTTTCTCTTAGGTGCCAGGAATGGGATTTTTGGTGATTGGGTGCCTGTAGAAATACAGTTGTACTGACCTAGTAGGGACCTTTAATTTAAACAATATGCTAAAGCTAGGATGTGAAAGCAGGGGAAACATGGCAATTTTGGCCACAGCATGGATCATGCAGCCAAAGATCGCTATGTGCAGCTGATACATCGCCGCTCAATACAGATGACTTTGGACAGACTGCGCAGCCAAAGATAGCTATGTGCCGCTAATACATTGCAACATAATGAGGTCTCATTGTGACCTCTCGGGGACCACAATCGCAACAAGAAGGTGTAAAAAATCTTTTTTACAACTTGCTTGTTGTGCCACGGTACCATAGGGATGGCAGTGAGACCCCATTATGTTGCCATGTAGCAGCAGCACATAACGATCTTTGACTACGCAGTCTGTCCATAGTCGCCATCTCGCCTCAGCCTATGAAAACAATATCGTAAACATAGGTAAATCCATTTGGGGCATGATTTTCTCTGTGCTCACTATATAAAGCAGTTACTTTGTGCTTTTACCCTGTCTATCACTATCTTTTCCCATTATACTGATTTGCTTCATTCAGAACGAGCACATGATTCATACATTTGCATTGTCTATTCATAGGATTTTATATATTTTGAAGACCCACCAGTGGCTCAAACCGTCCAACATGTGGATGTAGTTGAAACGGAGGAACCAAGCCAAAACCATTGGTCTAATGAGTATCCAGAAAAGAAAGCACAGGAGAAGACAAGGAATCCACTTGTAAAAAGCGACACTAACAAGGCCAAATTAGAGCCGTCTCTGAAATGGAAGAACCTAACCCTTTATGGTCACCAGGAGTATGTTGTCTTTTCCGTCCTAATACCTTGCAATTCCTGTCGTATATGGACGTTTTAAAGTAGCCAGATACACACGCAAAGGGCCAAATTATTTTAGTTAGCGGCAGTGATTTTTGGAGATGGAATAGATTCTCTGAAAACCTCAGGAAATTCGGAGATTGCGTGCCTTTGTACGTACTAGTTGTAGAAGATGACAGACATAAAACGTTATTAAATTCTGTCCTGATTTACGTGGACATTATAATTCACTAATCTAATAAAGATGAGAAATTAGGAAGGGCTGGAGTCTAGCATAATGTGCTGCTGTAGTTAGATCTTTCATTGCCGGATAATTGTGCACATTTTAGGTTACTTATGTGCAGCCACCTTGGTATATAGGGATAGTAAGAGAATTGCCTTGCACATGATGTGCCATGTGGAAATGATTTCTGTGATCACAAGACCTGTAGATTAGTGAATACGGCTGGTTTAACACATCCAACATTCATGATCTGGGTGCAGACTGGAACGTCCACACTGGGTCTACTGACCAAAACTTAACAGCCCCATATATTTCTGTGTCAGGAGATCCGCAGCCGATCCAGTTTGGAATCATGGTGTCATGCGTCTGGGTTCCAACCCGCGAGCCTGTGCTTTGTTGTCGGCTTCACTGTCCGCCGAACCACAGCAGATACAGCTTTTCTCTTGGTGTTTAGTTTCTGTTATCCTTGTTTAAGCCTATTTAGGGTAACAGGTGTTTTCATTTAATCATTTGTCTGACCTATCACCTTTCGAGTGCGGCTTTATATACTTTCCCCCTGTTGGTATTTCTTTATGGTGATAGTCTCATTTGGATGTCCAGCCATACTGCAATAGTTGATAGCCATTCAGTTAAAGACCAGCTAGGGTTTCTCTTTCTGCTATTTATGTTCTTTACCCTGCACCTATGTTCTGTTTCTTTTTAGGAAGAACAGTACGTACTTTATGTTGTATTTCGTGGTTTGTGTTACTTTGGGAACTCTTTCTATTTCAGCACACTTTCCCCTCTGTAGATAATTTGCACTCTGCTCTTCCCACCGGTACTTTAGGAGGAATGTGATGCACTCGACAGCCTTTCAGGCAGTTTAGGTCCGAGTTGCCATTTGTTCTATGGTTAGGACTATCTTAACTCACGCAGGAGCCATTAAGGACTTGGGGGTCAGAATCTCTAGTCTGTACAGGAACCGGCAGGGTCAGTTGCAGTTTGTAATGTGTTACCTATTTTCCTGAGTGAGTTGCTACACTATCATAACACATGGTCCGGGATGGGATCATGATTGTCGGACGTGTGAAACCAGCGTAATTTGTGGTTGCGCTTTCTTGAGTGTTATCAGTCTTTATGTACAAGTCTATACTACTGCTCAATAAGATCTCCTTGTTGTTTGCAGCTGCTGTAGGGCTATAGAAAAATATAGAGCCTTACTGTACCTCCGTACGGCTTCAAGTTAACGTAGATTTATATGGAAGTTTTTGCTCTTAGATTTGTCTAGAATCAAGGATAACAAAAATGTGACATCCTCCATTGTCGTCACTTCCCAGACAGATGGTTCCATAATTCATCACATAGGATGCAGAGGGTCTGTGAACAGGCAAATTTTGCTGTGAACTTCGCCAAAGATTTTACCCACTTGTATGCAAAAATGTGAAATCTGCAAAAGAAATTGACATGCTGCAGAATTAAAAATCCCTAACGCAGATCGATTCTGCAGCGCGTGGAGGAGATTTGTTCAAATCTCATCCACATGGGTAATAATATAAATCACTGCAGATTTTCCAGGCACAAATCCTCACTGGATAATATCGCAGTATGCACAATTTACCATCGCATGCCATACGTTATCTGATTTTTACGCTTGCACACTTTTCTGGATGCAACTCTGAACCATTTTTTATAGTCATTTGAACCTGGCCTTTGAGTGAGTCAGTACTTAAAGAAGTTTTCTACTACTTTTCCACTGAGGACCTATCCTTAGGATAGGTCATCAATGTCTGATCAGTCAGGGTCTAACACCCGCACCCCACCAATCAGCTGTTATCGGTGCCGGTGGCTGCCAACAGCTGAAGGTACTCGCTTGCAGAGCTGCTCCATCTTCTGATAGTGGCCGTCACAGGGTACTAAACATCTCCCTCCTATTGATTTGAATAGGAGGCGGATGTGCAGTGCCCTGCCGCAGCCACTACCAGAAGACGGCCAGCTCCGCAAGTGAGTACTATCAGCCGGCGGCTGCCAATGCCGGTGGCAGCTGATCTGTGGGGGTGCCGAGTGTCGGACCCTGACCAATCAGATATTGATGACCTACGGATAGGTCATCAGTGCTAATGTAGTGGACAACTTCTTTAATAGAAATGTTGTGTCTTTTTGATTGGCAAAACAAACAGAAGTCTGACATAAAAAAGTTACACTGCAGAATGTAATAAGTTTTGAAAGAAATCACATACTGTGTGTTTAAAAAAAAAAGAACACACCGTTACATTTTTAAAAGGAACACACCTCAGGTTAATACAGTTTTACAAATCTCATTCATTTTATTGCTACAGTAAATCAATATTTTTTTACTACCTTAAAGTGTTACTGTCACTTTGTAAAAGTTTTTATATATTACAAGCTCTGCATAGTGTTGCTGATCGATGGTGGTTCGGGTCCTGAAACCCTCACTGATCTCTCAAAATATTGCTCTGAAGTGCACAGATCCTGAATGAGTGGTCCTTGGGCCTCATAGTAAATCTATGGATCCGTACATTCTACAGAGCGGTCCCGTATTCCTTTTTGTTAATTGTTTTATTAAACTATCATTTATCTATCTTTAATGTATACATGTAAATATTTCCGTTACGTGTGGCATCCATTTTTTTCACACTTAACCATTATAAGCCATGGTGATCTTCACATGTCTGTGTTTTTACACAGACCGTGTATCCATGTGAACCACACACGGAAACATGTCCATTTTTTTCCAACAGCATGGTGACAAGGGCCTGTACAAATCTATGGGTATGTGAGAAACACGTACAGTACATGGATGGCATCAGTGTATCACCCATGTGCTGTACGCTTTTAACATTTTAAAGTATAGGAGGAGTTTTGTCATTTCATTCTTTCTTTATCCATATCGGAAAAACACTGATGACACACTTATGGAAAACACTGATGACACACTGAGGGCACACTGATGGAAAATACTGACGGCACACTGATGACACACTGATGGAAAACTCTGATGGCACACAGCTGACACACTGGCACACTGCTGACACCCTGATGGCATACTGATGACACACTGGCACTCTGATGGCACACTGATGTCACACTGGTGGCACACTGATGGCACACTAATGGCACACTGATTACACCGATGACACGCTGATTACACACTGATGGCACCCTGATTACATACTGATGGCATACTGATTATGCACTGATGGCACCCTGATTACATACTGATGACACGCTGATTACACACTGATGGCACCCTGATTACATACTGATGGCAAGCTGATTATGCACTGATGGCATGCACCGCAGTTCACAGTGAGAAATTTTGTAACAATGGACAGGTGAGCGATATGGTTGTTTTTTATATTTGTTTTATTACAGGAGACCATGGCCTCAAAGGAATTAGGTGTTAGGTGAGTATAACTGTTTTGGTTATTTTTAAATAAAAAAGGAAAAGTGTGTTTTGTTTTTATTTCAAATAAAAGACTTTATTCTTGCTGTGTGTTTATTTACCATATAACTATAGGATTAGTAATGGATAGGTGTCTCATAGACGCCTCTCTGTTACTAAGCTGTGGGTTTGATGTCACCGGACAATACAAAAGTGACATCAACCTCACAAGTATGAACCCCACTTGCCACCTCCACAGGTAAGTGGATAGTGCCTGACAAAGAGCCAGAATTGGCACATCTAATAGATGCCCCTTTTCTGGGTGGCTGCGGGCTACTATTTGTGGGATAGGGAGGCTATATCTATGGCCCCTTACCAGCCTGACAAAACCAGCCCCCAGCTGTCTGCTTTAGTTTGGTTGGTTATCAAAAATGGGGGAACCCCACACCATTTTTTAAAATTATTTATTTAAATAATAAAACAATACGTGTGGGGACCGTTCTATTCTTGATATCCAGCCTTGATAAAGCTGACAGCTGAGGGTTGCAGCCTGCAGCTCTCAGTTTTGCCTAGCTGGTTATCAAAAATACAAGGAAACCCCACATAGTTTTTTTTTTAAATTTATTAATTATATCACTATATCGCAGGTGAATACAACTCACTACATTATCCCCTGCTAGAGCTGATCTCAGGCAGAGCAGGCGAGAATGATGAGAGCCGTCTTCAGCACCCGGCGCTGGGGAACAACGCGAACAGTATCGCTGATTCCCAGGTGCCGGTACGTGTCACACTGACGACACACGGATGTCATCAATGCGCACTTGTGCTGCTGTTAAAAATGGACATGTCAGCTTGTTTTGCCCACAGACACATGGTCCATGGAAACACACTGACGTGTGCAGACCCGTTCACTTGAATGCGTCTACGTTACACTGCACTCCATCTACAAACCGAGATAACTTTCAATGGTTGCTCCAAACATAACTCTCTTGAATTTTGCAGCCATTGTCTGCTATTGCTATAAGATGAGTGCTGAGTGGTAAATATTTTTTTGCGCGATTCCCTGTATGGAAACCAGTAATCAGCAACGGTCTGAGAAAAAAGTAATCTGAAGTGTACCCCAATACATAGACATGGGCCTGGACGGCTTCCGCTACGCATCAAAGGAAAGCATAATCCGGTCACACCAGCTGCACGTTTATAGATTTCGATAATAGAGACTCAGCTGTAGCATTTCAAAGCCGGTGACCTCCTGCACAGATTCTTTCCACTTTCTGCCATAGAATCTGGTTGTTTTTTTCTCCACTAATAGGCCAATTACATCCAATAATTTGTTTCCCAGCCACGTAGCCCTGAACCCTGTGTGCAGCTATAATATCTGTGACATCTGTGAGCCCAGGAGTGGCTCCGTGCCCTCACCAACTTCATTTTTTTTAACCTGAAAAGTTTGATATATTCTCCCTTTAAAATGTCTAAGGCAAAGAAAAAGCTGGAATAACACATTAGATACAATATGCTGCAAGGGGCAGATCTGTTATTTGCATTGCGCCCTCCTACCCTGAATGTACAATATTTAGCTGCAGACGTTTCATTATAATGAACCCGTTGTTTGTGTTCTTGTCTACAATTGACCCCCTCCCATGCAAAATTGTCCCATAAAGCATTTACAACCCAACTTGCAATAAAACACTGCAAGTTACAAATCTAGTAACTGCACATGGGAAAGGAAAATGTGAAGACATTAAGATTTCATTGAAAATGAGAATAACTTTTTTTATTTATTTTTTTGCCAGCTTCTGAACAGTTCATTTATTTTTCCAGAACCACAATTACAAGCAAGGACTGGAGGTCTGCAGACAATAAGGATGCGTCCAAAGAGCCGAAAACTGTAAAGCCAATAAGCTCTGAAAGTAAAAAAAGGTCCTTCATTGTCACCCCTGGGTTCAGGAGGCAATCTGCCTTAAAAAGGTAGGAATTTTTATGATTCATTTGTTATCACCTATAGAAAACTACCATGGGTATATATTTGCCAAAAGGTAAAATGTAAATAAACCAGATTTAACTTAATGTCAGATCACTTTGCCTACTTTTTCGCCTATAGGGTTGTCCAGTGGATAAAGATTATTTTCTGTAGGCTAAGGCTGGTAAGAAAAAACACACAAAATGATCTCACACAGCTCACAAATCTCTTGTGTTAGTGATTAATGAGGGTCTCAGTGTTTATACCCCTGCCACTGTAGTGGTAGAACTGGATCAAGTTCAGAGAAGAGCTACCAGGATGGTGAGCGGACTACAAACTATGTCCTACGAGGAACGGTTAAAGGATCTGGGAATGTTTAGCTTGCAGAAAAGAAGGCTAAGGGGAGACTTACTAGCTGTCTACAAATATCTGAAGGGCTGTCACAGTGTATAGGGATCTCATTATTCTCATTTGCTCATGGAAATACGAGAAGCAATTGAATGAAACTGAAAGGGAGAAGATACAGATTAGATATTAGAGAAAACTTTTTGACAGTGAGGGTGATCAATGAGTGGAACAGGCTGCCAGGAGTGGTGGTGAGTTCTAGTTCAATGGAATTCTTCAGAGGCTGGACAGACATCTGTCTGAGATGGTTTAGTGAATCCTGCTTTGAGCCGGGGGTTGGACACGATGACCCTGGAGGTCCCTTCCAACTCTAACATTCTATGATTCTATGATTCTAGTTATTACTAGAGATTAGCGAATGTGCTCGAATAAGGCATTATCTGAGCACACTCTGGTGTTAACCGAGTGACTTCGGCGTACTCGAATAATATGTTCGAGTCCCCGCACCTACATGTCCTACGGCTGTTCGACAGCTGCAACACATACAGGGATTGCCTAACAAACAGACAATCCCTGCATGTGTTGCGACTGTCAAACAGCTGCGAGACATGCAACTGTCAAACAGCCGCAAGACTTGCAGCCGATGAACAGCTGTGAGACTTGCAGCCGCAGGGAATAGAATATATTTTTTCGAGCACGCCGAAGACATTCGATTAGCACCGGAGCATGTTCGGATAACACCTTATCCAAGCATGTTCACTCATCACTAGTTATTACCTATTCTGTAGGTATCACATATAATTTATTTTCAATTCAGTACCCCTATAAAGGGAATCTGTCAGTAGAATCAATTCTGGTAAGCCGTCTATATGGGTATGAAGGTCATAGGAAGCTGAATAAAATAAACTGTAAAAGATCTCCCTGCAAATCTGCCTCCAGAGCTTATTACCAAAACACAGCCCAAAGAAAGATTTTTATATCTTGGGTTTATGAAGGGACATATGCTTCAAGAATTAAAAACATTTTTTTATTATTGATAAATGCATATAAAAGATACAATTAAAATAAACAGGTAAACCTACAGCTACAGTATGAAGGCTATGTGGAGCAATGTACATATATTCATATAGATTTCTGAAAAAATGTGCAAACCATGTTCTCAGTTCAGGGCCAGACTAAGTGCAAGTGCTGGGATAGTTAAAAAATGTCTAGTATAAGTCGCCTCCCAATAAATGTGATTAAAAGTACATTGACAAATGATTACCAGCCTATCAATATATTAACAGCGAAAAAGCATAATTATATGAACAATATGCATATGTTCGTATATAAGGTCGAAAAAAAATTATGGACTGGGTCCTCATTTTAGTGTCAGGCTAAAGTGCAAGTGCTAATGTATCTGAAACTTATTTAGTATATTCACCTCAAGATAAACCTGATTAAGAGAATATTATCATATGATCACCAGCCTATCAACATTTACAATGAACCAATGTGGTCCACGTACCTAGTTAGTATGGTAAGTATAAGGAGAGGTCCACACGCCAGATAGCCGACACATTGGGAATGTTGATAGGCTGGTAATCATGATGATGTTTTAATTTTTAAGGTAATTTTTTAAGTTCCATTGAATATTGAAGAAACTGCTAGGGTTTTTTTGTATCAGAAATGTTGGCAATTTTCTGGGCATAATCCATCTGTCCACAATCCTCCTTCCCTGGGGGTTGTGTGCAACATTTCCCTGATCTCTGCACACTTGGCTACCAGCTGTGCCATTTTATCGAGACGTGGTCTCTTCAGCCGACATTTCATTGCTGGAGGCCAATTGTACGGGAAACAGTCCACACAACTGCTGCAGATTTTCCGTGGAAATTTTCTTGGGAACCTACCCTTTTTCTTCACCGCTTCATTTATGGTAGTGCTGCGGGAGAAATCGATACCAGCCGCTGTCATGGGGTTATTTCTTTTCATCTATGTGAAGCTTTATGGACTCCATTTTATCAGGTTGGCGCTGGACTTTTGCTTTATACTTGCGTCAGGGTCCTTTACACATTTATTTTACACCTTGCTCTCCCTCAAAAAGTCATAAAAAAAACCTTTGCAGCGGTATTTAAGTATTGAAATATTTTTATTTTCATTTTTTTCCCTTGTAACTGGGGCTGGTGCATCAGCCCCAGTTACAAGGGAAATGCAGCTTCCTGCTCCCTCCCTATACATTATGATGACATGACCGCTGTGTATAGAGGAGGAAGCGCTGGCAGCGCTTCCCAGTACTGTATACATAGCGCTTTTTAAGCTCTTAAAGTGCTGTGTATACAGCAATCGAGAAGGCACAGATAGTAAGATGGGGACTCCAGCTATCTCTGACATCCGGATGCCCTCTTCTGCAGCTACACGATCGCATGTAGCTGTACTCTTATACGTTTTAGAACAGCATTGCATAGTCGGAGCAGGACCAACCGGACATTTAAAGTCTATGGGTGGTCCAGAAGCACTTTAAGAATTGTTTCCAAAAAGCCATGTAGTACATATTCCTCAGCTACTTCTTGCAACCCAATAGACCATGAATGAAACGGAGGCTGAGCAGGCGCACCTACGCTCCAACCAAGATGGGATCGAAAAGCCCTGTTCTGGCGATCTCTGTGGATCCCAGTAAGTGGAACCGCATCGATAAACAATTTCTATACCTTATTTTGGGAGCAACTCTTTAAAAAAAAAATCATCCAATCATCACCAGTCATCTGCCAAATTCAGACTTTTGTGAATCGCGCTGATTGATGATGAGTGATCACTGAAGAACTTATTTTTTTAATATTTACCCATTAGAAAAAATGCATTCGGTTTCCCAATAAATGAGAATCAGCCATCTGGATGTGATATTTCATAGGCGTTGGACAGCGAGATCGACTTCACTTGTCCTGATGAACTGTAATACGTCTCGCACTCAGGACCAGACAAAAAGAATTGTATGATCATTGCTTTGATTGATGTCAAACAAAAGCAGATGTTAATAAATTGTACAGATAATGAGTGGCAGCCGGCGATTTTGTTTAATTCCTACAAGCGGACTTCTCATTCCCTCTAATGTAAATTTGGAATTTTTAAGATGGAAAAGATAGAAAATGAATAAAACTGAAGCTTATTTTTTCTTTTATTTTCTAACAAAGATTCACTCTTGTTGCGAGGTAATACCTAACAGATGTCCCATCCGGGAAGATACACCTCCCACACTAGGTATTCATGTAATTATTTTTCTATCTAATTTCACCTTTAAAAGCGCAGAGATGCTCAGAGATTTCTCTCAGATGTGGAAACCCAACGATGGAAATAATTGTTTATGGAAACTGAATCCTTACAAAAGCTGAATTTTTATTAGTTGCTACATTTACTTCAAGACTTTAAAAACATTTTTGCTTTATTTCAAAGACTATATTTTTCAACCATTATGTTACTTGTTAGCATATATAATACATTATTGGGTGTCTTACAAGCAATAATGAGGTCATCTGTTCCTTATTTTCTCAAATCAAATTGTGTAATAAAATAATATTCAGACACCCACTGGATCCATAGTGTGTCTCTAAATTCAGCCCTTTAATTAATGGAGTTACTCCGCCATTAATAATTGAGCCTTAGCCGTCAACATTAGGTCGGTGGATGTCCAACTATCGGCACAAGCTTCGATCATCTGTTTTAACTTTCTATTTTTATTTTTGTTCTTTTGTGTTTTTTTTCCAAGAGTCAAAACTTTTTTATTTTTCCATTGAGAGCTTGTTTTTTTGCAGAACAATTTGCAGCGTTGAATGACATCTTTCTTTTTACCATATAATAGACTGGAAAATGGAAAAAAAAATTCCAAGCAAAGAAAAAGTGCAATTTCACCCTTTTGTGATTCATTTTTACTGCGTTCATTACGCTATAAAAATGACCCAAGTCAGTACCAATGTTGTGGTACGAAACCGTATACATTTTTTAAGGCCGGCGTCACACTGCCGAGTTTGATGCGAGTTAGTCGCACGACTTTCTCGCATCAACACCCGGCACGGCCGCCCGCTCTCGGACCCGAGTGAGCGGCGGCATAGAAATACATGCAGCCTCACACTCGGCTCCGAGAGCGGGCGGCCGTGCCGGGTGTTGATGCGAGAAAGTCGTGCGACTAACTCGCATCAAACTCGGCAGTGTGACGCCGGCCTAACTGTTTTAGTGGCTGAGAATTATTAAGATATATTGGTTTGTGTCTCCATTTTCTGAGACCCATAACTTATTTATTTTACCGTTGATGGACCTGTGTGAGGGCTTATTCTTTCCATTATAGTTTTGGGATACATATATTTTGATTGATTTATATTGTATTTTTGGGGGGGTATGTCTCTGGAAGTCATCATAGCGTCTCACACTTCCGATTTTTTTCCACGTTCGGGAAAAAACGACCGATTATTGTGATCAGAGTTTGATCAGGGTTTGACCGGAGTGTGATTTCAATGTCATCCGTTTTTCTAAAAAAAAAAAAAAAAAAAGTTTCTGCATTTTGACAGATCTCAGATGATATCCAAATGCGGTACGATTCTTTCACAGACCCATTGACTTGCATTGCCGGTTTTGATCAAATCTTCGAAGCAAAATCCGACATGTCTCCTCATTTTTCCACAGACCTCTTGGTCCGCAAAAACTAAATTACAGTAATTTGACTAACCTCATAGTATCACCGGTATGAGTGGTATCTGAGAAAACACGGGTAGCATTTGTGCGTGAAAATTGCATGTGTGAATGTTCCCTTAGTGATAGACCTTGCAGAGGGGAAAAACTGGTGAAAACGCGGTATACATATCATATAATGGCCATATATAGTGTTATTCTTCATATACACCCATAACAGCAGACAAAGCTCATCTGCTATTCCTAATGCAAGACAGATCCATACAGAATACAAATATTATGGGGCATGAACCGTTCACGCGATGACTAATTTTTCAGATCTAGAAGACATTTTTGATATTTCTGCCCTGTCCTGGTGTTTTGTAGCCATAATCACCCTTTAGAATAATAAAACACAATGTCTGTGATGCTTACCTAAGGTCATCTGTCCTGAAGATCATGTGAAGAACTCGTAGAAGACACATTTTGCACAGCTACATCTGTCTCTGTTTTTAGGACGTGCGGGGGCCTCTCTCTTTTTTTGATGGATATACTTATTATCTTGACAGCAGACTAATAACTTGACTTTCCCACCCTCTAAATGCTTATGTCTAGTCAAGTGCGCTGATACAACATGACATGACTTTTCTTTTACTTCCATGTAAATCGTCCGGCAGATTTTTTTTTTGGGAAAGTTCATAGTACGATTTAGATAATCATTTTACTAAAGTCTTTTCAGCTGCGTGGTATAATAGACATGTTCTTCTTGATACTGATTTTTCGTATCTTTTACGAACAGTAAAACTCCTGGAACAAAATCTGAAGAATTTAGTGAAAGTTCCATGGAGAGTGAAGATGACGAGGAGCAGCCGGAGCGACGTCAGGAGGGTAACACTGATCTGCCCTCGGAGTATTGGCAGATACAGAAATTGGTCAAATTTTTAAAGGTAAGTATAGAATATTGAAGTTGTGTCCTGCACTCTGCAAACAAAATTCCATGGATTTCAGTGAATACCTTGTAATAAACTATAAACTATGTTTCTTGTGATGCATCAGTTATCCATTAGGTGGATTTTATGGGGCTTTCCAATACTAAAAATATGCAGTAACTGCAATGCTACTCAAGTAAGGGAGTTTTCAAAACTTTTTTCTAGGTCTTCCGTTGCTTTATTCTAGTGCATGAAGGTAAAAGATATTGCTGAGGATTTTACCCTTGCCATGCAAATGGATATAAACTCTCAAATCTGCATCTAAATCTGCACAAGTATATTGCAAAATCTTATGGAGGATTCGCTGCATAATTCTCTGTCCAGTGTGATCATAGCTTTTGACAACCTGTTCACTCAGTGATGTAAGGCAATACAATGATTATCTTGCCTTCGTTAGGACCTGTATCAATCATAGATTACACAGATTGTAATGGTCATTGTGTGACTTGTAAAAATAATATGAAAAAACTCACTCGAGTCTCTCACATCAGTACCCGGCACTGCTGCCGGCACTCAGGACCGGAGTGTGCTGCTGCATGTATTTCTATGCAGCCGCACACTCCGGGCCGAGTGCCGGCGGCAGTGCCGGGTGTTTATGCGAGGGACTCCTGCGAGTTTCTCGCATCACACTCAAAAGTCTGACCCCGGCAATATACTGCAATACTGAAGAGCATAGGTACAAGTCCCCTAGGGGGACTAAATATAGCGCCCAAATCAATAGCAAAGTATTAAAAAAATAAGGCCTCATTCAGATGTCCGTGTTGTATCTGTTTTTTTTTTTTATGGATACAACAACATTTATAATTTATAGTGTTATTCACATGTCTGTATGTCAGTGCAAATCTCACTGAGACATGTCAGTTTTTTTGCGGTATCATGAATGAAAAGAGGCAATACAAATGCTGTATGTATCTAATTTTGCAACGGATAGTAGAGATTTCAGCAGCAGATGGAAGGAAGAGAGCCACAGTCATTACTAGTGGGTAGGCGGAGCCCCAGATAGGATTGACACCTCAGATTAGAAAGCGTGTTGACCGGCCCCTCCAGCTCGGGCTCCTCCTACTCAGCTCTTCAGTTTACAATTTGAGGTCTCAGAGGATAGTCGCTGCTGGAAGCAGCTCCTCAGAAGATTTTATTATTTTTTATCGGACAAGAGACTTGGATCACCAGAAGTGGTCTAGAGGTCTCAGGGGTCTCAGCGCTGCTGGACTCCAACCTCTCCCTTGGCGGATCTGTATTACCCTATATGGTGGTCCCTGCAGAACCCTGCCGGCCCGGGGGGATGAGGATGGCTTCCCTGGCGGGGACGCAAACCGCGCTGCAGGGATCACTGCGTCCCCCGCCCTGGGGGGAAGCATGGGCAAGCGCCAGAAACCCCTGGGGGTCCCTGTGGCGCTTCGGCTGGTGAGTACCTCACATTTTTACCTCACATTTTTATTAATGTGTGTGTGAGTGTTTAAGCGACTGCTGCGGCAGCCGCTGTACATTACATGTCGGTGACTGTGTTTTTTGTCCGCAGGTGGATGCCTGCAGGACATAGGAGAGGAGTGCGCGCCTTTTTATTTGAATTTTCGCGCCGCTGTGAGCGCGCGCTTTACTGCTGTCTCCATTTCCAGCTTCCCTCATGGAGCACACGGAGGTACAGCGCGACGGCCATTAAAGAAGCAGGCTGAAAGCTTCTTCTGGCTTTTCTCCCTCCTCCCCTCCAAGGCAAGATGTTACACTGTTACCAGCTGGGTGAGTCGCTTCTAGCCCGCAGGCAGAAGCTTAACCCCTTCACCCCCACAGCGCGGGCGCCTTCTGGGGCACTAATGAGTGACAGACTGCGCTGTCCTGCGGCTGTTATCGCATAAGGAGCTCGCACACTCTTTTCAATAATAATAAAGAGTTTGTGGGGAGTCTGCGATTTTAATACTGCCACTATACGTTCCCACTAACGATCCTGATAACGACGCATACTAATGCGATCGTTTGTGTGATTATTTTTTAATGTTGCTAGTAGCTGCCAATCTGGGCGATCTCATTAACATCGCATAAGCGGTTAGTGATCTCCTTAACAACTTTGGCGGTCATTGCGATATACAAAACAGCGCAATTTTTAGCGATCTTGTGGAACGTTTTTCTGTTAGTGTGGCATAAAAAGCTGTCCTGCAGCTGCTGCCTTATAAGAGGCACTTGGGGCTCGCACAACTTTTTCATTATCAAGGTTGTGGGGAGTCTGCTACTTTAACCCCTTCTTAGGCGGTTAACTATTAATGCTGGGGTAGCTCTCTCTTTAAGAGCTTTAACCCTTCAGCGATTGTTTTTTCTTTAAGAAACACACTGTTCTAGTTACTGACAGGTTTAACCTGCCTTATACTGTGCAAGGACATGTCAGATGCGGACTATCTGACACGCAGACCCCGACAGCGTCATGCGCAGCGGTCGGAGGTTCCAGTGGTGTCAAAATGGAGACCCTCGCTAGTTTCTATGATGGCCTGTCTGACCTTCTAGGTTATGGAGTGTCAGCTAGATCCTCTCAAGGAAGCGACACAAATCGGTGCCTTCCTTCTCGCGTAGCGAAGATGTCCGTTTCGGACAAGGAGGATCGGCAGGGACACTCTGCCTCTCTCATGGACCGTACTATTGGAGCCATGAGGGCGTTACAGTTACCAGAGAGAGGTAACTAGGCGTCCTGGTAAGTCGGCCCGGATGTTTCAGGAGTCGCATAGGTCGCGACGGCTTTACAATCTGTATCCGTTTTCTACGGAGTTGATTGTTAATTGGATCTCCTGAAGTGAATGTCCCTTTATCCTGGTAAAGGAAGGCGAGTCTGCAGGACCTGCTGGACAGAAAAATGGAGATGGCAACAATATCCATCTGCGAGGCCGCGGGTCATGGATTCAGTATTAAGGATCTATGTGTACTTGTAAAGTTTCCCTGAGCCGTTTGGACTACGTACGGCGTGACACGATGGATCCCCTCTATCGAGATAGATGGGCTTTTCAAGTTGAAGGATTCTGCGTCACTGCTATCCAGGGCGCAATCCTCGGCAGTCACAGTCAGAAGAGCACTGTGGCTTAGACAGTGGAACGCGGTTTCCAAGCAGGGTTTGCTATCTTTAGCTTACAAAGTGGTCAGCTATTTGAATCTGACCTCACAGAGCTGATTTCTGAGGCAAAAGAAACAGCTTTACCGCAGCGCAGAGCTGTGACTTCTGCGTCTGGCAGGACTAGTGCCGGTAGTTGTCGGCGGTCCTTTCGGTCCAGGGGATGATCCGGTCAACCCTCTGGGGGTCTGGGTCGTTCCTCTCTTTTTTAAAAAAAAAAAAAGGGGGAATTTCTCAGAAATTCCGCATACCCTGGAAACAGAACTTCCATTAAGACAGAAGCTGGCAAAAAACCCGCTAAAGCGGTCTGACGTCTGGGTCTCACTCGAGCGCTCTCGAGTGGAGGGTCGTTTACTCCAATTCAAACCCGACTTGGGTTTCCCGTGTGTCGGACGCCTGGGTAACACAGGTTGTGTTGGCAGGCTACTTCATAGAGTTTCTTTCTCGACCCCCGGACAGGTTTTGCCAATCTCGCATTCCGTCAGAGCCAAGCTATTTGCCGCTCTACTACGAGAGGTCGATTCCCTTCTGCAGAAGGGTGTGGTGATACCGGTTCCGCAGAGGACCGGGGAAGAGGATTCTTATTTCAACCTCTTTGTGGTCCCCAAAAAGGAGGACAAATTTCGCCCTATTTTGGATTTCAAAGATTGAATCGGCATGTTTACATCCCGAAAATTCCGCATGGAGTCGCTTCGCTCCGTTGTGGCAGCCCTGTCGCAGAACGTCTTTTTGGTCAATCGACATTCGCGACGTTTATTTGCATGTTCCCGTCGGAAGGGCTCACCGGCGCTTCCTTCGTTTTGCCATAGGTCAGGACCATTGCCAGTTTGTGGCTCTGCCATTCGGCTTGGCCTCGGCGCCCAGAGTTTTTACAAAAATTCTAGCGCCCCTCATGGCAATTCTTCGAAGACAGGGGGTTACGATTTCCCTACCTGGACGACCTTCTGATTGTGGCGTCCTCAAAGGAGTAGGCGGGGACGGCTCGCAATCTATCCCTTCAGCTCCTGGAGGATTTCGGGTGGCTGGTCAATTGGGAGAAGTCGTCTCTGGAAGTCAATCCTGTTTTTGGGAATGCATTTTGACACTGTACGGACGGTGGTGTCCCTTCCTCCAGACAAGCGGGCATGTCTCTTTCGACATGTACAGATTATGAGGTCTACGGCAGCAATGTCCTTTCGGAAGTGTATGCTCCTTCTGGGTTTGAAGTCCATGGAGGCACTTCCGTTTGCCCAATTTCATTCCAGGGCCCTCCAAAGGCTCATTCTGAGTCGTTGGGATCGATCGCAAGCTTCTCTGAATTGCAGCGTCATCATCTCTCACAGGGTGCGAGAATCCCTAGGATGGTGGTTACGTCCAGGAGCGTTATTCCTGGGGAAATCTTTCCTCCCTCCGAGGTGGTCGGTCATAACCACCGATGCCAGCCTGACGGGCTGGGGGGGGGTGTCTGGAACGATCTTTGGATCCAGGGAGTATGGTCATCGGAAGAGTCTGTTCTACCGATCAACATCCTGGAGTTGAGGGCAATTTTTCCTTTGCCTACAACACTGGACGGTCCCTTTAAGCGGTCTACCAGTCCGAGTGCAGACAGACAACGCGACGGCGTTGCGTATATCAACCACCAAGGTGGGACAAGGAGCTCCAGCCTCATGATGGAGGTGTCTCGGATCCTGCTATGGGCCGAGACCAAGGTTCCAGCCATCTCTGTGATCACATTCCAGGAGTCCAGAATACCACGGCGGACTTCCTCAGTCGCGAGAAGATGGATCCTGGAGAATGGAGTCTTCATCCGAAAATTTTTGCGCTGCTGTGCTTCCGTTGGAGAACTCCCCAAGTGGATTTGATGGCATCCAGGTTCAAATGCCAAACTACCGACCTTCATGTCCAGGTACAAGGACCCGAAGGCTGTGGCGGTGGTTGCTCTGGTGGCTCCGTGGGACCATTTCGAGCTAGTCTGTGTTTCCGCCGATATCTTTACTTCCTCTGGTGCTGCGTCGGATCAGACTGGAAGAGAATTCCGGCTATGTTGATAGCCCCGGATTGGCCAAGGAGGACGTGGTTCTCGACACTGGTGTCGTTTTTGGCGGCACCGCCATTCCCACTTCCTCCTCACCCGGACCTGTTAACCCAGGGGCCCGTTCGTCATCCGGACTTGAA
Source organism: Oophaga sylvatica (assembly GCA_033576555.1). Taxonomy (NCBI): domain Eukaryota; kingdom Metazoa; phylum Chordata; class Amphibia; order Anura; family Dendrobatidae; genus Oophaga; species Oophaga sylvatica. The sequence continues at coordinate 26,617,032 of JARQOD010000006.1, read as the reverse complement.
GTCTCTGCGTTTGACGGCGTGGCTCTTGAGACCGAAACCTTGATCTGTAGAGGTTTTTCAGCCGATGTCATTGCCACTCTGCGAGCTGCCAGAGGTCCGGCTACTACTAAGATTTATCACAAGACTTGGTCTTTTCGTGGTTTCGGGTTCTTCAAGGAATCCGAGGATTTTTTTCTATTCCCAATTTGTTGGCTTTGCTACAGTACGGGCTGGACAAAAGGTTTGGCAGTTAGCACTCTGAAAGGTCAGGTTTCTGCCCTGTCTTTGCTATTTCGGAAGGCTATCGCCTCGCGTAGGGACGTACGTTCCTTTTTTCGCGGAGTAACCCGTCAGTTTCCACTGCGGAAGGCGCCTGTGTCTCCTTGGCGGCTCAACCTTGTCTTGGAGGCTCTTCAGCATATACCTTTTGAGCCTATGGGTTCTGCTAGCCTTTCTTTAATTTCTTGGAAGGTTACCTTCTTAGTGGCGGTAACCTCTTTAAGAAGGGTTTCTGAGTTGGCAGCTTTTTCCTGCTCGCCTCCTTTCCTGGAGTTTTACCCGGATCGAGTAGTGCTTCGCACACGGGGCGATTTTCTACCTAAGGTGGTGTCGCAATTTCATGTTAACCAGGATATTGTGTTGCCCTCGCTTTGCCCGGGCCCAGGGAATGCAAAGGAACGGAACTTGCACAAATTGGATTTAGTGCGGGTCTTGAAGTTCTATTTTGTCTATTACTCAAGGTTTTCGAAAGTCAGATTCCCTGTTTGTGATTACAGCAGGTCGTAGGCGTGATCAACGAGTTTTCAAGGACTCTATAGCTCGTTGGATTCGGTCGGCCATTTTAGAGGCTTACCGTCTTAATGGCGAAACTTGCCCGATTAAGATTCGAGCTCGCTCCACGAGGGCTGTGACTTCATCGTGGGCCTTTCATCAAGGGCTTCGGCAGCTCAGCTCTGCCGAGCGGCGACCTGGAGTTTCGTCCACACATTTACAAAGTTTTATAAGGTGGACGTCAGTGCTTCCGCTGATGCGGCCTTAGGACGTAGGGTCCTGCAGGCAGCGGTAATTTAAAGCTTTTAGTTAACTTGTATTTGGCGCCTGTGGCGCATTTATCTAGGTTGTTGGGTTTCTGCCTATTTTGGTTTTTTCCCACCCTAATTTTTGGACTGCTTTGGGACGTCCCACTAGTAATGACTGTGGCTCTCTTCCTTCCATCTGCAGCTGAAAGACGGATTTTGGTAAGAACTTACCTGTAAAATCCTTTTCAGCGAAGGAAGGAAGAGAGACACAGCTCCCTCCCATGGCAGAAGTGTGTTGTTGTATTTACAGATGCAGCGTGACCCTTCTCTGATAGCGATTATCTGGACTGAGGTCGACGCGCTACGGCTCTGTTCCAGCATTGCCAGCTTATCGCAGTAGTCAGGTTCAGTGAGTAGAATCATAGAATCATAGAATCATAGAATCATACAATGGTAGAGTTGGAAGGGACCTCCTGGGCCTTCTGGTCCAACCCCCTGCTCAAAGCAGGATTCTCTAAATCATCCCAGACAGATGTCTATCCAGCCTCTGTTTGAAGACTTCCATTGAAGGAGAACTCACCACCTCTTGTGGCAGCCTGTTCCACTCATTGATCACCCTAACTGTGAAAAAGTTTTTTCTAATATCTAATCTGTGTCTCCTCCCATTCAGTTTTATCCCATTGCTTCTAGTCTTTCCTTGTGCAAATGAGAATAAAGATGATCCTTCTACAATGTGACAGCCCTTGAGATATTTGTAGGCAGCTATTAAGTCTCCTCTCAGTCTTCTTTTTTGCAAGCTAAACATTCCCAAATCCTGCAACCGTTCCTCATAGGACATGGTTTGCAGACCTGTCACCATTCTGGTGGCTCTTCTCTGAACTTGCTCCAGTTTGTTGATGTCTTTTTTAAAATGTGGTGCCCAAAACTGGACACAGTATTCCAGATGAGGTCTGACCAAAGAGGAGTAGAGGGCAATAATGACCTCACGTGATCTAGACTGTATGCTTCTGTTGATACATCCTAGAATTGCATTTGCCTTTTTTGCTGCTGCATCACACTGTTGACTCATGTTAAGTCTGTGATCAATTAGTATACCCAAGTCTTTTTCACATGTGCTGTTACTTAGCCCTATTCCTCCCATTTTGTATATGCTTTTTTCATTTTTATTGCCCAGATGTAGTACTTTGCATTTTTCCCTGTTAAAATCCATTCTGTTAGTTGCTGCCCACTGCTCCAGTTTATGTATATCTTTTTGAATCCTCTCTCTCTCTTCTCTAGTATTAGCTACCCCTCCTAGCTTTGTGTCATCAGCAAATTTGATCAGTTTACCCTCAATTCCTTCATCTAAATCATTGATAAAGATGTTGAACAATACAGGGCCCAAAACAGAGCCTTGTGGTACCCCACTTGAGACATTCTTCCAACTGGATGTGCAGCCATTTACAACCACTCTTTGGGTCCGATCACTAAGCCAGTTATGAATCCACCTAACAGTTGCCTTGTCCATTCCATACTTAGTCATTTTTTCAATAAGGATTGTGTGAGATACTTTGTCAAATGCTTTGCTGAAGTCAAGATATACTATATCTACAGCATTTCCCTGATCCACCCAGTCAGTGATTCTGTCATAGAAGGAAATTAAGTTAGTCTGACATGACTTATTAGTTACAAACCCATGCTGACTCTGTTTAATCACTTCATTCTTATCCAGGTACTTGCATACATGTTCTTTAATAATTTGTTCAAAGATCTTTCCTGGTATAGAAGTCAGACTCACCGGCCTGTAGTTCCTTGGGTCCACCTTCTTCCCCTTTTTGAAGATAGGAACAACATTTGCTCTTCTCCAGTCTTCTGGGACTTCTCCTGTTCTCCAAGAATTTTCAAAGATTATGGACAGTGGTTCAAGAATTTCTTCTGCTATCTCCTTCAGTACCCTGGGGTGTAATTCATCTGGACCTGGAGACTTGAATTCATTTATGTTAGCTAAGTGTTTCCTCACTGTCTTTCTGTTTATAGATATCCTGGATTCTTCTATTCCTTTAATAGGACAGTGAAGATCAGTTGATGTTACATTTCCTTTCTGAGAGAAAACAGATGCAAAATAGGAATTTAAAAGTTCAGCCTTCTCAACATCCTGACTTACCATTTCATCATTTTCATCCTGTAAAAATCCTATAGCATCTTTGACTTTTCTTTTACTTTTGACGTATCCCCAAAATCCTTTTTTGTTGCTTTTGACGTCACTTGCAAGCCTTAATTCATTGTCAGCTTTAGATAATCTGATTTGTGCCCTGCAGGTTCTGCAGACGGCATTATATTCTTCTTTAGATATGCCTCCCTCTTTCCATTTGATAAACATTTCTTTCTTCCTTTTTAGCATGTGTTTAAGTTCTATGTTCATCCATCCTGGTTTCCTTAAATGCTTCCCATTCTTCCCTCTTTTCGGAACTGTTAACGATTGTGCTTTGAGAATCTCATTTTTCAAGATTTTCCATCCTTCCTGGACATTTTTGTCCTTAAGGATATCCAGCCATTGGATCCCTCCAATTCTCTTTCTGAGTTCCTTAAAATCTGCCTTTCTGAAATCTAACCTTGACGTCTGAGTCTTCACAGGTCTTCCTCCTCTTGTTATCCAAAATTCTAAAATAGCATGGTCACTACCTCCTAGAGTCCCAGCCACTCTTACCTCCTCCACCATTTCCTCCCTGTTTATGAGGATTAGATCCAAGGTAGCAGATCCCCTTGTTTTCTCCATTACCTTTTGGAAGATAAAGTTGTCAGCAAGAGAGGATAAGAATTTCCTGGACCTGTTAGTTTTGCCTGAGAGAGATTCCCAACAAATGTCTGGATAGTTGAAATCTCCCATGACCACTATGTCATATTTTTTGGAGAACTTGGCCATTTGATGCATAAAGAGTTCATCCATATCTTCAGCTTGCACAGGCGGCCTGTAGTAAATGCCTACAATGGTGTCCTTTCCATTGTTCTGTCCTTGTATTCTTACCCAAACAGTTTCCACAGAACTCCCAGTCTCTGAAGCGTCAATCTCTGTGCAGATATACGCTTTTCTAACATACAATGCAACACCTCCTCCTCGTTTATCAAGTCTGTTTCTTGCAAATAAGTTGTATCCTTCTAGCCTTGTATTCCAATCATGTGTATCGTCCCACCAAGTCTCAGTGATTCCAATGACATCATACTTCTTCTCCTGCGTTAGTAGCTCCAGTTCTCCTTGTTTGTTGCCCATGCTTTGTGCATTCGTATAGAAACACTTTAGTTTGTGATTGGTTTCTCTTCCTTCAATATTTTTATTATGTAAATTTTTTTGTCTTTGTTCTTCCCCTCCACTTCTAATAGCAGAAATCTCAATAGTATTTGTCAAGTGTATGGCTTTTGCTGGCGTTTTGCTTCCCTTCCCACATTGTTCTAGTTTAAAGCTCTCCTGATGAGTGTAGCAAGGCGACTTCCAAATACATGTTTTCCAGTCTTCGTAAGGTGCACCCCATCTCTAGCAAGTAGTCCATCGTATAGGTAATTCACTCCGTGATCCAGAAATCCAAATCCTTGCTGATGGCACCATCGACGTAGCCAGTTGTTCACCTGCAGAATCTTATTCCACCTCCTTGTTCCATGGCCATCCACTGGGAGGATGGAAGAGAAGACCACCTGCGCTCCCAGTTCTTTCACTTTCTTACCTAAGTTTTCAAAGTCACTGCAGATGGTTTCCAGGTCGTTTCTAGCGGTGTCATTTGTCCCCACATGTATTAGCAGGAATGGGTAGTCATCTTTAGGTCTGAAGAGTCCTGATATCCTGTCAGACACATCTTTAATTTTTGCACCTGGAAGACAGCACATTTCTCTTGAGGTTATATCCGGTCTGCAGATAGCGGCCTCTGTTCCTCTCAACAGGGAATCGCCCATGACAACAACTCTCCGTTTCTTCTTCACAACAGTTTTCTTTCTCCATTCAGGAGGACTCTGAGGGCGTACAAGGTTGTTTGTGGGCAAAGTCTTATCCTGATGTATTTCTTCATCGTTCTCTTGTGTAAGAGCCTGGTATTGGTTCCTGAGCAGAATTGGTGCTGACTGCCTCCTGATCCTCCTGCTTCTCTGGGTCACATGCTTCCATTCCTCTGTTTCTTCAGTTGCACTTCGAATTTCTTCTCTTTCTGTACCATGAAGAGATAATTCTGCTCTGTCTAAGAACTCTTCACCTTCCTTAATGGTCTTCAATGTAGATAACCTCTCTTCCAGATTTTGCAACTTTTCCTCCAACAGGGACACAAGCTTGCATTTCTGGCATGTGAAGTTTGGCTTTTCCACTGGTAAGTCTATGAACATGTAGCAAGAAATGCAGCTCACCAAATGGCTCCTAGCCTCTTCCATGTTCTTATTGTTCAAGAGATAATCAAGCGGTGAAATATAAGCCAAAGCTCGCGGAGACTCTTCACTTATCCCAGAAGGCACTGGGAATATGCAAATTATCTCCTCGGGACTCCTCCCCTGGTTTACTGATGTCCTCCTTTCAGCTGCAACAGCCAAAATCCAGTGTTCCTTGAGCTCGCGGAGACTCTTCACTTATCCCAGAAGGCACTGGGAATATGCAAATTATCTCCTCGGGACTCCTCCCCTGGTAGTACCTGTAACTGTGTGATTTTTTTTTGCCGAATGCATGCATAACCTGTACTCTTATGTTTTTTCTCTGAAGTCCTTCAGAAGGGGTTATGTTGCTTCGCTGGTGATATTGTTCTTCCTTAAGCTTGGGTACGACTGAAGAGCTGAGTAGGAGGAGCCCGAGCTGGAGGGGCCGGTCAACACTCTTTTTAATCTGAGGTGTCAATCCTATCTGGGCTCCGCCTACCCACTAGTAATGACTGTGTCTCTCTTCCTTCCTTCGCTGAAAAGGATTTTACAGGTAAGTTCTTACCAAAATCCGTCTTTTGTCATATTGAAGATACGCTGATTGTAAACAGTGAGACATGCATGACACGTGTAAGTGCTTAGATAGCACATGATGAGCTGTCCAGAAGTAAACGGAGACCAATGGGGACCTGAGCAATAGTGGCACTGGCGGTATGTGGACTCGATGGGTGGAGTTTTCTCATTTGATAGTTTTATCACATGTTCTGCCTTTTCAAAAAAATTCTTTACAACCCCTTTAAGAAAACAGTTTTCATCTCTGTTCACACTACTATCAAATATTACCTGACTGAAGCAAACAAATACTTTAAGGGACTCTCTCAGCCCAAAATAAATGTTTAAACCAATCACAGGTGCGCAGTGCACCCTTGGCGTGGCCAAACAGTTCAGTGCACCTTCCCACTTAATTTTTTTCATCCACTTCTGCCACCTTCTTCCTTGACTGACAGCTCTGACTATATAGGGTCCAGAGGAGGGTGTACATAGAGTATCAGTCAAAACTTTGGACACACCAATTCATGCAATAGTTTTCCTTGTTCTTATTGGAATATGCACATTGTAGATTCTGGCTGAAGGCAGCAAAATGGAAACAAGGGGTAAAGAGACACACGTGAAACAAACAAGAATGTATATTAAACCTTAGATTCCTCAAAGTACACCCCTTTTACTCGAAAGGCCACTTTACAGCTCCTTGGAATTCTCTCAAACAGCTTCATCAGGTGGAATCACCAGCCTTCAGAAATTGTTTGTGACCATCAGGTGTGTTTAGCCGTGGCAGTGTTGGTACACAGTTCCATAAAGTGATGAGCTCTATGGAACAACTTTTATAAGCAAGAATATGGCAAGAACCACTCAAGTAAGGAAAGGGAAACAACAGTCCATTCTTACTTGAAAACATGAAGGACAGTCAGTCTATAAAAATTGTTAGAACGTTAAGGGTATCATCCTGTGCAGTCATGAAAACCATGAATCTCTCATAAGGACCACCCCAGGAAAGGAAGACCAAGAATTACCTCTGCTGCAGAGGATAAGCTCATCAGAGTTACCAGTCTCAAAAAGCACAATTTCACAGCACCTCAGATAACAGCCCTAATAAATTATGCACTGTGATCAGGTAGCAGACACAACTCAATATATGCTTTTGAGAGGTGAATGCGAGAAGCAGCCTTTATGGTATATGGCATTGCTGTAAAGAAGACACTGCTGAGGACAGTGAACAAGAAGAGACTTGTTTGGGCCAAGCAATACAAGGACTGGACATTTAGATCAGTGGATATCTCCACTGTCGTCTGGATAGTTAAAATTTGAAATGTATGGTACCATCCACCATTTCTTTGGGGGACACCAAAAATGTGAATAAATGTTTTCTAAAGGTTTGGTGCCCACCATAAAGCATGGAGGAAGCTGTGATGGTGTGGGGGCGGTTTGCTGGTGACACTGTTGGTGATTTATTTCAAATTCAAGGCACAGTTTAGGCCTCTTTTACACTTCCGTTGTGTGACGTCCGCCCATCCGTGAAAATGGCGGATCCGTCAGAAAAGTAAAAAAACGGATGCAAAACTGGTCAGTTTTCTGACGGATCCGCCAAGAAGATTTCATCCGGAAATGATGAAAATTTCGATCCGGAAATGTAAGTCCGGACGAGAGAGAGAGAGAGAGAGAAGAAGAGAGAGAGAGAGAGAAGAGAGAGAGAGAGAGAGAGAATCCGTCACTAATGCAAGTGTATGGGAAAAAAACGGATCCGCCAAAAAAAAATGGCGGATCCGTTTTTTTCACATTTTGACGGATTTTGACTGACGTCGCACGACTGAAGTGTGAAAGAGGCCTTACCCAGCATGACTACCACAGCAATCTGCAGCGACATGCCATCCCATCTGGTTTGCAGTTAGTGAGACCATCATTTGTGTTACAACAGGACAATAACCCAAAACACATCTCCAGGCTATGTAAGGGCTATGTGACCAAGAATGAGGGACGGAGGCTGCGTTGGATGTCACGGCCTCATCAACCCAATTGAGATAGTTTGGGATGAGTTGGATGCAAAGTGAAGGAAAAGCAGCCAACAAGTGCTCAGCACCTCTGTGAACTAATTTCAAGACTGCTGGGAAGCCATTTCCGGTGACGACCTGATGAAGCTGCTGAAGATAATGCCAAGAAGGGGTGAAGACGTCATGAGAGTGTAAGGGCGGTACTATGTGGAATCTAAGGTTTAACACATATTCTGGTTTGTTTCACACGTGTTTATTTATTCTTTGTGGTGTTCTGATATTGATGGCTGGAGTAGATTAGTAGACTGAACTATTGTCAACTTCAAAAATGCCAAAATGGCCAGTGTGACAAATGCCAATGCGAATAGAGGTCTATCGGGCATAACGTGGTGTTCCACAGAAGCGCGAGAGAGATTAATGTGTTCAGTGCACGCTGATTCAGACTCAACATAAGACTCTGAGACGAGACGAACATTGACATAAAAAAAAATCAATCTAAATATTCTTGTAGAGTCATCCGAGACAGGCCAAGGAGCTTCTGGAACTAATTATTGCGGAGCTCTGTTTGCCATTTGTAATTACTTTCAATATGGAGGGAAATATCAGAAACACTTCGGCAATATTGTTTTTGGTCTGGGTGCAGGAGGCGACTCTCACACTGCACATGAAGTTATAGGAAATTAATGATTTGGATCTGGGAGGTTGAGATGAAACTTTGGGAAACTAAGAAGGACATTTTCACAGAAATATTACTGTTCAGAGATGTAGGCAGGACTGTAATAAAAAAGAATGCAAGTGAATGAGCTACTGTTGGAGTAGACGAACAAACCCTTTAAGAAAGTATTCTGGTAATACCAAGTTATCACCTATCAATAGGTTAGACTTGATGGGTCGAGGTCCAATACCTAAGACCTCTACCAGAAGAGAGGACATGTGTCCATCATTTTCATTAATTAGGATACCACATGCGCGATTACTGATCCACGTCAATGGATTCAAATCCTCCCTTCTAATTTAGGAATTGATTGTTATTGGTAAGTTAAGCCCTTATCATATCTGGACAATCCCTTTTCCAACTAAGGATGTGCTGGCAATTAGTTGACCACCGTGCATCTGGCAGCTGAAACCCTTGGTAATCACTGGCAATCACGTGGGAGGATACGAGCGGCTGAACATTCCTCTTGCTTCTTTAGAAATATGGTTATACATGGTGCCAATTTTAAGAAAATCTGTCTCCCAAGTTTTTGCCAGCTAATCTGAAAGCAGCATAATGTAGAGACAAAGATCACGATTCCAACGATGTGTCACTTACTTGTCACTTACTTGACTGCATGCTGTAGTTTTAATAATATCACTGTTTTATCATCAAGAGATTATCACTAGATGACTAATAAATTGCTGCCATATTCATGAGCTCTATGACCTCTCCCCCATCACTGATTGGCAGCTTTCTGCCTATGCACAGTGTACACAGAAAGCTGCCAATCAGTGGTGTGTTGGAAGGGTTATACAGAGCTCAGCATTCAGAGAACTGCAGCAGATAGAACAGGGATTTTATTGAAAAAAAAATACAGCAGTTAGTAATACGTTTCTGGAATCAGGGTCTTTGGCCCTACATCATCATGTGATTTTCAGATGGGGTAGCAAAATCCTGGCGATAGATTCCCCTTAAATGATTGATGGTGCTCAGACCTCCAGAGCTGGAATTTATTTATCTGGAGGAAGTCTCCAGCCCCGCTCTTTTATTGAAATCCATACGCTCTTATAGGTATTATGGACATGAGTTTAAAGGGATGTCCAGGGCAGTATATAGATAGTTAAGTATGGGATTAATGAGGTCCAACACTCCCACTGATCAACTGTTTGCAGCTCCTACTGGATTTAGATGTAGTACAGAACTGGGACATCTATACGCTGTGTAGTGGCGCTGCTCTGGTACTGCAGCTCACTTCTTATTGAAGTGAATGTGATCTGAGCTGCAGTACTGAAGAACAGCCATTACACAGTGTATGGCGCTGTGGAGTCAACTTCTCCCCTTTTTATGTTGTGTCAGGTGTGATTTTTCATATTGCCCATACCTGTTACTTGCCACAGGTGAGTTTGAACGAGCATCACATGCTTGAAACAAAGTTGTTTACCCACAATTTTGGAAAGTTACCAACAATTTTGCCAGGCTCATTATTGGGGGTTTTGTGCAAAATTATGTCCAATTTGCCTTTTTTATCTCAGTTTTTTTTTTTTTGTGTTGCTCCAATACACACAAAGGAAATAAACGTGTATAACAAAAGATGTGTAATCGCAATAATTTTCTGTAAAAAATACTTAATTTACTGGAACACTTTCAAGGGTGTCAACACTTTCGGCCATGACTGGCTGTGCCAGTCAACCTATTTGCGTATATCAAAAATGTATTGATTTCTAATATAGCCGAAATATGTAAAAACACTTTATCCTTCTGACGTGTAGTAATTCTCACTGGTGTGTATGAGATAGTGGTGGCCCAGTATGGCTCACATATCGTTTCTCTCTTCAGCGGCTACCCCGGCCTTCTCATCCTGGACAGTTTTTGATTTACCACGCGTCAGTAAAATCCCGATGATGATCAGTAAATTCTCAGTATATAAATATTTCCCAGCCAGGTGCAGAGCGCAGACACATGAATCTCACATAGACTTACAGATAAGCGTCTGCTGGGGCCTGGAACAAAAGAGCAGATTCAGACGTGTTTGTTAACTTCCAGTATTTTCTTTTACTGTTCTTACATTGACGGGATTAATTGAAAATCAAGCTGTCCGCTTGTGTCATGTTGTGATAAGCTGCTTTTAAATATCGTAGCTTCCAAAATTTCCAGAGTGAAAACATAACTTAAGCATTTGGCCCCATTCGGAAGAAATGGAAGCCAGTATACCTAACAAGTGTCAAATGTAGCTGGAAAGAGATAGTGCCATACCACAGGCAATCAGGCACGCCGGTATTGATGAACTGTTATATCAGCTCGCACATGCTTTTAATTATTCGCTGAAGAATAAGTAACGCACACTTGCCCAAGCTAACAAAAAGGTTTGGCTTGCTAGATGCTGGAAAAAAAAAAAAGTATTCATGATATATGAAGTTAAAATTCAAGTCTGCAAAGAGCTACCTAAGAGCAGACTCGCGGATAGCTGCGCTCACAAGCCAAAGCTTAAGCGTTGCGATAGTCGATGCGTTTGCTCACAGTGGAGGCAAGCACAGGAGTAGGAGTATTAAAATAGTTATTTAATGGGAAAGAAAGATCACCTTCCTTGGTTTTTCTAAAAAAAAATGTAGTATGTAGTGAAAGAGTTCAGTTATCCTCACCCACCTGCCCCCTGATCTCATCAATCACTCTGAAAAAAACTGCTAATATCTGTCTTGGTTAAAACAAGATAGACTGTCATCTCACTGAAGGATTACAGCTGCCTATTGACATCTGTTGAATAGGGGAGCTAGAAGGAAAGAGGAGCAGAGTGTGAGAAAGAGGCAGAGAGACACGCACAGATGGTGCTGTTGCGTTCTAGTAAGTGTGTTATCTTAATTCAGAGCTGGATTCACAACTACACTGATCAGTACTGCTGTACAATACGCTGATTCTGTTCATGTGCTACATAGAGACAAGGAGAAGGAATCTGTCATGTCTCTATGTGCTGTGTATAGGAGACATCATAGCAGGTGAGATACAAACAGTAGAAATTTCACAACATATTTTGGGGTCCTTTTATCTCTGTTACCCTTGTGAAAATAAAAAATTGGGCTGAAAGAAAATTTTTGTGGAAAAATGTGATTTTTTTATTTTCCTGACTCTAAGTTAGAAACTTTTTTGAAGCACCTGTGGGTTCAAGGTGCTCAACACATATCTAGATGCATTCTTTGAGGGGTCTAGTTTCCAAAATGGGGTCACTTAGGGGGGTTCCACTGTTGAGACACATCAAACGCGACATTGGAATCCACTAATGATTCCAGCGAATTTTGCGCTAAAAAAGTCCAATGGCTCTCCTTTCCTTCCAAGCTCTGCCGTGCACCCAAACAATAGTTTTCCCCCTCATTTGGGGTATCGACGTACTCAGGAGAAATTGCACAACATATTTTAAGGTTCATTTTTTCCTGTTACCCTTGTGAAAATTTAAAAAATGTGTTCCTATGAAGCACCTGAAGGGTTAATAAACTTCTTGAATGTGGTTTTGAGGACATTGAAGGGTGCAGTTATTAGAATCGTGTCACTTTTTGGGTATTTTCTGTCATATAGGCCCCTGAAAGTCACAAATGTGATGTGGTCAAAATGGGTTTGTAAATTTTGTTGGAAAAATTAGAAATCGCTGGTCAACTTTTAACCCTTTGAACTTCCTATCAAAAAATAGATTATGTTTCACAAATTGTGCTCATGTAAAGTAGACACGTGGGAAATGTTATTTATTAACTATTTTGTGTGACATAACTCTCTCGTTTAAGGACATAAAAATGTAAAGTTTGAAAATTGCAAAATTTTCTAAATTTTCACCAAATTTCCAATTTTTTCACAAATAAACTCAAGTCAAATCAAGCAAATTTTACCACTATCATGAAGTGCAATTTGTTATGCAAAAAATCATTGTCAGAATCAGTGGGATCCATTGAAGCGTTTCAGAGTTATGACCACAAAAAGTGTCACTGGTCAGAATTGTAAAATTCGGCCTTTTCATGAAGGTGAAAACAGGCTTGGGTGGTGAAGGGGTCAAAGAGTAACCGTTGTTTTAATTTTTATTTTAGAATTCAATAATACATATAAAAATAAGAAACTTTTTAATATGTCTTGTCAGAGAAATCTGTTTTTCTCCTCTTGAAATGATCATTCTTTTTCAAAATTCTGAATTGACATCCATAAAATAAAAGATTGTATGTAGAAGCGAGGAGCTCTGCTTGTAGCGCCTTCCTCCTCCTCTCCCATCTGCACAGGATCTTATCAGCAACAACTGTCATTGCCTTTCTCAGTAATGTAATAATCTGTGTTCACTGAATACAGAAAAAAACCTAAAGAGATGATCTGGAATGAGTTGGTGTGCATGCAGCATGTAAGCGCATGTTCACACTGGCCACTAAACAGGCAAAACCCAAGATAAAAACATAATAAGCAAATATCCTGCAGTAAATAAATAAACTGCAAAAGTGCATGAAAATAATATAGTGAGCGTAGTTAACATAATTGTGATTAATATATATATATATATATATATATATATATATATATGCACCATGTGCAAAATAAACTGAAAAAAAAAGCCTAAAGAGATAAACTGTAATACGTTGATGTGCATGCAGCAAGTAAGTGCATGTTCACACTGGCCAATAAACAGGCAAAACTCAAGATTTGATGAAAATTATGTTAACTATGTCACTTTATGAGGCGATAATTCTGTAATGCTTAAACGTATCGTACTGATTTTTTTGTGACATATTGTACTTCATGATAGTGGTAACATTTGTTCAATATAATTTGTGTTCATTTCTGAAAATATCCAAAATTTGGGGAAAAAAATGTGAAAATTTCACAATTTTGAAACTTTTATTTTTTATTCCCTTAAACCAGAGAGTTATGTCACACAAAAATAGGTAGCATTTCCCACATGTCTACTTTACATCAGCACTATTTTTGAAACATATTATTTTCTTTGTTAGGAAGGTGTAAGGGTTTAAAATTCATCAGTACTTTACCAAACCATTTTTTTATGGACCACTTTTTATTTTCATAAGGGTAGCAAGAAAAAATGAAACCCAAAGTTTCTTGTGCAATTCCTCCTGAGTATGCCAATACCCAGTATGTGGTGGAAAACTACTATTTGGGAGCACGGCAGGGCTCGGAAGAGAAGGAGCATCATTTGACTTTTGGAATGCAAAATTGGCTGGAATCAATAGCGGATGCCATGTCACACTTGGAGAGCCCCTGAGGTGCCTAGACAGTGGAAACACCCAACAAGTGACCCCATTTTGGAAACTAGACCCCTCAAGGAATGTATATAGATGTTTCTTGAGCACCTTGAACCGTCAGGGGCTTCTCAGAATTTTATAATGTTGAACTGTCAAAATTAAAAAAACATTTTTTTTCCACAAAAATGCCATTTTAGCCCTTTTTTATTTTCACAAAGGTAGCAAGAAAAAAATAAACCCCAAAATGTGTTATGCAATTTCTTCTGAGTACGCCGATACCAAATATGTAGTGAAAAAACACTCTCTGGGAGCACGGCAGGGCTTGGAAGGGAATGAGCACCATTTGGCTTTTGGAATGCAAAATTGTCTGGAATCAATAGACGATGCCATGTCGCATTTGGAGAGCTCCTGAGGTGCCTAAACAGTGAAAACCCCCAACAAGTGACACCATTTTGGAAACTAGACTCCCATGAGGAATTCATCTGCTGATGTGATGACCATCTTGATACCATAGGTACCTCACAGAATTTTAAAATATTGGGATGTGAAAATGAAATATTACATTTTTTTAATGAAAAAAAGTTGATTGAACCTCAAATTTCTTATTTTCACAAAGGTAAAAGGAGCAAATGCACCCCACAGCCAATTGTGCAATTTCTCCTGAGTATGCCAATATCCCATATGTGGACGTAAACTACATTTCAGTCACAGTGCAAAGCTTAGAAGGGAAGGAGCGCCATATTGGAGAGCAGAATTTGCTGTAATTGTTTGTGGGTGACATGTCACATTGTTAGAGCCCCTGAGGTGCCAGAACAGCATAAGCCCCCAAAAGTGACTGTTTTTTTTACAACATACTTCCCTGAATGAATTCATCTCGTGGTGCAGTGAGCATACTGACACAACAGGTGTTCCATAGAAATTTATATGATTGTGGGGAGAAGAAAAAATAATTACATTTTTACCACTAGATTGTTGTTTTAACCCCAGATTTTACATTGGAAAACAGGTAGGTAAATGGTCACAAACTGTAATTTCAAAAATGGGGTCATTTAAGGGGGATTCTGCTGTTCTGGTACTTTGCAGAGCCGCTAAGTGCTAGAACAGCAGAATCCTCCTTGAAGTGACCCCATTTTGGAAATGACACTCCTCTGGGAATTTACTTATGGGTATAGTGACCATTTTCACTACATGGATGATTTCCAGAAGCGCGTAGTGGAAGTTTTAGAGCAGAAATTGCAAAAATGCCATTGTAGTGCCCAATATATTATGCCCAGCTTGTGTCTCTGGAGACATCCCCCATGTTCCTCCGGGAATCTGTCACCCCATTTTTTGACTATAAGCTGCGGCCACCCCCATCAAGGGCTTATCTACAGCATTCTGGAATGCTGTAGATAAGCCCCCGATGTAACCTGAAAGAGAAGAAAAACGAGTTATATTATACTCCCCCAGGGGCGGTCCGGGTCAAGTACGGGTCCGGAGGGAGTTGCGGTCCGGTCCGGCACCTCCCATCTACTAGCGAAGACGTTCTCTTCTTTGCTTCCCATCGCGGCTCCTGCGCAGGCGCACTGATCTGCCCTGTTGAGGACAGAGCAGAGTACTGCAGTGCGCAGGCACCGGGAAAAGTCAGAGAGGTCTGGCGCCTGCGCACTGCAGTACTCTGCTCTGCCCTCAACAGGAAGGCGCCTCCCTGTCGACAGAAGAAGCCATACTTCTGGAGTCAGAAGTGGAGAGCAATTGGTGCAGATTTCAGAATTAAAGTACATTTATTACGTTTTTATTTCTATTTGCAAAACAACCCAAGAACTAAAATTGACTTATGTTATTCTGCAAAGTCATTATCATTAGGGCATCTAAAGGAATTCTTACCCATTTTCCTAAAGCCCAAAAAGTAAATTTGGCTAGTTATTTAGGGATATTGGAGCCGTATCACTGCGAAACTAACCAGATTTGACATTAGGAACTATAAGAAAAATGAATAAAAACATCGGTGATTGACAAACGTTGTGCTTTAAAGGGGTTGTCTAATCACCTAAAACAGAATATTATACTATAATAAAAGGAATAATACTTACCCTCTGCTATTCCCATTTTAAATTCTTCCAAGACCCCCGCCAATCTCTGTACGTATTGCTATGTTTATTAATCACTGGATGTATGTATGATGTGTTGGTTAACGCTGCACCCAATGATTGGTTGCAGTGGTCACATGTCCGTGGAGGCAAAGCATAAAGTATAGAGAATCCGCAGGGTTTGCAGGGACAGGCGGAACAGTATCAGCAGGGATTGGAAAGGTATTACTACTTTTCACTACATTTGTACAATTCTTACCACTAAAGGTATGTTAGCAAAAAGTTCTTCATCGAGGAATTTGAGCGGAATCAGTCCAAAAGCCACATCATAAACTTCTTCAAATTTCTTCAATTTCTTCCTATTGATTTTATGGAAAATCCACTTTGCTCTTTGTACGTGGATATTTTTCTAGGTTTTTTTTTCTATTATGTTTTGAAAACCGAAAACCTCACTGTTGAAAAACAAGAAGTAACGTCACTTATTTGAGGCGATTTCTTGAGTAAGTCAAAAGGCTGAGACACAAACTCTTCAAAAACATATTTGGAATGCTTCAAAAACCACTTCTAGAAAAAAAATAATGTTAAAAACAAAAATAAATACAGTGTTTACTGAATTTGATTCTCTTTGAAAAACCTGTCAGATTTTTCCCTCCCCCCAAAAATATTAAGGATATGTGCACACAGTATCCATTAGTCACTGGCACAGCTGCCTAGTTTTCCCAGGTGAAGCTTCTTCTGGCTTACATTGTTGGTCGTTTTCCTGGGCAGCTTTGCCGGCGTCATTCGTTATATACTTTCAGTACAGAGCGCAGGCGGCTTCTAAAGAATGAACTTGTTACTTCTTTAACACCTCCAAGTTTTCCAAAAGCCTGAAGTGGTTAAAAGAAGTGACATAAGCCGGAACATGGGCACAGCAATGTTGTTTTGACATTGATGTGCATTATGTCCATTTTTTTTGCGGTGGTTTTGCTGCACTATTTCCGGTAGATTGTCGGCGCAATAAACCTCAAAACGTCAGATGCACATAAGCCTAAGGGGTCGGACAGAATACAA
Organism: Oophaga sylvatica; assembly: GCA_033576555.1. Classification (NCBI taxonomy): domain Eukaryota; kingdom Metazoa; phylum Chordata; class Amphibia; order Anura; family Dendrobatidae; genus Oophaga; species Oophaga sylvatica. The sequence goes on along the minus strand of JARQOD010000006.1, from coordinate 26,600,088 downwards.
TGCAGGAAGCTTGATAGAAGGCATCTGAAGGACTTATTTGTGAGGTTTAATAGGTGTAAGCTTTTTCGACATTATATGTATTCAACTCAACACATGGCAGTTTCTATCTTTTTAAGAAGCAGCAGAAAATACTTTGTTCCCTGCGGTATTTCACAGCATACATATGCCATGGCAGCGGTCCATGTTCTTTACCAAGCTACCACGACCCACAAAATTTCTACTGAATATAAACCTGATTCCACTATCCCGTTCCAAAAATCGTATGTTCCAAAGATCGCGTTTCAAAGTATTTAATAGCATCAACATGCTGGTTTTGTGTGAAGGGAACTGACAGCAGAAGGGTTTCCATGTTGAGTAATATGTGCTCCCCACCACCAGAAACCTCTCGTATTAGAGCCGTCGCTGTAGACCTCATGTTCGAGAACACATGAAACTATTTTATTGTGGTCTGCTGGAATATCGAATATTAAGCTGTGCAAGCAATTTGCAACAAAGGAAAAACAGAATTAGCCTTTTATATTTGTAATTCGGATATTAAAACGTGGTACAAATAAGGGATGCTTTGTTGGGAACGGCTTGTGATACTATTTTTTTTTTTTCTTTTTTTTAATCCTATGTGACAGGCATTAGCTTTTAATAGATAAAAACAGAACCAAACATCTAACCGCAGCTGAGAACAGTTTTCCTTGCTGTAAAAGACTTATTGGACCGTCGCAATACAAATACGGGATGGCCACCTGGTTTACATCTATTGTGGTGTTCGGATGCGAGTACCCATTCAAAATGACATTTTCCCATTATGCATTTCTCTCGACCCCTCCCCTGCTCTGGTTTCGTTCATGGGAAATTTGAACCATGCGTTCACGCTTAGGTGTGTTAACACGTCTCCCAATGTCCGTCTTTCCTGTAATAGCAAATTCAGCGTAGGAGCTGAGAACAGCATTAGAAAACAAGATCGCTTGCGTAAACTATGGACACCTGCCCAAATAATATTTTGGTTCTAATGCCTTAATGAAGAGTTAATGACAGCCTTTTGGCCTGCAGTTTGCCTGCTGTTTTCATGGGCTTCATTCAGTTTTGGATAAGAAATCAGCGCTGCCTTTACAGTGCATAGGAAGAAATTATCAGAGCGGGAGTTCGAAAGGCTTCTTTCTTTTTTTTTTTTTTTGGTTTTGTAATATTGTGCCAGCACAATTCTTAACTTTTTCCACTTGGCGCGCTGGTTAAAAGTTCGCTCTGATGTCACTGATTTTATAATAAATTAGGATTGTCGTACAAAGTAGCTACTTGTTGAACTTAATGAAAGCAATATGATATTTTCAGAATTAATGGCTCAGTTTTAATAGATTTATTTATTTGCCAGAAGTAAAAATATCAATCAGATAAGGGCTTCTTTAAAAAAAAATGTCTGTCTCAGGTCCAGAAGATGTAATTGTAGAACAGGCATATGTCTTGCGTCTGAGTTCGAACCCTTGAGTCTGTGCTTTGTGGTCGGCTTCTCTGTCTGCCGAGACACAGCAGATGCACCTTTTTTCTGAGTACTTAGTTTCTGTTATCCTTGCTGCAATCTTTTTAGGGTAAAAGGTGTTTTCATTTACTCATTTGTCTGCCCTATCATCTTTTGGGTGCAGCTTTATATGCTTTCGACTGCTGGTATTTCTTGTTGGTGATAGTCTCTTTATGATGTCCAGCCATACTGCTGTGAAACATCAGCTAGGGTTTATCTCTTTGATATTTATGTTCTTTACTCTTCACCTATCTTGTGTTTCCTTGGTAAGTAGACTGCTTACTTTCTAACAATATGTATTTATTCCCTTTGCATTTCTTGGTTTGTTTTACTCACTCTGGGATCTTTTCTTTCTAGGACACTCTCCCTTCTGTATATACTTTGCACTCTGCTCTGCCCTGTGGTTCTTTAGGAGGCACAAGAAGCGCTTGACGGCCTTTCAGGCAGCGTTGGTTCGAGTTGCTATTGTCTAGTCTGTGGTTATTGCTATCTACTTACACAGGAACCTCTAGGGATTGTGGGGTTAGGATCTCTAGTCTGTACAGGAACTGGCAGGGTCAGTGGCAATTTTTAGTTTAGTCTGTTACTTTTTTCCTGAGGGAGTTGCTTCACTAACATATCAGCATGTTTGATGAGCAAGTCTGTTGTACAACGTTTTTTTTCATGTTAGATGGATGTTAATTAGTACGGTAGTTTGTCTATTTTAGATCTGCATTGGATGCTGTTTTTACTTTCTGTAAACATTTTTATACATGGTTCAAAAACACCGTGAATACAGATCTAGTATGGAGTTAACATGGATAGCTGTTTTTTATTGTATAAGGGATGCAAATTTTTTAGGTCTCCATTCACTTCTATTGGCAATTTCAATTGGTGATCGAGGATGCAACGCTGAATTTCACAAAAATGCTTATGTGAAATGATGTGTACATGATTATAGGGTAAGTGTAGACACATAAGCGGTTGCACATTTTTTACTTCAAGGCACTACATTATAAGTTTTGTTCTCTTATGGACTATGCAATCAAATATAGGATATTTGTAGTTCCCTCTTTAGGAAATAAACCTCAGTGGCAAATGATCGGCTACAAAGTCAGCTACAAAAGTGGTAGTCTTCTGCTGGAGCTTTGGGGGCTGGTTGTTGCATTAAAGATTGGCTTTATAGGAAGATCCTTCATACTCTGATGAAACAGTCTGACCCTGCCAATACTTGATTTAAATGGATAGTTCCATCTCAGCAAGTGACAGCGTATAGCTAAGATATGACATCACTTATTAGTAGACTTGAATAAAATGATTTGTATGACTGTGGTCCAGAGTCAGTTGCCTGTGGCAGCCGGACCAAAGCACTGTGAACTTCCTACTACCTGCTGGTATTTTAGGCACCTCTTCTAATTAGTAAATCATAATGTCATAAAGTGACACACATCATGATATAGTTTTCATGTCACAATGACCTACAAATCAGAAGACAAGCCCAAGAAGCTGGCAGGTAGAAGGAAGTTCACAGTGCTACAGATTGCCGACATGACCACTGGACCAAGGTCCTGTAAATTTGCTGGGGGTTTACCCTATAAATATTGAGGATCCGACCTCTTAATGATGGTGGTCTGACCAATGGGACCCTTAAGATCTTGACAATGAAAGAGGCTGCTGCAGAGGGGAATTATCAGAAACCTCCTGCAGCAAGACAAGTGAATAAGGTGGTTGCAGTTCCCTGCCCGGCTGTGGGATGGGAGCATGATCTTGCATCGCATCATGTCTTCCTATCCATTCAAAGTTCTGCTGATTTCCTATTAGTAGTGTTGAGCGATACGATACTGCAAATATCGGATATCGGCCAATATTAGCTCTATCGGCCTTTCGATAATTTGTTTCAATATTTTCGTCTTATCGAATACCGGAATCGGATTTGTCACTGTCACTGTGAGTGTCCGTCGGTCGGGTCTGTCAGGAGTCAGCGGCACTTACCTGGCAGAAGATCTCCGGCGGTCACGTCCTGGACTGCTTGATGGCCGCCATTATCTTCTCCCTGGCGGTCACATGCAGTTTTTCGCGATAACTGCAGTGACTGCAGGGTAATCCCGGCCGTAAACCAGTCCGATGACGTCACCGCCGGGGAAGCAGGTAATCAGCTGTGCTGCGCCGGGATGACAGGCTCTGCCTGTCATTCTGATGTAGCAGAGCTGGATCGTCGTGGGACACTCGTTACTATGGACTGCGTCGGTCAGGTGGTATACTTTTTTTTTTTTTTTCATTTTTTTACAGGAGATCGATGGCGTCGCAGGATGAGACTGTAATAAAAGTAATGAAAACTGTGTTTTGTTTTTTTTTATTAAATTAAAAAACTTTTTTATGAACATTCACCCGTCCGGGTACATCAACAAGTTAACTATTTACATACAGGGACCCTGTCCGGGTTATTTATAATTCTTTGGCAGGGGTGTTCCAGGTACCACCTGGTACTCTTCTGATGCTTGCCAAACATCCGAGGCACCAAGGACCACCAGGACCTGATGACGTCGTGTGGCCTGTACAGTCAAGTCGTGACCCGCTATCTGGGTCTGTGTGGCCACCTCTTTCATCTCCCTCCGGGTCTGGAACCCTATGTCCCGGACTGAACGAACCCCAGGGGGCCTAACAGGCGCCGGGTACGGGCCAGCTATACTTATCATGTCCATAGCTGGGGCTGCTGAGGAGACCACTGAGGGAGGCTGGGGAGATTTACGGCGTGGGGTGGGCACTTTTGCAGAGGCCTGGATGTGGGAGGCTGAAGGCTCCGAGGGTCTCACAGGTTCCTGACACTCTGGGGAGTAGGGGTCGCACCTGGTAACATTTAGGGCGTACCATCCATTGTAACCCCAGTGTCGGGTGTAAGTCACCAAGTCTCCTGGCAACAGGTCCCTCCCCGGGTGTCCTTCTGGGAGGTGAGCCTCCACGTCCCGCCGGTTCACAAAAACTTCTAAATAAAGTCCAGGCTCCTGGATGAAGCCCCAACCACCTTTCAATTTAAAGCTCCGTACTGCACCCTTACGCCGCGGCTCCCACAGGGTTCCTTTATCTTTTCTCATCCGGTCCTTCTCATGCCCGGTCCTTTCCAGCTGACGTTGGCGAGCTTTTGATTCTCGCTGCTCCCTTTGTCGCTCTGCTTCCCGCTCCCAACGTCTCCACTCTTCCTCCTGACGCCGGTTGTAATTCTCCTCCACCAGCTGCTCCATGTCTCCACCATCAAATGCCAGCTTACAGTGTCCGGTTTTCAGCAGCTCTCCTGGCGCCCCCCAGTCCTGGCGGCGCTCACCTGCGGAGGAAGCAGCCGGCTCTGGAACAGATGACAGTCGGGGCTCCGGTACAGGCAGGTAGACCTCTGGTGCCTGCGCGGCCTCCTCCATGAGGACGGGTGTCGCTTCTTCTGTCTCAGCGACGGGGGCAGACAGCGGGATCTGGGGTGCTGCCGGTGCAGAGTTTTTTGCAGGAACGGGTGCCTCCACTGCGACAACGTCAACCGGATCACATTGCAAGGGCTCCTCTACTAGAACGGGTGCCTCACCTTCCGGTACAGACACTTCAGGTAAGAGGAATTGGCGCCGCTCCAAGTTTATTTTTAGGGCACGCCAGCTGGCTTCCATCCTGGCGACCTCCTCCCGGTGCCGGGCCAGGCCTCTTAGGGTATCCTCCGCTTCTTGCAGCGTAGGAGGGTTTCCAGGCCGGGTGCCCAACGGTGGTTCCGTGGCGATCGGGTCGCTTCCGTGGGGGGAGAGCTCTGAGTCTGACTGCTCCATCCCTTCACACTTCTGCTCGTGTCCATTAGCCATCTCTGCCAAGTCACATGTGTCATTAGCATCAGGAGAGGGCCCCTCTTTTGTAGGGAGGCGGGACCTTCGCGTTAGTTTCCGCACACTGAGGAGGATGAGGAGGCGGAACTGAAGAGCTGTGGGGCACGATCTTACATTGCAGTACCATTTAGAGCCATCGTTTTCGCGTCACTGAGTGAGTGTACACCCACGAAGAGCACGCCCTTCTTCCTCACCAGTGCCTCGTCGTGACGCAGATATGGCTGAAAAATGGCAAATACATTCTCTGATGATTTTAGCAATTCTCAAGCACAAAACCAGTTCAATTCAGGCACACAGGACTCGCTTATAGCGAGCTACAGAATCCTGTTCGTGACGCCCAAGTTGAGTCGCACAGAGCCAGAGGTTTTGGGGGTACTCGGCACCGAGCCCATCGACTTCTATGGGGTATGTCACGGCTTTACCCGGCAATTGAATCAGAGTCTATTTTACTATGTAGAAGTGTATAAACTATAAATATATGTATATATATATGTCACAATGACATGTATATATATATATATATAATATATATATATAATAGTATTCTATGTGTGTATATTTTGTGTTTACAATGAAAGAAAGGGTTTTTTTTGTTGCGATATTTTGTTCCCATAGACTTACATGGGACTTCCGGAATCGGAATCGGATATCGACGATATTTAGTGATATCGGCGATACCATTTCGATACGATATTTTTAGATATCGAGCTGTATCGCTCAACACTACCTATTAGGCATCATTTTATTTATTTTACTCACTTATATGGGGCCATTAATTCCATCGCGCTTTACAGACACTGTCCCCTTCGGGGTTCACAATCTAAATTCTTTATCAGTAAGTCTTTCGTTTTGCATTTTACTTTGTGTGGCCTCCTAGGTATGTCAATTTATAGAGTATTTTCTGCTGTGATACGTTATGAGAAATGCAGACTTTTTTCCAACTACCGATATTTGCACCTTATCTCACAGACTGTATTCCATTAAAACAACATTACATTCTTCTTCTTCGTGGCTTAAGTGACATTATATCACACAGAAACTAGAGATAAGATTGATTTTAGGTTTATTTAGAAAAGGGACAATTTCCAAAATGTATGTGACTCCATTATTCCACTTAGGGTGATGCTCCACAATAGTATTTGTTTCCACCCGCCTTCTATCACTATGCAATTACCCAAATACTTTGGATCCATTGCGTAAATTAGTCAGCCGGCGGGAAATACCACCCTGGAAATATGATTAACAATAGAGTTGATTTGAAGATCTTCCATAATTCCTGCAATCTGCTGCAGTCCACCTCATTATATCTGTAAGCTGGAAGTTCTGAAGGGTTTAGAAGATGAATACTCTTAATGAAAACAGCTATCAAAAAGGTATTCTTCATCCACCAAGTCTCAGAATTACACTGTGACCCCATGACTTTCCATTTTCTGAAACTCAAAATTACTTAAATACTTTAAATGTTCCAGTAATTTGTTGTCCAGACATAGAACGATCAACTTTCCCTTTCCAATTATCTCTTGGGGATCTATTAGTATCTCCAGATACTTTTACTGGCTCGTTACTCTTCTTTTTCTATGTTGATACTCTACGACCTGTATTATATTTGCCAATCAGTGTCTTAGGAGACCTTCCATAACACTCTATAATAGATGTACAGTATATGTGTTCATATAATTACATATATATAAGAGTGTTATGGAAGGTCTCCTAAGATACATATATGAATCTTATGTATATATGTTAATATATAAAATGATTCAATGAATTTACCTTTCTATCTACGGTAAACCCTGTGCCCCAGATTAATGAGACTGTTAGTTTGTGCATGGGACGTAACAATGTTCGCTGCTATATAAAACACTTACGGTAATCTTCATATAATTAACCCCTTCCCGACCCATGACGCCTACGTTGGCGTCATGAAAACCTGTGCCATCCCGACCCATGACGCAAACTTAGGCGTCATGCTATAAATCATGTTCCTGCGGGCCGGTTGACCGGGGTCACTGAAAGGTCAACCGACCCGCAGGCACAGGACCCCTTGCGCATCACCACAGTGTAGGTGGCTTAACCCCCACGTGGTTATTATCGCTCTGATTGGCTGTTAAAAGTGAAACAGCCAATCAGAGCGATTTGTAATATTTTACCAATGAAACTGGTGAAATATTACAATCCAGCCATGGCCGATGCTGCAATAGCATCTGCCATGGCTGGAGACCGTGATCTGACCCCCCCCCCCCACATCGAGTCACGGTGGTGATCGGCCGCCGCCACCGAAAGATGGCAGTGACCGGTCACCGCCGTCACTATCTGCTCCCCTGCTCCTGCGATCCGCTGCCCCCACCTTCCGATCCCCCCCCTCACCATCCGACCCCCCTACTCACCTCTCCCGGTCCACCGACGTCCCTGGATCCGTCCCGGCGGCTGCCCGGGATTCTTCATGGGCGCCGCCATCTTGGAAAATTTATTTTGATCACTGTGATAAACTGTCACAGTGATCAAAATAAAAAAAAGTAAATGAACCCCCCCCCCCTGTCATAGGTAGGGACAAATAATAAAATAAAGAATTTTTTTTTTTTTTTCCTAGCGGATTTTGCTGCTGATCCGCGGGATATTGCTGCTGATCCGCGGCTGATTTTGCTGCGGATCCGCGGCGGATTTTGCTGCGGATCCGCGGCGGATTTTGCTGGGGATCCGCGGCGGATTTTGCTGGGGATCCGCGGCGGATTTTGCTGCGGATCCGCGGCTGATTTTGCTGGTGATCGGCGCGGTGGATTTTGCTGCTGATCCGCGGCGGATTTTGCTGCTGATCCGCGGCAGATTTTGCTGCTGTTCCGCGGCTGATTTTGCTGGGGATCCGCGGCTGATTTTGCTGCGGATCCGCGGCGGATATTGCTGCGGATCCTGCTGCTGATCCGCGACGGATATTGCTGCTGATCCGCGACGGATTTTGCTGCTGATCCGCGGAGGATTTTGCTGCTGATCCGCTGCGGATTTTGCTGCTGATCCCTGCGGATTTTACTGCTGATCCCGGCGGATTTGCTGCTGATCCGCGGCGGATTTTGCTGCGGATCCGCGGCGGATTTTGCTGCTGATCCGCGGCGGATTTTGCTGCTGATCCGCTGCGGATTTTGCTGCTGATCCGCGGTGATTTTGCAGGGGATCCGCGGATTTGCTGGGATCCGCGGATTTTGCTGCGGATCCGCGGCGGATATTGCGTGATCGCGGATTTGCTGCTGATCCGCAACAGATTTGCTGCTGATCCGCGCAGGATTTTGCTGCTGATCCGCGGAGGATTTTGCTGCTGATCCGCTGCGGATTTTGCTGCTGATCCGCGGAGGATTTTGCTGCTGATCCGCTGCTGCTGATCCGCAGATTTGCTGCTGATCCGCTGCGGATTTTGCTGCTGATCCGCGGCGGATTTTGCTGCTGATCCGCGGCGGATTTTGCTGCTGATCCGCGGCGGATTTTGCTGCGGATCCGCGGCGGATTTTGCTGCGGATCCGCGGCGGATTTTGCTGCGGATCCGCGGCGGATTTTGCTGCGGATCCGCGGCGGATTTTGCTGCGGATCCGCGGCGGATTTTGCTGGGATCCGCGGCGGATTTTGCTGCTGATCCGCGGCGGATTTTGCTGCTGATCCGCGGCGGATTTTGCTGCTGATCCGCGGCTGATTTTGCTGCGGATCCGCGGCTGATTTTGCTGCGGATCCGCGGCTGATTTTGCTGCGGATCCGCGGCGGATTTTGCTGGGATCCGCGGCGGATTTTGCTGGGGATCCGCGGCGGATGTTGCTGGGGATCCGCGGCGGATGTTGCTGGGGATCCGCGGCTGATCCGCGGCGGATTTTGCTGCTGATCCGCGGCGGATTTTGCTGCGGATCCGCGGCGGATTTTGCTGCGGATCCGCGGCGGATTTTGCTGCGGATCCGCGGCGGATTTTGCTGGGGATCCGCGGCGGATTTTGCTGGGGATCCGCGGCGGATTTTGCTGCTGATCCGCGGCGGATTTTGCTGCTGATCCGCGGCGGATTTTGCTGCGGATCCGCGGCGGATTTTGCTGCAGATCCGCGGCGGATTTTGCTGCGGATCCGCGGCGGATTTTGCTGGGGATCCGCGGCGGATGTTGCTGGGGATCCGCGGCGGATGTTGCTGGGATCCGCGGCGGATGTTGCTGGGATCCGCGGCTGGATCCGCGGCGGATTTTGCTGCTGATCCGCGGCTGGATTTTGCTGCGGATCCGCGGCGGATTTGCTGCGGATCCGCGGCGGATTTTGCTGCGGATCCGCGGCGGATTTTGCTGGGGATCCGCGGCGGATTTTGCTGGGATCCGCGGCGGATTTTGCTGCTGATCCGCGGCGGATTTTGCTGCTGATCCGCGGCGGATTTTGCTGCGGATCCGCGGCGGATTTTGCTGCTGATCTGCGGCGGATTTTGCTGCTGATCCGCGGCGGATTTTGCTGCGGATCCGCGGCGGATTTTGCTGCGGATCCGCGGCGGATTTTGCTGGGGATCCGCGGCGGATTTTGCTGGGGATCCGCGGCGGATTTTGCTGCTGATCCGCGGCTGATTTTGCTGCGGATCCGCGGCGGATTTTGCTGCGGATCCGCGGCGGATTTTGCTGGGGATCCGCGGCTGATTTTGCTGCTGATCCGCGGTGGATTTTGCTGCTGATCCGCGGCGGAGTTTGCTGCTGATCCGCGGCGGATTTTGCTGCAGATCCGCAGCGGAGATTTTGCTGCAGATCCGCAGTGGATTTGGCGCTGCGGATCCACAGCAGATCCAGAAACCATGTACAGTACAATGCAAATAAATGGTTAAAAAAAACGCTGTGAACATGCGGATTTGCTGCGGTTTTAAATCCGCAGCATGTCAATTCTTTGTGCGGATTCCGCAGCGGTTTTACACCTATTCCATTATAGGTGTAAAACCGCAGAGAAAAACCGCAGCAAATCCGCGCTAAATAAATAAGGTCATTTTACCTGCGGATTTAAGAAAAATCCGCAAGTGAATCCGCAACGTGTGCACGGGGCCTCAGGGTTAGGCTGGGTTCATATTGCATTATGGCAGTCCGTTAGATGGACTGCGTTTCACCGCGGTATAACGCGGTGTAACGCAGTCCGTTAACGCTGCTATTCACCCCATTTGTATGCGCATCGCAACGCATGCCTTAAAGCGGCATGCGTTCGCGACGTGCCGTCATTCAGTGACGGAGCCTCGGACACGGGCTGCAGTGTCTGTGCTCCGTCACCGCTAGCACAGATGAATCATCTGCTGATTCATCTGCGCTAGCGGGTATAGCACAACGTGATCGCGTTATGCTATACCGTTACCAGCCGGTCAACGCTACATGTTGAACGGGCTGGTAAAACGCAATATGAACCCAGCCTTAGGGTTAGAACTAGGGTTAGCATTAGGGTTAGAATTAGGGTTAAGGTTAGAATTAGGGTTAGGGTTGGAATTTGGGTTAGGGTTGGAATTTGGGTTAGGGTTGGAATTAGGGTTAAGCTTGGAATTAGGGTTAGGCTTGTGGTTAGGTTTATGGTTAGAGTTGGGATTAGGGTTAGGGGTGTGTTGGGGTTAGGGTTATGGTTAGGGTTTGTATTAGGGTTAGGTGTGTGTAGGGGTTAGGGTTGGGGTTAGGGGTGTGTTGGGGTTAGGGTTGGAGTTAGAATTGAGGGGTTTCCACTATTTAGGCACATCAGGGGGTCTCCATACGCGACATGGCGCCACCATTGATTCCTGTAAATTTTGCGTTCAAAAAGTCAAACAGTGCTCCCTTTATTCCAAGCCCCGACGTATGTCCAAACAGTGGTTTATCCCCACATATGGGGTATCAGCGTACTCGGGAAAAATTGCACAACAACTTTGGGGGTTCTAATTTCTCCTGTTAACATTGGGAAAAAATTGGGGACTAAAAAATTATTTTTGTGGAAAAAAAATGATTTTATATTTTCACGGCTCTGCGTTATAAACTTCTGTGAAGGACTTGGAGATTCAAAGTGCTTACCACACATCTATAGGAGTTCCTTGGGGGATCTAGTTTCCAAAATGGGGTCACTTGTGGGGAGTTTCTACTGTTTAGGCACATCAGGGACTCTGCAAACGTAACATGACACCCGAAAACCATTCCATCAAGTGGGCATTTCAAAACGTCACTACTTCCCATCCGAGCCCCGACGTGTGCCCATACAGTAGTTTTCTCCCAATATGGGATATCAGCATACTCAAGACAAATTGGACAACAACTTGTGGGGTCTAATTTCTCATGTTACCCTTGGGAAAATAAAAAAATTGGGGACTAAAAGATCCTGATTGTGGAAAAAATATGATTTTTTTTATTTTCATGCCCGGGCGTTATAAACTTCTGTGTAGCCCTTGGGGTTCAAAGTGCTCACCACACATCTAGATAAGTTCTTTGCGGGGTCTAGTTTCCAAAATGGGTCACTTGTGGGGAGTTTCTACTGTTTAGGCACATCAGGGGCTCTGCAAACGTAACAAGATGCCCGCAGACCATTCCATCAAGTCGGCATTTCAAAGTGTCCCTACATTCCTTCCGAGCCCTGACGTGTGCCCAAACAGTGGTTCCCCCCCACATATGGGGTACTAGCATACTCAGGACAAACTGGACAACAACTTTTGGGGTCCAATTTCTCCTGTAACCATTGTGAAAATAAAAAATAGTGGGCTAAAAAATCATTTTTTGAGAAAAAAAATGATTTTTTATTTTCACGGCTCTGCGTTATAAACTTCTGTGAAGCACCTGGGGGTTCAAAGTGCTCACTATGCATCTAGATAAGTTCCTTAGGGCGTCTAGTTTCCAAAATGGGGTCACTTGTGGGGGAGCTCCAATGTTTAGGCACACAGGAACTCTCCAAATGCGACATGGCATCCGCTAAATATTCCAGCATATTTTCTATTCAAAAAGTCAAATGGCGCTCCTTCCCTTCTGAGCCCTGGTGTGCGCCCAAACAGTGGTTTATGACCACATATGAGGTATCTGTGTACTCAGGAGAAATTGCCCAACAAATTTTAGGATCCAATTTATACTGTTGCCCATGTGAAAATGAAAAAAACTGAGGCTAAAAGAAAATTTTTGTGAAAAAAAAGTACTTTCTTTTTTTTACGGATCAATTTGTGAAGCACCTGGGGGTTCAAAGTGCTCACTATGCAACTAGATAAGTTCCTTAGGGGGTCTAGTTTCCAAAATGGGGTCACTTGTGGGGGAGCTCCAATGTTTAGGCACACAGGGACTCTCCAAATGCGACATGGCAATGTCACGGGTGTGTCGCTGCGAAGATCGTCGCGATTGCACACCCTGACTTCTCACAGCTGAGTTTCTGCTGCTGGGTGTTTTTCGGCAGTGAGAGAGTTAATTCTCCCTCTCTCTGTGCTGGACAAGACCAGCCTCGCTCAGCTGCAATTAATGTTGCGATAATTGGATTCCTTCAAATACCTGCCTGTCTGCTAGGGAAGTGTCGGTGAAAGCATTCATGCAGACCAGCAGAGCGGATCATATTGAGAAGTCTAAAGCTAAGAGTACCTGTTGTGGTTTTCTCCTCTCCTCGCTTTATTATTTATCTCCTTACCCGTTGGTGTTCCCTCTGTAGTGGTAGTTTTGTATGCAAGGTGTCTTTTATTTTACCCCTTGTACTGTCTCGTTCGTCTTATACTGTGTGTAGGCAGTTACCTTCCCATTCCCTGTGGTGGTAATCAGGGTCCTTCTCAGGACTAGATTACAGTGGTCAGGGATTCACAGGAGATAGGGTTACGCTGGCGGCCTGGACCTCTGTACCATCAACAGTACCTCCAGGTAGAGGGATTAGTCAGGACCCCAGCTTAGGGTCAGCATAGACCCCGGTCCTCCTGTATGCAGAGACAGCGTGACATTTTCACCGACCAATAAAGATTTTCTCCAGTCACCATGGATCCAGTAGTCAGTCTAGCTCGGCAGTTGCAGAGTTTGTCCATGGAGCTGGCGGACGTTAAGTCCAAGGTTTTGTACCCCCGGAGCAGGCCGGACCTGAACCTAAAGTAGCTCTCCCTGACAGATTCACTGGGGGCCGGGACAAGTTTTTTGCTTTCCGGGAGGCATGTAAATTGTACTTTCGGCTGCGACCTCGGTCATCTGGGAGTGAAGAACAAAGGGTGGGGATTGTCATCTCGCTCCTACAAGGAGACCCCCAATCCTGGGCGTTCGCTCTCCCCCCGGGCGCCCCAGCTCTCCAGTCAGTGGATAGGTTTTTTGCAGCTCTGGGTCTTGTATATGATGACCCGGATCGGGTCTCCCTTGCTGAATCTAAGTTACGTAGGATACGGCAGGGAGATCGTCCGGCGGAGGAATTCTGTTCGGAGTTCCGTAGGTGGGTCACGGACACCCAGTGGAATGACCCGGCTCTTAGGAGCCAGTTTTGTCAAGGGTTATCTGACAAATTAAAGGATGTGCTGGCACAGTATGACCCTCCCACGTCACTGGAAGCCGCTATGGCCCTTGCTATTCGTATTGACAGACGTCTTCGGGAGAGGTGTGGGGTAACTTCGCCCCTGTGATGACTCCACCTTCCTCAAGGGTCCCTTATACGGAGGTTCCCCTGGTCAGTCCAGAGGAGCCTATGCAATTTGGAGGGACATCATTCCGGGGGAGGGGATCGGTGGGGCGCCACAAAACGAGAAGTTGTTTCTTCTGTGGGAAAAAGGGACATTTTATTGGGGGTGTCCATCCCGTCCTTTGCAGAGTGAGAAGTCGCCGGAAAACTATTGATCCCAGATTGTGTGGTGGACGGCAATCTGGGAGTAAGTATTTCGTCCCTAAATTCGTCTCAGTTTCTCGTACCGGCGGAGGTGGTGGTGGGTGCGAGAACTGAGAGGATATCTGTTCTTCTGGATAGTGGGGCCGGGGCTAATCTGGTGGATGCTCGCTTTGCCCGGGTTCAAGGTATGCGATTGAGTGTGTTGGCTAAACCCGTCCCCATATTCTCGATTGACGCCAGACCTCTCGGTCAGGGAAGTTTTTTGCAAGCAGTGCATAACATAGATCTTCAAGTGGGGGCGTTACATAAAGAACTGTTGTCTTGTTATGTGTTGGAGGGTCTTCCTACTCCTATAGTGCTGGGCCTTCCTTGGTTAACTAAGCATAACCCGGTTATTAATTGGCAATCCAGAGAGATAAGCCAATGGAGTGAATTCTGTAATAAAAACTGCATGAAAACGGTCATTGGTGCGGTCGCTCCTAGGGCCTTACCTCCATTTCTGGTGGACTTTGAGGATGTATTCTCAGAGAAAGGGTGTCAAGAGCTACCTCCTCATCGCGAATATGACTGTGCTGTTAACTTGCTCCCTGGGGCCAAATTACCGAAATCTAGGTTGTATAACCTTTCTGGTCCTGAGAGACAGGCCATGAAGGATTATATTTCAGAGAGTCTGGCTAAGGGGCATATTAGACCTTCATCTTCCCCGGTGGCCGCGGGGTTCTTCTTTGTGAAGAAAAAAGATGGAGGCCTACGCCCTTGCCTGGATTTCCGTGAGCTTAATCGGATTACGGTCCGAGATCCGTATCCGCTCCCACTTATTCCCGATCTCTTCAATCAGATCGTGGGTGCCAAATGGTTCTCTAAGTTGGATCTCAGGGGGGCGTACAATCTGATTAGGATGAAGGAGGGGGATGAGTGGAAGACGGCGTTTAACACTCCGGAAGGGCATTATGAGAACCTTGTTATGCCATTTGGTCTGAGTATTGCCCCGGCGGTGTTTCAACACTTTGTAAATTACATCTTTCGCCACCTAATGGGACAGTTTGTGGTCATATATCTGGATGATATTTTAATTTACTCGCCGGATCTTGTGTCTCATCAGGAGCATGTTAGGCAGGTGTTACAGATCTTGCGGGATAATAAACTGTACGCCAAATGGGAGAAGTGTGTGTTCGCCGTACAGGAACTTCAGTTTTTAGGATTCCTGGTGTCAGCATCCGGTTTTCGTATGGACCCTGGGAAAGTGCGGGCAGTTCTTGAGTGGGATCTGCCAGAGGATCTTAAGGCATTACAACGTTTCTTGGGGTTTGCTAACTACTACCGGAAATTCATTCGTAATTTTTCGTCCATAGTTAAACCTCTCACAGACATGACTAAAAAAGGGACGGATTTTTCAAAGTGGTCTGACAAGGCTTGTCAAGCGTTTTCTTCCTTGAAAAAATGTTTTGCTTCAGCACCCATACTTATTCAGCCTGATGCGTCACAGCCGTTCATTGTTGAGGTGGACGCTTCCGAGGTAGGGGTGGGAGCAGTACTGTCACAAGGTTCGTCCCCTGGTAAATGGCATCCGTGCGCCTTCTTCTCTAAAAAATTGTCGTCCGCGGAGAGGAATTATGATGTCGGCAATAGGGAACTCTTGGCCATTAAGTTAGCTTTTGAGGAGTGGCGTCATTTTTTGGAGGGGGCAGTCCACCCGGTCACCGTCATTACCGATCACAAAAACTTGCTATATTTAGAGTCCGCTAAACGTCTGAATCCCAGACAAGCTAGGTGGTCGTTGTTTTTTACCAGGTTTAATTTTGTCGTCACATATCGTCCTGGGTCAAAAAATGTTAAGGCGGATGCCTTATCTCGCTGTTTCCCAGGGGCTGGGAATACGGAGGACCCGGTTCCGGTCCTTCAGGAGGGTGTGGTGGTGTCGGCAGTATGCTCTGAGCTTGAGGAGGAGGTATTGGAGGCTCAGGGGGACGCCCCTGTAGGACCTCCAGGGAGACTGTTTGTTCCAAATCAGTTGCGACAAAAGGTGATCGAGGCACACCATAATTCAGCTTTGGCAGGACACCCAGGGAGTAAAGCAACTGAGGATCTTCTCTCGCGCCGGTTTTGGTGGCCTAACTTACATAGGGAGGTGGTAACTTTTGTCGCGTCCTGCGAGGTTTGTGCGCGCTCTAAGACCCCACATACCCGTCCGTCTGGGATCCTCTTAACTTTGAAGATCCCGGAGCGTCCGTCGACTCATCTGTCTATGGACTTCATTACGGACCTCCCGCCATCTTCGGGTAAAACAGTCATACTCGTTGTGGTGGACAGGTTCAGCAAGATGGCACATTTTATCGCTCTTCCTGCTCTTCCTAATGCTAAAACTCTTGCGCAGGTGTTTATTGGGGAGATTGTAAGACTTCACGGGGTACCCTCCGTTGTGGTGTCGGATCGGGGGTCTCAGTTTGTGTCCAAATTCTGGAAAGCATTTTGTACACGGCGGGGGATGCAGTTGTAATTTTCATCGGCTTTTCACCCGCAGACCACTGGTCAGACAGAGCGTCTGAACCAGAGCTTGGAGACATATCTCCGGTGTTTTGTGTCAGAGAACCAGGAGGACTGGGCTTCTTTCTTGCCTCTGGCGGAGTTTGCTCTAAATAATAGGCGGAGCGAGTCCACTGGTAAGTCCCCGTTTTTTGGGGCATATGGTTTTCACCCCCAGTTTTGTACCTTCAATAGGGGGGGCTCTTCTGGGGTTCCCGAGGAGGAACGATTTTCGTCGTCACTTGCTTCAGTGTGGAGAGGAGTGCTGAATAATCTGAGTACTATGGGGAACTGATACAAACGTATGGCTAATAGGAGGAGAGTGTCTGGTCCGGACCTAAGTGTGAACGATCTGGTATGGTTGTCTACCAAGAATATAAAACTTAAGGTTCCCTCCTGGAAACTGGGTCCCAGGTTCATCGAGCCATACAAGATCAGTTCTATAATTAATCCGGTTGCATTCCGTCCCACATTTAAAATTCATAATGTGTTCCACAGATCGTTGCTTAAGAGGTATGTGGCGCCGGTGATACCTTCACCTTTACCTCCTCCTCCTGTGGTGGTCAATGGTAACTTGGAGTTCCAGGTGTCGAGAGTCATCGATTCACGTCTGAATCGCCGGTCCCTTCAGTACCTTGTTCATTGGAGGGGGTATGGTCCTGAGGAGAGGACGTGGGTTCCTGCGTCGGATATTAACGCAGACCGATTGGTTCGGGCCTTCCACACTACGCACCCAGATAAACCCGGCCCTGAGGGTCCGGAGGCCCC